>CAVLJG010000001.1:117191611-117937926 GCA_963669975.1 Acanthoscelides obtectus | reverse complement strand
TTTCGGGCAATTGCAGTTAGAGTGCAAAGAATGTAGACACTGTGGTAGGGGTTTGTTCAGGCATGGCTTCGAGAAGGCCGTACGCAAAGAGCAAGGGGCACTGAACGCCGCCGTAGAACAACAGACCGTGAAGATCGCCGCCTAAGATTATTGGCCTTAAGGGACCGTTTCTCTACTACCAGGTCCATTGCAAATGAATGGTTTGCAGAACAGTATTGTCTTTAGTGACGAGTCTCGATTTTGTTTAGGCATGCACGATGGTCGTGCCAGGGTTAGAAGGCGACTTGGTGAAAGGAGGAATCCACAGTTTTTTGTTGAAAGACATGTTCATCACACTGTTGGAGTTATGGTTTGGGGTGCTATAGCTTGTGGTTCCAGGTCACCTTTAATCTTCATCAGAGAGGTAACATGAACGCGCAGCATTATATCCACGAAGTTCTAGAACCCCATCTTTTACCCTATCTTTACACCCTGGCAGATCCAACTTTCCAACAAGATAATGCCCGACCACATGTTGCAAGAGTCACAATAGACTTCTTTTAACATAATGTTGTCACATTCTTACCATGGCCACCAAGATCTCCCGACTTATCCCCAATTGAGCACGTGTGGGATATGATGGGTAGGAGATTGCTCAATTTGCAACGTCCTCCTCAGACTCTACAAGCACTTCGAGAGGAGTTGGTGGTTGCCTGGAATGAGATACCACAGGAGGACATTGACCACCTGATCAGAAGCATGCCTAGGCGCGTTGGAGAATGTGTAGCACATCAGGGTGCATCCACACATTATTAAAGGTCAAAGGGCTTTAAAGCAGTGCAATCATTTTGAAATTTTCATCTTTCTCTCTCAATTGCGATAAGAACAGTATCAATTTTATGGTATATCAGTTCGAACTTCCGAACGTTTCATCGCTCTCACAAACAAAGATTTTATTTCAGACAAACAAATTTTAGAAAATAATGATAATGAGGCGCTACGAGATAAAATGACTGGGCTCTGTGAGTCATATCGAAAATTGTGCGCATATTCCCATTACTCATTTGGCGTAACCCAGCTTTATGTTCGCAATTCTGTAATAAGATTGCGGAGCATTTGACCAGCCATTCAAACCTAAGTGGTTCTTAAGTATACAGTTGGACAACATTTATTCTTTATGTATGACAATTCTCCAAAGCCTTCAGTTTAAACTCGGAACTAAGTAACAGCGAGTTTTCGAAAAATAGACGGAGATAAAAAGAAATGAAAATATGTTTCTATAATCATCGGTCCGGAAATGCACAGTTTTTAATATAGAGGGTGATACATTAAAATTTTTTTATTAATATCTTAAAAAATATTTACTTGATTCTATTGGAATTTGGAAGTATTATTTGTTGCATCAAGAGGCTAATTTTGGATTTTTTGTTTTCCAAGGCACTTGTGATATTTTTAGCAAAAATTAATAAATATTCTCCAGGAACATGCAATAAAACGGTTTATTTTTCCTCTCAAACACGATGATACGTAAAAAATACAGGATGCAAATAAGTTGTATCTTTGGATGCCTTATCAAACAGCAAATATTAAAGTTACAAAAAAAGCAGTGGAGTACATTTTTTTGCCAATAATATTCTCTAAGGTGCCCGTGGGGATGCCCTGGACCTAATAATTTCAATCTATTCAGGGCCAAATTAGCCTCTTAATACAATGAATAAAATTGCCAAATTTCAACAGAACCGAGTAAATATTTTTTAAGATATTAATAAAAAAATTTTTTTTCAAATTTAACATCCTGTATCTTGTAAATTCTGCATTTCCGGAGACCTATGCTTATAGAAACGTTTTTTCATATTTCTTAACAAGAAATTACGCGCTAAAATATCTCCGTCTATTTTTCGCACACCCTGTATATTCTGTAACATTTCATACTGACATAGAAAACAGAACAACCAGTAATAATGAATTTATCAGAATAATTTTTGTATACATGTCTTTTACGGTTAGGTAAGTAATTGATCAAAATTTCGTAAGATCCAGCCTGGTGTGAAAAAATGTGAAAATCAATAATTTGTTGGGCATCCATAACGTCTTATATGCACAGAAATACGAGGGTAGTCCGATAGGTCTTAGCGTCACTACCCGATAGTTCCACTATCGCAAGAGAAATTTACTATCTTGTAGTACATTCTCGTGGACGGCTACTGTCAAAATTTCAGCCGTTTCGGACTCGTAGTCTGTAGTAGTCCGTCTCCAAAATTATCTTTTTCCTTTTGGAGTTCCGCCAAGGTCCGCCCTCGTACCTCTGGACATGCTCCTAATCAGATGATCCACTTCCTCTAAGGTATCTTATCTAAGTCTATGTACAGGGTGTCCGCAAAGTTGGGGTTTCCTTTACACGACGTGTAGATGTTGAAAACATAAGCAATTTTTCTTAGTACCATCTACACCAATGTCTTAAGGGAACCGAGATAAAGGGCTCTGCAACATCAAAAATATCTGAATACCGTCCTGTAGCCGCGACTCGCGACATCCCCGAGTGATACTAGGACACTAGCTCAACCCGACGACAGAACTGGGTCGGGGTCAGTGTGTCAGGTCAGTATGCAACCTTCAACCGACGGTTACGGTCACGCGTGTAGAGGTAAACGAACCCGTATAATCGATTGCGTTTCAAAAAACAACAAGCACTAGAGACGTGGCTAGAGGAGTGCAAGTATCAAAACTAAAGTGTGGCAAACGCTGCGTGAAGAGGAGCTGTATCCGTTTCAAGTCCAACGTGACGATTTTCCAGCAAGAGTGCGGTTTTGTGAGTGGTTGTTGCATCAACATGACAATAATCCGGACTTTTTGAGTGCATATTGGTGATAGACGAATCTACGTTCACGCGTAATGGGGTGAATAACTTTCGCAACACTCATGTTTGGTCAGTAGAAAATCCGCACGCTGTCCGTCGGGCACATTTTCGGAGAATGTTTGGGCTGGCATGGTGAACGGTATGCTCATTGGACCATTTATTCTCCCAAATCGATTGGACGGGATGCAATACCTAGACTTTTATGCAACATTTTGCCTTCCTTGTTAGAAGATGTGCCATTAAGTGTAAGACAATCAATGTGGTTTCTGCACGATGGTCATATTTGTTACCTCTGTTCGTGGTCTGCACCACCGCCGGCGTCTGCTCGGTAGCGCATCAGCTGATTTCGTTTTCTGTTGGAGCGGTATGATTTCGGGCAGAGACTTACTTAGCCCTTCTCGTCAACTGGAGAGTGAGTACTTTTTCCTTTATTTTTTTTCTACTTGGTCGCCCTCGTTTCACTACACATTACCTTTGTTATTTCAAGGGTAGTTGTTTCTGAAAAGGAAAACCCCAACTTTGCGGACACCCTGTATATATTGCGCACTCATCTGGAGTCTCGGAAATTTATTTCTGGATTATGAAAGTTGTTAATTATATAAAAAAAAATAAAATCGTTTAATGATTATTATCGTTAAACATCTATGCCACATTTAATTTTTAAAAGTGTTACCAGCAATTTAGATCTAGGAAGTAAATTCTATTAAACTAAAACCTGTACATTTTGCTTGTAAATGAGCCTAATGAAAACGGAAATTTGCGCAGAATTACAAGCATTCATTTTATCCTCATTTAACTCACTCAATTAGTACCTAATCATCGTAACCTAGAATAATATGTGATGACAGAGAACATTCCGACTGCTGAATTACATTAATGCAGCTGGTAAATAGACCATGATGGGAGAAATTATTCAAATTGCCTCCGAAGCCTGAGGAAAATTACCAGCGTCGCTTTAAATTAGGTGACTCGGGAGACTGAAAAATAAAATTTGTAATTTTCTGAACGGTGTAGACCTAAAAAAAGTCTTGCTTCGTACGACAATCAGGAAAAAATTCGTATTTGTGCAGTGTTCCTAATTTTTTGTTCTGTGATTGGCGACTGGACAGATCCTTATTTTAATATTACCACTATTATATTGCTATTTTTTTATCAAGTCCTTTTTTGGTTCTAGCTTTTGTTTAACCAATTATTTTTTTATATTTTTTCCACTTTGTTTGCAGGACTGCATATTGTTTTTCTTTCTCTATGTTTTCTTACAGTTAAGTGAAACCACATAATATAGCCTTGAATTTTTACTAACGTTTCGGTCACTTCAACTAAGAGACAAAAGAGTCAGTGATTTTGGGATAAATCTGAAACACATGAATATCATCTGATCATTTCAAGGCCTACTTAGGAAATTGTTTTTTTTTAAATAACTAAGATTTGGCAATGCCAATGCATGATGTATTATACATTTTTGGAATCAGAATTAAAAACCTCTGATTACCTGTGCAAAAATAAAAATTTTAATTATGCTATCTTGTAGAGAAGAAAAAGTGGCAATGTTGATGTGCCCGTCTCTCCGGTACTACTTTACTAATTTGAAAGACCCTGTATAGTCATCTTTTGCCCAACATATATTTTTTTATTTTGATATCTGGTACGTAACAACTTTCTTTTGTATGGGCGGTTAAGTGTAAGAGTAGCGTGGTTCTAAACTTCGCCACCATTTGCAACTCTTTTTTTCTGTATTGAATTGTATAGTTTACGATTATGAGTGGGGAATATAGAGTATGAACTAGCGTATGGGCCTGTTTGTCTGACTTGATCTATTTTTTTGTTGATGTTTTACATAATTTATGAACTGATCACAACGTTACGTGGGAAGTAGAGTCAACCTACTTGACGTCATTTTGAAGTGTCGAAAACGTACATTTCCGATTTGAATTGTGATTGGCTAGTTTCGTCAAAGCTTAAAAAAAATTAACGTTCCTATATTTAGTCTGTTGGTTTAAAATTATCAGATGTACGTGTTTTTCATGCCACGTCTGTTAGTCACAAGTCCACGATTGTTGATTGCATTGTGAGGTGATGATAACAAGTGAGATAATTGATAAATGCACCGTTCGGTGCCAGATGCCTGGTATTTACTAAGAATACCACCTGTTGACTCATTTTATCTGCTGTAGCCTGATAAGTACACACTGGAAATCATAAATCGAATCACTTATCTTATACAATATTCAGGGTATTGACCGATTGATTTATTTTATTCCTACAAATACATTCAAACAAAACATTCAAAGGATGTGAGTCTATAAGCGAGAATGTCGGCTCTGAAAATAAGTGATCAATCTATGATTTTTTGTTTGCTTAAATAACATTAGTACAGTGGACCCCCGATAATCCGGCACCTGTCTAATCCAGCGCCCCCTGTAATTCGACATGTCTATGAATATTACATACATACGTATTTGATAATCTTCGCTAATGTAGATCACGCAGGTTTGAAAAGGTTACAACTTGTACGTGCCACCGCTATCGTGCTCGACGCGTAAGCATGGTTTTACTTAGTTTGAATTTGACTACTTGTGATAGCGGTACGGCCTAGCCTGCGTTCATTGTTTACTATTTATTCATTGTGTATTAAGTATAGTACCTAGTAGTCATCACAAACTCAGAAGCGAAAGCACAAAACATTGACAATTAAAGAAAAATGTGATATTTTAGACCGCTTAAATCGCAATGAAACTTTCAGTAGCAAGTGAATGCGGCGTAGGCCGATCTACAAGTTAGAACATTAAAAGAAACCACGATGAGATCAAGAAGTTCGTGTCAATTACTGAGTGCAGGCCAGGCAAGAGACAGACAATCAAGAAAGCTGAACATCCAGAAGTGGAAGAAGCTTTGTACATGTAATTTCTTCAGGAAAGAAATAGGCATGCACCAATTTCAGGACGTATGTTGGCCATGAAAGTTTTTTTATAAGGAAATAACAAAAATAGATGATTTTGTGGCCAGCAAAGGATGGCTAGAACGATTTAAAAGTCGTCATGGCATACGTTTAATGACTATTACAGGAGAGAAACTTTCTAACGATGCCACCTGCATAGAGCCCTTTGAATTAAGATTTTTGCAAAAGGTGAACGATTTAAATCTTGACCCGTCACAGGTGTACAATGCAGACGAATCAGGGCTTTTTTGGCGTGTGATGACTAACAAAATTTTCGTTTCTTGTAACGAAAAATCCGTACCTGGACGAAAAGTAAGTAAAGAGCGTGTAACCATACAACCATGTGCTAACGCTGCGGGCACCCACGCGCTTAAGATGATGGTCATTGGGAAATGTAATAAACCACGGGCATTCAAACACATTGATTTACCTGTACACTATTACGGACAAAAAAGTGCATGGATGACAAAGACCGTTTCAAAAAGTGGTTTGATGAATGCTTCGTACCTGAAGTTAGAAAATGGTTAAAAGATCATAATTTTCCTCAAAAAGCGTTGTTGCTTCTTGATAACGCTCCGGTCATCCGTCTGAAGAAAAACTAACAACTGAGGATAAATGCATCACTGCGATGTTTCTTCTGCCAAATTGCACTGCACTGATTCAACCAATGGACCAGAATATTATTCAGTTTGTCAAGCAAGACTATAAGAAAAACCTACTTCTGAGAGCCGTATCAAAAGACCAACCAATAGAAAAAACTTTAAAAGAATTTAATATGAAAGACTTGGTTTTTGCTCTTTGTCAGTCATGGAATGCGTTACCGTCATCAACTATTAAATCGTCTTGGAAAAGGTTATGGCCAGATATAGTCACCACTCCTAACAACGTTCCACAACTCAGTGTAACTTTGGAAGTTATAGAACAAGTCGCTACTGAAACACAGATAAATGCGGAAGATTTGGAAATATGGTGCCGTGGAATGGATAAAGAGGAAAATGTTTTTCATGAAATTTCTGACGAAGAGATTATAAAAGAGGTTTCTAATTATACAACAAACAATCAGGAAAATAACGACGACGTGATTGCAACTGCTCCACAAGTCACAGCACAAGACGCAATTAACGCCTTTGAGCTAGGTTTACAATGGGCTGAAGAGAATGATACATCCTACAACCAAATTTAACTTTTGAGAAGACTGA
Organism: Acanthoscelides obtectus; assembly: GCA_963669975.1. NCBI lineage: Eukaryota > Metazoa > Arthropoda > Insecta > Coleoptera > Chrysomelidae > Acanthoscelides > Acanthoscelides obtectus. The sequence continues at coordinate 117,930,953 of CAVLJG010000001.1, read as the reverse complement.
GGGACAAAGCTCTGATCTCGCGTTATAACAACCTTAAACAAAAAAAATTGATGAATATTTCCAAGCTTCATAATTTGATAAATTCATTAATGATTTTGATTAATAATTATTGATTATTTTGGTACATATGTATGTGCATTTATGCTTAAATTTTATAATAAAACGTAAGCTCTCTATTGTTATTTAATTTACTAAATTCGACATACATAAACTATGTATGATTTGTACTTCAAAGTTCATACATATACATAACATATACGTAGTCGTGCCATAAGTTCTGTCCCATGATAATCTCATGATAAAAATGAAACAAGATAAGATATATTTATATGAAAGATATTATTTATTCGACAACATTTTTAGAATTCATAATCAAACAGTTTTATTCAAAATGTCCCCCCTTGGCCTTCACACACTGCTTCAATCTCGCGGGCCACTCATCTATCACTGCACGCACAGCTTCCAAAGGAATAGCTGCCGCTGATCGGATCAAATCCGCTTTCAGGGACTCGATATTACGGTGGGCTTTGGAGCAGGCCAACTGCTCTAGCAGGTCCCACAACTTGTAGTCTAAAGGATTGAGGTCCGGACTCCCTGAGGGCCAATCTTCCGCAGCAATGAACTCTGGCACATTGCTTTCCAGCCAGCGCTGCGTACTCTTAGCCTTGTGAGCGGGGGCGGAATCCTGCTGGTAGACCCAGTGTTGGTTGGCAAACAATGTACCACTTAAAGGCTTGACGATAGGATCCAGTATGTCGCTCTGATAGTTTGCCGCTTTTGTTTTCACGCCCTGTTTACAGAAATGGAGCTGAGTGACCCCTTCGTAGGACACCCCCCACCAAACCATGACTGACGCAGGGTGGTGGCCTCTCTCAACTCTCGGAATGATCTCCGAAGCTTCCTGTGAACTCCTTGCATACACTTTGTCATTTTGTCGGTTGAATTTTTCTTCTATGGTGAAGATTTTCTCATCCGTGAACAAAATCTTTCGGAATCCCCCAGCTGCGTACCTCTCCAAGAGCTTCTTGGATCTTGTCGCCCTGATGTGTCGCAAGGTGGCCGTAAGTCGCTGGCCCGTACGTCTCCGGTAAGCCCCTAGCCCTAGGTCTTGTTTAATGATGCGCGACATCGTCCGGACAGGAATCTTCATTTCCCTGGATAGGATCTTCTGCTTCCGGAGTGGATTCCTTTGAATCCTGGCTTTTACGGCTTTGATGGCTGCTGGAGTCCTTACTTGACGAAGTCTTCCGCTTCTTGGCCTGTCATCAACAGAGGACGTCTCATTGTACCGCTGAATGGTCCTAGACACAAATTTACGCGATATTTGAAGGCCGCGTAAGAGTTCAAAAATCTGACTAGCACTGTGATTACACTTATGTAAAGCTATCACTGCAATACGGTTCTCTGCCTTGCCCCACTCCATCGTTATGCTTCGAGAGATCAATACAAACTGAGGTATATGTAATTACCCGAAAAGCGCTTAATCAACTGACACCACAATGTAAACAATCGGACAAGTATTAACAGGTCTACACTTGTTTGAAAACGAGGGACAGAACTTATGGCATGACTACGTATAATCTTACCATTGGATAAGTAATTTGTCGGATTATAAGGTACTCTTTTGTAAAAAATTCTAGTCCGACACTGCCCTGCATAATGTTTGTCGGATTACCGGAGGTCCACTGTATTTTAAACTTTCTTCAATATCGTTATTGTTGTTCTCAAATATCACTATTTTGGATTTTCGAATACTTAACTCATGCGCTATACAGCTTGTTAATTAACAACTAAATAATAACGATTTAAGTTAAACAAAAACACTATTCGGAGTCTTATAAAGGAAGGTTTGAATTTTAATTTAGATACCTGGAAACCCCAAAAGAAGTATTTTTAACTGAGTTTTCAAGCATTCAGTCGTAGAGTTTTTCAGACTCTGACTCAAAAACTATCAAGCTTAGAGAAACATTAATAAGAACGTTTTTTGTTCAGAATGATCCACAAACTCAAACAAACTTTGTCCGCAACGAAACAAAGACAAAACAATTTTCGTTATGTTAAAATATTATCGAATTTGGACCGGGTTACCGCTCAAGTCAACAAACGTGATGATGAAAGCTTTTCCATTTATTGTTTCTAAACACCCATTTCATTACGTTTTATCGTCTTCAGGAACAATTTAGGGCCATAGAGGCACGTGGTATGCTTCGGCTATTACAGCTCACGTACTTCTGTTTATTTAGTTGTATAGACAATGGACTGGACAACCGGTGTGTACGAACACAATGTAAATAGAATTTATGACACGCTTAGAATACTGCAGCTAGAGCTTTGTTCCAACAGACCATCGAACCAGTTCTGAACTGAACGGAGGATGAGCAGACCGAATTTAGCGTTCCTACAGAAAATGGAACTGTCTTCATAACTTGCAGTTCTCTGGTCCCACAAATTTCGTACTGATTAGGAACCAGTTCCAAACTGGCTCTGGCAGTTCTGCTTTACAGAATAAATGACGTCGATCACCTGTTTACGAGGGATGTCTTTTAAGTTTTGCGTATAGAAACATAGAAGGCCGCGCGGATCGAACGTCAGTACTGAATCTTAACCCCACTCTTTAGTAAACTTAAATTCAAAGTTTCACAACAATACGTGCAGTGTTCTCAATACAGTGAATTTTTAAGTGTCACCAAGTCATTAGAAAAATGGAACTCAACCGAGAATGCCTTGCTGAGTTACTGTCTGTTTTCGGCAACGAAGCGCCACATCAGTCGACAATTTCCCGTTGGTATGGAGAATTCAAACGTGGACGGACGAGTCTTAGCGACGATCCCAGGCTGGGTGCACCAAACACGGCACCCAGGAAAACGTCGATGCTGTGCGCAAACTCATCATTGAAGATAGGCATGTGACATATTGCGAGATTGAGGCGTCCTTGAAGATCTCAAAGACCTCAATTCAAAAAATTTTACATGAAGAATTAGGAGTAAGAAAATCAGTTTCTCGTTGGATACCCCGCCTGTTGACTGAAGAGCAGAAAGCAGCCAACGTTAATTGGTGTCAAAAACGCTTGACCGTTTCAATTCCGGAAACTCAAAAAATGTGTACAGCATTCTTAGTGATGACGAATATCGTGTTATGAACCAGAAAATAAACGAGAGTCGGCTGTTTGGGTGTGCCAAGGTGAAGAAAAGTCAACAAAAGTCATCCGTTCTCGAAGTGTTTCGAAAAAGGTGGTCGCGACATTTGTGTCAAAAGCGGGTGATATTGCAACAATTCCTCTTAATGAGCAAAGACCTGTTACTGCGGATTGGTATACCACCATTTGATTGCCAAAAGCCATCACCGAGCTTCGAAAAATCAACCCCGAAAGAAGAATCATCCTCCACCAAGACAATGCAAACTCGCACACAGCCCAAAAAACAAGGCAGGAATAGAACGTGGAATTATTGGACCATCCTCCATATCGTCCCGATCTAAGTCCTAACGATTTCTTTACTTTCCCGAAAATTAAAAACAGACTGCGTAGTCAAAGGTTCCAGTCGCAAGAAGAAGCAGTTGACGCATTCAAAAATACCGTTTTGGATCTGCCAGCAAACGAGTGGAATAAGTGGTTCGAAAATTGGGCATCGAGCGCATGCAGATGTGTATTAATCTTCGTGGAGAATACTTCGAAAGACAATAAAGTCATTTAAAACTACCTACCGTGTTGTTTTATTTCCATATGCAAAACTTAAAAGACATCCCTCGTATAACTGGGAATATGGTTTTTGTGACTGTCATTTTGTTCTTTTTCAAACTTCTTACACATTTTCAAGAAATGGGTGACGATGAATTAACTTTGTAACACATTCAAGTGAAGATGAAGACAATGATAAATAGATTCGTTTTCCATATGACTATACCGTCATAGTATCGGATTTGTCATTAAGAAAGAAATTTAGTGGCTTTACAAATATTCAAGAAAACAAACAATACATAAAGTTTCACAAACAAAAATAATACACATATACAAATTGAAAGCATTAGTGGTAAATAAATCACATATGCTATTCAAAACAACTGCTAAAATATTCTGAGACGCTATAGAAGGGATTGTTTAACATAATATTTTTAACCTTTACTTTAAATAGATGCAAGTTGGATATACCCTTTATGGAATTTGGCAAGTGGTTGTAAAGCATTACTGCCATAACTGTGGGACCTTCGGCGGTCAACGGTGAAATGAGGAGGAACAACTATGTCGTGTGACCTGCGTAGACCGTAGCACTTAATTTCTTTTCTTTTGATAGAAAAAGCTTCCAGATTTTCTTTGATGTAAATTAGGCATCTATAAGTATAAAGGGTTGTCCAATAGGGACGCAGGAAAGTAAACGTCAATTTGACATAGACGCCATCTTTGTTTTCTGTCACCGACATGTCATTTTGTTAGTTGAATGTTTACCATTGATCGGAGTCGTATTCGATTGAAGACCGCATTAAAGTTATTCAAGAGCACTACAAAAATGGTGCAAAAATAAAAAACACGTTTCGCGCGCTTCGTGAACATTTCGGTCGCAACATCCGCCCAAACGAAACAACCATCGGTCGTCTGGTGCGTAAATTCGAGGCAACAGGTTCTGTGGCAAATCTGCCAGGCTCTGGCCGGCCAAGGAGCGTTCGCACACCGGAAAATATTGCTTTTGTGAAGGAGAGTGTGAGAGACGATCCGAAGCAATCAACAACGCGTCGATCCCAAGAATTGGGCATTTCGAGAACCAGTTTGCTCCGCATTCTCCACAAGGATTTGAATGTACACGCCTACAAGATCCAATTGACGCAAGAGCTGCGTCGGGCCGACCATTTTTCGCGCCGAACGTTCTCAGATTGGCTCCTTGAACACCGCCAAATTGATGCCAATTTTTCCTCAAAAATCATGTTCAGCGACGAAGCGCATTTCACTTTGAATGGGACGGTAAACAAGCGAAACTGCCGCATCTGGGCGAACGAAAATCCCCGTGAGTATCAAGAGCAGCCGATGCATCCTCAAAAAGTGACTGTGTGGTGTGCATTGTGGTCAAAAGGCATCATCGGACCTTACTTTTTCGAAAATGCGGCCGGGGACGCCGTTATTGTCAATTCTGAGCAGTATCACGTGATGATAGAGGACTATTTTTTGCCGCAACTTGAAGGAATGGATATGGACGATGTTTATTTCCAACAAGACGGTGCAACATGCCACACAACCAACGTCAATATCCATCGATTGCAGTCCTTCTTCGGTGATCGCGTGATTTCACGCAGAGGAAATGTGCCATGGCCACCAAGATCGTGCGATTTGACTCCCTTGGACTTCTTTTTATGGGAATATTTGAAAAGCAAAGTCTACGTCAACAAACCAGCCACCCTCCAAGAACTCGAAAACAACATCATTGCCGAGATAAATGCCATAGAACCGACCATGCTGCAAAATGTCATTGAAAAAATCGACCATCGCGTGGACGTCTGTAAATCCAGTCGTGGTGAACATTTGAGCGATATTATTTTTCATACATAAATGGTATAAATGAACCTTCAAAATAAAGTACCCAACTTGATTTGAATATCAATCTTTCTTGTTTTACTTTCCTCCGTCCCTTTTTGGACAACCCCATATAAAGGGTGAACTGTCATTATCACCAATTGTTTGAATAACACTTTACAAAAGTAACGCCTACAATAAACCAGAAATGAAAATTACATAGGCTAGTGTTGATAATTTTAATCAATTTGTTTCATTAATATTAATATTATACATTTCATCAATCCATACTTAGTGATGTTAACGTTCCACTAAATGTTCTCCTCTGCTACCGTACAAGGGCATATTTACTTTAAAGGCAAAATGTTGAATATTTGTCGTTTTCCCAATGTTTTTAAAATATACGTTAAATAACAACAAATCTCAAATTACAGGTCTAGCACATTGGAACTTCTTAATTTTCAATTTTACTTCGATTTAGTTATGTTTTCGACAACGAGCCATGTAACTCTGTTTTACAACATAATAACTCACAACTAGTTCTTGCAAGGACTAAAAAACAATTCCGTATTAGTCCTGAACGAGTCCGGAACTCCTTGTTGGAACAAGCCTTAAGTATAGAAAAGCTCTGCTGAAAAATAATTTACTTTTATGAAGCTTATTTTGTTGAAGAATCATCCTTTAGGTATACCTAAAACGTAGGATCGTATGAAGCATGTTACAACAGCTGTTCTCAAGACGCTACCCAATGTAAAGAAATGCGCTAAAGTGAGATTGTCGTCGTATTGCTGATGCGTAAGAACTTTTATGAATTGTCGCGAATACTGTGACCTTAAACTCAAGTCCCTCGACGCAAAATATCCATTTTCGTTACCCGTTGCTAAAAATAAATGAAACTCGGTACACAAGGGTAATTTGGGTAGCTAATTACAAATTATAAAATGTCTTGGAAACAAACCGTACACAATCTATTTGATGACGGAATTGCGTGGGCAGTACAAAGTCGATCTAATTTACTCCGCCATTTTTTGAGTTCCTGAATAACTCTAGAACTTCTTTCGTGTCTGGTCCGAGGAGCGCATTATCATGTTATTTTCTTTTTCATTTACATATGTGATTACAATCATCTACCAACAAGTATTATTCAACCTAAACAGTTCACTTTGAACATATTTGAAAGAAGTTCATGACTGAACATGCTTTTATGTGAATACAGGGTGTCCGCAAAGTTGGGGTTTTCCTTTACACGACGTGTAGATCTTGAAAACATAAGCAATTGTTCTTAGTACCGTATACCCCAATGTCTTAAGGGAACCGAGATAAAGGGCTCTGCAACATCAAAAATATCTGAATGCCGTCCTGTAGCCGCTACATCCCCCAGTGGTACTAGGACACTAGCTCAACCCGACGACAGAACTGGGTCGGGGTCAGTGTGTCAGGTCAGTATGCAACCTTCAACCGACGGTTACGGTCACGCGTGAAGAGATAATCGCGTAGACGTGAATCCCTCAACAAGCACTAGAGACGTGGCTAGAGAAGTGCAAGTATCTAAAACTAAAGTGTGGCAAACGCTGCGTGAAGAGGGGCTGTATCTGTTTCACGTCCAACGTGTACAAGCCCTTCAACCTGACGATTTTCCAGCAAGCGTGCGGTTTTGTGAGTGGTTGTTGACAATAATCCGGACTTTTTGAAGTGCATATTGGTGACAGACGAATCTACGTTCACGCGTAATGGGGTGAATAACTTTCGCAACACTCATGTTTGGTCAGTAGAAAATCCGCACGCTGTCCGTCGGGCACATTTTCAACAAACATTTTCGGTGAATGTTTGGGCTGGCATGGTGAACCTAGACCTAGACTTTTTACGCAGCATTTTGCTTTCCTTGTTTGCCTGCGTCTGCTCGGTGCCGCATCAGCTGATTTCATTTTCTGTTGGAGCGGTATGATTTCGGACAGAGACGTACTTAGCCCTTCTCGTCAACTGGAGAGTGAGTACTTTTTCCTTTATTTTTTTTACTTGGTCGCCCTCGCTTCACTACACATTACCTTTGTTATTTCAAGGGTAGTTGTTTCTGAAAAGGAAAACCCCAACTTTGCGAACACCCTGTATTTTAATGCAAAACTTTTGCCGAGTTTTTATATCTATTTTGTTTCTATGTTGCTACCTGTACCTCTACGTTATTTCTGTGATTGTTTTTATATCTGAAAACCCTACGATAAAGTGTGAACTTATAATGGTACGAAACCGAATCCCTGCGATTTTCCATCTATCCAATGGTGACTTCTAATTTGATCTTGACCAAGGTCAAGTCGGTGTTTTTATTAGGAACCCCCAAATTTTGTCTCTAAAAATGGATGGTCAAGGTCAAACCCACATACGGTGATATAACTTGAAAGCCGGTAGTCGCGCAAGGACATTTGAAGGGCAACTGTTTTAACGGGACCCTATACCTTTGAGCGTGGAAATGAGGAAAAGGGAAAATTGACCATGTTTTGAACTTGACCTTGGAGCTAATCGTCAAGGTCAAAAAGGTTTATCTCATTTTCTTGATAATTCAGAAAGCTGTATAATCCCCAGATACACTGACTTCCCTGTTCTTTCAGGATTGTTCCATGGATACAAAAATCGGCTTGTACTTCTCATGATCTTGAAGGTCATCATGGTTTAGGTTAGATCCAAGATCTTCTTTGGATATCCGGGGAATAATCATTAAAATATCTCGGTATTTTCCCTATATGACTACTCGTTTTCAAGTTATATCATCGCACCTCCTAAGGTCAAAATTTAAGAATGGTCAAGACCATATTTGAACCTAAAAATTATGCGCTCTTTTCATTTACGGGATCAAAAGTGTGGGGTTCCATTTATAAAATCGACCTGACCTTCAAACGACCTTGAAGGTAATTGTCAAGGTCAAATCCATTGAATTTCTGAGGAAAATTATCAATGGCGGGATTCTGGTAGACGCTAGTGCGAAATTGTTTTTTAGAACATGTTTTTGTTGCACTTTGTACATGAACAAATGAAATACCTATTTATCTATGTATCCATCTATTTATATAAACTTGTTGAAAGCAGTGATGGAGGTATTATAATTGTGTATTTTTGTTTTTCAGGTGATAGCCTTCATATGCGGCCTGATCGTGATCATCCTAATGATCATGGGCCTGGCCTCTACAGATTGGCTGATGGCAGCGGGTTGGAGGCAAGGCCTGTTCATGCATTGCATAGAAAAAGATGCCCCGCAACCCTTGCCGTTTAACATGCAGGATCCTCCGGGATGCTATCAATCACGAGATGCTGGTAAGTTTACCTAAATTGACAATTATTGTATGTTTTTTGGAGAAAAAGTATAATATTCCTGGGATATTTCGGACGTGTGTTATACTACAATTATTTAAAACTGTAATGACTCATACGCGTGATCAACACGCGATCAGAGCTCGATCCCGGCTTCCTTCCAGTACAGCCGTATAGCGTACGACATATGTCGTTTCTGTGGCTTTGCGGTGGTCAACAGCACAGACAGAGATGGAAATAATGGCTGATTGTTCTCCGCCGGTAGAACCAAAGAAATCAAAGATGCGCCTCGACCGGCAGACTCATAGGCGTCGGCAACGCATTTGAACGTGTTTCGTTGAGCGATCGCATATTGTGTGTTTTTATAAGAATTGTTGTGTGATTGTTATTGTTGTGGTTTCTGTGGTTACTGTTTTGGTTATACTTAACCATGGAGAGTACAAATGGCACGAGTGGAAGAACTGAAAGCCAGGGAACAAGTAGACGGCTTCGTAAAGCACTGAAGAGGGACGCGAAAGAAATCGTGCTCAACGTGTTCAATTATCTGAACAGAACTATGTCGCAGGGAGATGCACTCGCGCGTTGTGAAAGTATGACAGGCGTTCCAGAGTGGACCATTCGCAGGGTGGTGCATGAAAAGAAGAAAACTGGAGCTACTACTGATCCAAAGTTTAATTTGAAGTGACGAAAGGCCGTTAAATTGGATGACGATAGCAAAATGGCGTTAAAGCGAACCGTACATTTATTCTTCTTTAGGAATGAGATACCAACCCTCAAGGCTGTACATGCAGCGATCAAGGAAAATGAAATTATACCCCAAATGGTAATGAGGAAATCCCTGCACGAAATTAATTTTCGTTACGAAACGCGTAATCGGAAGTCAGTATTGATAGAGAGACCTGAAATAGTCGCCTGGCGTCGAAAATACCTACACGAAATGATTGAATATAGGCGACAAAGCAGAAAAATCAATTATTTGGACGAGACATGGGTAAATGCAGGTCACACAGTTTTAAAAACCTGGATACAAAAACGTAGTGAGTAACCGACAAGCAAGCATTGAAGGTTTGTCAACAGGTCTTCGTGGATCGTCAGGGAAAGGTCAAAGATTGATCGTAACTCATATTGGTAGCGATAGTGGCTTTTTAGAAGAGTGTGACTTGATTTTCGTCTCTAAGAAAGGAGGTGATTACCATGACGAAATGAATGCCAGCTGCTTCGAGAGCTGGTTTCAAGGGGTGCTTCAGTGAGTTGAGCCCAACTCTGTGATCGTCATGGATAATGTTTCCTACCACAGTCGTCGAGCCGAACGTGTACCGACTATGGGATCTCGAAAAAGTGACATGCAGCAATGGTTGCGCGAAAAAGGAATCCCGTTTGACGATTCATGTGTGAAAGCGGAATTGTATGAAAAAATTAAACAGCACAAACCTGCGAACATTAGTTACGTGACTGATGAGATGGCCCGTCAATGTGGTGTCACTGTGCTGCGGTTACCGCCCTACCACTATGAACTGAACCCAATAGAGCTCATCTGGGCTCAAGTGAAGGGTTATATTGCGCGCCATAACACAACCTTCAAATTACCAGACGTTAAGGTTTTACTTGAGACTACAGCTAGTAACGCCCGAAGCTTGGCAGAATGCTATCCGTCATGTTGTGAAGGAAGAAACAAAAATGTGGCAGCTTGACCACCACATCGACACCATCATAGAGCCAGTTATAGTCAATTTCAACGAGGAAAGCGATAGCGACAGTTTATTACTGTCAGATGTAAGTGGAAGCGACGATGAATAAAGGTAATTCCCAAATTTTTTACTTACAATATGTTTCAAACCAGTCTTTATTAAGCATGTGACAAATCTAGTTCACCCATGTTAAACATTCATACCCCGCTTATGAACAGCCGACTACTGGTAGTTAAGTGATGTTCACGTGGACATCGACGAGTCATTACAGTTTTAGATAGTTATAGTATAGTCCAGGAAGTATCTTCGGATCTGCTTGGAAAAATATTCTGATTCGGTTTCGTTGCATAATCTCATTCAAAAGCCTCTTTTTAATGAATCTACATGTTATAAGACCCAAAATTGCATCCAAAATTGTTTAAGATTATTTTAAACGTAATACAAAAATTGTTTTCTTTGCTCCACATTTTGCTACAAAAAAGGTTCTATGAGTGTCTTTAGTGTACATATACTAAGTGACATATAAATCCGAACACCCAGTTTAAGTGGTTTTATTTTAATAAAAGTTGGTGAATGTATTTATCTTACTGTAAATAACAAGTGAAAAAATTTTCAGCCTTATCAGTTGGTCATTCCGGTTTTTATACTGTTTTTTTTTTTAATTCACTAACCCTCTAAAAATGAATATTTCAGCCGCAGTAAAGAATCAACGTTGGCGGATTTTGGTTGTTGACATCCTTTACAATCCGTTACGATGCCTAGAGTACGGAGACCTGTACGATTTCGTCAACTTAGTGAGTTTGATAGGGGCCGTATAGTGGGACTTCGGGAAGCTGGACTTTATTTTCGGGCAATAGCAGTTAGAGTGCAAAGAAGTGTAGACACTGTGGTTAGGTGTTGTCAGGCATGGCTTCGAGGAGGCCGTACGCAAAGAGCAAGGGGCACTGGACGCCGCCGTAGAACAACAGACCGTGAAGATCGCCGCCTAAGATTATTGGCCTTAAGGGACCGTTTCTCCACTACCAGGTCCATTGCAAATGAATGGTTTGCAGAACACGGAAGACCTATTGGCATGCGAAGTGTTTATCGACGAATGAGAAGTTTTGGCTTGTTTTCTTGCCGACCACACTGCGTCCTCCCTTTAACTCGAGAACACCGACATAATCGCCTTGAGTGGTGCAGACAACGGTCACTCTGGGATCAGGAATGGAACAGTATTGTCTTTAGTGACGAGTCTTGATTTTGTTTAGGCATGCACGATGGTCGTGCCAGGGTTAGAAGGCGACGTGGTGAAAGGAGGAATCCACAGTTTTTTGTTGAAAGACATGTTCATCACACTGTTGGAGTTATGGTTTGGGGTGCTATAGCTTATAGTTCCAGGTCACCTTTAATCTTCATCAGAGGTAACATGAACGCGCAGCGTTATATCCACGTAGTTTTAGAACCCCATCTTTTACCCTATCTTGACACCCTGGCAGATCCAACTTTCCAACAAAATAATGCCCGACCACATGTTGCAAGAGTCACAATATACTTCTTTCAACATAATGATGTCACATTGTTACCATGGCCACCAAGATCTCCCGACTTATCCCCAATTGAGCACGTGTGGGATATGATGGGTAGGAGATTGCTCAATTTGCAACGTCCTCCTCAGACTCTAGAAGCACTTCGAGAGGAGTTGGTGGTTGCCTGGAATGAGATACCACAGGAGGACATTGACCACCTGATCAGAAGCATGTCTAGGCGCGTTGGAGAATGCGTAGCACATCAGGATGCATCCACACATTATTAAAGGTCAAAGGGCTTTAAAGCAGTGCAATCATTTTGAAATTTTTATCATTTACTTATTATGCTTCATTAAGTACTTATACGAAATTTTATTAAAATAAAACCATTTAAACTGGGCGTTCGGATTTATATGTCACTTAGTATATTACTCTACTAGCGGGCAAGTATTGTATTCGCGGAAATTTTCGAAAAAGAGACATTATGACATCACGAAAAATTTGGTCACTCATTTCCGTCTATCTCTCTGTCTGCTAATCTTAAGCACAAGATTGGTGGTAGTTTTTGAAAATCGATAAATTGAAACAGAAGTTTGTGGTCTGCAGATAAATGTGCTAAGGCTAAGTCGTTGTTTATTCTATCTTGAGCTTCAGCCCAGTTTGCATCAGGAAATGTCATGTACCACTGACTGTCATCACCATACATGTGCGATAAACAGAATTCAAGGTATTTTGTAAATAGCAGAGGCCCAAGGATTGATCCTTGAGGAACTTCTTGACTGACATTTTTAACTTTCGACAGCTCTGAAATGTTGGTTATTGTTGCATGACGTATATTGTCCGTGAAGGAAAGTCCCAACTTTAACAACACCCTGTATAATTTCGAATATCCTCGACCTTGACAAGCGCTTACGTTCCTTGGCTTGTTAGAGCCCAGGGGGCTTCTTGCCGCGGGTCCTAAACGCCCACTTTAGGCCCTAGATAATAATAATAATAATAATAATAATAATAAATGGCCTTTATTTTACCTGGCGGATTACATCAGCAAAAGCTGTTTTTCAGATCCAACCAGGGCTAAAATCAGGTACATGCAAATACAAAGGAAAATACACAAAAGATAAGAAAATTTGAAGCAGAAAAAACATTTTTTTACGAAATTGTAGCCTATGCATGGTATAATGCCCAAAGAGTACGTAGCAGAATCAAAAACTATACTTGGAAGTAACTTAAAAAAATAAAAAAAATATATTATATTATATGGGGGAAGATATAAAAATTAAAAGTAAACAGCAACAGATTCGTAAACAAAACACAAACAAATGAAAAGTGACAAGTGAGAAAACATGCACAAATAAACAAATATAAAAATAAAATTACATAAAAATACATGCTACATGTCATCAAAGACAAATTATAATAATAATAACAATAATAATAATAATACGCCTTTATTTTACCTGGCGGGTATATCAGCTAATAGCTGCGATTGGTACCAACCAGGGCTACATAAGATTAACATTAACATTAAATGTAGAATCACAGCAGTTACAAGATGAAAGTTTAGTATAAAATTAGGTATTATCGAGAACAAATTTCTTTGTATTAACTTTAAAATTATTGTTACTCAAACTTTTCAGATCTGATGGTAGACAATTATAAAGGAAAGGTGCTATGTATGAGAAGCACTTTGTGAATTGTGTTGATTTATGTGGGGGCATATCGAGGGTATAACCTACAAAGCGTAAGTTCGCCGAGTGATGCTGACTTCTGAATGAAAGTTTGCTGCTCAGATATGCTGGATATTTGGTTAATAGGACTGTCTGAACTATGAACAACAAGTGTACAATCCATCTCTGACGCATCGTGAGCCAGTTGACATCCTTAATGTATCTAGTAATGTGTTCCCTTCTCGGAACACCTAATGCATACCTGATACAACTATTTTGCACTTTTTGTAAATTGTCTTGAGCTTAGCATATGAATTTTGCACAACCCTGGAAACGTGATCGTGAAACGTGAGATGTTCATCCACTATTACTCCTAAATTTTTCACGGATTTTATATGAGGCAAGTCTCCACCTTCCAGGTGTAATTCTATCAAGTTACTATCGAAATTACTTTGTATGGACTTAATAGTTATGACAGCAGATTTGTTTGAATTGATAAGTAACCCGTGATCGTTATACCACTTTGCAACACGATCTAGATCACAAGACATTCTCCTGTTCGCCTCCAGGAAATCGGAAGGACCGTAAGACAAATACAGTTGGGTATCATCAGCGTAAAACTGAATAGAACAATATTTAATGTCACGACTTAGATCGAACGTATACAAAGTAAACAAAATTGGGCCAAGTATGGAGCCCTGCGGTACCCCCTTCAAAATCGCACGCTTGTCGGACATACAGCCGCCTACATTGTGACCGCTCATGCAAGTAACTCCTAAACCACGTAACAGTACTATCAGAAGATCCAAGATAATGCAGCTTAGCAAGAAGCAATTCATGATTGATAGAATCGAAAGCTTTGCTGAGATCAACTAGAATTGACGTTGTGACACAAGATTTATCTATAGCTCTGATATAGTCATCACATATGTTCATCAAAGTTGTAACCGTACTGTGACCTTTCCGAAACCCTGACTGAACATTCGGAATCAAACTGTTTTTATTTATGTGTCCTAGTATTTGCTCATAGGCAATTCTTTCCAGAATTTTAGATAGCAATGTCAGTATACTTAAATATCTATTTTTTTTTTCAGCGTATATAAGGGCGGCGGCAACCCTGTGTGTGATAACCCTCCTGACAGACTTGGTAGCTACAGTCCTCACAGGCCTAGGGCTCGGTACCAAAGATCATCACACCAAATTCAAGTATTATAGATTTGCTGTTATCGTCATGGGTCTAGCGTGTAAGTATCTTTGTCAGTAATGATCATAATTGTTAAATAATGTAGTGAAATTTGAGTTGCACATACTTTTATTTACAGGCAAAATCTAGTGCGCTGGCAGAACATATTCTATCCCTCTAGAAATTTCTTGTAATTAATCTTTGAAACTCGGCTTCCTGATATAAAGTTGCAGACGAAAAATTCTCTCTTTTTCAGGGCTCTACAAAAAAATGTTTGAAACACTTAGGGCCGATTTCACCAACTTTATTATTATGGACCAATAGGAAAATACCTTATTGAAATGCAATTTGACGGAAGCTGTCAAAGGTCTCAGAATATTAGTGATTTCTATTAAAATGTTGAACAAAATCGTGAAAATTCGACTGTATTATAAACAAGACCACTTTTTGATTCCAACATGATGCTTTTGTACAGAGAAAACAGGACAACTTTCATATATTTTGATTTATGTTATAGGTGTAAAATCTCGAAATTTGTTAAGTTCAATATACTGCGTGTATGTGTGATCATTATAGCTACACATACCTGAGGAATTGTGCGGATTTGCAAGAAAATAGAATATAAAATGTATTCCAACCAATTCCTCATCTCTATTTACATCATAATAGTAATCATTTGTTATAAATTCATGAGTTAATGAATTTCTTCAAAGCAATCAAAACAGTATGGTCGTCCCCATCCTAAAACACCGATATGTGTAAAACATGTTAATCCCTACATCTCCGAGGTGCATAATGCAATTACTGTAGACATAGACCTAAAATTATTAGTAATTACTGAAAAATAAGAGCTAAAAAGAATTATAAATAGTGATAAAATATTGGAGGTTAAGGTTTTTGACTAGTGACTGGTGGGGATACAATATAGGGATGGCGACGATAGACGATACATTGATGTATGGAAAACATCGATACATCGGACGTAGAATATCGATCTTTACGCATCGATGGTTTCAAGACGATAATATATATCGATATCGAGGGGAATCATAAATATCCGTAACCGTATACCCCGAGTCTATCCGTAACTGTGCTACCATCTCTAAGCGAGGACTGGTAGCTTCGAAATTGAAAGGCCAGAAAGCTATTTAGGTGTTTAGTAGTATTTGAATATTATCATTGCAGACGAGCACTGAGCCACTGAGTGGCCACTGAGCACTGTAGTCTTTTCTTCATTCTGTACGTCCCCAAGGGATAGCATAAAATAGACTGAAAACAGCGCGTTTAATGATTTTCAGTTCTCAGAGAAAAATTTTCCCCTGCCGGCCATTGACATCCTTTCGAAATACGCGACACGACATGAGAGTTGTTTAATATTGTTATGGGAGCAACTTTAGGATCAAAGGTATTAACTAAGGTAGAGTATTTTAAGCACAAAAACTGCGCTAGTTTTATCAGAAGAAAACACTATATCTCTGAGCCACAGAAGCAAAGCGAATCTCAGGCTTTCGATTCTCCCATCACTAGTGTGATGAAATGACAATTTGTCCCTTCTTGGATTACTTGAAAAAGTGATGTGCTTTCCAGTTCGTTCCATTAAGTTGCGTTCAGTTCTAGGAACTAGTTCGTGAACCAACTACTTTATGCAACAATACCACAAAAAATATATATACAGATACAGAACAGATATTCCAGTCTCTACAGTATATTCAGATAAGAGATAGACCGGACATAAACAAGACCACGTGATCATCGAACGCTGTAACATTCGGCAGGGACGTATTAAGAGTCACGCAGTACATATTTTAGATAGTAGATGCTGCTTTGCGTAACTTTGTAGTAAATTAGCACAATTCGATGTGTATACGATTGGTGATGGATATAGGATCATGTGGGGGTGGGGTAAGAAATATATAATGATGTAAATATACATAAGGGTTTCAAAATTTTCGCTTCGATTTCCAGCTTCGGATGCCGCCTGATGTTTGGTGAAATACAGTCGAATATAATCTCAAAATGGCGTTTAAATTAGCCTAAATTAAAAATAATCGTATATCTCTTAAAATTGCTTTTAGAATATTGATTAGTATATTTTTTTATTTCTAGGTAAATCTGTAACCAAATTAAAACGTTCAAAATGTAAAAAAATGTGCATGGTTGAACATTGTCAGAAAGTAGATTCTTGAATAGGTTTTGCCAAAATGGGTTCAAAAATGTCAATAATTAATTAAAAAAAACAGTAGCTTTATAATTACTTATAACTAACCGAATTTGATGAACGACATCTTTTATTGGAAAGATGAGCTTGATGAGCTTTCATCATCGCTACTGCCTGAAGCACCAACGTCAATAATGAATGGCTCGACTTGTTCCTCTAAAATATTGTCCAGTTCCCACATTCTCTTTTCAACTTTGTCTTTCACGTGCTTAATACAGTTTTCCCATTTTTGCGCTGTTATTAATTCTAGTGCTTCTTTGAAAAGTCCTTTGAGGTCACAAAATTTAAAAGTTGTATTGTGCTTAGCTATATAATTTTTAACCTCTGCCCATATGAGCTCAATGGGATTGAGCTCGCAATGGTATGGAGGTACACGGAGCACAGTTTTATTTTGACTTGCTGCCATTTCGTCAATGGCGTATTTTTGATATTCCGCCTTGTGATCCTTGACAATTCTTAATAATTGTACTTTCAGCATTGCTTCTTCAAAGTTGATATTTTTCGAGCGGAGCCAATTTTGAACATCAACTTTCCTTGAAGCCGTTGTTGGGACCTTCTCCATTCTTCGAGAATGATAAGGCGCATTATCCAACACAATTACTGCGTTTTCCTCTAAGTTCGGTAAAATTTTTGAAAACCACTGTTCAAACGATTCGCCATTCATTTCCTCGTGGTAATCTCCAGTTTTCTTAGACTCAAAGCACCACAGACCGTCAACAACAAATCCATCCTCACTGCCAATATGGCAGATAATGAGCCTTTTCCCTTTACCTGGAAATCGAAGTACTAACTGGTGTAGATTTATTTCAATAAGCGAACCTTTTTCAAATGTTTTCATCACATTCAGCGAAAAAACATTGAGACATGAGTATCAGATTGCTATAATTGGGATTATTTAGTCATATTGAAAGAAAGAATATTGAACGTCGTATGATTACTCAGCGCTTCACAATTTAATTTAAAGTTATAAACCTTTAAAAAATGAATGATCGGGAACCTGAAATACGCGCAAATATTAATATTAACAAATTATAATTTTATAAAGCTAAAAGTATGAATGTAAGAAACGGGGTAGATTTGATTTGGCTTTTCCCCCAAAAAATACACGTCTATCCCCAATCAATACTTTATTCCGAGTACTACCATTTACTCCGTATTTAGGCACAATTTGTTTGGCTGTAGGTACGTGACTGTCGTCATCTTCGCTACTACCTGCGAGGGATCGCAGGTAGTAGTCGTCCCCGGACCCCTCGTGCTTCTCCTTCCGTCGCAGAAGATAACGATATCATTTCACCCTTTTGAGAGGGAATTATGGGTAGTCACAGCGGCGCCGCTAACATGAATTAAAATGATTAGAAATATTAGGAACGGTACACAATATAAAACTTAGTAACTTTTTTTAAGTTTATAATATTCGACATATTTTAAGATTATATTAAAAAATTATTGAAATATCGAAAACACATAAAAACATGGCTTAAAAAAGTTCTAACAAATGAAAATGACAATAAAACATCCACGCATTTTATCGAAAGTTATAAAAATTTTGTTACTTGTAATATGTTTTATCTGCCCCCTGGAATTAATGTTTAGAACCTTGTTCCCAAGGTTTGAAAAACATCCGATTGTTGTCTATTACTCGTATTTACCTGCTGGATTTTTTAATCCGGTGGACAGTCCATCTAGAAAGGCCCTCCTGGATGAAGTTACAGAATCATCAACCCATACTTGTAGTGTGTCCTGCGTTTACCCACGTTTCATCAAGGTAATAAATCTTCCTGTTTTGATTTCTATATTTCCCAATTTTGGTTAAATAATCCCTTCTCCATAGCACAATTTCTTCTCTATCCAGTAGTAAACTATTACGACCCCGTTTTTTCCATCTGAAATTTAAATGCTTCAGTAACGCATGGAAAGTTGATCGTTTGAAATTTGGCAACGTTGTATCTCCATTTACCTCCTGCAGTACTTTATCTATAGTAGGTATTTCATTCCTAAAGAAGAATTCATGCACTTTCCTCCTAATCGCATGCTTATCAGCTTCATCCAATGATTTAACAATACTTTTGCGATGTTTACTGGTCATTGGCTCAGAAAAGGTGTGATTTTTTTTGTATTGTCTTAACACATTAAACACTGATGCGCGACACACCCCAACTTTGTGAGAAACCTTCACAACAATTTCTTTGATGGTTGATGCCTCGTTCTCCTCGCGCTCGATCTTATATATATTCAAAATGACCTCTTTCATTTCTGCACTCAGATGTCTTTTTTTAGAGCGTTTCCTAGGTGGACTACAGGAGTTTACAACTTCATCGGCAGTATCTGTACTACTGGGCATTTTGCGCAAGCAGTTGATAGCAATAACAATCAATAACAAGGTATAACAATAACAACGACAAACTCAACAACTTAATAAGATAACAAACGAAAACGTCCAAAGAAATATCAAATTGCAATGATGCACACGACATACGTAACACGTCTGAACCTGAATGTGACTCTGCCTTGATACGACTGCTCTGCCGCTCGGCATAGGCATTTAATTGCGAATTGACCAATGAGGGCTCCTGTTTTACGTCGAGACGGCGGCGTTAGCCTGAAAATCACCCGAACCTTTTGTTTACATCTGGTCTATCTCTTATCTGAATATACTGTACATTCCACTGATCGCAAATGTATTCTCCCATCACTAACATTATGAGACACTAATTTGAAATGTCAATTCCGATCTCCTTTGGTCTATTCTCCTTCTCCAACGTCACTGTATTCTATGTTTTGTGATCACTTGTTTTGTTACGTGTGAAAAATGGATTTTTTTAACAACAAATTTCCGTATAAAAGTGCTCCCTCCAAGATTTTTTTGTGAAGACATACATATTACACTGTCGTGTACACGTTAAATCTGCTCGAACCCCTAAATACGTGGTTATGTTGAATGTACCATGTACCGTCACCGATGGTGCGACTGATTATACACTGAAATTAAAACACAAAACTGCAACTGCTATTGTATGTATGAATGTTGAAACTGTTGAACAGTTTCGGACCCGTGGGGTTAAAATATCGTTGAGGAACTGGAAAGAAGTGTATGAATGTGTTGAAATGCAACCCCTAAAAAAAATTTGAGTGAAAAGGCTTTTTCATGTAAGGGTTTGGAAGTGCAAGTTTGCAAATATAGGATAAACTATAAGCACACAGTAGGTGATATAATCACATATGGATTACAAAAGTTGCAGTAAACATGGAAAAACCTTCAGATAATCTGAAAAAATAGATTTTACTCACACATCAAGCATTTTTAAAAATCTTGGCTCAGTTTTACATAATTTCATAATATTTAATAAACTGAAAGGATTTCAATGGCAAGCTGTCACTTCATATTTTACAGTGTTTTGTTTTGAATACTTTGATGCTATTTGCTGCCAAAAATTTGACGGAGAGATCTTGAGGCTGATTGGGTATATTTAACGGACTGTTTGGTACTCGTACCCTATTGATGCAGAATAATGGTTTGTTAAATTGTGAAATCCACCCTTACTGTACATTATATGTACGCTATCGGTACGGTTTGTAGTACTATAGTTACTCGTAAATAGATATTTGCCGGACTCGTCTGTTCTGCTTCATATAGTTGCCACTAGAGTGCGCACACATCTCAAACAGCTACAACACACACGTCCGACCAGCTCTCAATCAACTTTTCCGCTCTAATTCGTTTCCATTATACATGATATAACTAGACGCCCTCATAGAGGAGCCACAGCCATAACTTCCCCCGTCCGATGATGAATGCCCACCATTCTGACAGCCAATAAATCAATCTGTTTCGACGTATACATTCGCACGTATCCGCTTCGATCTCCACCAACTACGTAAATTTATTAATTACTGTTTTCTTTGTGTCCGTAGTGGTGTGTGTCCATTCTCTCCAGGATCAGTCTCACAGTACTCGTAATCTTTCACACTGATTTAGGGTTAACAAGTTTTAAGATGAATTGAAACTGTTCGCTTTCCGTTCATGACACCAACTGTATACAACGTTGTTTCGTGCTAGTAATCATCAGCATAGTATACAGTATATTCAGATAAGAGATAGACCGGACATAAACAAGACCACGTGATCATCGAACGCTGTAACATTCGGCAGGGACGTATTAAGAGTCACACAGTACATATTTTAGATAGTAGATGCTGCTTTGCGTAACTTTGTAGTAAATTAGCACAATTCGATGTGTATACGATTGGTGATGGATATAGGATCATGTGGGGGTGGGGTAAGAAATATATAATGATGTAAATATACATAAGGGTTTCCAAATTTTCGCTTCGATTTCTAGCTTCGGATGCCGCCTGATGTTTGGTGAAATACAGTCTAAATTAGCCTAAATTAAAAATAATCGTATATCTCTTAAAATTGCTTCTAGAATATTGATTAGTATATTTTTTGATTTCTAGGTAAATATGTAACCAAATTAAAACGTTCAAAACGTAAAAAAATGTGCATGGTGGAACATTGTCAGAAAGTAGATTCTTGAATAGGTTTTGCCAAAATGGGTTCAAAAATGTCAATAATTAATTAAAAAATACAGTAGCTTTATAATTACTTATAACTTACCGAATTTGATGAACGACATCTTTTATTGGAAAGATGAGCTTGATGAGCTTTCATCATCGCTACTGCCTGGAGCACCAACGTCGATAATGAATGGCTCGACTTGTTCCTCTAAAATATTGTCCAGTTCCCACATTCTCTTTTCAACTTTGTCTTTCACGTGCTTAATACAGTTTTCCCATTTTTGCGCTGTTATTAATTCTAGTGCTTCTTTGAAAAGTCCTTTGAGGTCACAAAATTTAAAAGTTGTATTGTGCTTAGCTATATAATTTTTAACCTCTGCCCATATGAGCTCAATGGGATTGAGCTCGCAATGGTATGGAGATAAACGGAGCACAGTTTTATTTTGACTTGCTGCCATTTCGTCAATGGCGTATTTTTGATATTCCGCCTTATGATCCTTGACAATTCTTAATAATTTTACTTTCAGCATTGCTTCTTCAAAGTTGATATTTTTCGAGCGGAGCCAATTTTGAACATCAACTTTCCTTGAAGCCGTTGTTGGGACCTTCTCCATTCTTCGAGAATGATAAGGCGCATTATCCAACACAATTACTGCGTTTTCCTCTAAGTTCGGTAAAATTTTTGAAAACCACTGTTCAAACGATTCGCCATTCATTTCCTCGTGGTAATCTCCAGTTTTCTTAGACTCAAAGCACCACAGACCGTCAACAACAAATCCATCCTCACTGCCAATATGGCAGATAATGAGCCTTTTCCCTTTACCTGGAAATCGAAGTACTAACTGGTGTAGATTTATTTCAATAAGCGAACCTTTTTCAAATGTTTTCATCACATTCAGCGAAAAAACATTGAGACATCAGTATCAGATTGCTATAATTGGGATTATTTAGTCATATTGAAAGAAAGAATATTGAACGTCGTATGATTACTCAGCGCTTCACAATTTAATTTAAAGTTATAAACCTTTAAAAAATGAATGATCAGGAACCTGAAATACGCGCAAATATTAATATTAACAAATTATAACTTTATAAAGCTTAAAGTATGAATTAAAATGATTAGAAATCTTAGGAACGGTACACAATATAAAACTTAGTAACTTTTTTTAAGTTTATAATATTCGACATATTTTAAGATTATATTAAAAAATTATTGAAATATCGAAAACACATAAAAACATGGCTTAAAAAAGTTCTAACAAATGAAAATGACAATAAAACATCCACGCATTTTATCGAAAGTTATAAAAGTTTTGTTACTTGTAATATGTTTTATCTGCCCCCTGGAATTAATGTTTAGAACCTTGTTCCCAAGGTTTGAAAAACATCCGATTGTTGTCTATTACTCGTATTTACCTGCTGGATTTTTTAATCCGGTGGACAGTCCATCTAGAAAGGCCCTCCTGGATGAAGTTACAGAATCATCAACCCATACTTTACTTGTAGTGTGTCCTGCGTTTACCCACGTTTCATCAAGGTAATAAATCTTCCTTTTTTGATTTCTATATTTTCCAATTTTTGTTAAATTATCCCTCCTCCATAGCACAATTTCTTCTCTATCCAGTAGTAAACTATTACGACCCCGTTTTTTCCATTTGAAATTTAAATGCTTCAGTAACGCACGGAAAGTTGATCGTTTGAAATTTGGCAACGTTGTATCTCCATTTACCTCCTGCAGTACTTTATCTATAGTAGGTATTTCATTCCTAAAGAAGAATTCATGCACTTTCCTCCTAATCGCATGCTTATCAGCTTCATCCAATGATTTAACAATACTTTTGCGATGTTTACTGGTCATTGGCTCAGAAAAGGTGTGATTTTTTTTGTATTGTCTTAACACATTAAACACTGATGCGCCACACACCCCAACTTTGTGAGAAACCTTCACAACAATTTCTTTGATGGTTGATGCCTCGTTTTCCTCGCGCTCGATCTTATATATATTCAAAATGACCTCTTTCATTTCTGCACTCAGGTGTCTTTTTTAGAGCGTTTCCTAGGTGGACTACAGGAGTTTACAACTTCATCGGCAGTATCTGTACTACTGGGCATTTTGCGCAAGCAGTTGATAACAATAACAATCAATAACAAGGTATAACAATAACAACGACAAACTCAACAACTTAATAAGATAACAAACGAAAACGTCCAAAGAAATATCAAATTGCAATGATGCACACGACATACGTAACACGTCTGAACCTGAATGTGACTCTGCCTTGATACGACTGCTCTGCCGCTCGGCATAGGCATTTAATTGCGAATTGACCAATGAGGGCTCCTGTTTTACGTCGAGACGGCGGCGTTATTGTGAAAATCACCCGAACCTTTTGTTTACATCCGGTCTATCTCTTATCTGAATATACTGTAGATGTGTCGACATACACCAAATGGCTTGGTGAAAGACCGAACATTTAGAAATATCATTATACAGGGTGGGCCATAAAGGTGTTGGCAATTTCAATATTCAATTAAAAAATAACTAGGCAATATAAATGTAAAAAGTAGAAAGATAGGAATTTTTAAGACTTAAAAATCATGTTGTTCAAATGACTTTTCCCTGAACAATATTCCTCTTTAGTGGCTCTAAATTAGTTGGATTATTCTCGTAGACCACCGATTTGAGGTAGCCTCATAGGAAATAATCGCATGGAGAAAGATCGGGGCTACGTGGTGGCCATTCAATATCCTCCCTTTTCGAAATGAGTGTACCGTGAAAGACATTTTTTAGCAGCTCTATAGATACCGTAGCTGTATGACATGTGGTCCCATCTTGTTGAAACCACATTCTAGAGGTATTTTCTTGGAGTTCTTGCAAAGCTGACACCAAAAAGTCTGTTATCATATTGCAATAATTGTTAGCTTTAACTGTCATCGCTTGCCCTCTTTCGTCCTCAAAAAAGCACGGTCCAATAATACCGATTGACGTAATTCCAGCCCACACGACTAGTTTAGGGCTGTGAAGTGGACGTTCATGCAAGCGTCGGGAATTAGTTTCGGACCAGAACCGACAATTTTGTTTGTTAACATGACCATTGAGGTGAAAATTGGCCTCATCACTAAACATCACGTTGTTAAATCTATTGAATCGGTCGAGCGTCAAATTGACCAAGTTAAGTCGGTTATTGGCATCATCTGGTTTTAATTCTTGGACTAGTTGAATCTTATAAGCCTTGAAATGCAAAACACGCTTCAAAATTCGCCGCAAACTTTACGTGTTGACTGTTGCGGATTTTGCTGAACTGAAACACGAACACGCTCTACATTGTCGGCTGATCTTACAGAAACTGGACGAGCACGAGCTGTTATTGCTACTGTCCAGCCGGTTGTTTCGAACATTCTGATCCATTTCTGTATCACATTGGCGCCTGGAAATTCTCGTAAGGCGTCTCCGACGCAGTGAGTTTCAAGCCGTTTACAAGGGTTCAGCTGCTTCAAAACTGACACTCCATTTTTCAATATTTTTGAATGAAATTCATACAGTATGTTGAGAAGATAATTGCCCAGGGTGCTATAGGAGCACTTTTTGAAATTTTGTTTTTGCACAAGTTTTATGATGGGTTGAAGTGCGCACTTTTTCTGTTCAACTTCGCGATTTTTTTTAAAAAGAACCTAGTGAAAAAAATTAAAAAGTGGCTCTATAGCACCCTGTGGGGTTTTGTTTTCAGCACTCTGTGAAAATTTCATCCAAAAATATCAAAAAATAAAGCGTCAATTTCGAAGCGCGTAAACCTCTACAAATCGCATTTTGGACGAATTTTGTCTACTGTTTCGTGCTGCCAAACCAAGCGTTGCGGCGCAATGTACGGACTAAGACTAGGTACTCATAATCGCGATCGTTGATACTCCTCGATTTTAAAGCCGTTTTACTTCCCACGCCATAGGCGAGGAAGTATTGTAACCGCGAAAAATTTCTAAAATGAGATGTTATGTTTTTTTAAGTCATATGAAAAACTGTATCACTCATCAACTTAGAAATACCCGATCGGATTTTTATGAAATTTCCACACTGGGTTACTAGTATGCCAAAGCTTAGTAGTTTTAGTCCAGTGGTAACGGTGCTATAGGCAAAAAAGAAAAAGTAACAATTGCTGAAACTCCGATTTTGACGTTACAGGGGTTCCTTATCATTAACAGAACAAAATTGTACTGCTTAAAAAGTGGGGGTTGGGGAAAGGTGATTCTAAATATGCAACATTATGATATCAGTGACACACGTTCTATTATTAAGAATCTTCTGATCCCAGTGATTACAGGAGATTTAAGTAACGACAATCCGACGAATAATGTGCTTACGATTTGAAAAAATCGTTACCTGCTCTATAGGTTTGACACCAAGAGCCAACAGATCTATCTGCAACTGCCGGCAGTAGGGAAGAATAAATTCGGATATCACTCCAGTCAAGTATAGGGGAATTTAACGTGGTACTTTAAAATTATCGATATGTCAAGGAAATATGTTTTTGAGAACGATAATTTGGTAGATTTTATACCTGCATTTTCATTTGAACCTGTGGACTTTGTTTTTGGCACGCTGTAAGAGTTTCATTTGGAAATAATAAAAAATGAAACGTAAGCTGTGAAGTGCAAATCGGTTTTTGAGCGAAATTCGTCTACTGTTTCGTCCTGCCAGTCCAAGCGACGCGACGGTGCGTTCCGACTAAGAAAAAATGTATTCAAATAATTTGATATATGTCCTAAAATAAATTCAAGAACTCAAATTAAAATTCGTTTATTCATGTCTGTAAACACAATTATGTTTACAAGGGTCATGTGGTACATGGTAACAATTGAATGAGGGTCATAAAAATATCTTATGCCGTCAAAATAAGAGGAAACAGTTAGGTACTGTTTGCAAAGCAATAAACAGGTAGGCTTATACCTGGATTAAGTACATTTCTTATCTACTGTAATACGTAGATGGAAGCGATGCTGCCAGAAATGGATGTGTGTGATCAATAAACAAACCACAAGACTGAACTGCGGTGTCCAATGATTTTTGTATTGCCTTTTTCATTGCCTTACTAGAAAACTCTGTTGGGTATATGATGGAGATTACTAGAACTTTACAGCTTGTTGTCTGCCTTCTTCTATAAACTTCACCAAATCGAGTCGCTGTCAACCTTATCCTCCGATGAAGGTGCGACAAAGTACAGTCCTGTGATTTGGTGACTTGTTCGATCTGCAAAATCTCGTCGTCACTTTTTTAAGTTTCCCTAAAAATTTTCACTTAGTAACCTCCAAATCAATCTAGTTAATGTCAGGTTTTTGATTGAATTCGCTATAAAACTATTCATGTTCTTTGGAATTGCTATCCGAATTGTTATTTTTATATCTGCTTTTTTTGGTCTGAGTTTCTTTGCAAGATTCTTGCGTTTGAGTTGGACCCTGGTTTAGGCACTTTCGCTATTTGAAGGGTGTATTCCTCCATCCCAACGTGGACAATTTCGGTTATTGGGCGACAAACATCTCCCCAAGAAAATATGGAGAAAACGTATCTGAACACTTCCCAGTCAGCATGTCCATTATGCCATTTTTGCAACTTGGTTCTTGGAGGCAGACGGAAAGGAAACATTGCGGTCTACGGAAAAGCTCAGCAGGAAAGGCCAAGTACGAAAATCTGATTAATTAATTTTGTTTTCTGTCCACAGTGGTATCCATATTGGTGGCCCTCATCATCTACCCGGTCTGTTTTGCCGCTGAACTGAATTTAGGTAAGTATCCACTTTGTAGCTTTAGAAAATTACCTACCTAGTTTGCTACTGCCCGGTTGTTTAATGCATTACATCCAGACAAAAATATTAACGATAAGTATGTGCCTAATTTGATAAGAAAATTTTGAAGAAAGTGGATCTGTGTAACGATTGAAGATAGTTATAAACTTTATTATACCAAATTTACTAAAAACTTCATGGAAAATCTCAAAATAAAAAAATGGGGGCTTCCATTTACAAATCTAAACTATAACGCAATATCTTATTTTTGGATTACTATCTATTGTACGGCTATAGATGAAAAGAAAATTGACGTGCCCGAGCCTTTTTCCCAAAATATACCAGGAGAGTCACAAATAGTGTCCCCGACCAAAATCTCTTACTGTTTTGATCACTTACTAGTAATTTGAATTTCTCTTTATTAATGGTAGAGTGCCCATTTCTAGGCC
This sequence comes from Acanthoscelides obtectus, assembly GCA_963669975.1. Lineage (NCBI taxonomy): Eukaryota > Metazoa > Arthropoda > Insecta > Coleoptera > Chrysomelidae > Acanthoscelides > Acanthoscelides obtectus. Next base: position 117,903,151 of record CAVLJG010000001.1, on the reverse strand, counting down.
AAACCCTTGTCAATGATTTTCTTTTGGTAAATTTCATAGTTTATTTATTGTATAATCTCACAGGTATTATATTTTTCTTTCTCAGTGATTCAGTATTGTGTTGGAAAAAACTCTGTGGTTTTTCTCCGTTACTTGGTGTTCTATCAAACAAATCTGCTTCAAGGCCACTCATTGAACCTTCCTTTATGAAGTTAGGTGTTTCGTGTCAGTCACTTTTCTCCTGAGATTGTGGTGTGAGCGCCATTTGTTCAACCTCCAGATTCTGGGATATTAGGTGCCGAACACCAGTTTGTGGAGTACCCTGCTCAGGGTTTTTTGCTAAGGGGGAGGGGTGGCTTCCGGCAATACCAGCTGCAAGATGGCTAGAAGCAAACCTGGAGGAGTGCATGGTGGTTTTCTGCAATGCCTCCTACGCTGAAGATTAAAATCCCATTAGAAAATGGACGGAGTAGCACCCAAACCAAAACAACTAAACGTACACACAAACTGGTGTTTGGCGCCTAATATCACAGAATCTGGAGGTTGAACAAATGGCGCTCACACCATAATCTCAGGCGGAAAGTGACTTGCACGAAACACTTAACTTTATAAAGGAATGTTTAATGAGAGGCCTTGAAGAAGATATGTTCGACAGAAAACCAAGTAATAGAGAAAAACCACAGAGTTTTTTTCCAACCCAATACAAAATCACTGAGAAAGAAAGATATACGTTTGAAATTATAAAATCAATAAATTACGAAATTTAGCAAAAGAAAATCATTGAAAAGGGTTTGTTCTAAGAATGGGCACTCTACCATTAATAAAGAGAAATTCAAATTACTAGTAAGTGATCAACATAATTAAAAAAAAAGGGTACGTGATTTTGGCACGTGACAATAGGGGTGCGACCTCTTCGTTGGGCCACCCTGTAGATCAAAGTAAGCGGCTCAGCGAGAACTCTACCACAATTTCCATTATGTTCCAGGCAACCGCACAATCTGGGAGTTCGGCTGGGCGTACGGCGTCGGCTGGGGCGCAGCCATCTTCCTCTTCGGCGGAGTGGTCTTACTGACATGCGACAAGGAGAGCGAAGAGATCTACTACAAAGAGCGCAAAATCGTGCATTGCGACAACGACTCTCGGCTCGCCTAGTGGCCGCACAGCCTGCCCGACGTTGTGCTCTGATCGTAGGTGGCTGGCGCGAACAAGCGACGAACGTGAATGGCTGGTGTGAAAGGGGCGGCTGACTGAGACGACACGCGAAATGGCGTGCGCGCATGTGACGCACGTTGACCTTGGAGCGGATCAGAACGTGACGTAGTGGGGATCGGCGGTGCTCAGTCATATCAGAAATTAGGGTTGTGGTTACGGATGTGAAGACCAGGTTGTGCTACTTAGGATATTGCACCTCCTTTCTCAAATCTTTAGTGAAAACTTAAGTAAGATAAAGTTACACCTAACAACAGTTGGCTTTCAGGAAAATTACTTCTGCAATTGGTTGTGTTTTATTTCGCACCAAAATTGTATGAATGAAAAGGCAATTCCAGTAATGTAATCACATGTATTTCTATTCATTTTGAAAATACCCTTTTTATGTACCATTATTGCATTTGCTGTTGTGGATACTGACCATTATGCGATCATCCGTAAAAAATCATATACAGGGTGATACCGTGGTAAGTGCCAACAAGGCGGCGTGGTGCAACTAGAAAGCGATTTTAGATACCTCACTAATCCGGTTTGTTTCACGTGAACGGCGCCAGATTGGGCATCAAGCAGCTTGAAAGAACAAGACGTGGGTAGGATTGAATTTTCATTCAACAGTTGATCCTGAATTGGAACAAGTTGGCTGTTGTTTCTGATGAGTAGTTACAATATATTATCATCAGGCGGGATTTTTAGAGCTTATTGAAGAGCATTGATATCCTCAATTTTTAATTTAGAACATGACAGACTGTGGTCAGTATGTCAAATCTTAAAAATGTCAAACTGGCAAGATGACATTTTAGGTTAGAAAAGTGAACTGGTGCAACAAAAACATGGAAGCTCAGGCTCGGCTCAGCCAAAGGTTGAATTTAGTTTGGTTAAAAAATTGTGTGAATCTTAACCTTGATACGATGTAGCTTTGTAGATGACATAACCTAATCTTTTACATCCTTGGGAACCCCAGTCATAAAGAGCAGCCAATTAGGTCTTCACATATACAAACATTGTGTTGTTTTTCAAATCTAGCTTAAACCGAGAGATACTATCATATTCATGTATATTTTACACAAGTGATCTAAACATGTTTTGTTTTAACAAATTACGTGTAATCTTGAACTGGATTAATAACAAGTTGGTAGCACCGCCTATCCCCAAATAATTATATTTTTTGTTGCTGGTCAGTTTGATATGAGGAAGTTGTTATATATTGTGTTGTACAGCTTTAGCTTAAGAGGTAATTTGTACATTATTTACTGACTTTATTTTGTTATTTTATTTAATGATATGACTTTGATAATTTATATACCGATATTTTTTACTGCTTGATTGGAATATATTCCATGAATCTATTTTTTATAATACTAAATTCGTAAATATTAGGAATAAACATTTGAAATTTGTTTAATGTGCGAGTTCTTGTACGATTAAGAATATTTGTATCGAATCTTTATATATTCATATTATTGTCGATTTTTTGTATTTGATATAAGTGTATTAAACAGATCCATGGAAAATATTGACGTATTATATTTTTTGTATAGACCTCGCTTGTGTACATCGGAAAATATTAGTGCAGTCTCAAAATTTTGAGTGTTCAGTGTGCAGTGCACATGCAGCTTTTAGATATAATACAAATAGTTGCGCTAATATTTTTGAGATGCAACTGCTTTGATGGGATGTTATGAGCTTCTACCATTTCAAGTTGAACCTAAACATTTTTCGTCTTTACACATATTTTCCACGTTGATAAAAATTACCTGTTGTGTGACAAATTGACAGAATATACATAATGCATATTTTTGTAACCTAAACAGTTTTGTCTCAGCATTACATTTCTTTGGTTTGTAAGAAGCTTGTAATCATTCATCATGTGTATAAAACATTCCGTTTAATTTATTTATATCCATACTATCAAAGTTGCCTTTTTTAAAGAGTCGATCAAACTGATTGGCCTTTTTGCCTTCAGTTGCTTGCAAAAATGTCATTTTTGTTGCTATTTTGAGATAAACACAAGCAAATTGTGCATTTACTCGAATTCTGCACATGAAATATATTCAAAAAATCTTTTGTGAGTCCAGATGATTTTTTCGTTCAAGCGCAGTTTTATACGGGATATCTTATATCAAATGATACAGGCTGCAGTTCCATAAGGCTCGATAGTGCTGGGCCCATAACCTACAAAAAAATAACGATCTGAGGTTGATAAATGCTGTAACTGTTTTTTACGGTTCAATGTTATTGAGAAAATTATTTGTATATACATTTTCAGTCGAAATAAAAAACTCTTGAGGTTTCAGCCATAGTAAGTTTTTTTCGAAAATATTTTCTTCCGCAGGATAAACTACAAACTCATTATCAATAAAAAACTACTTACAACGTTGAAATCCTATTTCGGGAAAAGTTATCTCAAAAACGGAAAAACATCATTAAAACGTGAAAACAACAAATTCACAGGTCACTATATGAAAAGTAATCGTTAAAATTCATTAAATTAAGTTTTAGACCTTATTTTCCTTTAATTCCATACTAATTGATTAAATATTAAAAATCAAACACGGTTGATCAAGCCGGCAAGAGCATTTTACAGTTTCGTAGATATTTTTGATTATAAAAAGGGATGAAAAGAAATAGCGGATGACCCATTGATTGACAATGTTGCCAAAGACGAGGATGAAAATGCATAAATGGGCAACATTGTAAATAAGTCTTGATCTCTCTTTTCTTTTCATTTCTTCTTAAAATCAACGTATAAGAAACTGTACAACGTTCCTTCCCCTATTGATTAACCGCCATGTTTGATTTTTAATATTCATTCCATCGATTGGTCTGATAAACAAGTTTCAAAACTTCATTAATGCATTTTAACAATGACTAGTTTTTCGTATAGTGATCCATGGATTTGTTGTGATGCTTCTCTGTTTTTTCTTAGATCGCTTCTCCCGAAACAGGATTTCAACATTGTAAGTTGTTTTTTAGTGAGATTCTAATGAGTTCTGTAGTTCATGCAATATCCATCCATAAAAAAAAAATATTTTCGAAAACAAACTTTCTTCCTGGCCCTCTGATATCCGATTCCGTTACGGTAGCAACGGCAAGATCTTTCCATTTTGCATCTTATAGAGTCAGCCAAGACTACCCACCTCCTCCTCTTTCTACATTTTCATCTTAATACCAAAGTTTTTTAGGTTATGGGCCCAGTGCCTTACGCATAGAACTGTTGAAGAAACAGTTTTGTTTTCCGGCAATTCCTGCTTGGTTCATTTGATATGAGAGTCGATTAGTATTTTTACCGCTGATTTGACGGGAAGGAGCTTGTTTTGCGTTTTCACAGGATTTCGATTCGAGTAACTTGTAAAATTTGCCGCAGTATGAATGATGTTTGTATGCTAGAGAGCATTCCGGGCAGGCTAGGTAACTTCTGTAAAAAGACTTAGCTTAACGTTCCACTTCTTTTTAGACCGAAACATGTACATTTCTTGGTAACGAATTCACAGGATCCGTGCGTAGACTTTTGAGGCAGCTTGTAAAGGAGATATTTTGAAGTTCCTACAGTGCCTCACTTCAATAAACTCTAGTCGAATTTACAGCAATTTTTCATGACAGATACATCAGTTCTTGCACTTTGTCTGATTCGACGTTTCAAACTTATAGGTAAAACAGCAATACAGTGAAATTTATTTACGTTTTTGGTCGCCGCTTTCAATGTGTACGAGAGATAGGAGTGCAACACCGTACAATAGAAATAGTGCACCCCATAAGCATGTGACAGTGGGAGAACGCCCGGAGCACTGCTGTAATTTGCTGTGCTGCCAAATGTTACACCATTTTCTTGAATCGCGATGTATGCTGGAAATAAGCTTTAGTTTGTTTTCTACATCCAAATAATGCATTTGAGTGTTCCTGAATAGCGAATTGTGTCGGCTTAGAATCAATTCCGGATCGATCTTAACGTTCAGCTATTTTAGGTGAAACTGAAAGTTTGGACAACACCGCATCTGGCTAAATTCCAACGCAAGTTTTCCACTTCCATAGGTTCGTGATAGTCCAGTGCTGTTAGCATTTTTTTCAAGGAGTAACCAGTTGAACAATGCTCTCATATTACGTAACGTAAAAAGTGACATTGTATTGGTTGTTTATGACATAATGTAGATTTTTTGACAATTAAAGCTTCAATCATGAAAATTTAGAAATTCCCAAAGCACAAATAATAGAGGACCTAAATTTTATTGAAAAGTATGCAACAGACACATAGACGATCAATCCAAAGTTATTATTTCTTCTTCTAAAAATCTAGGGTCCCTCATTAAAAATATAAATCTTATATGTATTCCTCAGGTAAATAATGTAACTAAAAATTGTTCTACTATACTTGAATAAACAAATTTTAAAGCAAAACAGAATTATGTCAAAATTTAATAATATCAAAAATCACATATTGTGATTTAGTATACGTTCGATTTCTAGATTCAGTTTCAACTAAAAAATTCAGAATTCATGTTGTAGTGTTGTAGATCAAATTTAAGAAAATGTGATCGTATTAGTTCATAGATCAAAGTTGTATAAGTTTTATTTATTACGTTATATTCACATACATCGATTCCATCATTTTTGAAAAATAAATTATGTGCAGCGACCAACTCATTTCTTGTTGCAAACAACGCTAATAGCACCGGACTATCATGAATCTATGGTGACGGAAACCTAGATGCGGCGTTGTCAAATCAGTGATGCAATTTTTCAGAATTTGTGGCGATTCTGAAGTTTCGGTTCCAACTGAAATCGGAGAATAGTTGAAACTGATTTGGAAGGGATTTTAAACCGATTCGGCTCGATTCAAAACAAAACCATTATTTGGGCCTAGAAAAGAAACTAAATCTTATTTCCACATGTATCATAATTTAAGAAAATCGTGTAATGCTTGGCAACGCGGCAAGTCATAGCGCTCTTTCTAATACACGTATTGCATGGTCTCTCTCGAACACATTGAAAGCGGCGCTCAAAACCGTAAACAAATTTCACTGTATATAAATTTAGTAAATAAGTAAGCATCTAGAGTTTTCTCTTCTCTACTTTGAACTGATGATGGAATCTTTCAAAATATCTACTTTTAATGGACGACATGGTTTTGACTCCCGATATCGAGCTAAGGAAGTACATGTTGCCTATGTTGACTATAGTAATAAACTATAATACTAGTTACCTAAGTAACTTAAGATTTTCTTCACTTCACTCAATTTCATTTGTACTCTCTACAATTTCCTGAATGGGCATTATGTTACAGGAAATTTTTACTCGAAATTTAGCTTTTAAACGGATACCTTTTTGTTGCTCTAAAGCCACTTTCGCACAGGCAGGGAAATTTTAAACATTACGAGGCAGGTAACAGGAAGGCAAATTTAAGGATCCACAAGCATAATTTGTCTAAGCTAAGAATATATCTTGCACACATGTACATATTTTTTAGCGTATCCGATACGTGTTCAGTCTTAAAATATCCCTCCCTGTATATACAGTTTGGGTGTTTGTCAAGTACTGGTCCTATTCACATTTTTGGGATACAAATACTCAAGTTGTTTATGGTGCATTTATTCAATAATTCTACATTTGGACATTGATTTCATGTCTTCTGTAGGGTTATAAAATATGCAGAATAAATGTCAAAACACAGCAAAAATCTAAATGAAATTATGAGTTAAAAAAATTGACCAATTTATAAAAAGGTGTTAAAACAACAGTATACAAAAACAAAAAAGATGGACAATGGATTTAAAACTTCAAAAGATGGAATATTTAAATTTTTTTAAGCTATTAATTAGACATTTTCTTAAGACATATATCATCATATCGTTTTAAGATACCCAGTTGTTTTCAAAAAGCCAATTCTCCACAATTATTTTTTGACCGGGTCAAGTTAGCAAGCTGTAATTCAGTCTGATGAAGCTCCTTATAGTAACTCTGTAACTGTAGACTATAAAATCCCTTCGATAACAAATGGCGAACTGAATCTGAATACGCATTGAAAAAAGAAATTATAACTGGCAACACTGGATCATACCGATATAGAGCTGAAAATGGCAAATATGCAAATCTGACTTTTATCTGAAGAAAAGTAACAACCGGCAACACTGGACCAAGTCAATGTCAAGGGGCGGAGTTGCCAGGCGTAGCGATTTTTCGCCAAAGTGGCGATTTGACGGATTCAAATGGCGACTAAAATGCATAGCGATTGGCTACTTTTGTGGCGCTCCGTATCCAGCAAATTGAGGATATCTGGGATTTTTAATATTCCTGAATTTGTAATCAATTTTGTCATTAGGTACATATATCTAATAACCCTCCGTCCTCATCTCTCGCTTTTCAAGAAATTGTTTATCATTATATAATATTATTATTATGCCTAACCTCCAACACTCCCAATTTCAGTCATCGTCATAAGGCAGGCTACTGCCCCCCCCCCATTTTAAGGATTGGCGATTTTCTCATTAAAATTTGGCGACCGACGCGTGACTGAAAACCTGGCAACCCTGTAATGCGGCGAGGTCAATGCGTCCAAGCGGCGCATTTTGAAGACAATGCACTTTAGAAGCACATAATGTACTTTTAAACAAAATATAGCTATATAAATCATTTTGTAGCTCTTCGTCAAACATCTCTAATGCTTTTGCAAACTGTAGATGCACGTGTTAACGTCTAACATCCAAACTGTAAAAAAGTGTATATGTTTTGAAATTCCTTTCGCATTCTCCAAAATACCATGGCTGCTAAATGTGTGATACGATTGATACTATTTATGAGTGTTTAATTTCTACAAAAAAATGTTTGTAGAATTTTCTTTTTATAACTTGTAAAAAAATGTTTATAGGTATTCCGACGGATTAATTGAACGGTAGGATATAAAGTATATATTTAAAAATAAGCATATCGTTATCAAAAATGAATTTTTGAATGATAAACTTAAGTGCTATTTAAACAGGGACTACATATATATTTCTAGTCAGAAGATGGAATTTTTAATAGTTATATATTGCGTAAACACAGGGTGGAAATTAAAAGATTCAATTCTTTTTCGTACACCCGAGAAGAAAATCGTAAATATGATATGCTAGTTGAAAATTAATCTGTTGAATTCAAGACTAACGAACAATTTTAAACTTCGCATTGTTTCTTTGATATTGATACTTATATTGTACAAATTAATGTAATAATACTCTGGACCAATATAAATATTCTGTTTCTTACTATAATGACTAATTTACTAAGTTTTTCACCGACAGATCGTGTCTGTCAAAAAGGAACACCTAACCTAACCTTTTCAGATCCCGCTCTTCTGGTGAAGAATTATTGCAGTCAGTAAATTTCGAAAATCGTATAGGTTTTTGGGTGTTACATGTATATCGTGATTAAATATGTCACTCATTTCCGTTGGGCTGTCTGTCAGTCCGTCTGCATGGCCGCTAATCCTTGACCCCTCTATAACTTTGAAAGCACTGTTCGGATTTTGATGAAATGTTGGCACAAGGTTACTACTATGCCAAGGATGAGGTAGCTATCTAGCTTTTTTAAATCAATCCCTTGGCGATGTGGCTATGGGCTAAAAAAAATCTCTCAAACTTCTGGTTTGACGTTTCAGAGGCATGGTCATTGATTAAAATTTGACAGCGTTGAGTGCGAAGCAAACGTCAATTTTAACCTCCATGAGTGACGATAAACGTAAGGTTTTTTTTGGTCTGAACTTGAGCTTCCTTCTTGGCAGACACACTCTTGAAGGTCATGTATGTGTAATTTAAGCTTTTATTTATTTAGAGTACTGGTTAACTTTATTTATATAACAATGTACATAAGTCGCGTCCCAAAACTAAATAGCATGTTGAAAACACGTAGTGATGTGATATGTTAGCTTGTGTATATATCTTAAATGTAAAAGTCATATAAATATATAAGCGGTATATATGATTGCTTATATTGATTTTTACTTGAATAATCTCAGTTTCAAACTACACAAGTAAGTACCGAAGCAAGATGGCGAATATGTCAAGTTTATTTATAGCAAAGAGTAGTTAAGCTGCTCTAAGGATATGCTTGCACACTGTATAATACTCATAGGGAAGTTAAGTTCCACAAGTGGTACAGTTAAGACGATCTGCTTAATTATTTCGTACGACATTGTGACTTAACCACCAAAAACCGGGTGCTGAAGCAGTTTCTAAACATTTTCTGACAGTTTGGCAACACTGTACGCCTCCTCGATAGACGCCGAGCCATCTATGTGCAAACGGCCAAACAAAGGGCGGCACGCTTATAGATCGTTGTGTTCTTGTCGTAAACCGGAAATGAGGTCAAGCCCAAGGTTATTGTAGCCGATCAGCGGCATAACCACTCTTTGATGCTATATAGTTGTATTCTTCCGAACAGACTAAATTGACACAAGTGATCCATTATACCAGGACTCGTATCTTGTAAAACTTTAAACTTGAATCAAAGGTACTTCATTCTCAGCTGGATAGCCAATCAACAAAGATAAAACAACACAATCCGAAAACACCTGAGTGCCATAATGCTCTCAATGATATAAAACCAAAGGTATAGCAGCGTTCAAAAAAAGAAACTACCAAGAGCCATCTTCTGCAATCTGCTGCAAAACTAGCATATGAAATTTTTATTTTATCTTAATTCTGGATATTACATTACAGTACTACTATTTCAGTGTAAGGTTAAGAGCTAGAGTAGCCAGCAGGCTAAACCTCGCCCTGCATTGTGGATGAGTCAATAACTGTTGTTTTATTATGGGTCTCTGCTACTCGATGACACACAGTTTATTGTCCTCGAACAATTACTGCTTCACATAGCACTTCTCGTGTGTCTTCAAAAACACCTACATACCGGCTTACACATCAAGACTAAGTTTTTAAAAATTGTTTTCGCTCCAGAAAAAACTACCCTGTTGGCATTTGACAGATGATATTTCAGAAGTGACAGGTATCGAGCATTATGGCGGTGTTGCCAAGTGAATTGTTAATACATAACAGTGCCACACTTCCAACAATAAAGGCATTATTATTATATGACCAGCCGACCCATTGTTGATTCTCAATCCGAGTCGCGAAATTTCGGTTTGAAGTCAACACAAACATAACCTACTACTATATTTACGGGTCCAAAAAATTATCTGAGATGAAATACCGTAGCGCCACTTATGATAATTTGTCACAGCTATGTTTCTTCATTGCGAAATGATTAGAAGTCTCCTTTGAAAAGGTACGTGTCTTGTAGATGGCGCTGAAGCTATATGTTCATACACAGTTAGCTACAGCGCCATCTATGACACACTAGCGCAGATTCCTAATTATTGCGGCAAGGAGAAATATAGCTGTGACAAATTCTCATAGATAGCGCTAAAGTATCTCAGTTTATCTCTAACAATATTTTGAACGCGCAAATGTGGCTCAGTTTGGTTAATCACTGATAGAATATACCTGTAAATTGATCATTGCTGTCAGTTTGATCACTTCCGAAGAATACAGCTAAGTTTCATGAATATTTCTTGCTTTTTATTTAATTTGACAAAAACTTGCTTCACCACAGAGTGTTGATATTCCAGCTTTTAGTAGCTGTCAACTGATGTTTACAAAGTTTTTTCACTAATTCGTCTAACTTTGAAATGAAAATATATTGTGTTGTTCGCTGTAGTATTGAGTATACACAGTGGCGGATCCGGGGAGTGCGTCCAGGTTTGTTTTTCAATTTGCGACGACCCCCCCTCTTGAATTTTCAATCTGCGATACCCCCCCTCCCTTCCCTCAAGACGGACATTCTCGTGAACATAAATCCTGAGCTCCTCCCTCCCAGCATTTTTTTCATATTGACCCTCTGAAAATATTTTCTAGATCCGCCACTGAGTATACGTATACTGCCCTATGTGTAATTTTTTAGCGTCTACGGCAAATAACAATAGACATATCAGGACTGTTTTTGATGTTATTAATTTATTTATATTGACATGATTTTCATTGATTTTGCCATATGCGCCATTGAATTTAAGTACCTAGATCTTTCGAATAATTTGCAGTGTATTTTTGTAAAGAAAAATCATGAAACAGTTGGAGCAGTAACATGATTATATCCCTTGTATAAAATGTGGAATTGGTAATAATGTATTGTATTCTATCTACCTGTTTAGCTGTATCTTCGCAACTCATGGAAAATACACTGCTTTTAAGATGCATTTTTTATCATTGGCGGTAAATTATGTTTGCCATTTTTGCTACAAATTATAGGTTTTGATTATAAGAATTGTCATCTAAAATTGATCTCTACTGCAAGTTTATTCTCTAAAAATATTCTACATTGATTCAATTTATTTTGTATTAATTTTACTTATAAATAAATCGAAATATTTGTAAAGATGTGGTTTTATTTCCCCTATGCGACCCAAAAGAAATAACCTGGTATGAATGAAATAAATGAGTCTTTATTATCTCTCAAAAATATTTTATTTTTGTTAATACTTCATTAACCTATCAATATTTATAACAAAGCTATATTCAATAATTACAAAATATACTTTAAATAATCATCTTGGCATTTCCTAGAAGATAACTATAGGAAAAACTTACGCGTCCTTTCAAATGACATATCTGCTATCTAATGTTTCGAAAGGAGGCTAAATTTTAGTTACATCTTCGAGAACTTAAGATAAGTACAGTGTTTATTTATATACGATACCAATTGCAATAGCTACGTTTCAGTGACGTAAAACATACTACATGTATTACAAAGAAAAAGGTAACTGTTTTTCTCATACACTGCTACTCTGATTTACCCAGCATATTCTGAATAATTCACAAGTCATTTTCACTGTACCAGGTACTACAATTTTGTCGAATTTGAATTCAAGAGAAATACGTCTATTATTTTTTATTTATTTGTACCAGTCTAATGCAAATAGGTGCATAAAACATTGACGTTTGGATACAAAGTATTTAAAAAAGGCGGAAAAATAATTCCCACACATGTAACAGGTTATTCATTTAGAGGTACTTTTTATGAATAGGAAATATGCATAAATTCAAATATCACTCGATTATTTTTATTCGCAGTCTACGTTGCTAAAGGATCACGCCTTCTTAAACCTTATTTTATACTAGAGCACTATACAATTGCAAGTATTAATTAATAAAAAATGGGAAAATACGCGATAAATTTAAAATGTCAAAGCGCTGTTGACGTGACGTCAACATTTGCGACCTGTCATTAACTGTCAACCTGTCACTTTGGTTCCAGCTTTTCCGTGAAATTTGTAGTAATAAACATAACCTATAAATACCTACAAACAGATGGTATGTCAAAAATTTGACAGTTACGTAACCAAAAATGCGATCAAGTGACAAATCATGAGTCATGACGTCACTGCAAAGCGCGCCAAAGATGCGTCGTTTAAATCTACGTCATTGGCATTACAATTTTAAATACTTAATCAAAAATAAATACAGGCGTTGCCAATATGCTTACGATTCTCTATTAATGTAAATAATTGACAAAGAATAAAAAATCATGAACAGTATTACCGATAACGCGCCAGTCTTCTTGACTTGTGATCGCATGTCTATTGAATATTATGCAGTGATGTCTACAAGCTGAATATGGATGTTCGTTTTTACACTATGGCTTACAGAATCGACCTAACCATAACACATTATTTACTATATGAAATTCAAGGTCATGGTTTTTGGACCATATAGTTTCAATAGTGCATGCGCACATTTGGAACCATGATTTTGTTGTAACAACTACTCGGTGAGTAGTTAATTTCTCATTTCATACCGATAAATAGATTTCCTACATGGTGTGACATCACAACTCCAAACATTTTTATTTGGGGGAGGCAGACGTCGACAAGAACTAATTGGGTACGATTGAGAAATTCGAAGCTTGCTTTACTCGTATTATTGTCCAAATACTGCTCAGATACGTCAAAAATAAATATCAGGAATGCTTTTTTGTTATTTTGTTGTATAATGTAAATAGCTCCATATAAAGTTGTATGTTTTTATTTTTCCTGTTCTTGAAAAAAGTACCTCCAAATGGATCAAGCCTTATTGTAGTTAAAATTATAGTCCCCATATGTATTTGTAAGGTATCTGTTTTAGCCTCGTCATCTATTTGATCCTATTGACTAACTTGAGCTTTTACAATCAAGCTATTCCAGTAATTCGTTTGAGAATGCTTACTTGGACAAACCTTTCCTTGGAGTAAAACTCAAAAACCTAACTCCAAGCAATATGTTGTCCAAACCAGCAAAGACCAAAACACTGCACCTACGATCCAAAAAATCTCAACATTATCAATATTAAGACATTAAATAAAATTAAGTAAAATATTTACAAACACCTGGCAGGCTTATTCTTTGTACAAATCAACTTTTCATCGTCGTAATACGTATTTAAGTCACAGACAAATTTCATATCTAACAGCTGGTTCTTGGAGTATCCTTGCGTACAATAATGGAACAATCTACAGTCTCTAGGATCCGCGTAAAACTTATCTATAGGCTTCCCGAAACAGTTGAAGAAGTAGTGTTTCCTCGCCGCCATCTTGGTTTCGGACAACGGCGTGGTGGGGAGTGTCAGATCACCCCCTCTCTCAGCTTGAGTTGGAACAGCACTTTTCTTGAGCGGAGCATCCGTGGAGAAGTCTCCACCACTTGTCGGGGGTCGTGTTCGTTGTCTTGTCGGTTCTAGCGTTGTTTCTGTGGCTGATTTGGCTACTAGGTCTACGATATCGTCTTCGATTGTATGGTGGGTTTCTGGTCGGCTCGTGAAGCTTTCGGTTTGGAAACGATGTCTGTGTCTTTGGTAACTTTCCGGATTTCTCCTTCTGGTGAATGGAAAGAAACGGTTCGATTTTAGCAAAACAGGTGAAAATGATGGGCCCCCGCATTGCCGCCCTGAGAATCTATACAGTGAAATACTTCAACAAAAACCTATTGTTTAGTGTGTGGCTTCCGCGGGGTTTGTAAACTACTACAGCAATAATAAAGTTCTTGAATCATCTCTATAGCTGGATTCATATGGGCAAAAGGAGCATTGGGATATTCATTGATCTGAGCAAAGCTTTTGCCCTTGTAAATCATCGGCTATTGGTGAGAAAACTTGAATGCTATGGAATACGCGCAGTTTCGCTTGAGTGGTTTCGTGATTATTTGTCCAACAGACCACCAGTATCTTGACATTGAAAATCACAGACCTGGAATGCGTAAGAGTGAAGTGGGAGTTCCGCAGGGCTCTATCTTGGGGCCATTGCTGTATATAATTATTGTGAATAACTTCAGTTGCACTAATTCTGTTATGTATGCGGACGAAGCACCTTTATCAGGTGCTCCTGCTCAACGCAAATAAAACGCAATTTGTTAGGTTCACTTATGCAAACTCCAGCTTCGATCAAAGCTTGCTGAAACTTGTTTTTTTAGGTATACATTTTTAACTGCTTCTGGTGTGCGTACATTTGTATTTTAAGGTATCCTAATCATATAGATTCGTTAATTGTATATTATACAGGGTGTTTCACTTTATTGTTGCATAAATTTAAGATTAGATAGAACTTCTGAAATTAATGCATAAAGTCTATATAAATATGGGTAGAAAAATGCGTGGCTTCCGAAATACAGGGTGTTTAAATTTACTTTCTAAAATAGTTTTTTTTAAATATTTCAAACAATATTTGAGGTATAATAGTGAAAATTGGTATACAAGGGTTTTTTGGTACGACAAAACGAACCATAGTTTTACTGTAGCCGCTAGAGGGCGCTCTCTACTGTACCTGTAGTGTATTGAAATGACCGAAATTTTTTTCTTAGTGCAATTTTTTGCTTTTTGAATAAAAAAACTGATTCTTCGTACTTTTCTGCATCAAAAAGCTCTCTTGTGAGTTCTCGTTATAGTTAGCCGTTTTTGAGATATTTCGATTTTTAAGGTTCGATGCATTTTTAATTATTTATGGGAAAATAATATTTTTTTTTACATTTTCGATTTGGGCATTACAAGTAATTAAGATGATCGTTTTGATTGTGTTTTTAAACACAGCAATAATTCCTAACTCCAAATAAACACAAAAAAACAGAATATTAATTTGTATAATTTCCCAATATTATTTTTAACAAATTAAATTAATTATTTACAACTAAAATGCTATTGGATAGTTAGGACAAACATACAAAATCTAAAGTAGTTGCTCGAAATGTAAACCCAATTGTTCAATACACAATTCACATCTACGAATGATCGAACGTGGTATAGCATTATTCAAATAAGGCCTTATTTCATCACATGCATTCCTGATTCTGTCTATTAGCATATCTCTTGTGGTTACGGGAGTCTGGTACACTTCTTCTTTTAGAAATCCCCACACAAAGAAATCTAACGGATTTACGTCAGGGGATCGTGGAGGCCAGGCGACTGGTCCTCCACGGCCGATCCATCTTTCTGGATAATTTTCGTCCAGCCAGTTTCTAACTATTCTCGAATCATGAGCTGGACAACCATCAAGCTGGAACCAGGCCAATCTTCTTAAATCTAACATAACATTATCCCACATATTTGCATGTTCAGCTTTTAAAAATTCCAAGAAGGTCGCAGCATTTAACCTTGCAGGCAAAGCTGGGGTCCAAATAGTCGATTACGGTAGATACCAATCCACACGTTCACACTAAATTCATGCTGAAAATGCCTTTCCCGAACTGGATGCGGATTTTCATGCGACTAAATATGTTGATTTTTATAAAACTTACAAAAAACAGGTAAAAGAAACTAAATTTCGGGCATTCACAATTGCAAAATAACGTTTCAGGTTTCAACAGACAACAAAACTAGCTGTCAACTAATTGACGTTTAACCTTATTCTGCTTCCAATTTCAAAAATATTTGCAGGCACAGCCTACTTCTAAAAATTATCGCGATACTGACTTTTTAACGTTATTTTATCATAAATAATTAAAAATGCATCGAACCTTAAAAATCGAAATATCTCAAAAACGGCTAACTATAACGAGAATTCACAAGAGAGCTTTTTTATGTTGAAAAGTGCGAAGAATCAGTTTTTCTATTCAAAAAGCAAAAAATTGCACTAAGAAAAAATTTTCGGTCATTTTAATACACTACAGGTACAGTAGAGAGCGCCCTCTAGCGGCTACAGTAAAACTATGCCCATGGTTCGTTTTGTCGTAGCAAAAAACCCTTATATACCAATTTTCACTGTTATACATCGAATATTGTTCGAAATATTTAAAAAAAACTATTTTAGAAAGTAAATTTAAACACCCTGTATTTCGGAAGCCACGCATTTTTCGACCCATGTTTGTATAGACTTTATGCATTAATTTTAAAAGTTCTATCGAATCTTAAAGTTTTGCAACAATAAACTGAAACACCCTGTATACTCTCAAACTCAATTTTATAATGCACATAAACCCAACCCATTGAACAAATTTTCTCTAAGAGTTATCGAGCCACATGAAATACTACAGGCAATAGATAGCTTAAGAACTTAGTATTGTAATGTTACTGTTACCAAATTTAGAATATTGGGCTCACAAAAAGATATTTAAAAATTTGGCACATGCCAACAATTTCGATTAAAAAAAGCAGGCTTCACATAATTACGTATTGTACGTGCCATCTCTTTTGCTCCGTATGGGTTCTCCCTCTCTCGTGTGCGCAATCTCAGCAAATCCTCATATCCTACACTTGACGAGCTATATGTTCAGGATCAATGTTAGATCGTATTTTGCTTACCCGTTGGTAGGCCGCTGGCCCCTTCTTCTCCCATTCCTCCTCAAAGAATACTCCGTGGTGGCTTCGAGAGTGCTTGTGGATGGAGGCTGCGTTGTAAAGTCCAATGTTGTAGGAATTTGACTACTTTTGACTTCAGACGTGGTACTTTGCATACTCGGGCTCGTATCAGTCAGGCTGGTCAAATCTAACACGCTTTTCGTCAGATTCGCTATCTCATCCGCAATTTGTCTGATGCCATCATTGCTGTGAGATACCTGAAAAAAAGACGATACTCAATGAGAAGTGTACGTGTACAGAAGCCATAAGGACTAAAGAAGAAGAAAGAAGATTGAGAAGAGTGAACAGCATGAATGATTTCACTGATCAACAGCCAAAAAATATCCTAAATAAAATCAACAAAATATTACTATTTTTAATGTGCTAAAACCGGAATGAAACTTATTTTTTCAATATTAGTTCAAGTTTTAGAGATACGGTAATTATATGTGTTCCTGCTGTGACAGTGTTAATATACTGTAATTCACAAGAATGCACGTGCTACATTTTTATATTCGGCAAGGAAAGATGATGTAATCGGCATGATTGTGTTACGTTGTACATACGTGTACATTATATTGTTTTATATTAGCCATTTTTTCCTCAGTTGGCTGACAGCGTTCATGCAAGATGTCTCGAAAGTGTGTAAACAATCCAGATCAGTTTTGTTACGTGTGTGGTGATGTGACTTTTGCGTCTCCACTAATAACAAAGGCATATCAGCTTTATTTCGGTTGTAAACTAGGTGATCAAGACAAACAGTGGGCACCCCACATCTGCTATAATACATGTGCTTCAAGTCTGAGGAGCTGGTTAAATGGCAAAAAACGGTCTATGCGCTTTGCTGTCCCAATGGTTTGGAGAGAGCCTACAAATCATATTAATGATTGTTACTTTTGCATGGTACCTTGTGTTGGACAAGCCACAGGTATGTCCAAGAAAAAAAAATCGGTTATTAACTACCCAAACATACCATCTGCGATGAGACCTGTGCCTCACAGTGACGAAAATCCTGTTCCAAAACCCCCAGAATCCTACACTTGCGAATCAGAAAACGAATCAGATCATGGCGATCGAGTGATTCGCCAGGAAGAAGATATGCCATCAACGTCAAGAGATCCTGATTTTATACCGAGCACGTCATGCCACCAACCGCACAAAATAACACAGTCAGAATTAAATGATCTTGTAAGAGATTTAGAACTTCCAAAATGTAAGGCAGAGTTACTTGGATCAAGACTGCAGCAGTGGAACTTGTTAGAAGACGATGTTTCGGTATGTGTTTTTCGTAAACGCCACAAAGACTTAGAACCATTTTTCAATATGGAGAATAACTTGGTTTTCTGCAGTAACATTAACGGCTTACTAGCGGCTTTAAATATAAACTATAACCCAGAAGAATGGAGATTGTTTATAGACAGTTCAACATTGAGTTTAAAGGCAGTGTTATTGCATATTGGAAATATTTTACCATCTCTGCCTGTAGGGTATGCAGTTCACATGAAAGAATCATATGACAATATGAAGTACCTATTGACATGCATAAAATACGATGAGCACCAACGGCATATTTGTGGCGATTTGAAAGTTGTTGCACTTTTACTTGGGCTGCAGCTAGGCTACACAAGGTTTTGCTGTTTTTTGTGTGAATGGGACATTCGGGCAAAGGCACTTCATTACACCAGACAAAACTCGTCAATTCCTAGAGCCAGGTCAAAAAGATGTACATGTACAAAAAAAATTTATTACCACCACTGCATATCAAGTTGGGCCTAATGAAAAACTTTGTCAAGGCATTAGATAGAGATGGGTCAGCTTTTCAATACCTGCGTCAGAAATTTCCAAGACTAAGTGAGGCAAAGGTTAAAGAAGGTATTTTTGTTGGGCCACAGATTCGAAATATTTTGAAAGATACACAGTTTGAAAACACTTTAACAGGTATTGAAAAAACTGCTTGGAATGATTTCCGTCTGGTGGTCACTAATTTCTTGGGAAATAGAAAAGCTGACAACTATAAAACCCTTGTCAAAAATATGCTGTCATCGTATCAAAAGATGGGCTGCAATATGTCTCTTAAGATACATTTCCTACACTCACACCTGGACTTTTTTCCTGACAATTGCGGAACCGTAAGTGATGAGCACGGTGAACGTTTTCATCAGGATATTTCAACAATGGAAAAAAGGTACCAGGGAAAGTGGAATCCTTCCATGCTTGCAGACTACTGTTGGACTCTTGGTAGAGATGCTCTAGAAACGATCCATAAAAGAACAGCAAAAAGACAGCGCATATAGTGATTCTTATAAGTATATGAATCTTGTTACTTTTTTTAATATATCCTTAAAAATAAAAAGTTTTTTTTTAAACCGCAACTAATTTTTTTATTTCATTGTCATTTTTGGATTCAGCGCCCCAAAATTAACAAAGAAGTGCACTTTTCCCACAAGATACAATTAAAAAACTAAAATTTGTTGTCCAATGATTTTTAACACTTTGATTACTACGCATGCTGGTGATACATGACTCAACAGAAACTGGTACACTTTTTTCTCAAAAAAATATATTTTGATATATTTAAGTATACAAACAGAATGAAAACAACAAGTTTTTCCACAAAAAAATATTTTTTTGACTGTGTCCAGGTACAGTACACACAGTCTATATAAAAAGAAAATACAGCTTGATCACCTTAAAGTATGTATATCATGCATGACCACATTTCTCATTTACGTAAACTGCAGTTGTGAGTGTCGAAAAAGCACTTCATTCATAAAAATTTGTGTTCACACCCCTGACAATGCATTTTAATCCTAGGAGTGTTTGCCATTTCATAGGCTCGACCATTTCTTTCACTATTAACTTTGTAACATCTGGTACATCTACCCCTTGATGTTATCTCGATGATTTTGTGATTCCTAGAGATCCCTTCAGATGGAATATCTATAATATTATGCCTCTCATTGAAAAGTTTGTTTACAAGCTCCTCCCTGAACTTGGTTATATTTATAGTTTTTTTAGTAAAAAATTGATATGCTATGTGAGCATTCACAACTGCAGTATTTATGAGTATTTCTATGGCCACCTTTCTATACCATTTTATTCCGCGTCGAACAGTAGTCGAGTAGGAAGCCTTTTGGTCAGACACATCTATAAAAGACTTGATACTATTATACTTTGCAATAGTAGATGGTTTTTTTACAACACCTCGTTTTGTTTGTACGTCAGTCATTTCAGGCACTGCTTCGGTCGTCAAAAATAAGACCTCTCTTTTGTCTCTCCATTTTCCCACTATCACATGGGTATTACTCTCACGTACAATCAAGTCCCCTTTTTCCAGTTTTGCATCTGTAATTGGCTTTGGATTAAGTTTCCTATTTTTTCTCAAAGTCCCAATAAGGTGTGTCTTTCTATCCAAAAGTTCGTGTGCGAGGCTAACGCTAGTATACGTATAAAAGTTGTCTGTGCATAGTAGACATCCGCAATCTAAGAGAGGCTCCATAAGTTCGAGAACTACGCGACTAGCAACTGACTGTGAAGTCGGGTTGTCCTCCTTGCCTGAATATACTTTTAAGTTGTATGTATAACCTTTCTCCGCACACAGTTTGAAAATTTTTACTCCGTATTTATGTCGTTTACCCGGTATGTATTGACGAAAGCTAAGCCGGCCTCTGAATGGAATCATTGTTTCGTCAATACATACGTCTTTTTTGGGAATACATGCAGCTTGAGAATTAGTAATGAGACCGTCTGCTAATGGTTGAATTTTGTATATGCGATTCGTACGATCTGTTGTCTCATTATCTGAAAAATGCAAATTTGAAAGAAGCAATTCAAACCGCATTCTTGACATTCCAATGTATTTTCCCAAATCATTTTTGTATAGTATATTGCGCGAAAAGTAATCTTTCAGTGTCGGCTTTTTGTCTAGTCCCATCCAAATTAGCATTCGTATGAATGCTACTATTTCAGACTCATTAGTATCTTTCCAGTGAGTTAATAGTGAATTTTTTTGGATAGTTTCATTTGCTATGCATGATATAATTTTTTGCGTCGCATAGCGGTTTGTTTCTTGAACTATCATAGGTATGATATCGGCCAAGAAAAGCTTATAAAAGTCTAAAGGCTCATCTCCGCTTCTTTTCGCAAAAAACTCTGCAGAGAATCCTGGGTTGGCATTGAACGGATGATCCTTCAAATTTCCTGAAGAGAAAAATACTTTGTAGCGTCGCAATAAATCCTAATTTACTTTATTTTACCTGAACAATCGTTCCAGATAACTCGAACTTCATGTGATCCACTTACATCTCTGTTGGGGCTGCACTCATCTCAGCTACTCTCGCTGCTTTCAGACAAATTCACTTCACTGTCAACAGGAGTGTCTATAGCCCCGACATTTGCATTTGCTTCCACACAAATTTCTAGCTTCTTTCTTTTTCTTGCAGTGCCAGCATCGAATTCACTATCGGTACTTTCTGATGAACTGAAATTCTCGAAGTCTGGATCACCCACTGAGTCATCGACGTCCGATTCGTATTCACAATCGCTCATATTATTAATTATTCCCTAAAACTCCTTATCGGTTAAAGCCCTATCACCCATTTTGCATTCAAGAACGCAACCGAGCACGATGAGCAGAAGAAACAACTACGACATACGACCAAAACGTGTAAACAATACGTACACGTCACGACTAAATTACTATACAGCTTGGTGCTTCCATCTATGAATTAAGGGTAAAACTATTTGGCCAATCTTTCGTCATAAACTATACTATATAGAACATGCATTCATTTCAATGATAAGCGTGACCACATAACGTACATAACGGATCAAACCTAGCCCATGCCTGTGACCACATATGGGCACATAGTTTATCCATAAAAGTTAGATGTGTATCATTTTTTGTACACATAGTAGTTAAAGTGTTAATATCTGTTGGCATTTCGATGATGAATATTCGCAATTACAATACTTCCAGTTTTGGCATAGAAGGTAAAAAGTATCCATCATGGATCAGAGAATGGTGGTTAGTGTGAGATGATTGCAACAATCATATTGAATGCTTACCTTGCCTGTTGGAAATGACGCCTTAGCATTCTGGTCCAAGTGATTATGGCCAAACCGATCAGCGTACGTAGAACTATGAGGCGAGAAATCTACAGGAGTGTGCAGATGCTCCCAGAAATTGTCCATTTTGAAAAAGGTATCACTAGGTTTGCTGTCATCGTGAGTGGTACCTAACTGAACCACTATACGAGGAGTCGGTGGAACAGTAGAAGTATCTAAGTCGACAATGTATGGTTTTTGCGTAGTACTAGTATCTATTCTTGTCATTGGAGCTTCTGTAGGAGTTGTGGTTTCTTCATAGTAAGTTGAAGTTGTATTTTCTGCGTCTGGAGTCGTTGAATCTGGTTCAGCACTTGCCATAATGATACCTAGAATGATCTTATGACCACCTTCTTGAGATGCATCTTTTTGACTCGAAGCTTCGGAATCGGTATAGTTGTTAACACTTGCTGTTGTAGTATCACCAATTTGTACATGTTCATTCTCAGTAGTAGTTTCAACAATATCGTGCTTAATATTGCTTTCAGTACTACTTACAGCAGCTTCAGGCGTAGTACTCATTTCACCAAAATACGTAGTCTTCCTATCATCTGCCACATTTTCCAAAATCCTAGGGATCATCTCATAGAAGTACTTAAACTTCTCTGTTGTGGTTTCGTACAACACAGTACTCGTAGTTACTTCTACATTTGGTGTTGTCGTACTTTGTTCCGCAGATTCTACTTTCGGTAACAAATTCACACTAAAGACATCTCTCACTTCACCAGCACTCTGACCTGTTTCACCCTCATTTAGCTCTCCTAAAGCTCTATGTATTTTTTCTTTATCTGTAGCGACACTCCTGGTGTTAGTCTCGATATTTGAGATGAACTTCTCCAAAGACGTCCATTCTGTGGAAGGAGTTGTAGGTTCTTCTCTCAACTGTTTCTTTTTGGTAACATGAGTTGCTTCTGTGGTTGGATTGAAGGACGTTAAGTATATTTCCACAGGAGGAGCCTTGTCTTTAGATAGATCAACCGTGGATTCAGTGACTGGGAAGTTGGGCGTACCAAGTGCCTCTAAGTTGAGCTCGTTCACAGTTGGGCTGATTTGGTTACTTGCAATAGACGAACTGGTACTACCTAGGTCTTGGTATCTTTCTGTTGTGCTTGCAGCAACCTCTGAGGCTGGCTCTATTGGTGAATCTTGAGCATCTCCATTTATATCAAACAACCTTTGGATCGCTGCGAAGCTTATACCACCTGGACGTTCAGTCTCCCCACTTTCATGTCTGGCTTGTTCCAACGACTGTGTAGTTGATGAGGCTTCCGTAGTAGCTCTTGGTTCTAATGTTGTTGGTCTTCGTCTCCTCTTATTTCTTGGAGTGGTAGACGCTTCGGTAATAGTAAATCTATGCCTTCCTCTTCTTCTACTACTTTTTGTTCGAGGAGCTTCGGTTATGATTGAAGTCAAAGTCGGTGTTACAGATGAAGAATGTGAGACAGGTGTTTCAGTAGTTGAGGTAGATGTAGTTTCTGTAGTAGTTGAGGTGCTAGGAGAAGTAGTAACAGTATTTGAAGAATTGGGATCAAACAATTCGTTCAGCGTATTTGCCTCACTAGTTGCGGTAACAGTATCTTCTGTGGTTGGAAGCACAGTTGGTTGTTTCTCGTCGTCTTGGAGACTATCTTCTGTTCTCAAGGTTGTACTGTAGACATTCGATACTGTTCTCAAGTAATCGTAGTCGTCTTTCGCTCTGTACGGTCTTTCAATAAGTTTTTCAATCAGAAGATTCTTAAATTCCACATCTTTGTTATTTTTCTCGTTTGTGTGATATCTTCTTCTACCTCGTCTTTGGTTTCTCTTAGGTAGGACCAGAGCCGGTTTTTCAGTAGAAGTTGAAGACGAACTGGTGTCGCTGATGGTTATTTGACTCAAGTTTGAATTTCGATTGATGAAGTTACTGCTTATGCTATCATCAACTGACGAGTTTTGACTAGCGTTTTCAATGGTTTGAGGATCTGTTACAGGAATCGTAGTTTCTTCAGTCACTATGTTGAAGTTGGTACTTGGCACTGACTCTGTGGTCGTTGTTTGAGAATTTTCGTCGTATTTGTTTTGAAGATTCACAGCTAGCAACTGTTCCAAAGTTGAACGTGTACTTGATTCATAGTGAGTCCAATCATTTTCTGATATATCTTTCTTGGTTTGTTCTGGTTTCTCCTCGTTTTGTCTATGCAGATAAAACAGTCTGTCCAAAGCAGAATAGGTGCTAGATTCATAGTGACTGGCTGGGTCGACTGCTGTTTCTTGTACTGGTGTTGATCCTTGCTCTATCTCTTGGTGCGGTACTGTGTGAGTACTAGATTCATACTGACTTAAAGGATACTTTGTACTGAGTTCTTGCGTATCATTTGATATGTAGTATAGTTTATCTAATGTAGACTCATTTGTATTAGACGGCTCTAGCATTGTTTCTTTTAATTTTCCATCTTCGTTTTCCTTTAGGCTATGTTTGTAATAAGTATCATCTAACACCGAATAGGTGGTAGACACAAAGTGGCTTGAAGCATCGACTGTATCCTTTTTGCTAGGATGTTTTGATTTTTCTGTCATATTATCATCCTGTCTCTCTCTATAATATATAGGTTCAATATTATCGTCAACATAATCCAACAGAACTGAATGGTTTTTCTGATTTTCGTTATTGGTTACAAGTTCATGAACAATTTCTTTGTCTGACTTTTTATCTTTTTCGTTATCTTCAGTTTGTTCCTTCTTCTCTTGATACGCAACAGGCTCATAGTTGTCGTCAACATAGTCATGTTCATGTTGATATAGTTCGTCTTTCGTTTTTTGTTTGCTTTTAGGTGGATCTTCATATTTAAATAGCTCGTCCTTACTTCTGGGTTTAATCTTGATGTCCTTTTCTTGTGGAAGTGTACCGTGGTCGTGTAGATATAACTCATCGTTTCTCTTTGGTTGATTCGCATCATCCTTAGGTTTTAGCTTGTCTTTCGTATCTTTTTCAGGAGGAACCAGGGCTCTTCCGATGATGCTATACTTGCTCTTGATGTTGAACAGGTCACTGTCTTCGAAGCTGTCTGGTATTTCAATACTGCTGTCTTCAGTGGTAGACGCCAATTCTCCATTGATGAGCTGGATTGTGGAGATATCCAACGGGGAGGACACTGGTGTGGTGGATTGCCTAGCCGGGTTGGTTTTCTCGTTCCTGTACCAATCAAAGAGAAACTTTAGGACTTGCACGGCTTGCTGGTCGTTCTTGATAATGTCGGAGTGTTTAACCGATTGGTCTGTGCTTCTTTTCCGTCTGGAATGTTTGACTTTTTGCACATCGTGATAAAAGCGCTCAAGCCTTTCTTCTTCATCCTGAAAATAAGGATAAGATGTTAGATAATTTGCCATACAAAACTTGTGAAAAACATTTGAAAAACTTCTCGCGGCAAAAGAGCAATGTTAGGAAAAAAACTACTACTGATAGATTTCAGTGATATAGTGATGTAATACCTTGTATTCCTCGTAGCTGTTGGAAGGATCATTCAGGAGTTGGGATGTTCCAATTGTACCCAAGGAGTAGTTTAATCTTCTACCTGTGTCGTCGCTGACGCTCGCGCTAGCACTGATAACTATTCGTGGTGGTGGAATATGATCCTTGGTGTACCTGAAGATAAAGAGGAAAAAGTTGTGTATTGTTACAAGATTCAGATTGATTTATTTTCTATTTCAAACTTGGTTGGACCTCCTTCACTTCACACGGTTTTCATATTAGTATTCAGCGACTCATCTGCTTTTAACAGCTTATAGCATCTATGTGGTGTGACATACCCAAGTTTCAAAAGGTCCGTATTTACTAAAGAGATCTCGATGTTACATCAGACCAGAAACATCTAACTAAAAATTATGGTGAAAGTGCATGCTTGCAAGAGTGTGAATTCCCCATAATTTTGAATGGAAAGGCTTCTTGTCTAATCTACCATCGAAATCTCTAAGATAATACGCAATTTCCTTTCAGACTAGATCTGGTTAGGTGAAGCGCTGAGCGAGAGTTTACCTAATTTCTTTTACTTTTGATGTAGAATTTCATTTACTGCTAACGAAAATGGGAATTTTGCCCTCTACATTTTTTCCAGATTTTCTATGACAAAAATTTCAAAAATGTTCAGTGATATGGACGAAAACATGAGTAAATCGCGAACGAAGATTCCATATCTAAAGCAAATTTATTAGTGAATAAATGACGACAAGACTAATGATGATGTTGGTTTGAACCAACACATTTTTTACCTCCAACTCGGTTATACGCCAATCGTCGTTTTTTGATGGGCATATTTACATTTGCCGCCAAAATTAGCTATGCGAAGTTCCATTTGCTCGACACAATGGAAGATTAAGATGAAGTTACTAAAGGCCCGCATTTACTGAAGAGATCTCGATAATACATCAGACCAGAAACCCCGAAACCTCTAACTCAAAATTATGGCGAAAGTGCACGCTTGCAGGTGTGTGCATTCACCATAATTTTGAATGGACAGGGTTCTTGTCTAATCTACCATCGAAATCTCTAAGATGAAGACGCAATTTCCTTTCAGTCTAGATCTGGCTAGGTTAAGTCTTGAGCGATATTCTACCTAATTTCTTTTACTCTTGATGTAGGATTCCATTCACTGCTAACGAAAATGCGAATTTTTTCACTGGTATTTACAGTAGCTACAGGAGTAGTACCTAGTCAGTTCATCAAAATACGTAGTCTTTCCATAATCTGCTACATTTTCCAAAATCTTAGGTATCATCTCATAGAAGTACTTAAATTTCTCTGTTGTAGTTTCACCCAACACAGTACTCGTAGTTACTTCCACATTTTGTCTTGTCGTACTTTGTTACGCAGACTGTATTTTCGGCAACAAATTCACACTAAAGATATATCTCACTTCACCAGCACTTTGACCTGTTTCACCTTCATTTAGTTCTCCTAAAGCTCTATGTATTTTTTCTTTATCTATAGCTACGCTCCTGATATTAGTCTCGATATTTGAGATACACTTCTCCAAAGACGTCCATTGTACAGTATATTCAGATAAGAGATAGACCGGATGTAAACAAAAGGTTCGGGTGATTTTCACGCTAACGCCGCCGTCTCGACGTAAAACAGGAGCCCTCATTGGTCAATTCGCAATTAAATGCCTATGCCGAGCGGCAGAGCAGTCGTATCAAGGCAGAGTCACATTCAGGTTCAGACGTCTTACGTATGTCGTGTGCATCATTGCAATTTGATATTTCTTTGGACGTTTTCGTTTGTTATCTTATTAAGTTGTTGAGTTTGTCGTTGTTATTGTTATACCTTGTTATTGATTGTTATTGTTATCAACTGCTTGCGTAAAATGCCCAGTAGTACAGATACTGCCGATGAAGTTGTAAACTCCTGTAGTCCACCTAGGAAACGCTCTAAAAAAAGACACCTGAGTGCAGAAATGAAAGAGGTCATTTTGAATATATATATATATATATATATATATATATATATATATATATATATATATATGATCGAGCGCGAGGAGAACGAGGCATCAACCATCAAAGAAATTGCTGTGAAGGTTTCTCACAAAGTTGGGGTGTGTCGCGCATCAGTGTTTAATGTGTTAAGACAATACAAAAAAATCACACCTTTTCTGAGCCAATGACCAGTAAACATCGCAAAAGTATTGTTAAATCATTGGATGGAGCTGATAAGCATGCGATTAGGAGGAAAGTGCATGAATCTTCTTTAGGAATGAAATACCTACTATAGATAAAGTACTGCAGGAGGTAAATGGAGATACAACGTTGCCAAATTTCAAACGATCAACTTTCCATGCGTTACTGAAGCATTTAAATTTCAAATGAAAAAAACGGGGTCGTAATAGTTTACTACTGGATAGAGAAGAAATTGTGCTATGGAGGAGGGATTATTCAACAAAAATTGGGAAATATAGAAATCAAAACAGGAAGATTTATTACCTTGATGAAACGTGGGTAAACGCAGGACACACTACAAGTAAAGTATGGGTTGATGATTCTTTAACTTCATCCAGGAGGGCCTTTCTAGATGGACTGTCCACCGGATTAAAAAATCCAGCAGGTAAATACGAGTAATAGACAACAATCGGATGTTTTTCAAACCTTGGGAACAAGGTTCTAAACATTAATTCCAGGGGGCAGATAAAACATATTACAAGTAACAAAACTTTTATAACTTTCGATAAAATGCGTGGATGTTTTATTGTCATTTTCATTTGTTAGAACTTTTTTAAGCCATGTCTTTATGTGTTTTCGATATTTCAATAATTTTTTAATATAATCTTAAAATATGTCGAATATTATAAACTTAAAAAAAGTTACTAAGTTTTATATTGTGTACCGTTCCTAATATTTCTAATCATTTTAATTCATACTTTAAGCTTTATAAAGTTATAATTTGTTAATATTAATATTTGCGCGTATTTCAGGTTCCTGATCATTCATTTTTTAAAGGTTTATAACTTTAAATTAAATTGTGAAGCGCTGAGTAATCATACGACGTTCAATATTCTTTCTTTCAATATGACTAAATAATCCCAATTATAGCAATCTGATACTCATGTCTCAATGTTTTTTCGCTGAATGTGATGAAAACATTTGAAAAAGATTCGCTTATTGAAATAAATCTACACCAGTTAGTACTTCGATTTCCAGGTAAAGGGAAAAGGCTCATTATCTGCCATATTGGCAGTGAGGATGGATTTGTTGTTGACGATCTGTGGTGCTTTGAGTCTAAGAAAACTGGAGATTACCACGAGGAAATGAATGGCGAATCGTTTGAACAGTGGTTTTCAAAAATTTTACCGAACTTAGAGGAAAACGCAGTAATTGTGTTGGATAATGCGCCTTATCATTCTCGAAGAATGGAGAAGGTCCCAACAACGGCTTCAAGGAAAGTTGATGTTCAAAATTGGCTCCGCTCGAAAAATATCAACTTTGAAGAAGCAATGCTGAAAGTACAATTATTAAGAATTGTCAAGGATCACAAGGCGGAATATCAAAAATACGCCATTGACGAAATGGCAGCAAGTCAAAATAAAACTGTGCTCCGTTTACCTCCATACCATTGCGAGCTCAATCCCATTGAGCTCATATGGGCAGAGGTTAAAAATTACATAGCTAAGCACAATACAACTTTTAAATTTTGTGACCTCAAAGGACTTTTCAAAGAAGCACTAAAATTAATAACAGCGCAAAAATGGGAAAACTGTATTAAGCACGTGAATGACAAAGTTGAAAAGAGAATGTGGGAACTGGACAATATTTTAGAGGAACAAGTCGAGCCATTCATTATTGACGTTGGTGCTTCAGGCAGTAGCGATGATGAAAGCTCATCAAGCTCATCTTTCCAATAAAATTCATCAAATTCGGTAAGTTATAAGTAATTATAAAGCTACTGTATTTTTTAATTAATTATTGACATATTTGAACCCATTTTGGCAAAACCTATTCAAGAATCTACTTTCTGACAATGTTCAACCATGCACATTTTTTTACGTTTTGAACGTTTTAATTTGGTTACATATTTACCTAGAAATCAAAAAATATACTAATCAATATTCTAAAAGCAATTTTAAGAGATATACGATTATTTTTAATTTAGGCTATTTTAAACGCCATTTTGAGATTATATTCGACTGTATTTCACCAAACATCAGGCGGCATCCGAAGCTGGAAATCGAAGCGAAAATTTTGAAACCCTTATGTATATTTACATCGTTATATATTTCTTACCCCACCCCCACATGATCCTATATCCATCACCAATCGTATAAACATCGAATTGTGCTAATTTACTACAAAGTTATGCAAAGCAGAATCAACTATCTAAAATATGTACTGCGTGACTCTTAATACGTCCCTGCCGAATGTTACAGCGTTCGATGATCACGTGGTCTTGTTTATGTCCGGTCTATCTCTTATCTGAATATACTGTAGGTTCTTTTTTCAACTGATTCTTTTTGGTAACATGAGATGCTTGTGTTGTTGGATTATAGGAAGTTAAGTATATTTCCAGAGGAGGAGATTTGTCTCTCGATAGATCAACTATGCCTCCAAGTTGAGCTCGTTTACAGTTGGGCTGATTTTCTTACTTGCAGAGACGAACTGGTACTATCTAGCTGATTATGGATCTCTTTAGTATCATGAGTATCTTAGTATCTTGCTGTCGTCCCTGCAGCAACCTCTGAGGTTGGCTCTGTTGGTGAATCTTAAGCATCCCCATTTATACAAACAATCTTTGGATCGCTGCGGTTTTCTGATAGTCTTTTAAACCCATCCTATAGTCCTACAAACTGATAGTTTCTATGTGGTGTGACATACCCAAGTATCAAAAGATGGGTATTTATTAAAGAGATCTCGATGGTACATCAGACCAGAAACCTCTAACTCAAAATTATGGTGGAAGTGGTCGCTTGGAAGTTTGTGTGCATCCACCATAATTTTGAATGGAAAGGCTTCTTGTCTAATCTACCATCGAAATCTCTAAGATGAATACGCAATTTCCTTTCAGACTAAATCTGTCTAGGGGAAGCCTTGAACGATATTTCACCATATTTTCTTTTACTTTTGATATAAAATGTCATTCACTGCTAACGAAAATGGGAATTTTTCCCTTTATATTTTTTCCAGATTTTCTATGACCAAAATTTCAAAAATGTTCAGTGATCTGGACGAAAACATGAGTAAATCGCGTACGAAGATTCCATATCTAACCTAAATTTATTAGTAAATAAATAAATAAATTGGTGTGCATTCACCATGATTTTGAATGGACAGGGTTTTTGTCTAATCTACGATCGAAATCTCTAAGATGAATACTCACTTCCTTTCAGTCTAGATCTGGCTAGGTGAAGCCTTGAGCGACATTCTACTTAATTTCTTTTACTGTTGATGTAGGATTCCATTCACTGCTAACAGTAGATACAGGAGTAGTATTCATTTCACCAAAAAAAGTAGTTTTTCTATCATCTGCCACATTTTCCAAAATCCTAGGTATCGTCTTATAGAAGTACTTAAACTTCGCTGTTATGGTTTCATCCTACACAGTACTCATAGTTACGTCTATCTTTAGTGTTGTACTTTGTTCCGCAGATTCTATTTTCAGCAACTATGTATTTTTTCTTAATCTATAACTACACTCCTGATATTAGTCTCGATATTTGAGATACAGTTCTCCAAAGACGTCGATTGTAGGTTCTTTTTTCAACTGATTCTTTTTGGTAACATGAGTTGCTTCTGTTGTTGGATTATAGGAAGTTAAGTATATTTCCACAGGAGGAGATTTGTCTCTCGATAGATCAACTGTGCCTCCAAGTTGAGCTCGTTTACAGTTGGGCTGATTTTCTTACTTGCAGAGACGAACTGGTATTATCTAGCTGATAATAGATCTCTTTAGTATCATGAGTAACTTAGTATCTTGCTGTCGTCCCTGCAGCAACCTCTGAGGTTGGCTCTGTTGGTGAATCTTAAGCATCTCCATATATACCAAACAATCTTTGGATCGCTGCGGTTTTCTGATAGTCTTTTAAACCCATCCTATAGTCCTACAAACTGATAGTATCTATGTGGTGTGACATATCCAAGTTTTAAAAGGTCCGTATTTACTAAAGAGATCTCGATGGTACATCAGACCAGAAACCTTTAACTGAAAATTATGGTGGAAGTGCTCGCTTGAAAGTATGTGTGCATCCACCATAATTTTGAATGGAAAGGCTTCTTGTCTAATCTACCATCGAAATCTCTAAGATGAATACGCAATTTCCTTTCAGACTAAATCTGTCTAGGTGGAGCCTTGAACGATATTTCACCATATTTTTTTTACTTTTGATATAAAATGTCATTCACTGCTAACGATAATGGGAATTTTTCCCTTTATATTTTTTCCAGATTTTCTATGACCAAAATTTCAAAAATGTTCAGTGATCTGAACGAAAACATGAGTAAATCGCGTACGAAGATTCCATATCTAACGTAAATTTATTAGTAAATAAATAAATAAATTTGACGACAAAGCTAATGATGATTACACATCTTGTACCGCCATCTCGGCTATACGGCAATAATGATTTTTTGATACCCATATTTTCATTTGGCGCCCCAAACTGTCTATGTGAACAGAGTTCCATTTGCTTGACACAATGGAAGATGAAGATGTAAATTTTTGTTTATCAAATCCGATGTCAGCTTATCGGGTTTTTGATGGATCTACTCGAATTCAACGCTCCAAATTTTTCTTAGTTCATTCAATTGTAACAATAGGAGGTGAAATGTTTTGCGAGAAAATTTTCCAAAATGCAAAACCGTGGATCTGAACGAAACCTCTAACTCAGTTTCATGGCAAATATTTGCGTTGTGTGCCCAAAGATTCGTTCACTGCATAGATTGCATCTAAATAGGAATATATATGTTCTTTTTTTTATATTCTGTCGATGATTTATATGTTAATATAATACCGTAAACACCTATTTCATTCATGAAAATATTTGTATTTTTTTATCAAATATTTAAATCTACAATGGCAATGACATTTACTTAAACGCCGCATTTTTGATGCTCTTCCCAGTGACATCATATCGCACGATTTGTCATTGATTGTATTTTTTATGAATTTGATGCCGATTTTCAAAAGGTTTTATATATCCTCCCTGTGATGATATTTTAGTTGTCACTGCTACAAATTTCATTTTTGTCTTAGACGGAGTGTCGGACAGTGTCATTCTACGTAGTGACAGCAAGACAGATAGTACACTTTTATTAGAAGAAATAAAAGATTATCACAGGATGTAGATTTAGCCGACTTTTCCGATCTCTTTTAAAGCCTATAGCTTGAAAAGTTAGACTTGGAATTTTTTCTGATGTCCCCCGTTCCCAGCTTGACGTTGGCTTCTGCGACACCCTGTATACCTACTTATTATGAAACTTAAGTCAGTCTTGTCTTTTATAGGGTTTCATTGGCTCCGATCCTTGACGCCAACAAAGATACTAACAGGCCTTTCTAGATACAACCTTGCTCAACACAATGGAAGATGAAGTTTCAAGAGGTCGTATTTACTAAAGAGATCTCGATGGTAGATCAGACCAGAAACCTCTAACTCAAAATTGTGGTGGAAGTGCTCGCTGGAAAGCGTATGCATTCACCATAATTTTGAATGGAAAGGCTTCTTGTCTAATCTACCATCGAAATCTCTAAGATAAGTACGCAATTTCCTTTCAGTCTCGATCTGCCACATTTTCCAAAATCCTAAGTATCATCTCATAGAAGTAATTAAACTTCTCTGTTGTGGTTACCTTTGGTGCTAATCTTACCTCTTAGTGTCAGTATGCTGGAAGGGCGCTGGCGTGCTAAAAGTGAACTGCGACACCTGCGGCGGCAAAGGCACAGGCAGCTGCAATCTTTGCAGGCCTTGTTGTGGCTGCGACTGCGGCTTAGGTCTTTCGTACTGACTTCTATGGTGCGGCTGTGGAGGCTTCAGCGATTGCTGCAGGTAGAACGATCCTGCAGCTGCAGCAGGTGAAGGCGGAGATGTCTTGTGGTGTTCTGCACTACGGAAGGTCGTTACTACTGGGAAGTGTTGTTGTTGCTGCTGCTGTTGGCGCGAACGGGTTGGGTTGTGGTCTGGAAGATGTAGGTAGCGTACAGTGTGTTATTATCGGAAATTGAAATAATTGTTTTCTGGCAATCAACATGGATTTCGATCGAAAAAATCTACAACCATTGCAATAACGGATCTCGCAGAATATGTTATCGGTGCTTTGAGGAAGGTGAAATAACGAATGCAGTTTTCTACGACTTGACCAAAGCTTTTGACTGTTTATCACTTGAAAATTTAATGCTTCGATGTAAATTGCATAAAACTTACAAAGAGCTACTTTAGTGATAGATATCGGTAGGTATGTTTCTTGTAATGAGAATCTCTCAAATGAACTGTTGATACGGAATGGAGCGCCTCAGGGCTGTATATACAGGGTATTTCAGTTTATTGTTGCATAACTTTAAGATTCGATAGAACTTTTAAAACTAACGCATAAAGTCTATATAAACATGGGTCGAAAAATGCGTAGCCTCCGAAATCCAGGGTGTTTAAATTTACTTTCTAAAATAGTTTTTTTAAATATTTCGAACAATATTTGAGAAGCGAGAAGCAGTTCCTACAACAAACTAGGCAGTAGCTAAGGGCTGAATGGACGTGCGGAAAGTAGCACAGCTTGAGATTTTCAACATTCACAAAATTGCGGAGTTGAATAATAACAGCAGTGTAACCTTTCCACGATACATGGGAAGATGAGAAGGGAAGACTTACCTAGATACCCCTGTCCAGGCCGATGCTCCCTAAACCGATATCCCGAATGGTAATCGGGTGCCTCGGTGTAATCCTCCCTCACCTCCTCGGTCTGCCTAAAAGTGAACCCGTAGTTAACATCACTAGGCGTCGGTCTATCGTAGTTCACCACATTTCGCTGCGTGGTCTCTTTTTGCCGGATATCCGGTGGGGCGCCACCAGGTCTCAGGCTGATGTTGATCTCTTCGGGATTGAAACGGATGTCCGGTGATGGGTTGAGCACGGGGAAGTGGTGGGTTGTGATCACCTGGAAATGACGACGTTGATGAATTGAGTGAAGGAAATTTTAAATTGCTTGAGTTGTGTAAAAATGTGTGCTATAATGAAACCATGTCTGATTTCAAAATTCTCGAGTACCCTAAAGACATTTTGGATACGTTGACAAGTAACCAGAAAATCGAATAACTACGCCCTAAACCGAAACTCGGAAAACATCGAAAAACAGTTTAGGAGCTTTTGAAATCTTTCGTCTGAGCTCATAGCTTCGCTGGTACCTAAAAGAAAGAGAGCAGCAAGAAGCATCCAACGCTCTCTTCCTTTTTAGTACTCGTACCAAAATCTTCGTCCTTAGGTTCGGTTCAAATTTCATCAAACTTGAGTTATAGAGGGTGATTCACAAGTCGTGACCAACAATGAAACATCATACACAGGACCGCATTTTAAGGGGGGTCTCCTCCGTTTTTACCTAGAAGGCTTCATTAAAAATATATGGGGTGTTGAAGTTTAAAAATACAAGAAAATTTTTTTAATATCTTCAAAACCGCTAAATGAATGAACTAAAATTTGATATACTAAGTGACATATAAATCCGAACACCCAGTTTAAATGGTTTTATTTTAATAAAAGTTGGTGAATGTATTTATCTTACTGTAAATAACAAGTGAAAAAATTTTCAGCCTTATCAGTTGGACATTCTGGTTTTTATACTGCTTTTTTTTAATTCACTAACGCTCTAAAAATGAATATTTCAGCCGCAGTAAAGAATCGTTAGCGGATTTTGGTTCTTGACATCCTTTACGATCGGTTACGATGCCTAGAGTACGGAGACCTGTACGATTTCGTCAACTTAGTGAGTTTGATAGGGGCCGTATAGTGGGACTTCGGGAAGCTGGACTTTCTTTTCGGGCAATTGCAGTTAGAGTGCAAAGAAGTGTAGACACTGTGGTTAGGTGTTGTCAGGCATGGCTTCGAGAAGGCCGTACGCAAAGAGCAAGGGGCATTGGACGCCGCTGTAGAACAACAGACCGTGAAGATCGCCGCCTAAGATTATTGGCCTTAAGGGACCGTGTCTCCACTACCAGGTCCATTGCAATTGAATGGTTTGCAGAACACGGAAGACCTATTGGCATGCGAAGTGTTAACCGACGAATGAGAAGTTTTGGCTTGTTTTCATACCGGCCACACTGGGTCCTCCCTTTAACTCGAGAACACCGACGTAATCGCCTTGAGTGGTGCAGAAAACGGTCACTCTGGGATCAGGAATGGAACAGTATTGTCTTTAGTGACGAGTCTCGATTTTGTTTAGGCATGCACGATGGTCGTGCCAGGGTTAGAAGGCGACGTGGTGAAAGGAGGAATCTGCAGTTTTTGTTGAAAGACATGTTCATCACACTGTTGGAGTTATGGTTTGGGGTGCTATAGCTTATGGTTCCAGGTCACCTTTAATCTTCATCAGAGGTAACATGAACGCGCAGCGTTATATTCACGAAGTTCTAGAACCCCATCTTTTACCCTATCTTGACACCCTGGCAGATCCAACTTTCCAACAAGATAATGCCCGGCCACATGTTGCAAGAGTCACAATAGACTTCTTTCATGTCACATTGTTACCATGGCCACCAAGATCTCCCGACTTATCCCCAATTGAGCACGTGTGGGATATGATGGGTAGGAGATTGCTCAATTTGCAACGTCCTCCTCAGACTCTAGAAGCACTTCGAGAGGAGTTGGTGGTTGCCTGGAATGAGATACCACAGGAGGACATTGACCACCTGATCAGAAGCATGCCTAGGCGCGTTATAGAATGCGTAGCACATCAGGGTGCATCCGCACATTATTAAAGGTCAAAGGGCTTTAAAGCAGTGCAATCATTTTGAAATTTTTATCATTTACTTATTATGCTTCATTAAGTACTTATACAAAATTTTATTAAAATAAAACCATTTAAACTGGGTGTTCGGATTTATATGTCACTTAGGAT
The DNA here is from genome assembly GCA_963669975.1 of Acanthoscelides obtectus. Classification (NCBI taxonomy): domain Eukaryota; kingdom Metazoa; phylum Arthropoda; class Insecta; order Coleoptera; family Chrysomelidae; genus Acanthoscelides; species Acanthoscelides obtectus. The sequence continues at coordinate 117,866,483 of CAVLJG010000001.1, read as the reverse complement.
ATGTGGATTCACCATAGAATTCTCCATATTCAAAAGTATTTACTTAAAGTTAACGTGTGTCAGTGGCGGAGACACAGGGGGATTAGTGACCTTATTTTTTAAAATAAAAATAGAACGCCACTGTTTTCTTTCTCAAAACGCAATTTTTTGAATTCTATATTCAATTTGCTACAAATAGTTACTGTTGTGTTTTTTTAGAGTGCATTGTTTTCGTAAAAAAATTATATAATCAAAGCTTTATTTTAATAAATGTTCAAAAAGACCATCATTCCGACGAATACAAGTGTGGCATCTTTTTTTATAAAGAAAAATAAATTTACGCAAAATTTTATCTATTCGTTCTTGTAACTGATCAACAGTATTAATTTGTTTAGCATACATTAGTTGCTTGAAAGCGCTCCAAAAAAAATAATCCAGAGAGTTCAAATCAGGAGACCTCGTAGGCCCATGCACGGGTCCGTTTCTACCAATCCATCGTTGACTAAAATGTTTATTAAACCATGCGGTTATCTCACGACGTATTTTTTTATGAAGCCCTTGAGGGAAAAATGTTACATAGAAGACCCTCCTTAAAATGCGATCCTCTGTATGATGTTTCATTCTTAGACACGTCTTGCGAAACACCCTGTATAGAGGCCAACGGACATCGGACAGGCAACAAAAAATTAGTCAGGCAGAAAGGACGGAGAATGAAATCAAGGGTCTTGAAGAACATAATTTAGGCAGTGCCGTCATAACGCGTTCATTCACCTTTTTAACAAGACCAATATTTCAGTATGTACATTCACCATTTTTAATAAAATCGTTGTTCCGGGTGTGCACATTCACCATCTCTCACAATCCTCATTTCGGGGTAATGGTTCAAAGCTCTTGTTTTAGGTTTTGAGTGATCTGCTTTCTGAATTGGAGGGTGGACTGTTACCATATCATTCTAAATTAAACTATCCATGCCATCTATTGTTTGCCAAGTCGCTGGAGAACAGATAACGATAGTGGCAGTGTTGACAATGGTCAACAAACAAGAAAAGTTGTCTGCCCTATAAAAAAAGTATGTACCTGTGGGCGAGCAGGAGGTGCATTCTTTGGCGTCGTAGTGGGAACGATGGTGGTGAAAAATTGTTGTCGAGTTGTCTTGATCTTCGGTTGCGGACGGCTGGTCGTCGTCGTTGTCGATGTGGTCGTCGTAGGTGACGTTGATTTTATTATTAAAGGCTGTTCAGTCTCTGCGGTTTCTGAAACATCAATACATATCATAAAAGATGAGGCGAATAAGAAGTAAATGATTACCTAACGCACATTATGATACACAACAGAAGAGGTATTCGTCGGAAACTGGGACGTTTGGATATGGCCGTCATGACTGTGTTTTGGGGATGTTTACTGGATCGTATTAGCGCCACAAGTAAAAAAAGTATGGAAATTGTCGTAGAACTGTATGAAGTACTGATACATTGTATTAGCGAAATGCGAGATAACTTCGACGATTTCGAGAACAAAGCCAAAAACACTGTCTTTTGTACAGGAATATGAAGGAGATGTTGGATGCAATCGCAAGCGTAAGCTACTTCCTAGCGACACTAATGCAGGTGAAGAGATGCAACAAAAGTACGGTCGCGAAAATTTCAGAATCATCACTTTTTTGGTAAGCCAAAAATGACTGCAGGGCCTGATCAAATACCTGCATTTTTTGTGATAGATTGTGCGTCCATTTTAGCATATCCACTCATGATCATTTTCAATCTCTCTCTGAAAAATAACCACTTTCCATCTATTTGGAAGTTGTCTAGGGTAACTCCTGTTTTTAAAAAAGGTGAGAGGAATTATGTAGAAAACTATCGGGCTATCACAATTATCAGTAATTTCGCTAAAACATTCGAAATAGTGATACAAACTGTGCTATATTTTCATGTAAGCAGGTCTATCTCCGTCAGTCAATACGGTTTCATGAAGGGCAGGTCCACAGTTACTAACTTGCTACATCTTACTCAATATGTTTGTGAATCAATCGATAGACAACTTCAAACAGATGTAATATATACTGATTTCTCTAAAGCGTTTGATAGTTTAGACCATAACATTCTACTCAATAAGATTTGGTCTTTCAGATGCATTGTTGCTATTTTTCAGATCTTATTTATGTCATAGGAAACAATATGTTACGTGCAATGGACATAAGTCAAGCGAATACCCTGTAATGTTCGGTGTTCCTCAAGGATCTAATTTGGGACCTCTGTTATTTATTATGTTCATAAATGATATTTCTGAAGTTATCGATGTCGATTTTCTTATATATGCTGACGATATGAAACTTTTCTGTAGAGTCTCTAACATTGACGATTGTCATCGCTTGCAATGCAACATTGTAAGGGTTGACAACTGGTGTCGTGAAAACAGACTTGTTTTGAATGCTGCTGAGTGTCACGTTTTGTCGTTTACTTTAAAAACAGGGGTAATGATGTATGAATATAGTATTGGTGACAGGAAACTTGACAGACTTAGTACAATTAATGACTTGGGAGTCACATTTGACAGAAAACTTTCCTTCTCCTATCACATTGAAAATGCTGTTGTGGCTGCATCAAAGGCGTATGGTTTTATTGTAAGAAATACCGGTGATTTCCACAACTCCTTTACACTGAAAATACTGTACTATGCTTATGTAAGGTCTAAGCTTGAGTATGCGTCCCTGGTATGGTATCCTCATCATCAAATATATATTGACCGCTTAGAGTCCGTTCAAAGAAAGTTTTTAAAATACCTCTCATAGAAAGCTGACGGGATATATCCCGCTATTGGCTTTCCTCATAATGAGTTGATGGCGAGACACAAAATCTATAATTTAGAGAGCAGACGCAAAATGAATTCACTTAAGTTCATTCACAAGCTCATCCATGGCATTATTGACTCCAGTGTCATCTTAATTCCTAGATTAGCGTCACGAACTAGTTTAACTTTTTACTTAGCCAGGCCTAGGACTGACATACTTAAGTTTTCCCCTATATATATAATGTGCCGTAATTATAATTCAGTTAATAGCGTTTTAGATATATTTTCGTTTTGTGCGACTTTGGGAGACATTAATGCTTATTTTCGTTAATGCTTGCCGGTGTGATTGTTGAGTGCTGGGTGGGTAAAGCTAGAACGCTTTTTTTTCCTCCCAGTTCTGTTTTGAGTTTTTTTTTTGCAGCGTTTTAACTTTCTCTACATACATCCACAACATGCATTTCTTTATATTTTCATGTTTATCTATCCTGTAATAGCCTATGGCTGTTGGATGTTGCTAAATAAATAAATAAATAGAATAAATGAATATTGCTCTTCATAATGTGTGTGTGTGTGTACTCCCGATAGTAACTCTCACCGAGAACCATCGATTGTCGTTTGCAATGAGTTAAATATTATTTACGCACCACAATGACGGAGAAAAGACTGAACGATCTTGCTTTGCTTAACACAGAAGCAGACTTTTCAATAAAGTTAGACTGTGAAGACTTAATTGATGATTTTGCTACGCTTAAGTCTAGATGAGTTTTGTAACATTGTAAAACACTTATTTTTAATGTATCAGAATGAACCTGTAGTTAAACTAGTTGAATAAATAAACCCTAAAGCGTTTCAAGTGTTATTTAAATGTGTTATTATCCTTGAAACCTTGGAAGGTATTACAAACTAGCAGCTCTTATACTTAATTATATTCCTGAATCAATTTCGATTAAATTATGTACTTTATATAATGAATACTGAGAAACTACAAATCCGAAACTGTAATTGTAAGAGACATTTTCCATCTTTATTTTTTATAATCACGAATGTAACCCAGTATAAGTTTGCTTATAAGATTATTTTAATCAAGATAGAGATTCGCTCCAGACAAAGTTTAATTAGGTTTTTTGATCCTTTTGATCAAAATGGGCTATTTGTGAGTTTCTTTCAGGCTTAAAAACTGAACCAAAGATTATTATTTTTGGGGCTTAGTTTGTGGTTTTATTCACATCTCCCAGCAATTCAATTATTCCTTTACAATCAGTTGTAGGAGCAACTTGGAGTCTACACAATGGTTGGAGCCTTACAGTTTGGTCGTCCAAGTCACCCAGACACTAACCCCTTGACTGTGCAAAGCTTTTTTGTCACTCACACAAATTAGAAAATCGTTGAAACAGACTTTATAGACGACTGAAGGTCCTTATACAAATTCAACCGAGCATTAAAAAACAGTCTATATAACCATTATTATCAATACTGAGCATGAGAATTAACTTACCTTCTAAATTAGAGGGTGGACTATTACCATATAATTCTAAATTTAAACTATAAAACTGTTCAGATTTTGAACAGTCTACTTCATCTATCCTTTCACAGACTCTTGTTTCCTGAAAGAAAAAAATATTTGGCGTTAGTCAGTCAGAAAAAGAATTAGTTCTTTCAAAATATTTTTAAAGCGAAAACGCTAAATTTAACCGTAAATTACAACAAGTAAAATAGTAAAGAAGCTTTCAAGTTGTAAAGGAATGTTGTCGTGGAAATAATTATTGTCAAAATTCAAGAATTTGAAGACTACAGGAGCAGCTGAATTATGGTACTCGTATAACTGCTGCGTGAAGGTCAGTTTCCTTTATACATATAATCAAAATTGTTCAGAATCAGAAGTAAATTCCAGAAGTTAAAACAATAATACTTGTTTAAATATCCTGTCGGCAATGCCGATATTGTTGAAGGTCGTTTGAAAAAACAAAAGTCATGTAAAAAAGAAACGTTTTCGACATCAGTTTTTTCCCACACGTCACGTACGAATTTCAGCTTGGAATATGGATTAGAAATAGATAATTAATATTCAGTGAGTAATTTTTATGCTTATTGGGTCGAGGAAACCGAATCCGAAGCCCATACAGTATGACAATGTCACATTTTTGTGATATCGACGAGAATTCAACATAGTTATAATGGGTGATTTTTTTGCTAGTATCTTTTTGGCAACACTGTTTTTGACAGATGACGCGTGAATCGTGTCTTGTGTCATTGTCAAACTTGTTCAGTTTGGTCTATAATTTAACCATGAATCGACTTACGAACGAACAACTCTTGCAAATTATTGAATTTTACTATCAAAATTCATGCTCGGTTAAGAGGCCTACTGAGGGAGCTATTCGGAAGCTTGTGACTAAATTTCGAATCCAGCTTACATTATTGAACATTAAACCACCAACACGCAGACGTAGAGTTAGGACTGAAGAAAATATTCCGGCTGTATCCGCCAGTGTTAGTGAAAATGTCGATTCGCCGCCGTTCGCAGCAATTGGGCCTCTGTTACTCCACTAGGTACGTGGAAAATTTTGCGACAGGATTTGAATGTAAAACCTTATAAGATACAGCTGGTGCAAGAATTGAAGCCACACGACCTTCCACAACGTTTCCAATTTGGTGAATGGGCGCTGGCAAAGTTGGAGGAAGATCCACATTTTTATCGAAAAATTGTGTTCAGCGACGAAGCTCATTTCTGGTTGAATGGGTACTTTAACAAGCAATATTGCTGCATCTGGAGTGAAGACCAGCCAGGAGCATTGCAAGAGCTACCAATGCATCCCGAAAAAATCACTGTTTGGTGTGGATTATGGGCCGGTGGCATCATCAAAGACGACAATGGCCGGAACGTAACTGTGAATGGCGAGCGCTACCTTGCGATGAAAACAAACTTTTTTTGCCCAAAATGGAAGAGCTGGACTTGGCTGACATGTGAGTTCAACAAGACGGTGCCACATGCCACACCGCACACGAAACAATGGCCCTATTGAGAGGCGAGTTCGGTGAACAGTTTATCTCACGTTTGGGGGCCGTCAATTGGCCGCCTAGATCGTGTGATTTAACGCCGTTGGACTATTTCTTGTGGGGCCATGTCAAGGCTAATGTCTACAGGGATAAACCAGCAACGATTGACGCACTGGAAGAATTTATTCGTGAGATACCGGCCGATATGTTGGAGAGAGTGTGCCAAAATTGGACCTTGTGCATTTGCCATCTAAAGCGGAGCCGCGGCCAACATTTACATGAAATAATCTTTAAACATTAAATTATATCGACCGTTCTATCGACTCAAATAAAGATTTAATCGTTTTTTCAAATTTTTTGTGTTTTTTTTTTGAAAATCAAATCCTATACCTCTTAAAAAATCACCCGTTAAAAGTTATAAAGTTCTTGTGCATTCGTGATCTGGATGAAAACCCACCTTCTGGGTCATTTGAGTATGATCGTTCCAGATCCGATGTCAATTCAGTGCTGGGACTTACGGATGGTCAAGGACGACCAATTTTTTACCCCAAATTGAACCCTCGTCACTTCAATTTCAGCGTTTCAATTTAGCCGAATGTACCACGCTTTGTTTGCACCTAGCTACCGTTAGAAAAATGAGTTTTCAGTCGCGAAAGCATCGTAGTTTTGCAGTTCTTAATAACTGTACATGATGCTCGATGATGTTCACAGGAAAGCTGCCCGAATGATCGATGACTCTCTCCTAACAGACAGTCTCGGGTTCCTTTCACACCGACGAGCCGTCGGCCATCTAGCTCTCTTCTTCCGCTTTGTCAACGGGCTTTGCTCCTCGGAGTTCTTCTCCGTTTGCCTGCCAGGCAGACCCACCTGCTTTCGGCCTCCCATCCTTCTTCTTCTTCTTCCTACTTTATTAATAGGCTCATGCCTGTTTTACTTCGGTTTTTAGGCTCAATTGATGTTGTCTGACCATCTTTTCCTCGCTCGTCCCATTGATCATCTTACACTTGGCGATTTGTCGCTTGCTATTCGACTGTTCTATTTTCTGTCATTCATTCTATATGTCGATTCCATTCTATTTTTCTTCTTTTGGTCCACAGGTTTATTTTCTCTAAACCACATCTCGCTCGTATTTCCTCACTTCTTACTCTGTCTCTTAGAGTTTGGTTTGTTATTTATCGTAAGTCTTTCATTTCTGCTGTTTCCAATAATCTTTGTGTTTTCGCCGTATCTGCTCTTGTTTCCGCTGTGTACGTCATTATCGGTCTTATTGTTGATTTATATATCCTAGTTTTAACGTTTCCGTTGTGAGGTATTTGTTTCTCCAGATTGTATTGTTGAGACATCCTGCTGCTCTCTTCGTCATGTTCACTTGTTTTTATACTCCTTCTTCCACGTTTTCATAGCTTGACAGTTTGATTCCCAAGTATTCCGTTTCCATCACTTGTTCCATTATTTTGTTATTTACGACCAGCTTACATCGTCTCGGTTCCGTTGATATCACTATCGATGTAGTTTTCTCTGTTGAAATCACCATCTTGTATATGAACGCCGTATCTTCGAATTGTTTAATTAATCTTTGTAGGTCATCTTCATTTTCGGCTATTACTATGGCTTCGTCGGCGTAGCATATTATCTGCATTTCCGTTTCTCCCATTCGATATCCTCTTCTTTTTTTAACTTTCTTCCTGGCCGTGTCAAACTTCGTACATCTGGAACTGGCCGATACCTGAGAAGGCTTTTCCCAGTTCTAATCAACAATGACTGCAGTGCCCTAGTATTTAGGCTTCTGTCTGCGCTACTTCTTCGGTATAAAAAAGTAAACGGAACCAGATACATTTAGACTTTAGAGGGATTTCAGCTTCAGTTTCAACAACCTACAATACGTATAGTTGTTATTTGTAAATCGCTTTAAATTCCGTCATGTTTTTAACACAACCAAAAACAATTCTTCTAGGTTGATTATCGTTGATCAAAAAATAGAAAGGGTCAGGGTTTATAAGCGGGGTTTTATGCTCTGGAAATAAATCAACACCTATGGAATTTTTGGATTTAAACATAATATGTATTTTACACTTTCATCAACATTTTTCTTTTTATTCCAGTCCTTGCCTGATTTATAAAATCACAAAGTTCATGATACAACTATTGTTGAAATAAATCAATACACAATAATTATGAGACGCCAGAATTTATTTTTAATGCAAAAGCAGTATGTATCCGTGTGTTTCATTATACAGGGTGTTTCAGTTTATTGTTGCATAACTTTAAGATTCGATAGAACTTTTAAAATTAATGCATAAAGTCTATATAAACATGGGTCGAAAAATGCGTGGCTTCCGAAATACAGGGTGTTTAAATTTACTTTCTAAAATAGTTTTTTTTAAATATTTTGAACAATATTTGATGTATAACAGTAAAAATTGGTATACAAGGGTTTTTTGGTACGACAAAATGAACCATGGGCATAGTTTTACTCTAGCCGCTAGAGGGCGCTCTCTATTGTACCTGTAGTGTATTAAAATGACTGAACATTTTTTCTTAGTGAAATTTTTTGCGTTTTGAATAAAAAAGCTGATTCTTCGTACTTTTCAACATAAAAAAGCTCTCTTGTATATTTTCATTATAGTTAGCCGTTTTTGAGATATTTCGATTTTTAAGGTTCGATGCATTTTTAATTATTTACGATAAAATAACGTTAAAAAGTCAGTATCTCGATAATTTTTAGGAGTAGGCTGTGCCTGCAAATATTTTTGAAATTGAAAGCAGAATAAGGTTAAACGTCAATTAGTTGATTTGTTGTCTGTTGAAACCTGAAACCTTTTTTTTGGAATTGTGAATGCACGAAATTTAGTTTCTTTTACCTGTTTTTTTTGTAAGTTTTATAAAAATGACATTTTTATTCTCCAATCAAGAGTTAGCGGATATTCATTTTGTGTATGGCTTTCTAAATGGAAACGTAGCAGAAGCAGCCAGAGAATACGCACCAAGATTTCCAAACAGACGACATCCAACTCGCTCAGTATTTGTAAGAGTGCATCGCCAAATAATTGAAAATGGTTTTGGAAATCTCCAAAGGGATCAAAACATAAATGTTCGTCAGCGCAGATTTACCCGTATGATTCTGCGTGAGTTTGATAGAGATCCGACCACAAGTGTTAGGAGAGTTTCTGGTGCCTTGGGAATTTCAGCACGCCATGTTCACCGTGTTCTTAGAAATGATCATAGACGTCCTTAACATTTGCAACCTGTGCAAGGACTACAGCCAGGGGACAGAGAACGAAGAATCACATTTTGTCAGTGGATTCTTGATATAACTGATAATAATAGGGAGTTTTTAAGTAATGTTTTATGGACCGATGAGTCATGCTTCACTCGACGTGGAGTGGTAAATTTTCATAATCAACATATTTGGTCGCATGAAAATCCGCATGCAGTTCGGGAAAGAAATTTTCAGCATGAATTTAGTGTGAACGTGTGGATTGGTATCTACCGTAATCGACTATTTGGACCCTACCTTTTGCCTGCAAGGTAAATGCTGCGACCTTCTTGGAATTTTTAAAGGCTGAACATGCAAATATGTGGGATGATGTTATGTTAGATTTAAGAAGATTGTCCTGGTTCCAGCTTGATGGTTGTCCAGCTCATTATTCGAGAATAGTTAGAAACTGGCGGGACGAAAATTATCCAGAAAGATGGATCGCCCGTGGAGGACCAGTCGCCTGGCCTCCACGATCCCCTGACCTAAATCCATTAGATTTCTTTGTGTGGGGATTTCTAAAAGAAAAAGTGTACCAGACTCCCGTAACCACAAGACATATGCTAATAGACAGAATCAGTAATGCATGTGATGAAATAAGGCCTTATTTGAATAATGCTATACCACGTTCGATCATTCGTGTATGTGAATTGTGTATTGAACAATTGGGTTTACATTTCGAGCAACTACTTTAGATTTGGTATATTTGTCCTAACTATCCAATAGCATTTTAGTTGTAAATAATTAATTTAATTTGTTAAAAATAATATTGGAAAATTAAACAAACTAATATTCTGTTTTTTTTGTATTTATTTGGAGTTAGCAATTATTGCTGTGTTTAAAAACACAATCTAAACGATCATCTTAATTACTTGTAATGCTCAAATCGAAAATGTAAAAAAAAATATTATTTTCCCATAAATAATTAAAAATGCATCGAACCTTAAAAATCGAAATATCTCAAAAACGGCTAAAGATAACGAATATTCACAAGAGAGCTTTTTTATGTTGAACAGTTAGAAGAATCAGTTTTTTTATTCAAAAAGCAAAAAATTGCACTAAGAAAAATTTTTCGGTCATTTTAATACACTACAGGTACAGTAGAGAGCGCCCTCTAGCGGCTACAGTAAAACTATGCCCATGGTTCGTTTTGTCGTACCAAAAAACCCTTGTATACCAATTTTCACTGTAATATATCAAATATTGTTCGAAATATTTAAAAAAAACTATTTTAAAAAGTAAATTTAAAAACCTGTATTTCGGAAGCCACGCATTTTTCGACCCATGTTTATATAAACTTTATGCATTAATTTTAAAAGTTCTATCGAATCTTAAACTTATGCAACAATAAACTGGAACACCCTGTATACGAGGGTTGTGTCAAGAATAACGTTACCAACGCCGTATCTGAACCGGGCGTGATGCTAGGCGAAATCTGGCAACAGCGTCGTGTTTGTCGGCTCCCTCACCACGGATCCCGACAAGAAGCGCCTGTTTGAGATTCTCAGTGCCCCACAGAGATGTAAAATGAAGCCCTTCGCCGCCGTCTGGCGGATACGAAATTCGTGCGGTCATCCGATTTTTGCACGCAAAAACGTTACCACCCATAGAAATTCATCGTCGCTTGAGTGAAGTATATGGAGAAACGTGTATAAGCATTCAAATGATTAAGAGAGTGCTCTGACTGCCGTACGAACGTGCACGATGAACAACGTAGCATGAGGTTGTCGAGGAAGTTGAGGCGAAGATTGAGCAAATTTTGCTCGAAAATCGACGAATCACGATCCGGGAGCAGGCGGTTGAAATTGCTGATACTCAACGAAAAAGCTGAGACGGGCAATCCATTGTCGTCATAGGGGAAAACTCACTAAAGCGTAAGCACCTAGGAGGTCAACGGTTCGAGACGGACGAGGAATTGCAAGGAGCAGTTACCAAGTTTCTAAAAGGGCTGGTGGCAGACTCCCTTGAGGAGAGATTTCACGTCTAAAAAATGCGTAGAAAAAAGGCGATCATGGAGAAGAATACCTTTAAGATCATCTTTTCCAATGGTGCATTCAGTTTTTTTTCAAATAAGAAATTTGTTGTATCTGAAAACAATGCGCGTACCCCATTTTTGAAACAACCCTCGTATTTGGAGTGAAAAGTGTGGTGATTATGCAGTCATATGAACACATTTTGTTACATATTCGAAAATGGGTGAATTTTGGACAAAAATGCCAACATTGCGAACTTTAGATCTTTAAAGAACAATCAAGTGCTACAGTAAAAAAATTGGTGGAAGATTAAAGTATAGGTGAAGTCCGGGAGACTTGCCCCTCCCAATTTATCATTGGTGATTAAATTTGTTCCTATTTATATAAATCAATAAATTTTAGATGCCTTCGTAGCATATATTTTTTGGAACCTTGTTTTATCATTTAAACCTTAAAAAAATAAGTCAGAAAAAAATATATAGGTTTTTTATTTTTTTGAAAACACGGGCAACTCTCCCACATATGCTGGAGACTTGCCTATAGTTAGAAGGAGAGTTACCCACCCCCCTTATTAAATGAAAACAAATGTAAATAATAACTTTTGTATTCGAAACACTCAAAAATAAAATAAAAAACTTCACTTATTCAAGTACGAAACTAAATCTGAATCTTTGAAATCAGAATAAACATAAGTTTAATGCAAAAAACAAATAAAAATAATTTTAAAAAAGTATGAACCTTCTGGGCCATCAGAAACGAAGTCTTCTCGATATTTGATACGAGGGAATATAAAAAAGGGTGGAATAACGATTTCAATTGCATCGACTGCAAAACAAACTGTCACCAAAGTGCCCCTCTCTGATGAAGTAACTTGACCAACCTGCTTAGCTTTTTTACTGGCCAATACCTTAGGGCAATCCTGAACTGTAGTATATCCTGCTTCATCATAGTTATAAATATTTTGTGGTTCAAACTTAAGTTTTTTTCGTTCAATCCTTAAGTTTTGGAAAAAAACGTGTACATTCTTCCGACTGAAGCTTGTAGATCGTGACAAGCTTGTTGCCTCCGGAGTTCTTAAACTAATTTCGGGATTTCTTGATAACAAACCGCGAAACCATTCCTTCCCTGCCATACTATTTTTTGACCAACTTTCTGGAATTGTTTTGGAATTCGAAACTGCAAACTCAAAATTCATTCCTTGTTTTCGATTAAGTCCATAATGCATTTTGCTGCAATTTAAAAAATATTCAACCAGAAGCTTCTCTTCTTGTATGGTGAATATTTGTGAAGTATTATACGGGCCTTTAGTTTCTATTTTTTCAAGTTTATTTTCATTGTTTTTGTAGCGTGACAATTTTCCCGATAAAACATGATCATTGTGACATTAAGCCTGGCAACGCTGCATAGTAGAGGGAACTCTCAGCGTCACGTTGATGGTTCGTCACCACGCACAGGATTGTAATCAGTTACGGATACCCGTTTATGAGCGCGAACGTTTTATGCACGTCTTTACTTGATTTTTCTTGCGGAAATTTAATATTAGTCTAAAATGTCTGACACAGATACAGCTGATGAAGTGGTTGAAATCAGCTTAACGTCACCCAGAAAAAGGGCTAAAAAGCTTCATCTTAGCGCAGGTGAAAAACAAATTATTCTAAATATCTACAAGAACCAGATGCAAGGGAATAGTGGATTGGCTATAGAAAATATCGTATGTAAGGTTGCTGAAATTTCTGGAGTAGGTCGATCAAGTGTTTACAAAATCTTGAAGGAATATAGACAAAATCACTCACTATCTGAGCCAAAAACATATCCAGCGAGAAAAAAAATCATCGAAAAAATAGATGACTTTGACAAAAGTGCCATTAGAAGAAAAGTACATCACTTTTTCTTCAGGAATGAAATACCTACAATAGATAAAATATTGAAGCAAGTGAATGATGATGAGGACCTGCCAAATTTTAAAAGATCTACGTTCCATAAGCTGTTGAAATAACTAGACTTTCGATTTTTGAAAAGAGGAAGGAATAGTTTATTGATAGAAAAGGGGGAAATTGTTATCTGGAGGAGAGAATACCTTAGAAAAATTAGGCAATTCCGCGCTGAAGGAAGAAAAATTTATTATTTAGACGAAACATGGGTGAACGCGGGGCATACGCAGGGAAAGGTTTGGGTAGACAGATCTGTGAGGTCCTCAAGGCAGGCTTTTTTAGATGGCCTTTCGACGGGATTGAAAAATCCTGCAGGTAAGTTTCGAAGTATATGAACTTTTTTGGATGCAGATAATTCATTTTCTGATCGAATCAATGATTTGGAAGCTCCGAACTCAGTTTTGCTATCTCATCCAAGTTTCTGAGTATTTCCTTCACCCAAAAACTAATCTAAGACCCTATCCTACACTAACCTAAAAAGAATAAGTTGCTTAATTTCGTCATTTAGTGCGCTCGCTGAGAAGTAAAATAACTAATTACTTTCAGGCAAGGGAAAACGCCTGATCATTTGCCACATAGGTAGCGTAGATGGATTTGTTCCTGAAGCATTGTGGGCATTTGAATCCAAAAAAACTGGAGACTATCACGAAGAAATGGATGGTAACTCATTTGAAAATTGGTTCAAAAAAATTTTGCCGACACTTGATGATAACGCAATTATTGTGATGGATAATGCCCCGTACCACTCCAGAAAATTGGAAATAAATTCCAACAATGGCCACCAAAAAGGCAGACATTCAACAGTGGCTTGTCTCAAAGAAGATCGACTTCGACCAAACAATAGTCATAGCTGAGCTGATAAATATAGTCAAGCGACATAAGTATAAATATGATTTAAAAATTGTTGACAAAATGGCCAAAAACCAAAATAAAACGATTCTCAGGCTGCCTCCCTATCACTGCGAACTGAATCCTATCGAGTTGATTTGGGCCGACATCAAGCAATACGTGGCGTCAAATAATAGCACTTTTAAGTTTTCTGACCTTAAAAAACTGTTTGATGTTGCTGTCGATAGAATTACGCCAGCAAAAAGGAGAACATGTATTGACCATGTCCAAGAGAAGGTTGAAACCAAAATGTGGGATATGGACAATATCATTGACACCCAAGTTGAACCCCTTATAATTGACATCAACAATTCTGATGATTCAAGCTCCTCGGAATACAGCATATAAATCGATTGATACCATTAAGACTGGCAGTTTAACGGGCTTTTTGGCAAGACAGGTAAGTTCATTATAGACTGCAATCAAAGTGTAAGTTTCTAGTTATTAATGTGGAAATTCCAAATTTATAATTACACAAAATTAGGGTTAATTTAGGAGTTCCAAAGCATAATAGTGCCATTTTGACCTTCTTCCTATTTCTCATGTAAATTTTAATAGCAATCAAACTAACAAACTTTATGGAGTCTGTAATAAACTTTTGTACTACTACTACTACTACGTCTGTAGTTTCTATTTGCTAAAAAAAATTTGCTCTGCATTGTGAATAGAAGGTTGATTTGTAAATATTATTGGGTATATATGTAAGTTAATAATAAAATATGAACAATTTCAATTGAGATGGTCCACAAGTTTTTTTCGTGTGCGTTTTAGTAACATTTTGCTGAAATGGTGAATACAGAATTTTTTGCACTGATTCCTAATGTCGAAATATGATTAGAAAGGCGTGGTATATTCCTGATAATTTACTATGCTTTTGATAGAATTTACAGCAACACATATCTTGTACGACATTTTTTGATAGATCAGTCACAATAGCTTGATACGGCCCTGTAGCGTCTCCTACGGTTAAGTTCTTGATCACGTGCAATACGGGTGTATATGTTTGATTTTACTTTGTTTCTTCGATGGATACAGTTTAATTAATATACCCACACAAGAATCTAAAACTTACCTTTTAATTTGCCCATAAAATCACGAAATTTGTAAAATTATTAATTTTTGGTTTAAACGCAAAAAGCCACATGCCTCGAGTCAGATACAAAACAAACTAAGAAAAGTCAACTAGTATTTCGTAAACGCCTAGAAACACTAGAGGGCGTCCCGTTTTCTCTCGTTTCAGATTATGGTGCGCAATTTTAAAGTAAATATATCACGGAGGGGCAAGTCTCCCACCTGGGCAAGTCTCCCGGATTCCCCCTACATGTTCCTATACAGGGTGTTCCTTAATGATGTGCGAATATTTAAGGGTGTGAATCTACATGAAAAATCAATGTTAGTTTACTTTATAAAGTATGGTCCAAAAATGTTTCCTTACAAAAACTCGGGGGTGTTGAAGTTTTAGGAAAATAATGGAGCCAAAAGAAATTGTGTAAATCCGATTCTTGAACCGTCTTTGGTTGGTACAACTGGGAAAAGCCTGCTCAGGCTAGATCGCCGACCATTCGTCGGTACAGAAGAATCCCGGGACTGTCCGTTAGAGAATTTTCACTGAGCCCTCCTCTGTACAAGATCGAGCATGGTATGAATTATTTTTAGGGTCGAAGACCCCGATCCTTTTTGCACTTACCTGATCAAAAACAGTTCCATTAAGGCACAAAAATCTAATATCCATCGGTTCATCTAGTTGGCCGATGGTGCAGACGTGAAACATCTGACAATTCGTGTCCATATCTGCGTAGTATCCTCCTATAACCTTTCCCACACAGGAAAAGTTTGTATCTGGCAGATTGTCGAAGTCCAGGAACTACAAACAGACAAATGTATGATAAAATAATAAATAAATGACAAACGAGCTACTTACTCCAGGTTCAAGTGACAACGCCATATAACCAAATCCTAAGAGGTAGAGCCATAGGAGACCTGAAATTAAAAAAAAACATTTTATCAGACATTCTTGAGGATACATAGATAGACATTTATTTTCAACAGACATGTGTGCAACCAATAGCAGGAAATGCCTAAAATCAGTATTTCTAGATGTCCAGCGTTCCGTGGCAGCGCTCTATTTTGAGGTTATGTTACAAACATCTATTTGCATCAAATTGTTCATGCTTTTGATTCGTATCTTCTGTTATATCACCCTCAAATTTCTACAGTTCAAAAAGAAAACTTAACCTCACAATATGAGAACGCTGACTCTGACATAAAACAGTAGAAATCTAGAAATTCTCAAGGAGACAAAATACTATGGAAATCAACAAGGCTATAAAGGCGTCCTAAATTGTGGTAACGACTGACGTAATAGTACTTGAACAAATTTTCCAGACAAATGTATTCTCTACAATATAAGGTATTTTTGTGGTATCTCTTTCCCTTTTAGCATCTAGAAATAAGACAAAGCGTGAATTTAAGGTGGTACCAAATTTCTGCTTTGTGGGACTTGTTCAGACTCGCAAAATACGTACTTCAAAATTATTTCTCGAAATAAAAGGTGCTATTACAGACTATAATCTCTCTATACAGGGTTATCCAAATTAAGTGTCCACCATTAGTAACTTTGTTATTAGTGAAAATACAAAGTTGTTTGAATTAGCAAACTAGTAGCATTTTTAACGCTGGTAAAAATGAGAAATAAAAAAAAACAATTGAGAGTCGTTATTTTGATTTTTTTCAGTAAAATAACATTTTTTTAAATGGAAACCCCTGTATATTATATTTTTTCTGTTAAAGCATCAAATTTTAAACAAAAAAGCTTACAATAACTTTTCTCCTAGGTTACAAATTGTTGAAGTTATGGCCTCCAATCTGAAACAATTAAATTGTATCGACAAACTTTATTTTCAACATCAACTTATAATCTTACAAAATACAATAACAATTTTTTTTAAAGAAGATGCTCGAAAACACCACCTTGTTCTTCAATACATTTTTGGGCACGTTTTTCAACTGCTCGAACTGTCTTAAGTATGGTCCTACCATCTATCTGGGTTATCTTTTCCCTAACTGCAGTCTTTAACGCGTCAAGGTTATCGTACCTTCGCTTGTAAATTTGGTTCTTCAAGTAACCCCACAAGAAGTAATCAAGTGGGCTTAGATCTGGTGATCTGGGAGGCCACTGTATTGGGCCATTTGTTCCTATCCACTGATCATTAAAAGTAGTACTTAGAAAATGATAAGTACCTCTGGAGTTGTGGGCAGGTGCGCCATCTTGCTGAAAATGCAGATGATGTCTACTTATAAGATCCAATTCGTCTAAGAAATTAGTCAGAATTTCTGACATAAATTCCACATATCTTTCACCAGTTAGGGTTCCCTCATAGAAGAACGGGCCAACAATTTTTGAACCAATTATACCGCACCAAACGTTGAAACTGAAACGGACTTGTGGGCCTCTTGGATGTACTAACAAAAGATTTTCTCTTGACCAATAATGGTGGTTTTTTCTATTAAACATTCCAGAATTTGAAAAATTTGATTCATCTGTCCATAAAAGGTAACGAAAGTTATTTACATTTTGGCGACAGAAGCTAAGATACCAATGGCAAAAAACAAGTCTTCTCTCTGGATCCCCTGCCAAAAGCGTTTGAACTGGTCGGTACTTATACGGAATAAATTTGTATTTTTTTAAAATCCTTTGAACAGTACTATAACTGAAATTAGAGTCCTTGAGAATATCTGCTATTAAATTCTCACGATAAGCTTCAAAATATCCAATAACTGCAATTTCCGTGGCCTCGCTTATTATGAATTCTTTTTTTGCCCTTGTTTTAGCAAAAACATTTTCGTTGCCCCTAAATTTTCGATAAAGTCTCAGAAAATATCGTTCATACGGTTGAATGCGAGCGGGATATAATTCACTTGCTCTCAAGGAGGATTTTCTGCACACTAAATAGCATTCTAACATATCACACTTTTCTTCATGGGAGAACATTTTTCTTTAAATTAATGACACAATAAAGCTTATAAACAAGTATTTACACTAATGTTTGACATTATTTGATTTTATCATTGTTTTCCAAAGCCTTCTAGTTGCGAGTATGTCCAGTTTAACAATTTGTCGCTTATCTTAATGCTGTCAAATCGCGAACGCCATGTTGTTTTCATAGCCGTCTTAATATTATAATACTGCAAATAATTAAAAATATTTATCGTTATTTTGACTTTATTTTTGACTTTAGCGGAAAAGTCATTATGAACTTTTTTGTTTAAAATTTGATGCTTTAACAGAAAAAAATATAATATACAGGGGTTTCCATTTAAAAAAATGTTATTTTACTGAAAAAAATCAAAATAACGACTCTCAATTGTTTTTTTTTATTTCTCATTTTTACCAGCGTTAAAAATGCTACTAGTTTGCTAATTTAAACAACTTTGTATTTTTACTAATAACAAAGTTACCAATGGTGGACACTTAATTTGGATAACCCTGTATACCAAATTTCATAAAGAACCGTCCAGCCATTTTGGCGTAACTGAGCAACAAACATCCATACTTTCTCATTTATAAAAATAATTTCAACTTGATTCTTTAACACGTGCAGCCCCCTAAGCGGGGGTGACACCACCCCCAAAATCTTAAATGGAAAGGGGGGATCGAGTGATACCTTATTTTAAAGGTCTTTCAATTCCCTTTATAATGCCGTAAAATTAATGTTCAGTAGTTTTGAAGATTTATTGATTTAACGCTTAAATAAAACTAATACATCATCATTAGTGGAGATCAATACATTTGGCAGCAAAGTAATTTAAAAATGAAGAATGAGCTGACCCGTTAGGCAGGTAAATGTTGAAAATGGCAACCATGACTCTCCATGCAATAATAAAGATTTTTCTCAAAACGTTGCCGCACATTTTGCAATATTTGAGGAGTAATTTGAAGGCACTCATTCACAATTCTTTGTCGCATGTCTTCTAATGATGTTGGCTGAGTAGCATAGATTTTGCTTTTTAAATGACCCAACATAAAGAAATTCAAAGGTGATAAATCTGGCGATCTTGGGGGCCATTCAATGGCACCTCTTCTACCAATCGCAATGTACTGCCGATCATTCTGATTTTCAACTATGGCTGTTAATGCAGGATCTATAGCGCCTTAAAATAATTCCAAATACATTTCACCGGTCAAATTTCCAGGTTAGAAAAAAGGACCAACTAAATGATCATCAAAAATACCAGTCCAAACATTTAATTTTCGTGGCTGCTGTGTATGAATCTCATGATAAATTTTGGGATTAGAATCGGACCAATATCGGCAGTTATGACGATTTACTATGCCATTTAAGAAAAAGGAACATTAGTCGGAAAAGCAAGTGTTGAATAGAACATCGTATCGCAAAGCAGTTTTCGAGCTTATTCGCACTCGGTTGCGATGCAATCCAAAAACTAGATCAAGTAGTCACAAAGTTAATGCCACAAAGAAAAATGTAGACCAAGTAACGGATAATATTTTTCTCGTTAATGGCAGTGATAATTCTAATTTTGAAATGTTTACATACTCTAAAACAAGGCAAAATCGTAGCGAGGATTCTACAAATATTGGGCCCGAGAAACCTGATATAGTAAAAGCCCACAAGAGTTTATAAATTCATTACATAGTGATCCTGGCAGCATCGCTATGATAGTTCCTAATTGAAAACTTTTACCGCGACGCTGTTGAGCATTCATCCCAAGATGTCTCAAGCGAGCGACGTAGATGTGACAGAAGAGATCAGTATATCGCGATGAAGATGGTAGTTCCTAATTGAATATCATATATACAGAGTACAAGCTTTCCCTCGAAAGAACTTTTATCTCGAGATGTCTCAAATGTGTCAGATAATGAAATCGACATTAAACCCGATATCTCTGATTAAGTTGAGATCAAAGGTGAGGCGACTAATATAGAATGAGGTTAACAGTGTCCCATAACTTCACGAACTTTACAGCATGCTCAACAAAATTTTCTCCGTCTGCTTAAAACCACTCCTCTGAGGTAAAGATCACCTGCTGTCGTAGTACTTTTACATTTCTTGCTATACGTTTGGGAAATAGAAATCTCTGGAGGCCAGTTCTGGTGAATACCATATGGTTCCATGCAGGCATGCCTGACGAAATGGTACGCCTGTGGTTAACTTTCCTCGACCTTTCTCTTTAAGATTTTCTGGCATTTTTGATGCGTTTTTTATTGGCGACTGACCCAGGTTCCCGAAATTTAGCTACAAGCTCTAGAACAGATTTTCGATGCACGTTACTGTTCTCATGTCGCTCATTAAATATTTCTGCTGTTATATTAGCGCACTGATTATATCCGAAAAATATTTCGATAATTTCATCTCTTTCTGCTGTGGAATATACCATGGTTAATTTATGTAATGAAGCATTACAAGTTATTTTAGCAACAAAGTTTGTTCAAATCAATCGCAAACTATGTACTAAATTCCTATTTACAATAAGTACGAGATATTTCCTTATCTTTCTTCAAGAAATAACTTTTTTGCCACAAAAAAACGCTCCAATAGCTATTTTCAACAACAAAATGATAAACAAACCATGGGTGTAGTGAAGAAAAGCATTTACTTATTAAGGAAATTCTTTTAGTCAAATTTCTTCTGAAAGTAGTACAAACTAATCTGATGTACCTATTAAAGTCTACTTTAAGCTTTAAATCAATAAATCTTCAAAACTACTGAACTGAAGCTCGTGTATTTTACATCATTATAAAGAGAATTGAAAGAGCTTTAAAATAAGGTATCACTCGACCCCCCTTTCCATTTAAGGTTGGTGTCACCCCCGCCCAGGGGGCTGCACGAGTTAACGTAATTTTTTGCCAAACTTGTGTCCCCCGGGTCTGAGCCTTTTTCAAAAAAAAAAAACTGAGCTGCCAGTAACTGCGTCTGTTTCGTTTTCGATGCGCCACCCTGTTATATCTAGGCATCGACAAAATGAGAAGCAACTCGAACTTCGTGGACTATCTGTGTAACTAAGAGATAACATTTTAACAAAGGTAAACAAAAACAAAGATAAAACGACAAAAAACAAGTTGGAGAAATTATTTTTTTCTGGGTGTAACACTTCTAACGTCTTCTTCATATGAAATACTAATTCACGGATAAACTTCTAAGCAAAGTAGTGCTTATGTGTTATTGTCCTAAATTCCGAAACACAAAAGGAAAATCGCCACATAACTGTTGCCTTAGAATTACCTGCAACGTATTATAACCATTATATAACTCTGCGTACTGGATTAGTAATGCCATTTAACTGCCTTTGAATAATAAATAATAGATACCACCATTGACGATTACAAGACACCGATAACAGTGGATCCACGAACAGTTCGTCTGACCCATCGAAATATTCATAAACGGCGATTCGGTATGGATAGCCACCGCTGATTCCTTAAATTAATTATTCTAAAAAGGACGTGATGCAATTCTCGTTACATAAAATCATCATAAAGCCATCAAAAATGTGCCGCTAAAAGGTCAACGGGAGGAAGAGAAACGCGCTTCTTCAGAATATCTACACACATCGCATCGTGTTTCAGATGGATTAGATCGTCTATAATTTTATACGTTTGCAATTAAATCTTACGATTTTGCTTGAATTCAATACATGAAGGCCGAAAAGCCGGTCATTTCGTTTAATTATGATCATTTTATGATATATGGAGAGTGTCTAGGACGAACCATCATAAGCATGAAGATATCAACCAAACGCCTTTACATGATCTCAAATCTAAAGTTGACATGAATGTTTTTTATTGTTCATTGGTATTCGGACATAAAGGGTTCCAAGCAACCAGTCTCAATATACAGGGTGTTTTAAAAGTTGACTCATTCGTTTTAACTGCCTGAGGAGTTTTGAAATGTTGATAGAATTGCAACAAACATAGTAGATTGGAATTATGCATACGAGGGATGTCTTTTAAGTTTTGCATACGGAAATAAAACAACACGGTAGGTAGTTTTAAATGACTCGTTTGCTGGCATTTTTGAATGCGTCAACTGCTTCTTCCAGTGACCAAGCAGTCTGCTTTTAATTTTCGGGGAAAGTAAAGAAATCGATAGGACTTAGATCGGGACTATATGGAGGATGGTCCAATAATTCCACGTTCTCTTCCGTTAATTACCTCCTTGTTTTTTAGGCTGTGTGCGAGCTTGCATTGTCTTGGTGGAGGATGATTCTTCTTTTAGGGTTGATTTTTCGAAGCTTGGTGATAACTTTTGGCAAACAAATCATGGTATACCAATCCGCAGTAACAGTTCTTTGCTCATTAAGAGGAATTGTTGCAATATGAATCCGCTTTTGACACAAATGTCGCGACCATCTTTTTCGAAACACTTCGAGAACGGATGACTTTTGTTGGCTTTTCTTCACCTTGGAACACCCAAACAGCCGACTGTCGTTTGTTTGCTGGTTCATAACACGATTCATCACCACTAGCAATGCTGTACACATTTTTTGATTTTCCAGAATTGAAACGGTAAAGAGTTTTTTGACACCAATTAACCCTGGCTGCTTTCTACTCTTCAGTCAACAGGTAGGGTATCCAACGAGAAACTAATTTTCTTACTCCTAATTCTTCATGTAAAGTTTTTTGAATTGAGGTCTTTGAGATCTTCAAGGACGCTTCAATGTCGCGATATATCACATGTTTATCTTCAATGATGAGTTTGCGCACAGTATCGACGTTTTCCTGGGTGACTGCCGTTTTTGGTGCACCCACCCTTAGATCGTCGCTAAGACTCACCCGTCCACGTTTGACTTCTTCATACCAATGGGAAATTGTCGAGTGACGTGGCGCTTCGTTGCTGAAAACAGACAGTAACTCAGCAAGGCATTCTTGTTGCGATAATTGTCTCTGAAAGTTGTAATAAATTATGGCGCGAAAATGTTCTCGGTTGAGTTCCATTTTTCTAATGACTTGGTGAAACTTAAAAATTCACTGAAGTGAGAACACTACACGTATTGTTGTGAAACTTTGAATTCAAGTTTACTAAAGAGTGAGGTTAAGATTCAGTACTGACGTTCGATCCGCGCGGCCTACTATGTTTCTATATGCAAAACTTAAAAGACATCCCTCGTATTAGTCTTATTCCCTAGTCTTTTTGTATTGGTTGTTTTACCTACAAAACAATGTATAAATAGTTGATACAAATTTACTATTTATAAAGCAATGTGCGTAGATTACGCTCCCTAAGGGAAATTGCACACAGCGCAATCCGATCCGCAGCTGCTACTCGCTCTTGCACACACAGATGAAATGATAGTTGTCATCATTCATTCTTTGGAAATACTTCTAATATAATATGTCGGCATTATAGTTGTATCCTAATTCACTATCTATGTTTCATATCGAAGATCAACATGTCACACTGACAGTGTATAGCATAAATGTGGAAGATTCGTACTGTAACTAGAAAATTTTTATAAACTGCACTTTCCACACAACGCTGTCATCAGTTCAGGGTCTTTGAGCTGACTACAAACATACACTCAATAGTCCCCACCCATCTGATAATGCTAATTTTCCTACTATAATTATCGACCATCTGGCAACGCTGCTGGAACACATGAAAGTCGCCGTTGTTTCGCATCGTCCTGACCGACCATGCATCTCGTCTACAAATCGGTATTTCTCAGCAAATTTCGAAATTCGTGTCCTGAGCCATTGACGCTAAGTTGCATGGCTTTATCATAAATTTAACATTTTTATTATATCAATAAGTATCTACACTAAAGTTTTAAAAGCAAGAATTTAGATAATATATTGACAGAAAAAAGTACGACTAATGTATTATTCTAAAAGTCATTCCCTCATCTCGTACCTGGGTCTGAAACTAATAATAAAAAATATATACAACAAAATCTGTTTAGATTCTTATAAATTGAATATTACTAAAATATTTGGTAAAAAAATCCATTTAAACTACGTCCCTTGAAATGAAATCATTCCCTCACCCATTATAAATATTCGATTTGTGGTCACACCATTTGATATTTTAGCACGCAGCTGTTATGTTTTTGAAACTTGGCAATACTGCTAATAATGTCAACATGGCGGAATTTCTTAATAGTGAAAAATGTTCCCGCAAAAAAAAGTATTGGATTTCAATAATTAGAACATTACATTTCTCTGTGTCGTTACCTCACTGTTTATATTAAAATGTAAGTCATTATACTATTCGAATATTTTAATGTTTTTTTTTTCTTGTTTTGGAGAGTAAAATGCATTCACAGAATGCTGAATCAATTTGAGGTGATGTACTGTTGGTTACGGTGTCGTTTATGCAAATCCGTCATTCCGTCACCGTCATTCCCTCACTATATTAGAAAGTGAAGCAATGAAAATTATATGAGGGATTATTTTTGCATATATAAAATTGTGGTTTGGGTGTTATTGTTTAACTCCAGGTGGTGTAGCATGTGTTTTCAATTTTAACATATACTAAGTGACATATAAATCCGAACACCCAGTTTAAATGATTTTATTTTAATAAAATTTTGTGAATGTATTTATCTTACTGTAAATAACAAGTGAAAAAATTTTCAGCCTTATCAGTTGGACATTCCGGTTTTTATACTGCTTTTTTTTTAATTCACTAACGCTCTAAAAATGAATATTTCAGCCGCAGTAAAGAATCAACGTTGGCGGATTTTGGTTCTTGACATCCTTTACGATCGGTTACGATGCCTAGAGTACGGAGACCTGTACGATTTCGTCAACTTAGTGAGTTTGATAGGGGCCGTATAGTGGGACTTCGGGAAGCTGGACTTTCTTTTCGGGCAATTGCAGTTAGAGTGCAAAGAAGTGTAGACACTGTGGTTAGGTGTTGTCAGGCATGGCTTCGAGAAGGCCGTACGCAAAGAGCAAGGGGCACTGGACGCCGCCGTAGAACAACAGACCGTGAAGATCGCCGCCTAAGATTATTGGCCTTAAGGGCCACACTGGGTCCTCCCTTTAACTCGAGAACACCGACGTAATCGCCTTGAGTGGTGCAGACAACGGACACTCTGGGATCAGGAATGGAACAGTATTGTCTTTACTGACGAGTCTCGATTTTGTTTAGGCATGCACGATGGTCGTGCCAGGGTTAGAAGGCGACGTGGTGAAAGGAGGAATCCACAGTTTTTTGTTGAAAGACATGTTCATCACACTGTTGGAGTAATGGTTTGGGGTGCTATAGCTTATGGTTCCAGGTCACCTTTAGTCTTCATCAGACGTAACATGAACGCGCAGCGTTATATCCACGAAGTTCTAGAACCCCATCTTTTACCCTATCTTGACTCCCTGGCAGATCCAACTTTCCAACAAGATAATGCCCGACCACATGTTGAAAGAGTCACAATAGACTTCTTTCAACATAATGATGTCACATTGTTACCATGGCCACCAAGATCTCCGGACTTATCCCCAATTGAGCACGTGTGGGATATGATCGGTAGGAGATTGCTCAATGTGCAACGTCCTCCTCAGACTCTAGAAGCACTTCGAGAGGAGTTGGTGGTTGCCTGGAATGAGATACCACAGGAGAACATCGACCACCTGATCAGAAGCATGCCTAGGCGCGTTGGAGAATGCGTAGCACATCAGGGTGTATCCACACATTATTAAAGGTCAAACGGCTTTAAAGCAGTGCAATCATTTTGAAATTTTTATCATTTACTTATTATGCTTCATTAAGTACTTATACAAAATTTTATTAAAATAAAACCATTTAAACTGGGTGTTCGGATTTATATGTCACTTAGTATATATCCGTATATCAAGAATGGGTATAATGAAGAATTTAAGTGAAGAAGAAAAAAAATTAAAAAAAGGAGTACGTCAGGAAGAGGCGAGAACAGATGCAAATTAATGCTGAGTCTTCAGAAGCTTTGCGTGAAAAAGAAAGATTAAAATATTTAAAGAAGAAGAGTAAGGTCAAGTTGAGTCAATAAGTTCTATGAGTGCAAGAGAAACTAGCCAAAAACGAAAACAATGGGAAAATAATAGTAAAGTTTATAGGAAAAAGCGAGTTACATTATAAACAAATTTACAGAGAATAGTTGAAGAAACACACCCAGCAAGTCCTGCACCATCTTTACAGCACAGAGCAGAGAATTTGCCTGCTCTCAGCAAGCGGCGAACTATTCTGTAGCTCAGTAGCACCCTGTGGGGTTTTGTTTTCAGCATACTGTGAAAACTTCATCCAAAAATATCAAAAAATAAAGCGTCAATTTCGAAGCGCGCAAACCTTATGTTTTTTTTAAGTCATATGATATCTACATTACGAAAAACTGTATCGCTCATCATCAACTAGGAAATTACAGCTCGGATTTTTATGAAATTTCCACACTGGGTTACTAGTATGCCAAAGCTTTGTAGTTTTAGTCCAGTGGCAACGGTGCTATAGGCAAAAAAGAAAAACAATGGTTGAAACTCCGTTTTTGACGTTTCAGGGGTTCCTAATCATTGACATAAAAAAATTGTACTGCTTAAAAATGGGGTTTGAAATCAGTGTATTATTAAGAAGCTTCTGATCCCAGTAATTACAGGAAATTTAAGTAACGAAAAGCCGACGAATAATGTGCTCACGAAAATCGGTACCTGGTTTGACACCAAGAGCCAACAGATCTGCAACTACCGACAGTAGGGAAGAATAAATTCGGATATCACTCCAGTCAAGTATATGATGGTGTTTACTAGAACTTTACAGCTTGCTGTCTGCCTTCTTCTACAAACTTCACCAAATCGAGACGCTGTTAACCTCATCCTCCGATGAAAACGCCACAAAGTACAGTCCTGTGATTTGGTGACTTGTTCGATCTGCAAAATCTCGTCGTCAATTTTTCTAAGTTTCCTTAAAAATTCTTGCTTAGCAACCTCCAAATCAATGTAATTCATGTCAGGTTTTTGACAAAATTCGCCATGAAACTATTCATTTTCTTTGGAATTGCTGTCCGAATTGTTAGTTATTTTTATATCAGCTTTTTTTGGTCTGAGTTTCTTTTCAAGATTCTTGCGTTTGAGTCTTTGTTCCATCTTAGTGATATGCGAGATTGGACTAAGCTTAGAACGCAAATGTATTTGGACCACATAGACCGGCCGCTCGGTATTGTGGCTCACTACAGCTGCATCACATCTTCCATGGTATAACCTCTTCTTGCAATAATTTATTCGCTTACCCCAATGTATTTTGCGATTATAGAGTTGAACTGCTCCACACTATTGTTGTCCTCATCATGAATTAAACTCACTGAATTCGTAATTAAAATTGTCGCATATGACCTTTTATTGTCCATTATCAACCTTGATAAAAAAAAGTACAACACAAGAATTCAACAACACAATATCGACGAACAGTAAGAGTAAGGGTAGAACAATACTTAATGATCACTTGCTGAGTACCAAAATAGGAAACGATTTACAGGCTAGATCGCTAATCGAAATCCGACTCTGTTATTATAAAAATTTACCTCGGTACGCACCCGCAGTCATCCTTTCATCTTTTAAACTAGCGCCGATGATGATCTAAGACCAGCCCACCTTCGTTTCCTTTTCATCCCCCCGTTACCTCAGCAGATGGTGCTCGTGATTGTCGGAGCCGCGTTAAAAGTTTGGAAAATAAAGTAAGGAACGCAGTCAAGCTTACCGACAACTATAAGAAGAGTTGTTTGAGATTGACAACTAAAAATACTGACCCAAGCTCTCCAGCAACTAAAATGCCTTCGCTTTTAAAGAATATGCAGGTTCCTGACGTTATAAGAAAAATACTCATTTTCGGAGAAGCACTGTCAACGGACCTCAAGAATATCCATGAAGATCTTGGAAGTAAACATGGAGGAAAGGAAAAATATTGCAAAATGTTGAAGCTGCAATTAATACAAAAGTTTCAAATTGCTATATAGATCGAAACATCTTTTCAAAAACGATACGAACAAAAAGAATTGTACTCGTAAAGTTAGCTCCAAAATGCTGAAAGTTAAGGGTGACGTTCATTTCTTAGAGAAGGATGAAAATACGAGGATGTGCCCAGGGAAGAAGGACTATCTAAGCTCTCTGAAGTATAAAACAAATCTCAATACAATATTAATAAATTAGCTTAATTTTGTTTATTGAAATTCAGCATCAAATTGTTGTAAGAATCGTTACCCCAACCTATCAGTCATTTCCTCATTTCATAGTTTTTTAAAAGTCATTTTTCTACATGTTTTACACAAAAATATGGAGGACCTTCATTTTCAATGAACCTTACTAAACTAAAACTTTATATTTCTGCAACAAAAAGGATATATTTTCATTATTTTTTTTTGAGTAATGCAAAATGAAATTTCTAAATTTGTTAAGAAATACCCAAATATTTCTGTAAGTTATAAGGGCAAAAATACAGGAAAGTCTTTATTGTATGAAATATGTACTGATAGATGCATAATATTACAGGGGTTTTGACACTCATGCCATAATTAGTTCCAAAACTGTTTGTTTTTGTCAAAAATTCACTTTACATGATTATTGACTTCAGTTATGTATATACAGGGTGTTTCAGTTTATTGTTGCATAACTTTAAGATTCGATAGAACTTTTAAAATTAATGCATAAAGTCTATATAAACATGGGTCGAAAAATACGTGGCTTCCGAAATACAGGGTGTTTAAATTTACTATCTAAAATAGTTTTTTTTTTAATATTTCGAACAATATTTGATGTATAACAGTGAAAATTGGTAGACGAGCGTTTTTTGGTACGACAAAACGAACTATGGGCATAGTTTTACTGTAGCCACTAGAGGGCGCTCTCTCCTGTACCTGAAGTGTATTAAAATGATCGAAAATTTTTTCTTAGTGCAATTTTTTGCTTTTTGAATAAAAAAACTGATTCTTCGCACTTTTCAACATAAAAAAGCTCTCCTATGAGTTTTCGTTATAGATAGCCGTTTTTGAGATATTTCGATTTTTAGGGTTCGATGGATTTTTAATTATTTATGGGAAAATAATATTTTTGTTTACATTTTCGATTTGGGCATTACAAGTAATTATGATGATCGTTTAGATTGTGTTTTTAAATACAGAAATAATTCCTAACTCCAAATAAACACAAAAAAACAGAATATTAATTTGTTTAATTTTCCAATATTATTTTTAACAAATTAAATTAATTATTTACAAGTAAAATGCTATTGGATAGTTAGGACAAACATACAAAATCTAAAGTAGTTGCTCGAAATGTAAACCCAATTGTTCAATACACAATTCACATCTACGAATGATCGAACGTGGTATAGCATTATTCAAATAAGGCCCTATTTCATCACATGCTTTCCTAATTCTGTCTATTAGCATATCTCTTGTGGTTACGGGAGTCTGGTACACTTTTTCTTTTAGAAATCCCCACACAAAGACATCTAATGGATTTAAGTCAGGGGATCGTGGAGGCCAGGCGACTGGTCCTCCACGGCCGATCCATCTTTTTGGATAATTTTGGTCCAGCCAGTTTCTAACCATTGTCGAATAATGAGCTGGACAAACATCAAGCTGGAACCAGGCCAATCTTCTTAAATCTAACATAACATCATCCCACATATTTGCATGTTCAGCCTTTAAAAATTCCAAGAAGGTCGCAGCATTTAACCTTGCCGGCAAAAGGTAGGGTCCGAATAGTCGATTACGGTAGATACCAATCCACACGTTCACACTAAATTCATGCTGAAAATTTCTTTCCCGCACTGCATGCAGATTTTCATGCGACCAAATATGTTGATTATGAAAATTTACCACTCTACGTCTAGTGAAGCATGACTCATCGGTCCATAAAACGTTACTTAAAAACTCCCTATTATTATCAGTTCTATCCAGAATCCACTGACAAAATATGATTCTTCGTTCTCCGTCCCCTGGCTGTAGTCCTTGCACAGGTTGCAAATGGTAAGGACGTCTATGGTCATTTCTAAGAACACGGCTTGCTGAAATTCCCAAGGCACCAGAAACTCTCCTAACACTTGTGGTCGGATCTCTATCAAACTCACGCAGAGTCATACGGGTAAATCTGCGCTGACGAACATTTATGTTTTGATCCCTTTGGAGATTTCCAAAACCATCTTCAATTATTTGGCGATGCACTCTTACAAATACTGAGCGAGTTGGATGTCGTCTGTTTGGAAATCTTCGTGCGTATTCTCTGGCTGCTTATGCTGCGTTTCCATTTACAAAGCCATACACAAAATTAATATCCGCTAACTCTTGATTGGAGAATAAAAATGGCATTTTTATAAAACTTACAAAAAAAAAACAGGTAAAAGAAACTAAATTTCGTGCATTCACAATTGCAAAAAAACGTTTCATGTTTCAACAGACAACAAAATTAACTGTCAACTAATTGACCTTTTAACCTTATTCTGCTTTCAGTTTCAAAAATATTTGCAGGCACAGCCTACTTCTAAAAATTTTCGAGATACTGACTTTTTAACGTTATTTTATCATGAATAATTAAAAATGCATCGAACCTTAAAAATCGAAATATCTCAAAAACGGCTAACTATAACGAAAATTCACAAGAGAGCTTTTTTATATTGAAAACTGCGAAGAATCAGTTTTTTTATTCAAAAAGCAAAAAATTGCACCTAGAAAAAATTTTCGGTCATTTTAATACACTACAGGTACAGTAGAGAGCGCCCTCTAGCGGCTACAGTAAAACTATGCCCATGGTTCGTTTTGTCGTACCAAAAAACCCTTGTATACCAATTTTCACTGTTATACATCAAATATTGTTCGAAATATTTAAAAAAAACTATTTTAGACAGTAAATTTAAACACCCTGTATTTCGGAAGCCACGCATTTTTCGACCCATATTTATATAGACTTTGTGCATTAATTTTAAAAGTTCTATCGAAACTTAAAGTTATGCAACAATAAACTGAAACACCCTGTATATCATTACTAGCCGATCTTATACAAATCCTATAATTTTTCTCTAGTTCAAGTAGCATTTTACAGGAAATCAACATTCGATCGCTTTCTTCAAAGTCTTCTTATTGGTCCAGTTTGTGGTAAAGGCACAATCTCTAGAGATACAGAAACATGTCTCTATGAAAAACAAAATCTCCTTTTTGAATAATAAAAATATACTAAGCGTGGTAAATTCATTCAAAACGTAAATATTCATGGTTATTCTGTTGCAAAAGTTGTTAATTAAACACGGTAGGATGGAACAACGAGTAGAACAATTATTTACACTACATTTACGGTGCGGCATGTAACGGGTAACCGTTGTACGTTAATTTCAAATTAGTTGGACAATTAGACGTTTTATTCTTTTTTGTCTGGAATGCGAGATGTGTTATTAAGATTATATGTAAAGTTGTACTTGTAAAGGAAGCATAAAATCGGGAGTACATATAGACAAGGAGGTAGATGTATTTATAAGGATGTATGGGAATCAAAAAGACATAATTCGACAACGTACGTTCTCAATTGCGATGTTATTTCAAGCTTTTATTTAACGTGATCTGCAAGTATGTAATGGTGGGGCAAATATTGAAACAGAATTTTGAAGTTGTACTAAAATTTTATGTATATTTGGTTCGCACAAAATCATTCATATGCAGCCATTTTGAAACCAATATGGTGGATGCTGCACAACAATAGCGACTTCAATTTCCATAGAATAGAATATATTTTTATTGGCTACAGGCTGTGAATAACGATGTAGCAGGCCAAGCCAAACATGTATGTATAAAAAAGGATCAAAGACATAGACACTTACGTTACATTTTACAAAAAAAGAAATGTCAAAAATAATTTAGGAATGCTCTTGAAAGAACGGAAATAACCTTAAAAAACTAGGTATCTATTGCTGACTTGTTGAATTTATGCAATAAAAATTCGTCAATAGAATAAAGACATAGTAAATTTTTTTGAACTCGAAATAATTTAATTGTTTAAGCTCATGCAGTAGGGTATAGTACAGTTTGATACTAAAGGAGTTTTCTGGAGTCCTCTCCAGCCTGATTCTGCAGTCTCTTAATAATGATTGCATCTTAGTTAGCTAATTATGCTGTGAAATGTTAGTGTCAAACTCCGATTTGTTTTTTGTTTGTATTCAACGAGTCGTTGATATATGAACATCGCAGGTAGTCATTATTTCCAAGTTGGTTCCAGCTATTAATCGTATAGATTCGTTTTTTAATTTGAAAATATGAAAAACGCTCAGACCCGTCGGTTTTGTTTTCGAGGGGGACACAAGTTTGACAAAAAATCACGTTAGCTCGTGCAGCCCCCAAGGCGGCGGTGACACCAACCCTAAAATCTTAAATGGAAAGGGGGGTCGAGTGATACCTTATTTTACAGGTCTTTCAATTCCCTTTATAATGATATAAAATTAATGTACTTCAGTTCAGTAGTTTTGAAGATTTATTATGAAACGGAGATGCCAGGGAATGCATCTGTTTCGTTTTCGATGCGACACCCTGTATATATTATTTCCTTTTCGAAATTTTTCGCGATTGAAATACCTCCTCGCCAGTGGGCGTTGAAAGAAAAAAGGTGTAACGATGATATAAACCTTTCTTAACCGAACGAAGCTGGCTCCAAAATGGTTCGGCACAGCGACCCGCAGCACAAGTACATTTACCAACTGTTAAGTACGGGTACGTATCGATCAGCCTGGACGACAACAGAATCGAAATCAGGTGAACGACTTTTCAACGACCTTTAATGCAACTACTTTTAAGCGAACAGTCACGGAAGAAAGACTTGTGAAGGACAAAATGCAGATACTCGAATATATTCACTCCTCCGAAGTTTAATTAGTAAAGCATGAGATGGCGTTTTTCGTCTGTTGACATTCACCTCAGATGCATAATTGTGCGTACTCGGACAGCTCAATGTGCTATTGTAATATGGCTCGCCAATAAGGAGTGACGTAATATTTTAATTCTAGTGACATACAAATGCCGACTGAAGATGTTTTGACAATATGCACCGCTGAAAAAGAGAGGACACGTTTTGAAAACAGGGAATTGGGTAATAGTAGTTGTGTAATAAATGTAAAACTGTTCAGGGTTCCTGTCCTGATCTCTATACTACGAAATCAATGTATAGCTATAAAAATATATTGTCCAAGCAGACTAAGGTTAAGTCCCTTATCTGCAGTAAAGCTGAATATGGGACCTTGTGTATCTATCGCTACTTTCTTAAAATAATTTTCTTTTTTTGTTTGTTAATTTCTGACGAATTTTATATAGATCTAGACGAAATAGAATGTCGAACCAATGTGAAAACGTATAAACTACATGAAATAATAGTCATTCTCGTTTATCCAATACCTCCATCCAAGAATGACTCTCATTTGTATGTGATTTAATCAACGCACATAATAAACACTATTATATCCACTGAATAAATCAATGCTAATTCAATATGCATTATAATATCGATTTTTCCCGCAAGTGGACACCAGTAGGTAGAAAGCTGTAATATCTGTGGCACTTTTTGTCGCCGAGGCACTACTTTTACGGTATTACACAAGTTATGTCCGTGTTTAAATTTTAGCATAATATCGAGAAAGCAGTCGCTGTGACCAAAAAGAAATGCATACTTTTATATTCAAAGAGTTTTATGTAACACGGTGTTTATAGCATGTGCCTCAGCTATCAGCAGACATTCATCTCACGTCCGATTGACACGATTTTGTTCTGAACAGTTCGCGTTCTTTACACCAATTCATAAAATGTTCTTAAATACTTTAGATCAGAATACATAGGCATAATTCATAAAGTTTCAGGGGTGCATAGATCACGAGCTTCTGGAAAAACTACATCTCGGCTTGATCAACGACGAATGAAGATAAAAAAATGTGTTTTCAGAAGATCCATTCATAAAATATGCAATGATGTTTTAGGTTTGAAATTGTATATAACACATTAAAATAACACTGATCAACAGCCAAAAAATATCCTAAATAAAATGAACAAAATATTACTATTTTTAATGTGCTAAAACCGGAATGAAACTTATTTTTTCAATATTAGTTCAAGTTTTAGAGATACGGTAATTATATGTGTTCCTGCTGTGACAGTGTTAATATACTGTAATTCACAAGAATGCACGTGCTACATTTTTATATTCGGAAAGGAAAGATCATGTAATCGGCAAGATTGTGTTACGTTATACATACGTGTACATTATATTGTTTTATATTAGCCATTTTTTCCTCAGTTGGCTGACAGCGTTCATGCAAGATGTCTCGAAAGTGTGTAAACAATCCAGATCAGTTTTGTTACGTGTGTGGTGATGTGACTTTTGCGTCTCAGAGACGGTCTATTACTCCACTAATAACAAAGGCATATCAGCTTTATTTCGGTTGTAAACTAGGTGATCAAGACAAACAGTGGGCACCCCACATCTGCTGTAATACATGTGCTTCAAGTCTGAGGAGCTGGTTAAATGGCAAAAAACGGTCTATGCGCTTTGCTGTCCCAATGGTTTGGAGAGAGCCTACAAATCATATTAATGATTGTTACTTTTGCATGGTACCTTGTGTTGGACAAGCCACAGGTATATCCAAGAAAAAAAAATCGGTTATTAACTACACAAACATACCATCTGCGATGAGACCTGTGCCTCACAGTGACGAAAATCCTATTCCAAAACCCCCAGAATCCTACACTTGCGAATCAGAAAACGAATCAGATCATGGCGATCGAGTGATTCGTCAGGAAGAAGATATGCCATCAACGTCAAGAGATCCTGATTTTATACCGAGCACGTCATGCCACCAACCGCACAAAATAACACAGTCAGAATTACATGATCTTGTAAGAGATTTAGAACTTCCAAAATGTAAGGCAGAAGAACGATGTTTCGGTATGTGTTTTTCGTAAACGCCACAAAGACTTAGAACCATTTTTCAATATGGAGAATAACTTGGTTTTCTGCATTAACATTAACGGCTTACTGGCGGCTTTAAATATAAACTATAACCCAGAAGAATGGAGATTGTTTATAGACAGTTCAACATTGAGTTTAAAGGCAGTGTTATTGCATATTGGAAATATTTTACCATCTCTTCCTGTAGGGTATGCAGTTCACATGAAAGAATCATATGACAATATGAAGTACCTATTGACATGCATAAAATACGATGAGCACCAATGGCATATTTGTGGTGATTTGAAAGTTGTTGCACTTTTACTTGGGCTGCAGCTAGGCTACACAAAGTTTTGCTGTTTTTTGTGTGAATGGGACAGTCGGGCAAAGGCACTTCATTACACCAGACAAAACTGGCCTGTTCGTCAATTCCTAGAGCCAGGTCAAAAAAATGTACAGCATATGATATGCCATTAGTAGATTCGAAAAAAAATTTATTACCACCACTGCATATCAAGTTGGGCCTAATGAAAAACTTGTCAAGGCATTAGATAGAGATGGGTCAGCTTTTCAATACCTGCGTCAGAAATTTCCAAAACTAAGCGAGGCAAAGGTTAAAGAAGGTATTTTTGTTGGGCCACAGATTCGCAATATTTTGAAAGATACACAGTTTGAAAACACTTTAACAGGTATTGAAAAAACTGCTTGGAATAATTTCCGTCTGGTGGTCACTAATTTCTTGGGAAATAGAAAAGCTGACAACTATAAAACCATTGTCAAAAATATGCTGTCATCGTATCAAAAGATGGGCTGTAATATGTCTCTTAAGATACATTTCCTACACTCACACCTGGACTTTTTTCCTGACAATTTCGGAGCCGTAAGTGATGAGCACGGCGAACGTTTTCATCAGGATATTTCAACAATGGAAAAAGGTACCAGGGAAAGTGGAATCCTTCCATGCTTGCAGACTACTGTTGGACTCTTGGTAGAGATGCTCCAGAAACGATCCATAAAAGAACAGCAAAAAGACAGCGCATATAGTGATTCTTATAAGTATATGAATCTTGTTACTTTTTTTAATATATCCTTAAAAATAAAAAGTTTTTTTCTAAAGCGCAACTAATTTTTTTATTTCATTGTCATTTTTGGATTCAGCGCCCCAAAATTAACAAAGAAGTGCACTTTTCCCACAACATACAATTAAAAAACTAAAATTTGTTGTCCAGTGTTGACCAAAGAAAAAATTATGTAAAGAAGAATATTCAAAAAGAACCTTCTTTTTAATAGAATAAAAACATATGTTATTTGTTTTATACTTTGCCTAGGTATTATGTACAATACCGGACGCGCAGCCGGTAATGTATGTAAAAGACGAGAGCAAGGAACGGGTTTTGCTCAAGGGGAAGAAGTGGCTTTCAGCAATATCAGCTGCAAAGCAGCTACTGAACAAAACTGGAAGAGTGTGAATGGTGGTCCTCTGCAATGTGTTCCCACGCTGAAGGTTAAAATCCCATAAGAAAATGGACCGGGTAGCACCCAAACCAAAACAACTAAACGTAAACTACCACATAAAAAGGGTACTAATCCATGAACTGGTGTTTGGGGTCTAATATCCTAGAATCGCCGACATCAAAATCTCCGCAGGAAAATAAAAAAAATTGTTGATTTTAATAAATATAACTTGTTTCATTTGCCCGTCATTTTATAGACGGTATGCCGGTTAACATTGATAAATTTAGACCCAGATCTATTTATTTTACACATTCCTTGAAACAGCAGGTACCCTATACATTCCCTAGAAACTGTATTCATTACCTAGGTAAAGTATGTAATGGATAATAATATTCATAATATTTCATACATTGCCTGGGCAACCCAGGTATTTTATACATTGCCTAGATATTGTATAGAATATCTGAAGTATACAGACTACCGGTAACATATATAAAAATAAAAGGTAGAGTGAGCACTTCGTTGTCGATAAAAGCATAGCTACAAGTTTCCCTGAAATTGAGATTAAATAATAGTCTGATGAAAGGTTTTTTTGAAACTCCAGTCGCTCTACCCCAGCATAGAATATTATATGACTGGTGGCTATATACAAATGGTAATAGACATTTGTCATCTAAATATTGTTTTATATGAAATAATGCAAATAAGCTTTGGTTTAAATTGCAGCAAATATTGTTTATCTGAGATTCAAAAGTCAAACCAGCTTGACACTGTCTATCAACTGCAATCCAAGTTGATTATTCAACGCTGTTATGGTAACTGAAGGAAAAATTATTTTAATGTGAAAGTAGTTTTATTTTTTATCAACTTATTCCTCTTTCACACCGAACTTCGATATTTCAAATCAATCAAGATATTCTTATATAGTTCTTCAACAAAACTGCCAGAAACCGTGATTGTAGTGTCTGTTATCAGCAAACATTGTGACTTTACTCTTCGAAATGAAATCTAGAAGGTCATTTATGAAAAGTACAAATAACAACGGGCCCAACACTGATCCTTGCGGTACACCACGGTAAACCGGGTATCCATCAGAGATCAATTTATCAACTCTTACAATAATACTTATGTTCGATAAAGTCATCCAATCATATGATGAGCTTCATGTCGTAGCTCTTGATATCACAAAAGCTCCCAGTCAATTAAACTGTAACCGCATCTGTCTTTAGAGTATTATTACTACAATATATTATAACTATTCCTTCAGTTTTTACTGCTCATACGTTTGGGGTGGTGACGCCCCGACTGCTGTCCGACAGATCGATGACTCTCTTCTCTTACGGACAGCCTCGAGACCCTTTAGCACCGATGGGCGGCTTTCTTCTACTGCTATGTCAACGAGCTTTGCTCCTCAGAGCGCTCATCTACAATGCCACCGTACGATGAGCTTGCCACATGGGCCCACCTGACTTCGGCCTTCCATTCTGGCTGAGTAGCTTCAGTACAAAGAAATGTACGGACTACTTAGATCAAAAGCTCACAAAAGGATAGAAAATATAGCCGTAAAATCAAAATACGATTGCAATCTATCTTCTTTATTATTCTAGCTTTATTATTCCTAGATAAAACATTATAGCACCGTTGCACAATGTATTTATTAATCCGATATTGTTTATTTTATTGCACATAATAATTTCGAGAATCTGTACTTTTATGTCTGATTTACAAACTTCTCTTTTAGATTGTTTTATTAGTTGCTAACACGGCATAGCGTCTAGGCAAAAAATCAATCCGACCATACATTTCATGGTTACACAAAATTTTACCCAATTCACCTGCAGAAATCATTAGATTTGGTAATGGTACATGTTATATCTCTATTTCTATACAAGATTCTGCATTCACTGGTAAAGGTAAAATGATGCAAACGTCAATAGTATAACACCTGATCTCGTTTGGGAAATAGATCGCGTAATACATCAACATTCAAAATGATTTTGATTAAAAACAGTATTTTATGCAACAATGTTATAACTTTTTCTTGCTATTGGTAGTTAAATGCATTGTTGTATTATATAATGACATTTTACAAACAGAGAATGTGTGTTTTAGTAGTAGGATTTTTTTAAGTGTGTATTGGATTATTTCGGTAGTCTGTATTGATATTAAATTCGTTATATTTGTTTTTTTTTTGTATCAATCGCGATTAAACATGGTTTAGTTACTGTTTTTAATAGGAAATTGGTCATAAAAGAGAGAAAAGCTCATTTGGTAAGTAATTTGGGAAACGGTAAGACTCTTCCAATCTTTACCGTCTGTATGCTTTTTGGGTTTGCTTACTTTTAAACGATATGAAGAAATTTCTGTTCAAATTACACTTTTATTACTTTATTGTACGTAAGTTTCATGATAGTTTCAAGCAGTGGGCCGTTTGTCGTATATACTTGAACAAACTTTGTGATACTAAGATTTTTATGAACTCAAAGCTTTTTTACCTGCAATTCTTTCAATATGAATGAAAGACGAATTAGAATCAACCCACTAGAAACACCCGGTCAACCATTTTTTCAATAATACGGATACCAAACGAAGTCTAATTCTTTGTTTTAAACAACAATAAATGAAAGCAAAAACCACATATGGTATTCGACCGTGTTTAACGAGTGATTAAAATCGTGTGAATATTTTTCCTTATTGCCAATACACTTGACCTTACCACACATTTACCATGTTACCAGTTAGTTAAACATTCGATTAC
Organism: Acanthoscelides obtectus; assembly: GCA_963669975.1. Classification (NCBI taxonomy): domain Eukaryota; kingdom Metazoa; phylum Arthropoda; class Insecta; order Coleoptera; family Chrysomelidae; genus Acanthoscelides; species Acanthoscelides obtectus. The sequence goes on along the minus strand of CAVLJG010000001.1, from coordinate 117,827,572 downwards.
TTAAGGTCACTGTCAACAAAGGTGCACACACCTAGTGTGGTATTTGTTATAACCCGAGGGCTACTTTTCGTTGTCTTCGGTGTATCTCAGTCTTTGATATGCATAATTAAACACAGAAAATGTATCTGTAGCACGAGATGTGACCTTTTGAAATGTATATGACAAGGTCAAATGCTGCAAATTTTAGCACACCTACACGTTGATACAGTGGCAGAGATGTTACACGATAAACGTGAGGTTTTTATATGAAATACCCTGTTCAACTTTGAACATTTTCCAGAGTGTTTTTTTTTTCGGTCAAATTAAGTGTGTTTGTAATACTGCTTTTTCTACTAGTTCCAGTTTTAAATGTGCATAAGGGTTTCAACACAACGTTTCTACACTTTACTTTAAATATACCAAGTGACATATAAATCCGAACACCCAGTTTAAATGGTTTTATTTTAATAAAAGTTGGTGAATGTATTTATCATACTGTAAATAACAAGTGAAAAAATGTTCAGCCTTATCAGTTGGACATTCCGGTTTTTATACTGCTTTTTTTTAATTCACTAACGCTCTAAAAATTAATATTTCAGCCGCAGTAAAGAATCAACGTTGGCGGATTTTGGTTCTTGACATCCTTTACGATCGGTTACGGTGCCTAGAGTACGGAGACCTGTACGATTTCGTCAACTTAGTGAGTTTGATAGGGGCCGTATAGTGGGACTTCGGGAAGCTGGACTTTCTTTTCGGGCAATTGCAGTTAGAGTGCAAAGAAGTGTAGACACTGTGGTTAGGTGTTGTCAGGCATGGCTTCGAGAAGGCCGCACGCAAAGAGCAAGGGGCACTGGACGCCGCCGTAGAACAACAGACCGTGATGATCGCCGCCTAAGGTTATTGGCCTTAAGGGACCGTTTCTCCACTACCAGGTCCATTGCAAATGAATGGTTTGCAGACCACGGAAGGCCTATTGGCATGCGAAGTGTTTACCGACGAATGAGAAGTTTTGGCTTGTTTTCATACCGGCCACACTGGGTCCTCCCTTTAACTCGAGAACACCGACGTAATCGCCTTGAGTGGTGCAGACAACGGTCACCCTGGGATCAGGAATGGAACAGTATTGTCTTTACTGACGAGTCTCGATTTTGTTTAGGCATGCACGATGGTCGTGCCAGGGTTAGAAGGCGACGTGGTGAAAGGAGGAATCCACAGTTTTTTGTTGAAAGACATGTTCATCACACTGTTGGAGTTATGGTTTGGGGTGCTATAGCTTATGGTTCCGGGGCACCTTTAATCTTCATCAGAGGTAACATGAACGCGCAGCGTTATATCCACGAAGTTCTAGAACCCCATCTTTTACCCTATCTTGACACCCTGGCAGATCCAACTTTCCAACAAGATAATGCCCGACCACATGTTTCAAGAGTCACAATAGACTTCTTTCATCATAATGATGTCACATTGTTAGCATGGCCACCAAGATCTCCCGATTTATCCCCAATTGAGCACGTGTGGGATATGATGGGTAGGAGATTGCTCAACTTGCAACGTCCTCCTCAGACTCTAGAAGCACTTCGGGAGGAGTTGGTGGTTGCCTGGAATGAGATACCACAGGAGGACATTGACTCCTGATCAGAAGCATGCCTAGGCGCGTTGGAGAATGCGTAGCACATCAGGGTGCAACCACACATTATTAAAGGTCAAAGGGCTTTAAAGCAGTGCAATCATTTTGAAATTTTTATCATTTACTTATTATGCTTCATTAAGTACTTATACAAAATTTTATTAAAATAAAACCATATAAACTGGGTGTTCGGATTTATATGTCACTTAGTATAGTTAATGTGATTCAAAAAAAATATTATAAGAATTTATACGACATTTTTAAGCGAAAACTTCGAAATAAATGAATATCAACTGACAGTAAAGGAAGCAAACGATCTTGTGTTTCCAAAGGCAACTTGATTTTATTTCGTATGTGTTAAAATTAAAGCCAATGCATTTTGTGCTAAAACTTTCAGGACATACGTTATGTCATTTCGATAGATCTCACGCTTCGTATAAAGGATATTTTCAGGTATTTATTTTTTTATAAACCTTGATTTTTATTAATGATAAATAATAGTAGAATAGATTTCAACAGGATTGTCTTTGAGCTTCAGATTCAAGCAACCGGATCTTATACAAAGAAAGGTGTTAGGATCTCGGCAAGGGTATTATATAACTTAAAAAGTAACACTATTTCGGTTATTTCGATATTATGACATTTTATGACATCATACCAGATGTCAACTCTCGTTCACTTTATGCTTACTTGTTTAAAGTTTTATTTTGACACTATATATGTTTCTTTGCGTAATAATAGAGCGGATTTGTAAAAGCACAGCGTTGGCAAACGGGACCTTCCCTTGAACAAGCACAAAAATCCCTCAGAATCGCTACTTTAAAAAAATCCGCCAAATGACAGTTAATTAATGGAAAGGGAAAGGTTTGAGTCAAAGAGCGGCGGACGCTTTCTATACGTGAAACGTGTGATTTCCCCAGAACATTGTATCCCCAAGAATATTCCACAAATTTGGGGGAAAATCTCCCAACATGGCAACCCTGTCAAAGCACCGCTGGTACTCCAGCCGCCAACTTTTTTTGATTCTTGGCATAGTAGTAAAAAGTGCGTGAGTATTTCATCGAAATCCGACCGGTACTTTCTAAGTTATACGAGGTTTGTCCGGAAAATACGTATAAAAGTGAGATGATAACTTTGTTTTACAATTGTTCAGGCATTTCAGTATGGTCCTTTCAAAGTACTCCCCCTGAGACAACGCCGTTTCCATTGTTGATAGATACATTTAGATACATTTATTGTTTTGTAGATCATAAAAAATGACATAAGACTCGTCCTTAGAGGGAGGTACATAGTACACATAATTAAAAATAAAAACGAAACAAACATAAGTATTTACAAAGTACAAACAGGGACAACTTAAGGCGTACAGATATTCACATATAAAAAGAGTTTAAAAAAATATATCACAGTGCGAGGTATTCAGACAAAGAGTAGAAACATTCTTCAACTAATAATTTGCGTAGTTTACATTTAAAACTAGCAATACTACTGACATTCCTGAGGTTAGCTGAAAGTTTGTTATATATTCTGATGCAGGTGTATTCCGGTGACTTTTCGAACAGCGTCAGTGTGTGTTTTGGAATACTCAGACTCTCACCTGCCCTTGATATGATCGCTGAAAGTCTTCACTTGTGAGGCTCTTCATTTGCTGTGTCGTTTGCAGAAATTTCCGTTCACTGCCTGGCCAAGAGGGACAAATTTCTACTGAACAATGCCCCGAGAATCAAAGAAAACAATCAACATTGTTTTCACATTGGACATTGATTTTTTTGACTTTTTTGTTCTCGGTTCCTGCTTACTTCCAATCCGTGCTTTAAGATCTAATTCGCAAAACCAAGACTCGTCTCCAGTGATAACCCCCCCCCCCCCTTTCCTCTGCTTCCAACCAATACTCACAGCGAGCAACCCTATTTCTTTCTGTTCTGGAGTCACGAGCTTCACAACGACTTTCGGGTAAGTATTTCAAGTTTTTTCTGTCAAAATTTCAAGGACGATTGTTTTGGGGATTGTCAATTCCTCAGCCACCATTCTAACTGTCTAAAAGAGCTCGATGTGGAGGGGCGACCTGATTGTTTGTCATATTTCACATCAACTCGGCCTTCCCGAAAACTTTTCAAGCTCTTGTTGACGGTTGGTTCCTTCTGAGAATTGTATCCGTAAGCTCATGCCCAACACTCAAAAATCTCACGACCGTTCTTGTTTCATGTTCAGGAAGATGTTCTTCTCGTCTTCAGGGGGGGGGGGGGTTACATCAGTGCATCTGACATGTAAATTAAAAACTTGACTGGCGGACGGATGGCAGATGTCAACCCTACCCTTGTACCCCTAGGGTACAGCCTAAAAGTGATTAAAATATTGAATCTAATTTAAAAATGAACAATTTATTGTTGAATAACAAAATCAATTCTTCTTTTTTGTCTTCCTGCGAATCGATTAATATTAATCCTTATCAGGTCCTTTGAATCCAGTGGAACAACTTTTTTGTGGTTTTGTCCGTCACAGTGGCGGATTTAAGTAATGGCAAAATGAACATTGCCCCCTCCGCCCAAGGAAGGGTGGTCAAGATTTGAGGAGCGAAAGCACATACGATAATTTTTTTCTGAAGGCTAAGAATAAATGGGAAGAGATGGAATCGGAAAATCCTGGTTTTCTCATTTTTAGAAAGAGGAAAATCAAAAAAATGATCGACGATAAAGCTGCTGGAAAGACACGAAAAACATCGAATAAATTAGTACGAAGTTTTGGATTCAATGAGTAACGAATTGCAAGAACGTGCTGAAGGATTTCGTGAAGTGAATGATGTGTTTGGTCTTTTGATGCTAGAGAAATTAGTCAATCTAAAAGAAAACGCATTAGAAACCGGCGTTTCTAATTTGATGGAAAAATATTCGGAATTTTTCACTACAGATCTAAAATATGAATTAGCCAGTTTCACGAGCATGTATTTTTCTAAAAATCGTAATTTTACTAATTACAGCCCGCTAGATTATTTTATGATTGCAAACAATTTTATAGACATTTTTCCGGACAGCTGCAGTTTATTCAGATTGTTTATGACTTTGCCTATCGGTTCAGTGCTGAACGTGTCATGAGCTCTTTGAAAATTATTAAAGAATACCGGTGAGCTTCTTTGGCTGAAGACACACTCAACAACTTTTCTGTCCTCTATATCGAAATATCACTAGCTAATACACTCAATTTGGATTCTGCGATTGAAGTTTTTGCTGAACGAAAACCAAGACGCGGATTCAAATTAGAATAATTCTGTTACTTTGTATTGAATAAAAAATGTTTGATCTCACAGTCTCTACTTGATTCAGATTATGTAGACATATAGTAAAAAAACAGAGAAGTAACAGTGCGGAGCCGATACTATTGTGCATATAATTGTAAGCACCTGTTAATATGTGACATCCTTATTGCCAGCAAAATCTGTAGTTCGAACTTTATCTGAACAATTTGGATGGATTTTACGTTATCGAAAAATTTCAGATCCGCGTGAATATTGAAATAGTTGCTATTTTATTGGCAAGTTGAAGTAGCATCAGATTAACTTTTTGCAGCAACTTACTATTAAAAAACCTTTTGCAGAATCCATGAGCTTGTTTCGGTTACTTGTGCACGTCTTTCTAATTTTTTATTCTCAGTTGCCGTCATTGATTTGCAAATAGCGATAAATGTGGAGAATATCACTTTCGCAAATAGTGCCCAGTATAAATCCTGTAGTAATGCACGTTATTTAACGTATTTTAGTGTTGTTCACCAAGTTTGTATTCAATGAAATATTAATCACGGCAAACACGACAACAACTATCGATCATATCTGTTTTCTTTTCCTACTTATAATTTTATGCAAATTATACAGGGTGTCCGCAAAGTTGGGGTTTTCCTTTTCAGAAACAACTATCCTTGAAATAACAAAGGTAATGTGTAGTGAAACGAGGGCGGCCAAGTAAAAAAAATAAAGGAAAAAGTACTCACTCTCCAATTGACGAGAAGGGCTAAGTACGTCTCTGCCCGAAATCATACCGCTCCAACAGAAAATGAAATCAGCTGATGCGCTACCGAGCAGACGCAGAAACCACATTGTTTGTCTTACACTTAATGGCACATCTTCTCACAGGGAAGGCAAAATGTTGCGTAAAAAGTCTAGGTATTGCATCCCGTCCAATCGATTTGGGAGAATAAATGGTCCAATGAGCATACCGTTCACCATGCCAGCCCAAACCTTCACCGAAAATGTTTGTTGAAAATGTGCCCGACGGACAGCGTGCGGATTTTCTACTGACCAAACATGAGTGTTGCGAAAGTTATTCACCCCATTACGCGTGAATGTAGATTCGTCTGTCACCAATATGCACTTCAAAAAGTCCGGATTATTGTCATGTTGATGCAACAACCACTCACAAAACTGCACTCTTGCCGGAAAATCGTCAGGTTGAAGGGCTTGTACACGTTGGACATGAAACGGATACAGCCCCTCTTCACGCAGCGTTTGCCACACTTTAGTTTTTGATACTTGCACTTCTCTAGCCACGTCTCTAGTGCTTGTTGAGGGATTCTCGTCTACGCGATTACCTCTACACGCGTGACCGTAACCGTCGGTTGAAGGTTGCATACTGACCTGACACACTGATCCCGACCCAGCTCTGTCGGCGGGTTGAGCCAGTGACCTTGTACCAGTCGGTGATGTCGCGGCTACAGGACGGTATTCAGATATTTTTGATGTTGCAGAGCCCTTTATCTCGGTTCCCTTACGACATTGGTGTATATGGTACTAAGAAAAATTGCTTATGTTCTCAAGATCTACACGTCGTCTAAAGGAAAACCCCAACTTTGCGGACACCCTGTATAAATAGCGTGCACTTCAAATTTGACTCGAAGCCCTTTACTTATCGGTAGCATCCGTGATAACTTTTAAACTCTATTATGCACAAGAGGTTTGCTGGTGAATCATCAAGTTTAAAGTACTTCAAAAAATTAAATGCAAAAACAAGGCTGATGTAAGATTGCACTAACACGGCATTACGCATTAAATTTTGATATTATTTTCTGAGTTATCATGAAACTTTCATGACCCCCATGACCCCCCCCCCTGGATCCGCGCCTGCCTCCACATCGCCTTGACATGACGTCCCGAACTTTTTATACGTATTTTTTGGACAAACCTCGTATACGGGCCAAGGACTGGCGGACTGACCGAAATTATTGACATGCTTTTTCGTAATGTACATGCCATGTATCATCCAAATAACTCTTATTTGTAATTGTAGCAACGACACGTAAATGAACTCAAAGCTAGATATTACCAATTAACAAATATCTCCAATGTGAATTATAAATTATCTATCCGAACAAATTAAGTCGAAGCAATTAAAGTAACGAGAGCATAATTACATTTAATTCTCGAGCATATTGTAACGACGTTCACTCGACATACGAACGTACATACTCCCACGAATTTCCATACCAGACATATTTTCCAAATTAATATTTTCCGGTGAAGCAACAATCTGTACAAATTGCTGAGGAATTTGGCTTTGGCTTTCGAGAACGTAGTATATGTTCAATTAGACTTCAGATGACGTTTTTTTCCCGAAATCGGCATTTAAATGGGGGCTACGATTATAATCTGTGATATTACGCAGACGGCACATAGGCGTAACAAACGTATACAGGGTGTCCACTAAGTTGGGGTTTTCCTTTTCAGAAACAACTACCCTTGAAATAACAAAGGTAATGTGTAGTGAAACGAGGGCGACCAAGTAAAAAAAAAAATAAAGGAAAAAGTACTCACTCTCCAGTTGACGAGAAGGGCTAAGTACGCCTCTGCCCGAAATCATACCGCTCCAACAGAAAATGAAATCATCTGATCCGCTACCGAGCAGACGCAGGCAAACAAGGAAGGCAAAATGTTGCGTAAAAATTCTAGGTATTGCATCCCGGCCAATCGATTTGGGAGAATAAATGGTCCAATGAGCATACCGTTCACCATGGCAGCCCAAGCATTCACCGAAAATGTTTGTTGATAATGTGCCCGACGGACAGCGTGCGGATTTTCTACTGACCAAACATGAGTGTTGCGAAAGTTATTCACCCCATTGCGCGTGAACGTAGATTCGTCTGTCACCAATATGCACTTCAAAAAGTCCGGATTATTGTCATGTTGATGCAACAACCACTCACAAAACCGCACTCTTGCTGGAAAATCGTCAGGTTGAAGGGCTTGTACACATGTACACGTTGGACGTGAAACGGATACAGCCCCTCTTCACGCAGCGTTTGCCACACTTTAGTTTTTGATACTTGCACTTCTCTAGCCACGTCTCTAGTGCTTGTTGAGGGATTCTCGTCTACGCGATTACCTGTAGACGCGTGACCGTAACCGTCAGTTGAAGGTTGCATACTGACCTGTCACACTGACCCTGACCCAGTTCTGTCGTCGGGTTGAGCTAGCCAGTCGGGGATGTCGCGGCTACAGGACGGTATTCAGATATTTTTGATGTTGCAGAGCCTTTTATCTCGGTTCCCTTAAGACATTGGTGTATATGGTACTAAGAAAAATTGCTTATGTTTTCAAGATCTACACGTCGTGTAAAGGAAAACCCCAACTTTGCGGACACCCTGTATACTCAGTGATATTAGAAGTGTTACATCCAGAAGAAATAATTTCTGCAACTTGATTGTTTGGCAATGACGACGTCTTACCCTTCTACGACCATCGTGCGTACCTAGACAGAATCGCGATTCGTCGCTGAAGATGACATTATGCCATTCTGCCTCCGAATGCTGCCGTTCTCTGCTCCAGTTCAAACGTTAACGACAGTGGTCTAAAAAGGTACAAAGGTTCGAATGCGGCGATAAAGTGCACGATCTCGTAGGGCTAATTGTCTGATGCGCTAATCTTGACGCTCTATGGTACCAGTTCTCCTTCTTAGTGTTCCTCTACCTTTCTTTTATCCACACACGACACACACGTACCCCTGTCAACGTCGATAACATGGTGATAATTTGAACGTCTTCGAACTCGAGGTATTTTGTTATGTTTAACGTTATAAATGAAAGAGCAATAACCAAATATATCTGTACTACTCAGCTCTCATAAACTGCTTTCTTCGCAAAAACTAAGAACATTTCAGCACAAAGCAAGATAAAACGTTAACATTGCTGCCACAGCATAATGTTGTCAAAAAATCAAGTTGAAGAAATAACTTTTCCTGGGTTTGTAACTTCTAATATCACTGAGTATATTTACAGAAGGTTATAGAATTTTATAGCCGGTATTTTTTTAGACTGAAACAGCCGCGTATAAAAAAATACAAAAAAATTAAGATATACTCTATCTCACCCACTATAACCCATAACCATCGATATTTAACCAATACAAAAGTCTGTCTGAAAATGATCTGAAGCCCCTGAAACCTCAATAACAAAAGTTGGACGATTTTCATTTTCTCGTTTTTTTCCTATATCTCCGCCGTCATTTTTGAAAATTTTGCGGTTAAAATCGCGAATTGAACGTGGAAAGTAGAAATAGGCAAGTTTTCGTATTTCCAGGTTAGTTAATGCTAATAAACTGAATAGCATAAAAAGTAGCTTTCACTATATAATCTTCTCTTTTGTATATATTTTCTGCTTTGAGTAGCTTTACAAATAAATCTTTGATGTAAATCTTTAAAGTTAGTCGCGGTTCAAAATATCAGAGGCTGAATCAGCGCCGCCTATGACAGACATAAACCTAATTATACAGAGGAACATTGCTTAATGGTCTCTCTCAAAACAACTTGCTACTTTTATTCGTTTTTCTAGGCGTAAGGCACACGACCACTATTCATTTCCTGCTCTATATAATAAAACACGGTACTTATCTAGGTATGTAGAAAGCTGGACCAGAAGCAGTCGTGATACCGTTTTAGGATTTGTTTTTAGATACCCATAGTTATGACATAATCATTATTCAAGTCAAAAGTCTTAATGAATGCAAATGATAATCTTATGTTCCTTAAGATTATGTTTCAAGCTTTGTGATTTTACTTTGGTCGCCCATTGGCTGGAAATATTGTAATAATCTCAAAAAATAGTTTTTAGTGAAACAATAGTGCCAAATAGTGACGTCAGATATGATATAGGCAGTGACCTCAGGGGTCATTTTGAGGTCAACTTTGAGAATTCAAATAACAATCACCATTTTTGACAGCATATTGGTATCGTTAATATTTTATATCAGATTCCATTTTGACGCATGAGGTCAAGCGGTCATAAATGGTTCAATTGGCAAAATATTTTTTGAAAAAGAGGTTTAGGGAAAACTTCCGGCGTATTAAAAACTCAGTTTGTCGATGACCTTGGATATGACCTAGACAGTGACCTCAGGGATCATTTGTCAATTCAAATAGCGACCGCTATTTTTGAGCATGACCTATTGTAGTGTCTGAAAAATACACGAACACCCTAAAAACATGGTAGCCATGCACTTTTTGAAAACGAGGTTCATGGGAAAGTTTCAGAGTATAAAATCAGCAATTTATCAGTCAAGTCAGATATGATATGGGCAGTGACCTGAGGGGTCTTTTTAAGGTTAACTTTGTGAATTAAAATAACAATCACCATTTTTGACATCAGATTGGTATCGAGCTCAAGATTCCATTTTCACGCATGAGATCAAGCGGTCATAAGTGGTTTAATCGGCATGTCCTACCGCAAAGTAAAAAAAAAAATAAAAAAAGGGTTTGAGGAAAAGTTCCAGCGTATCAAAAAAGCAATTTGTCGATGACCTTGGATATGACCTAGACAATGATCCAAGAGGTCATTTGGAGGTTAACTTTGTAAATTCAAATAGCAACCGCTATTTTTTACAGCAAGTTCAGGATTCTACATCATAATTCATTTTGTTGCATGAGGTGAAGCGGTCATAAGTGGTTCGATCAGCATGACCTACTGTAATGTCTGAAAGGTTAGCAAACACCCCGAAAACATGTTGACCATGTACTTTTTGGAAAACAGCTGCATAGAAAAGTTTCACAGTATCAAATCAGCAATTTGTCAGTGATCCTAGGTATGATCTACGCAATGACCTCAGAGGCTATTTGGAGGTCAATTTTGTAAGTTCAAATAGCAACCACCATTTTTGACAGCCGAGTCGTATCGAGCATAATCCTTCTTGGTACAAGAAGCCAAGCATTCTTAAGTGATTAAATCAGCATAACCTACTGTAATGTCTAAAAGTACCCGTTTTTGGGATATTCGTGTACTTTTCAGATATTAAAGTAGGTCATGCTAATTGAACCACTTATGACCACTTGACATCACGTACAAAAATGGATTTTGATGTAAAATCTCGAGCTTGTCACGAATGACAGCAGATTCGTCGTTGCTGCTTGAATTTACAAAGTTGACTTCCAGATGACATCTGAGGTCATTGTCTAGATCATATTTGGGATCATCGCTCTTTTGATACCCTGAAACTTTTCTTGGAACCTATTTAATAATAAAAATTAGGAAAACGCAATTAATTCAGAACACTGCCTATGTCTTGCGTTCTTGTGTTTTTTTTATTTGTAATCATAAACTTATATTTTTATTATATCTTAATTAACCAATCTGTTTTTATAACATGAAATTATTGTAATAAATTTTATCTAGCTTTACGATTTCCGGCATCAGCGTAGAACGAGGAAAAAAATAATCTTACAAAAAAATCAGAACGTTCCTAAATTATGATTTTTGTTGTACTTTTAGCATTCTGGGCATTTCTTCAATCTCCGGTGTTCGGCATTTTTAAACTTTCATATTAGTTAAGCATCTTGAAATCAGGCACGTCTAGCATTTGACTTATTACTGATAACAATAATAATGCTAAGAATGTTCTTTAAGCAAGATTATTGTATAGATTTATATCTACAACGTCTGCATTTTTGTAGACAAAAATTGGATCAAACAGAAGTTACGGTGCACAGCACGGAATGATGAGCCAGCTTGCTCAAAACCTTCAATTACAACACAAAATTTGCATATCATAATGATATGAAATTGATTTAACGCTCGAATAGAAGAATAATTGTGGTTAGGTATCGCTAATCCTAAAATATGAACAATTGGGTTGCTGCTTAATATCTAATATAACCTTAAATTATATCTTACAGACTATTCTATAACTTTAGTTACACAATTATATTACTTCAACAATATATTTTGTTGTTGGATTTGCATTAAGCTGCTAAGTCATTGTGAATCAGACAATATACTGATATCTTGTCAAGAAGTGTCTCTTGAGTTTTTAGTCGTCCTCGCTAAAGAAATCGCAGCTCGAATACTACAATAATACCTTGGAGAAATATACAGGGTGTCCCAGAAGTCGACGTCAAGCCAAAACCGGGTGATAGGCAAAGTCGTAACAGCTACCAGAAAAATATTTAAAAAAAATGTATGTATGTGTTTTGAAAATTATAGGTCTTTGAAAAAGATATAGAAATTTCACACCCTACGGCAGTCTGTCAACTCCTGTTACTACAAATATTAACTTTTTTTGGATTTTATTTTTACAATGTAATGATGAATAATGCATCTTCAAACTGGTGTCTCAACCTTACTGCCAACGTTTCTCGTTCAGGAAAAATTGCCACTTATTTCCCAACCAAGTATTCCAAAGTAAAACTTTGCTCAACTTTAACTGGCTCTACTGGAAAAAAATGTACTACGAGAGTTTGGCAAGTAACCTTAAAAGTTGACGCATTTAATAACGATTCCAAAATGGTATAACACTTAGAAGATTACTTGTTAACTTATTATGCACAATTTTTATTTGAAAAAAAACTGATGAAAATTTTTCAAAATTTCCTAATTAAACAGCGATTATGAAAACGCACAAGGACCCTTAAGGATAACTGTTTGCACAACAGTGGGCGTCAAAATGCTGCTGATGATGATTTACCTTTACAGCAAATGCTCAAACTGTTTTCCTTCAGCCGCAATACACGCTCGACATCTTCTTAAAAAAGATCGGGTTATTAAACGAGCGAATCCACGGTTATTAACAAACTCAGCTGCTTCCAATAGTCTTTGCTGTAGCTCAGCTACCTTTTGAATCGGCTTGAAATACACTTTTTATTTTACAGTTTCCCAGTAAAAAAATCTGAAGGATTCAAATCAGGTGATCGGGCTGGCCACGGTATTGTACCAGACCGCCTTATCCATCTGCCTGGAAAGTTTTGATTGAGATACTCTCTCACTAAGAGTGCATAGTGCGCTGGGCAGCCACCATGCTGAAACCACATGTCCCTGTAAATACTCAGTGGCACGTCCACCAATAAATTTTGTACATGATTTTTCAAAAAATCCAAATAAACTTCAGCAGTCAAAGTCTCTGGGAACTCAAACGGACCGATTATTTTACCATTTAAAATTCCTGTCCAATGGTTTATCTTGAAGCGATATTGAAATTTATCTTCTCTCATCAAATGTGGGTTTGCTATGTGCCACTCGTGTAAGTTATGCAGGTTCATGTACCCATCTTTCTTAAGTGTGGTCTCATCCGCCCATAAAATTTTTTCAAAGAACTGTGGATCTTTCCTGTGTCTTTCTATCATTGTGCGACAAAAAGCAACTCGGGGCTCATAATCCCGAGGCAGGAGAGGTTGAACACTCTGTATGTGGTATGGATGAAGCACATCACTTACTTGCTATTGCACACTTTGATACCGATCAGTACTCCTTCGTTTACTGCGCATCTTTACATGTTCGTGCTTGTTGATTTCGTACTGTTACTAATTTTGGATTCGTGAACTGGACTGTTGATCGCTTGTGATTTGGATTTGGACTGTTTAATTGCTCTTCAAAACAACATTTGCTTTCCTTAGACTATCTTTGATAGTGTGATTGTGCAGTGCCGGTATGTCCGTGTACACCGTACAAGAATATGCTAACATGCACCTCATTTATGGGGAATGCAGATGCAACGCTAGTGCTGCAGCGAGACCAAACTGTGAGAGGTACCCGAATGCAGCTTGTCATCCAGATCATCGAGTGTTCACAAATGTGCACCGCTTACTGTTCTCAGAGGGCCAACTACCAAACCAATCACACGGTGAGGGAAGATCTTTCCTTCCTTACGAAGACGTGGTGCTAGGAGCTGTCGAAGAAGACCCGAGTACTTCAGTGCGTGCAATAGAACTAAAAACAGGTGTGCCCAAAAGTACAGCCCATAGAATCTTGCAAAAAAACGTGCTCCATCCATACCACGTACAGCGTGTTCAAGCTCTTCTGCCCCGGGATTATGAGCCCCGAGTTGCTTTTTGTCGCACAATGTTAGAAAGACACATTGAAGATCCACGGTTCTTTGAAAAAATTTTATGGTCAGATGAGACCACATTTAAGAAAGATGAGTACATGAACCTGCATAACTTACACGAGTGGCATGTAGCAAACCCACATTTGATGAGAGAAGATAAATCTCAATATTGCTTCAAGATAAACCATTGGACAAGAATTTTAAATGGTAAAATAATCGGTCCGTTTGAGTTCCCAGAGACTTTGACTGCTGAGGTTTATTTAGGTTTTTTGCAAAATCATTGGAGGACGTGCCACTGAGTATTTACAGGGACATGTGGTTTCAGCATGATGGCTGCCCAGTGCACTATGCACTCTCAGTGAGAGATCTCGATCAAAACTTTCCAGGCAGATGGATAGGGCGGTCTGGTACAATACCGTGGCCAGCCCGGTCACCAGATTTGAATCCGTTAGATTTTTTTTACTGGGGAACTGTAAAAGAAAAGCCGATTCAAAATGTAGCTGAGCTACGGCAAAGACTATTGGAGGCAGCTGAGTTTGTTAATAACCGTGGATTCGCTCGTTTAATAACCCTATCTTTTTGAAGATGTCGAACGTGTATTGCGGCTGAAGGAAAACAGTTTGAGCATTTGCTGTAAAGGTAAATCATCAGCAGCAGCATTTTGACGCCCACTGTTGTGCAAACAGTTATCCTTAAGGGTCCTTGTGCGTTTTCATAATCGCTGTTTAATTAGGAAATTTTGAAAAATTTTCATCAGTTTTTCTTCAAATAAAAATTGTGCATAAGTTAACGAGTAATCTTCTAACATAAGTGTTATACCATTTTTGAATCCTTATTAAATGCGCCAACTTTTAAGGTTACTTGCCAAACTCTCGTAGTACATTTTTTTCCAGTACAGCCAGTTAAAGTTCAGCAAAGTATTACTTTGGAATACTTGATTGGGAAATAAGTGGCAATTTTTCCTGACCGAGAAAAGTTGGCAGTAAGGTTGAGACACCAGTTTGAAGATGCATTATTCATCATTACATTGTGAAAATAAAATCCAAAAAAAGTTAATATTTGTAGTAACAGGAGTTGACAGACTGCCGTAGGGTTGAAATTTCTATATTTTTTTCAAAGACCTATAATTTTCAAAACACATACATAAAATTTTTTTTATATATTTTCTGATAGCTGTTATGGCTTTGCCTATCACCCGGTTTCGGCTTGACGTCGACTTCTGGGACACCCTGTATATAGAATTTTACGAAGGTATGAGGTAGCACATCTTAGAGTATATATATTTCCAACTTCAGGTGTGCCTCAAGGCTCATGTCTGGGTCCTCTGCTTCTCATTACTTTTATTAATGAAATTTCAAATAGTATCGACTGTTACCATTTGTTTCATGCAGATGACTTGAAGATTCGTCTGCAGGGTGACTTCGACGAAGTATTATGGTGGGTCTTCAATAATCTCCCAATCAACTGGAGCAAATGTAGTGTTATGTCATACACAAGAAAAATGGTTCCCATTCAATTCAATTACCAAGTCAATAATCTTCAGATCTTCAGATTCTGAGATTCACAAGAAACTTTGCCCTTGCCCGCTCAGAGCACACAGCCTGCTACTAATTAAACTCAAAAGAGGAAAATTTTCATAATGTGTGGCAGCATTGGATAGGTGTCAGTTAGGTATGGGAAATGCTGTTTTTATTATTGAAGCAGCTATTGATGCACTTGGCCATAACACTGACAAGTTTCCTATACATTCCAAAAATTCGTGCCGAAAGGCGAAAGAAACACACAGGAGCTATAAAGCTTGATTTCCGAAGCGAGGTACTGGGCACTGGGATGGCAAACTGTTGCCACCTTTAAATGCACGCCAAGTTCACATACAGTGGACCTCCGGTAATCCGACAAACATTATGCAGAGAGCAGTGTCGGACTATCGAATTTGTCGGATTATAGAGCATTGCCTAAGACCCCCTATAGTTCGGAATTTTTTACAAAAGAGTATCTTGTAATCCGATAAATTACATATCCAATGGTAAGATTATATATGTACGTATGTTATGTATATGTATGTATGTACTTTGAAGTACAAATCATACATAGTTTGTGTATGTCGAATTTAGTAAATTAAATAACAATAGAGAGCTTTCGTTTTATTATAAAATTAAGCATAAATGCACATACATATTATATATATATAATTATTAATCAAAATCGTTAATGAATTTATCTAATTATGGAGCTTGGAAGTATACATCAGTTTTTTGTTTAAGGTTGTTATAACGCGAGATCAGAGCTTTGTCCCCCAGTCTTATCAAAAGTACAAGTTCGTTGTAGGATGTACCATTCTCTTCAGCCCAATGTAAACCTAGCTCAAAGGCGTTAATTGCGTCTTGTGCTGTGACTTGTGGAGCAGTTGCAATTATGTCGTCGTTATTTTCCTGTTTGTTTGTTGTATAATTAGAAACCTCTTTTCGTCAGACATTTCATGAAAAACATTTTCCTCTTTATCCATTCCACGGCACCAGATTTACAAATCTTCCGGACTCATCTGTGTTTCAGTAGCGACTTGTTCTATAACTTCCGAAGTTACACTGATTTGTGGAACGTTGCTAGGAGTGGTGACTATATCTGGCCATAACTTTTTCCAAGACGATTTAATAGTTGATGACGGTAACGCATTCCACGACTGACAAAGAGCAAAAACCAAGTCTTTCATATTAAATTCTTTTAAAGTTTTTTCTATTGGTTGGTCTTTTGATACGGCTCTCAGAAGTAGGTTTTTCTTATAGTCTTGCTTGACAAACTGAATGATATTCTGGTCCATTGGTTGAATCAGTGCAGTGCAATTTGGCGGAAGAAACATCGCAGTGATGCATTTATCCTAAGTTGTTAGTTCTTCTTCAGACGGATGACCGGAGCGTTATCAAGAAGCAACAATCGCTTTTTGAGGAAAATTATGATCTTTTAACCATTTTCTAACTTCAGGTACGAAGCATTCATCAAACCACTTTTTGAAAGGGTCTTTTGTCATCCATGCACTTTTTTGTCCGTAATAGTGTACAGGTAAATCAATGTGTTTGAATGCCCGTGGTTTATTACATTTCCCAATGACCATCATCTTAAGCGCGTGTGTGCCCGCAGCGTTAGCACATGGTAGGATGGTTACACGCTCTTTACTTACTTTTCGTCCAGGTACGGATGTTTCGTTACAAGAAACGAAAGTTTTGTTAGGCATCACACGCCAAAAAAGCCCTGATTCATCTGCATTGTACACCTGTGACGGGTCAAGATTTAAATGGTTCACCTTTTGCAAAAATCTTAATTTAAAGGGCTCTATGCAGGTAGCGTCGTTAGAAAGTTTCTCTCCTGTAATAGTCATTAAACGAATGCCTTGACGACTTTTAAATCGTTCTAGCCATCCTTTGCTCCCCACAAAATCATATTTTTTTGTTATTTCCTTATAAAAAAACTTAGCTTTCATGGCCAACATGGGTCCTGAAATTGGTGCATGCCTATTTCTTTCCTGAAGAAACCACATTTACAAAGCTTCTTCCATTTCTGGATGTTCAGCTTTCTTGAGTGTCTGTCTCTTGCCTGGCCCGCAGTCAGTAGTTGACACGAACTTCTTGATCTTCTCGTTGTTTCTTTTAATGTAATAAATTGCAGATCGGCCTACGCCGTATTCACTTGTTAAACTACGGAAGGTTTCATTGCGATTTAAGCGGTCTAAAATATCACATTTTTCTTTAATTGTCAATGTTTTGTGCTTTGGCTTCTGAGTTTGTGACGACATTACTAGGTACTATACTTAATACACAATGAACAAATAGTAAACAATGAACGCACGCTAGGCCGTACCGCTGTCACAAGTAGTCAAATTCAAACTAAGTAAAACCATGCTTACGCGTCGAGCACGATAGCGGTGGCACGTACAAGTTGTAACCTGTTGAAACCTGCGTGATCTACATTAGCGAAGATTGTCAAATACGTATGTATGTAATATTCAAAGACATGTCGGATTACAGGGGGCGCCGGATTAGACAGGGGCCAGATTATCGGGGGTCCACTGTATCTAGGTACTTTTAGTGACTGGGAATTTTGACAATAAAATATGCAAAGTACACAGAAAAATGTTAGAAAATTTTTATATTATTTCCAGTAGCTATCATTTACCTGTAAAAATATTATAGACACGTGTTTCTGGTTTATTTTTAAAAATTAATAATGACTGCGTATCTGAAATCTTTGATAGTTAAAAAATTAAATTTAATGTTTTTCAATATATTGCTCTCGTTGTAAAAACCATAAACTACATTTATTATTTCACTCCCACAAGCGCTATTAGCCTCCATGGGAGGTTTTCGTTTCCTCTGGATTTTTACTTACATGTTCTCAACAGTAGGCTTTATGCCTTTATTCACGAACACTGCATTGTCCCAGTTGTGTATAATTTATGATTTCCCGGAATTTCAAATTCCACGTATACTTTTCTGATTTCTAACTTATTAGGAAAAACTGAGTAACGTTCAGATTTAGTTCAGGGAATCGGACCTCGATCAATTCACTAATACGCTTCCACACATCTTGAATTAAGTGTACGGCAGTTTTGTTTTTTAAATCATATGGCGTTGACGAAAACGCCAGAATTGAGTGTGGCTTGTCGATATGGGAAGTCTACAAAATAAGCTGTTATTCTGACGTAATGGATACTAGTGGAAAAGACGGCGGTTCTATGCTCAACAAAGCCAAAAAAGCTCTGCACGAAAATTCCCACGTTCACTATTTAGACAATTCTTATTTCTAAGGCAGTAAACCTGAACTAAAATCCCATACTGCAGTTTCCAAATACAATCAATCTAGCTTCATCAAAGTGGTAGTAATTTTTTTCCAAAAATCAGTGCTTTTACGTTAAACGAACCAGCTTGGCGACACGAAAGCGCTTTAAATAGTTTGTTAAACTAACTTTTAGTAATATATCCCAATTTTTTTTTCATGCAATGTAAGGTCAATACGCAAAGACGTCAAGTTTGAAATACGAATGATATAAATTAGATTTTTCTGAAACAATAACCGCTAAACAACCATATTATCTTGGTTTCAGCGTCTAGATAGTATAATAAATTGGCATCAAAAATACGTATACTAAGTGACATATAAATCCGAACACCCAGTTTAATTGGTTTTACTTTAATAAAAGTTGGTGAATGTATTTATCCTACTGTAAATAACAAGTGAAAAAATTTTCATCCTTATCAGTTGGACATTCCGGTTTTTATACTGCTTTTTTTTAATTCACTAACGCTCTAAAAATGTATATTTCAGCCGCAGTAAAGAATCAACGTTGGCGGATTTTGGTTCTTGACATCCTTTACGATTGGTTACGATGCCTAGAGTACGGAGACCTGTACGATTTCGTCAACTTAGTGAGTTTGAGTTTGATGACTTCGGGAAGCTGGACTTTCTTTTCGGGCAATTGCAGTTAGAGTGCAAAGAAGTGCAGACACTGTGGTTAGGTGTTGTCAGGCGCGGCTTCGAGAAGGCCGTACGCAAAGAGCAAGGGGCACTGGACGCCGCCGTAGAACAACAGACCGTGAAGATCGCCGCCTAAGATTATTCGCCTTAAGGGACCGTTTCTCCACTACCAGGTCCATTGCAAATGAATGGTTTGCAGAACACGGAAGACCTATTGGCATGCGAAGTGTTTACCGACGAATGAGAAGTTTTGGCTTGTTTTCATACCGGCCACACTGGGTCCTCCCTTTAACTCGAGAACACCGACGTAATCGCCTTGAGTGGTGCAGACAACGGTCACTCTGGGATCAGGAATGGAACAGTATTGTCTTTAGTGACGAGTCTCGATTTTGTTTAGGCATGCACGATGGTCGTGCCAGGGTTAGAAGGCGACGTGGTGAAAGGAGGAATCCACAGTTTTTTGTTGAAAGACATGTTCATCACACTGTTGGAGTTATGGTTTGGGGTGCTATAGCTTATGGTTCCACGTCACCTTTAATCTTCATCAGAGGTAACATGAACGCGCAGCGTTATATCCACGAAGTTCTAGAACCCCATCTTTTACCCTATCTTGACACCCTGGCAGATCCAACTTTCCAACAAGATAATGCCCGACCACATGTTGCAAGAGTCACAATAGACTTCTTTCAACATAATGATGTCACGTTGTTACCCTGGCCACCAAGATCTCCCGACTTATCCCCAATTGAGCACGTGTGGGATATGATGGGTAGGAGATTGCTCAATTTGCAACGTCCTCCTCAGACTCTAGAAGCACTTCGAGAGGAGTTGGTGGTTGCCTGGAATGAGATACCACAGGAGGACATTGACCACCTGATGAGAAGCATGCCTAGGCGCGTTGGATAATGCGTAGCACATCAGGGTGCATCCACACATTATTAAAGGTCAAAGGGCTTTAAAGCAGTGCAATCATTTTGAAATTTTTATCATTTACTTATTATGCTTCATTAAGTACTTATACAAAATTTTATTAAAATAAAACCATTTAAACTGGGTGTTCGGATTTATATGTCACTTAGTATATTTCAGAAACGTTGTTCAACCTTGCTAACATTCGAGATACTATGCGACAGCTACTATTTGACCATAATAGAGCGGAATATTGACCAATATAATCAGTTGATCACACCCACAATTATAGGTCATTAATCAAGTAACCTGTTCAGTTTTTTGCTACCAGATAGTCAGCGAGCGTATCTAACGACCTCCCATTAGAAATTCGTACGAGTAAATTCGGCTCAAAATGAGATAAATGATTACCAGTGGCGTGTTCTGCGAATGCCGTTTTCTTATAAATCATGCCTGACCTTGACTTATTTGATCGTCGCGAAGATAATATGGGGTTTGCCGATTCAGATATATACGGCGATTATATCTGTCCCAGTAAAATGTTTAAATTCGCGTTCAGAACATGTATTTCTTAATCGAAATATGCAGTGTCATGTCGATTCGATCGTATCCACAATACCACCAGAATCGACGGCATCTAGCGGCCATAGTGGTGACCTGGCTGTTAAATGCAAACTGACATGCAGTTTCAACAGACAGCCTTCTGTTTTCAGTCTCGTAGTGGACGATTCAGGTACAGATTCAACTTTATTTTCCATTTGACGATACATCAGTGTAGGAAATTTTCACATACAAAAAATAGAATACAAAACGATAAAACATCAAACGCACACATCAATAAACAAATGGCATAGAACAAGATGCACGAAGCACAGTGGAAGGAGCCGATAGTTATGAACATGTCTTTAATTTGTCCAGGAAAAATTCGTTACGAAACATATAGACTTGAGAGTATTCTTAATTTTATCGCATTGCGATTTTCCAATGCACTCATCAAAGAAAAGACCAGGTAATTTAACAGATTCTGGTAATAGATAGCACTCAAAAATCCGCTGACATGATTCGAACAAGAACTAAACTGAATCCAAATTCAAGATGAGATGTAAATAATAACAGTTAGCGCGTGATCTCTCGGTAACAGGTGGGGACAACGCCTCTTATTGGTCAATTCGCGATTAAATTTCAAGCGGTCACCTGGCGGAATAATGCGCGGGGCAGGGGCAGGGCAGGCAGAGTTGCATTCAGGCCACCGACCGTCGCGTGTATCACTGCGTGCTCGTGTTTTCGTATTCACCTTGCTTGGTTGTTGCTGTTGTTGTTGTTAAGTGTATTTGAGTACTGTGTTAAGTTTCTGTTTGTTATTGTTATTCCTCGTTATTATTTGTTTTAAACCAATCCTAAACATGTCCAGTACAGATACTGCTGACGAGGCTGTAGGCTATTAGCCCTCCTAGAAAGCGATAAAAAAAAGATCGTTGGATGACGCTGACAAGCATGCGATTCGGAGGAAAGTGCACGAGTTCTTCTTCAGAAATGAAATACCGACAGTTTATAAAGTAATACGGGAGGTTAACGAGGATGCTATGTTACTAAATTTCAAACGTTCGACTATTCATAAACTTTTGAAGCATCTTAATTTCGAATGGAAGAAACGAGGTCGTAACAGCTTACTTATAGATAGAGAAGAAATTGTTCTGTGGAGGAGAGAGTACCTGACCAAAATTAAATCATTCAGGGATCAGCACAGGAAGATATATTACCTGGACGAAACCTGGATTAACGCTGGGCACACTACTCCGAAGGTATGGGTTGACAAAACTGTGACTTCATCCAGAAGGGCATTTCTAGATGGACTGTCGACCGAATTGAAAAATCCAGCAGGTAAATAGATCGAAGTAGTTCACGGTATCAATTTTTGCGCACGATATCTCTCTATCTTCGTACCTACAAGACGTGCACGTGTACTTAGCGGATTTTATCTTTCTAGGCAAAGGAAAAAGGCTCATTATTTGCCACATTGGGGGTGTAGATGGCTTCGTGGATGACGGCTTATGGTCTTTTGAGTCAAAAAAAACCACTGATTACCATGAAGAGATGAATGGGGAAGCATTCGAGAAGTGGTTTTCAGGCATTTTACCACGTCTCGAAGACAATTCTGTGGTTGTTTTGGATAATGCTCCCTATCATTCTCGCAAAATAGAAAAAATCCCAACTTCAGCACACCACAAAACAGTACTCCGTTTGCCGCCTTACCACTGTGAGCTCAACCCCATTGAGCTCATATGGGCAGATGTTAAGAATTCTGTTGCTGCACACATGCGGCCCTGTACGCCGTCCTTGCTTTTGGCAATCACGCAGAAAATTCTATCTTGGGTGTAAATACACTATAGTACCAACCCTACTAGAACGATAATTTTACTAGTTCTGTGCATTCGTGACCTAAAAGACGCACACGGTTTTGTGTTGTCATCATCATTGGGTCCTTACCAATCAGTGAATATTACGTGTTCCATGATGATGCGTTATAGTGAAATGTTTCATTTCTTTAAACGTAAACCGTGAAGCAATGATGCAAACCAAACAGGCAAAAACGCAAACAAGAAAACATCCAAAATTTTCCTTCCAACCGTTAATCCGATGCTTAGGGTTTTTTATCCTGCACCGTAAATTTTGAGTGCGAGGAAAACTTTGAACCTGAGCTTTTGTGAGCTGAGGTCATCACAGCTGCGTCTAAATCCAGATAAGCTTAGGTCTTAGTTTTCTTTTTTTAAATTTGTAAATGTAGGTTTTTTTTGTAGCTATAATATCTGTAAAACCTGTCATATGGTGAACGTTTAGCAGGGTTACATTTTAAACATCTCCTTGTACTGCCACTTTAAATAATATCTTTTCTTTTACACTGCAGTAGCAAACCATTTTCTTTATTTATAAAATAGGCGCAGCACAATTAGTGTTATTAAGTATTTCAGATTTTTGTACGCCACTGGACTTTTATGCGTATTCAAATAAGTATATCGACTTAAAACAATTATTTTAGGCTACACCCCCCATTAATTGTCTACGCCACTGTTCTCCACCGCACGCTGCGATTACGTAACAGCACATGCATTGATATGTTGACTGGAAATTGTTGTTCAATTCTCAAGTTATGGTCAAAAGTGTCGCCGGCACACAGAGCAATGTAGGTGAATGTAGAATGGTGTCTACCTACATAATTCGATCTGGTTATAGTTTTACGGCAATTCTTCCAAATCGCTCGCTAACTAGAAATTGGTTTTGCGACAGGTATGTCATTGGGGCATAGATTTGGTTCCTTGATAGAGAGATAAGCGGACCAGTAAATCGATTGTAAGTAATGTTCCATTTACGGTTTTTGGCGGGAGAAAGGCTACAGGAATTATTTTCAAGCATCCATCTCCCTCACACATACATACGCAATCGGCTTTTATGCGCGGACCATGAAGACTAGCGATAGGAGGTTAAACTCAAATAGTGTGAAGCCAGAAATGAGTTGGTAGACTGCGCAGCAGTGTTGCCAGAGCGAAGTTTAAAATATCCGTCACACGTATCGCAAAATTCCGCTACCTGCCGCTACGGTCTAAAAATTTAAGGGGGGCGGGGAGGCTTAAAATAAACAACAAATATATTTTTTACATATTTACTTTTTTTTAAACACTGTCTAAACACCCTACTAAAAATACGAACAGAAACATAATTGCAATTTTTCGTAAAAACATAAAAAGTATACCTCTAAAAAAACAAAACTGTCTTTGGTTTAGAATTAGGAACTAATAAAAAAATAGAAACTATCACCATTATCTTAATCTTAATAGAAAAAAAAACAAAGAATAAGGAGAAAGAAGAAGCGGAAACGTGGAAATGCCTACGATTGCTTATTTTATTCACAGTCAGAATCAGAAATTACTTCTTCTTCAGCTTCTACTTCCTTATTTACATTATATAAATTCTTGTTATATTTGTTTAAATTATTCTCATTAAAACTATAGGATAAACAGCACTGTTTTTTTGATTCCAAGTCTAATTTAATTGTAAGTAGTGCAGACAAAGTTGATGGTATTATTTTATTTCTTTTTTTTTGTTTTGTAATCAAGCATATAAGAAAAAGTTCGCTCAACATCAGCGTTTCCATGAGGCAATGTTAAAATGATTAGAGCCAGTTTACCTGTATTGCGAAATAAATATTCGTCATTAAAATTTTTGAGGTCGTTTACAAACGACCAAAATTCAATGACATTACTTTTTGTTTTTAAAATTTCCTCTTTCTCACTATCACTAAAATAAATACATATTTTCTTTACTTCCAAAATTACCTTTTCGGTTTCAATATGAAGGGCAAATTTTTTTAAAACGGCGTCATGAAAGGTATCACTTATAATAATACGATTGTTCATCACATCAACCGGTGAGAGAAACTTTAGCTCTGAAAAGAAGTTGTCTTTGATAGGAAATCTTTTAAGGGACTCTTCTACCGATTTTTGGTAAAATGTGACACATTTTAATTTAAATTGTTCGATTTCCGTGTTATTGCAGTGTTTTATTGCATCCATTGTATGCGGACCAACATTCACTTGTTCAATTGGTAATAAGCAATGGGGATCATTAGGATTTAGATTATATAATTTCTCATTTTTAAAATATTCTGGTGACATAAAGTTTGTACATAGATGACGTACAAATCGCTCACTCTCTATTGATATGATATTGTGCATAACTTTCTCTGATTGAAAGAGAGCATTAAATTGGTTAAAAATGGGCAACACGAATTTAAAAAACATTAAATACGCCTTAACAAATGGATTCTGTAACTCATTAAGTATTACATTTGCTACAGGATTTTTGTCTTCAATGGGAGCTAATCTAAATAGGCTAAGCAAGATGTCCCACTGATCCAAAACTCTATCAACACATTTGGATAAAGCAAGCCACCTTGTTTTACTAGGGCTTAAAATTTTTAATTTTGACTTTTTGAAATATTCCTGTAATTCTTCAACACTCTGCCTTTTTGGGCTTCTTGAGAAGTAAGAATATAAGTTTTGTAAAGGAGCTTCAACGTTGCTTGGAATCTTTTCAGCTGCCGCCACCGCCACTAAATGAGCAGAGTGGCAAATGCAGCCATTGACAATTATATTAGGATTATCGTTTAAAATATAAGTTTTGAAGGATTCGTTATTGCCCATCATAACACTAGCATTGTCGGAACAGGGTCCAACAATATTGGTAATTTTTACTTGATTGGATATATATATTTTTTAAAAAGAGAATATAAACCTTTGGCGGTACCTTCGTCTGCGTTTATTTTAATTATATCTAATAAATGGGTTTTAATTGAATTTTTATGAATATACCTTACAAGAATGCATAGTAGTCTTGTATTGCTCAGGTCTGTACTCTCATCCAATAAAATAGAAAATGGTTTATTTTCCAATTCTGAAATTATTCCGTGTTTAATAACAGGAGCCAGCACATTTTTAATTATACTTATGCATTTGGATCTTTTTAATTTAAGTGAGCTAGAGAGATCTGGGTCTTTAAAACATAATTGACTAACTCCTGTTATATGATCAACAGTTCTAAAACTTATATAAAAACTTACAACTAAAAGACTATATCTTAAGCAAGCAAATACTTGCCGTTTTTCCAACTCACGTGTTTCCCGAGACTGAAAAATGCTATCTAACGTTCTTACATTCGAAATTGCTTGTACATTAGTGGCATGCCTTTTTGATTTCGAATGATTCACTAAATCTGATTTTTTAGCACCCATTATTTGATTACAAGCTTTACATTTTGCTTTCAACTTGTCATTTTCAATAGGTCCCAACCAGCCTTTAAATAACGGATCTTCTAGCCATGATGAAGTAAACATTTGTTTTCGTGTCTTTTTCTTAACAGGAAACTCCCGTTTCCATTCTTGTTTTTAGGATTTTCATCCTTTTACCCCAGAAACCGACGCCTCATCACCTATTATTTTAGTTTAATTCTCAATTAATTAAGATCATTATGTCAGAAGTGAAGAAGGAGCGGAGTAACAATTGTGCATAGATACTTATAGGCAACCCAATTCGATGTCAATCAGGCAGCTGGTTGCCTTTGGTTAGTGAATAAGACTACATAGAATTTATTTTATTAGGTTTATTGAACTTCTTGCTCCTTTTAATCCCCACTATCACCCATTTAAATAACGACTATCATAACGTTTACACCCTGTATAATTCAGTGGTCATAGCGCCAAAATTTTATGAAATTCATACGTAAAGATTTAGATTTACATTTAGGAAATTATTTCAAGAGAAATTTGAAAAGGTTATAAACTCATAAATACGAATATCAAGTATATTCACAATCCACTGCGAGTAATTCTTACTCTTTTTATAATTTGTACTCTACAGTTACCGATTGAAACTATTGGTCCATGCACAGGCAATGCCTCCTATTTGGCCTGTTCTTATTTTATATTTATACTAAGTGACATATAAATCCGAACACCCAGTTTAAATGGTTTTATTTTAATAAAAGTTGGTGAATGTATTTATCTTACTGTAAATAACAAGTGACAACATTTTCAGCCTTATCAGTTGGACATTCCGGTTTTTATACTGTTTTTTTTTTAATTCACTAACGCTCTAAAAATGAATATTTCAGCCGCAGTAAAGAATCAACGTTGGCGGATTTTGGTTCTTGACATCCTTTACGATCGGTTACGATGCCTAGAGTACGGAGACCTGTACGATTTCGTCAACTTAATGAATTTGATAGGGGCCGTATAGTGGGACTTCGGGAAGCTGGAATTTCTTTTCGGGCAATTGCAGTTAGAGTGCAAAGAAGTGTAGACACTGTGGTTAGGTGTTGTCAGGCATGGCTTCGAGAAGGCCGTACGCAAAGAGCAAGGGGCACTGGACGCCGCCGTAGAACAACAGACCGTGAAGATCGCAGCCTAAGATTATTGGCCTTAAGGGACCGTTTCTCCACTACCAGGTCCATTGCAAATGAATGGTTTGCAGAACACGGAAGACCTATTGGCATGCGAAGTGTTTACCGACGAATGAGAAGTTTTGGCTTGTTTTCATACCGGCCACACTGGGTCCTCCCTTTAACTCGAGAACACCGACGTAATCACCTTGAATGGTGCAGACAACGGTCACTCTGGGATCAGGAATGGAACAGTATTGTCTTTAGTGACGAGTCTCGATTTTGTTTGGGCATGCACGATGGTCGTGCCAGGTTTAGAAGGCGACGTGGTGAAAGGAGGAATCCACAGTTTTTTGTTGAAAGACATGTTCATCACACTGTCTGAGTTATGGTTTGGGGTGCTATAGCTTATGCTTCCAGGTCACCTGTAATCTTCATCAGAGGTAACATGAACGGGCAACGTTATATCCACGAAGTTCTAGAACCCCATCTTTTACCCTATCTTGACACCCTGGCAGATCCAACTTTCCAACAAGATAATGCCCGACCACATGTTGCAAGAGTCACAATAGACTTCTTTCAACATAATGATGTCACATTGTTACCATGGCCACCAAGATCTTCCGACTTATCCCCAATTGAGCACGTGTGGGATATGATGGGTAGGAGATTGCTCAATTTGCAACGTCCTCCTCAGACTCTAGAAACACTTCGAGAGGAGTTGGTGGTTACCTGGAATGAGATACCACAGGAGGACATTGACCACCTGATCAGAAGCATGCCTAGGCGCGTTGGAGAATGCGTAGCACATCAGGGTGCATCTACACATTATTAAAGGTCAAAGGGCTTTACAGTAGTGCAATCATTTTGAAATTTTTATCATTTACTTATTATGCTTCATTAAGTACTTATACAAAATTTTATTAAAATAAAACCATTTAAACTGGGTGTTCGGATTTGTATGTCACTTAGTATATTTACTAATGTTGTTTTCTTTGTACATTGAGTGAATAACTATTATTATTATTAAGCTATTAGATGCAACAAACTGTATTGCAAGCTATCATAGGTAAGTATTTAAGCACTGGTTGGAAATGCCACAAGTTTAAAGAAGCGTCAAATTATCCATCTTGCGTTACACTTCCCTGTGAATTGCAGCAATGAATGTCATTAATCACTGTACTTGGCGCAGCGTATTATTGTGGCCGACGAGCGATGTTCAGTTGCCACGGTTCGTGGAGATACCAAATCGATTAAAGAATTTGAATGTATTTCAACAGAACGGCTGGCAATTTACATTTTATTAAAGAACAATGTAAGGAAGCGAATTGGAATAACCGAACATCGCGTAATTTTGTTACAACATACTGTTTGCGCATCATATTAAATTGATTGAATGGGCGTTTCGGGTGAATATAATTGTGGTACAAATATCGGTACTTCTGAAATACCATCAGATAGGGTGTTGCAAAATTCGTTGTAATGTAGAACTCTGGTGCTGATTGAAACTCGAACGAATTTTGGATCGAGAAGTGACGTTTTGGTCGTGACGGATACCTTTTTAATGTACCTGGTGTCCCAATAATAAAGGACGCCGGCTGCATCTCAACAACCTAGAACCATTTAGAAATTTCATAAAATAAGTGGCCAAGGAAAATTGCTAGAATATACTTTCAACTTCATAACATAGCCGCTAAGGGGCATATTTTCAATTTCAAAAAACGTTTCTTATTTCAACGCCAATTGAGTTGAAAGATGAGGTATATTTGAAGTATCTTTATTAGGCTATACTTACGATCCAGAAACCTGAAAATAAGTACTAAGTTTTTTCCTTATACAGGGTGTAAACGTTATGATTTAAATGGGTGCTCTCAACGGAAGCACTTATATAACTGTTGTGTAGTAACTGTTAAAGGCTGTACATATGCTAAATATGTTGGTCCACAACTTCACCATAACCTAACTTTCTGCTGTAAAATTTTTGTTAAAATGCCACAACCAGTGTTTTAAGACCAACAACGCATGCATATTGGTTCAGAAGGTTTTATCAACTGTTCAAACAGAAGATATAGATCTGGTACAAATTCTGGGTAAATCATTCGACTCTGTCGGTATTTCATTTCAGACATTTGTCAAATTGTTGTATAACACCTGCAGGCAACACCAACATATTCTAATAAACTAAAGACAACATGGACGATGCCATGATTATACACAACCACCCGCCATATTGGGCACACTTATTCCTCTATTTAATATTAAATAATTATGTTTCACTTCGAAATTACAGATATAAAGTGATAAGCATTAGTGTAATTGTGTCTAAATATAGGATTTGTGGAAGATTTAACGCAGATAAGTTCAGTTTTCCATCTTAAAAATCTAGACATACTTTTGATCATTATCAAAATATGATTCAAATACGAAGCCCGTAGAAAATGCGTAACTGCTTTGCACGATACTCACAATAAAAGTTGCTGCGCAAGTAATCCAATAGCCCTATATCACAGTGTAGAAGTTTTTCATATACCTGAGTATCAAATTCACAATGGCCGATATGTAAGTAAACAAGATGACTGTAATGTGTTAGTTATATATTCTTCACTTCGTCTATACAATACATAAGAAACAGTTTGGTTGCAATAAAGAAGAATCACGTAACAAAATAGTTGTATAGTTGACAAAAACTGAATCTTGCACTGACGCAAATGTCCTATAGCGGCTTACACTTTTGTTGTATATCTGTTACCTGCAGCCCTTATACAACCTCTTAAATGACGAAGTGTCTTAATAGGTGTGCCCATTTCGCTTGTATAGCTGTTCTAAGAGGATTTTGTCAATGTTCTTACAGTAGGTATACAATGCTGTGTAAGGAATACTGTATAATCATTCTTGCAACTCTAATAGGAGTGATAACTGTTAGTTGGGTTAAATATTCGCATATCATTGAGAAACACCCTGTATATTCGGTATAGCTGTTACTGAATCTCAATGATAGAGATATCATCGAATTGCTTAACGGAGCTGCAGGTATGACAAAAAGGTACTTATATTTGAGAATTTTTGCAAACGCTAACTTTGTAATGCGATACGGTTATGGAGATATCAACGGTAGCATAAGAGACAAACCTTTACAATGTGTGTTAAATGAATGGGCTAGCTCTATTTTTATACAGGGTGTTCCAGTTTATTGTTGCATAACTTTAAGATTCGATAGAACTTTTAAAATTGATGCATAAAGTCTATATAAACATGGGTCGAAAAATGCATGGCTTCCGAAATACAGGCTGTTTAAATTTACTTTCTAAAATAGTTTTTTTAAATATTTCGAACAATATTTGATGTATAACAGTGAAAATTGGTATACAAGGGTTTTTTCGTACGACAAAACGAACCATGGGCATAGTTTTACTGTAGCCGCTAGAGGGCGCTCTCTACTGTACCTTTAGTGTATTAAAATGACCGAAAATTGTTTCTTAGTGCAATTTTTTGCTTTTCGAATAAAAAAACTGATTCTTCGCACTTTTCAACATGAAAAAGCTCTCTTGTGAATTTTCGTTATAGCTAGCCGTTTTTGAGATATTTCGATTTTTAAGGTTCGATGCATTTTTAATTATTTATGATAAAATACGTTAAAAAGTCAGTATCTCGATAATTTTTAGAAGCAGGCTGTGCCTACAAATATTTTTGAAATTGAAAGCAGAATAAGGTTAAACGTCAATTAGTTGACAGTTAGTTTTGTTGTCTGTTGAAACCTGAAACGTTTTTTTGCAATTGTGAATGCACGAAATTTAGTTTCTTTTACCTGTTTTTTTTTGTAAGTTTTATAAAAATGCCATTTTTATTCTCCAATCAAGAGCGGATATTCATTTTGTGTATGGCTTTGTAAATGGAAACGCAGAAGAAGCAGCTAGAGAATACCCACGAAGATTTCCAAACAGACGACATCCAACTCGCTCTGTATTTGTAAGAGTGCATCGCCAAATAATTGAAAATGGTTTTGGAAATCTCAAAGGGATCAAAACATAAATGTTCGTCAGCGCAGATTTACCTGTATGATTCTGCGTGAGTTTGATAGAGATCCGACCACAAGTGTTAGGAGAGTTTCTGGTGCCTTGGGAATTTCAGCAAGCCATGTTCACCGTGTTCTTAGAAATGACCATAGACGTCCTTACCATTTGCAACCTGTGCAAGGACTACAGCCAGGGGACGGAGAACGAAGAATCACATTTTGTCAGTGGATTCTTGATAGAACTGATAATAATAGGGAGTTTTTAAGTAACGTTTTATGGACCGATGAGTCATGCTTCACTAGACGTGGAGTGGTAAATTTTCATAATCAACATATTTGGTCGCATGAAAATCCGCATGCAGTTCGGGAAAGAAATTTTCAGCATGAATTTAGTGTGAACGTGTGGATTGGTATCTACCGTAATCGACTATTTGGACTCTACCTTTTGCCTGCAAGGTTAAATGCTGCGACCTTCTTGGAATTTTTAAAGGCTGAATACGCAAATATGTGGGATGATGTTATGTTACATTTAAGAAGATTGGCCTGGTTCCAGCTTGATGGTTGTCCAGCTCATTATTCGAGAATAGTT
Source organism: Acanthoscelides obtectus (assembly GCA_963669975.1). NCBI lineage: Eukaryota > Metazoa > Arthropoda > Insecta > Coleoptera > Chrysomelidae > Acanthoscelides > Acanthoscelides obtectus. The sequence goes on along the minus strand of CAVLJG010000001.1, from coordinate 117,795,774 downwards.
AGAAACTGGCTGGACGAAAATTATCCAGAAAGATGGATCGGCCGTGGAGGACCAGTCGCCTGGCCTCCACGATCCCCTGACCTAAATCCATTAGATTGCTTTGTGTGGGGATTTCTAAAAGAAAAAGTTTACCAGACTCCCGTAACCACAAGAGATATGCTAATAGACAGAATCAGGAATGCATGTGATGAAATAAGGCCTTATTTGAATAATGCTACCAGGTTCGATCATTCGTAGATGTGAATTGTGTATTGAACAATTGGGTTTACATTTCGAGCAACTACTTTAGATTGTGTATGTTTGTCCTAACTATCCAATAGCATTTTAGTTGTAAATAATTAATTTAATTTGTTAAAAATAATATTGGAAAATTAAACAAATCAATATTCTGTTTTTTTTGTGTTTATTTGGAGTTAGGAACTATTGCTGTGTTTAAAAACACAATCTAAACGATCATCTTAATTACTTGTAATGCCCAAATTGAAAATGTAAAAAAAATATTATTTTCCCTTAAATAGGTAATTAAAAATGCATTGAACCTTAAAAATCGAAATATCTCAAAAACGGCTAACTATAACGAAAACTCACAGGACAGCTTTTTTATGTTGAAAAGTGCGATGAATCAGTTTTTTATTCAAAAAGCAAAAATTGCACTAAGAAAAATTTTTCGGTCATTTTAATACACTACAGGTACAGTAGAGAGCGCCCTCAAGCGGCTACAGTAAAAATATACCCATGGTTCGTTTTGCCGTACCAAAAAACCCTTGTATACCAATTTTCACTGTAATACATCAAATATTGTTCGAAATATTTAAAAAAAAACTATTTTAGAAAGTAAATTTAAACACCCTGTATTTTGGAAGCCACGCATTTTTCGACCCATGTTTATATAGACTTTATGCATTAATTTTAAAAGTTCTATCGAATCTTAAAGTTATGCAACAATAAACTGTATACCGTATACCGGAGCAGCCACGAAAGGAGACGTCTAGCATATACTGTCTTAACAGTCTGAATTCCTGCATGTAGAGCGCTGTCACCAGCAAAGGTGTGAATTGGATTGATCGTACAGGAGAGGAAGTCGTTGATATGTAGTAGACACAATGTTGGAGCAGGGATCGAACACCCGCGTTGATATTGTGCGATGAAGAGGAGAACCTGTCGATTACCAAAGAAGAAGTCAGCCTCTCATCTGCGTAGTTTCTCTGCAAGGCCATTTCTATATGTTTTGTTACTATTATTGTTAAATTTGGTGGTATTGTTAACGTAAAAGTATCTATGGGCCCATTGCAAAATCAGCGCAGTATAATTCTTTGTAATTTTGTCTTATCTATTTAAAATGACAGGAAAGTTGATATCCAAAGTTATACGTTCATTAGATCAGCAAAGCAATTAGTTTGGATAAGATAACATTTCCTTAAAAATTCGTCATATCTGACCATAAAACCAAACAAAACAATTAATGACCCGTCAGCAGGGAACAACAAAATAGCCTACAAATTGACGTCTATATCGCTCATGGTCGGCAAATTCAACGGCATAATTAATGGACTGAGAGAACAGTGAAAGCTAAGAACGTAATGTTCTAAAACATTGCGTGTAAACGTTTAAATATTCAGTATTCAGATTGTCTGGACTTCGTCCATATATAGATATATTGCTGCGTGTGGCAGATGATTCAATCAATGAATAAGAGAAGATGCATGTAATTGGCAGTGAAAAACACGATTTCTTCTTAGTAATTATTTATTCGGCTTTGACGGTCGGTGAAAATAATAAGTATTCGTATTATGTAAATTGCTTAATGTTCGCGTGCATTATCTCTTAATGTTCTTCTCCCACCACGTCCTGGTGTTTATGTTTTGTTGGGCAGATTATTGCTTGTAATCGAGCAATTGTGTGGATTGCCTTACGCAAGTTAGGGTCTACTAATACTTGCTTCGTAGGTGATTTTGGATTATGGTCTGATGCCAGGTTGCCACGTCTAGAGAAAATCTCGTATCTAGAGGTTTTTCTCCCCGATGAGGAGTTAAGGGAATATTTCGAATAAATCCAGAGATTTTTAATTGAAGAGTATTGCTTCTTTGATAGCACCGTATACCGGAGTGTTTTGACTACCATATAGAGTTATTGGAGTTGAAGAGAAATTGAAAATACTAATTTTGAACTGATTAAGGTTTTGTAGTATATTGACTGATCGATGTTGCTTATGCTGGTTTTACAGCTCTTCGAGCGGTGAAAATTGGAGAAAAAACTCATCCTGGTCCCTAATACGTCCAGATAATAATAATAAACCGTCTTTTATTAGAAAAAACCCATTACAGATAATGCATATATTATTATCTATAATTAGATTAGTCAGCAGCTTAATGGCGAAGTTTAGCTATGACAGCTATTCTTACACTTAACCATTTACTGCATAAGAATAATAGATGGTAAAAAAGTACAGCTGTAAAGAAAATAAAAGGAGGGAAATGCCCATGTAACTGATCACAACCTAAACAAAAATTAGCTTAAAAATATACTAAGTGACATATAAATCCGAACACCCAGTTTAAATGGTTTTATTTTAATAAAAAATGGTGAATGTATTTATCTTATTGTAAATAACAAGTGAAAAAATTTTCAGCCTTATCAGTTGGACATTCCGGTTTTTATACTGCTTTTTTTTTAATTCACTAACGCTCTAAAAATGAATATTTCAGCCGCAGTAAAGAATCAACGTTGGCGGATTTTGGTTCTTGACATCCTTTACGATCGGTTACGATGCCTAGACTACGGAGACCTGTACGATTCTACCTTAACTACCTGAACCAGCTATTAAAATTATTGTTAGTGTTACATCAAATACAAAGGTTAATTAACTATTGCATCCATCGGACTAATATTAAATAAGCAATTAACTGCATTACCATCGGTGCTAGAGGTTAGCTTCCTAAAATGTAAAGCCGATATATCAGGGCTTACGTGCGCTGCAGCATGCCATTTACAGCTCGTAAAAGAACGTTGCCCAAACACTGCATTTCGCAATCCAAGAAGATGCTAATCTGCTCCTTAATACAATTTGAGAGAACAGGAGCTGATTGACAATATACCATTTCCATACTTTTGTATGGATACAACAAAATAACGTTTCCTAGGGGTCATCATCTAATGGTAACCTTCAACGTAATTTTAAGGTCAAATGGAAACCATGTTTTTGCTACCGGACCTTTACGTATACCTTTGTATATCACCTTGACGATGACCTTAATGGGTTTTTGAGGGTGTTCATTGAAAACAGCAAATATCCCGAAAAGCACGTCTCATAAAGAATAAAAGTAGAAGAATAAAGTTGGGTGTAGTATGGATACATAAAAATATCTCAAAAGGTACGTTTCTCAAAGAAAATTTTATTAGAACAAAGCGTTGAAAGGGGTCATGTAATGGTAACCTCAACCGTGACCTTGACTATGACCCTTACGATAATTTTAAATTCAAAACAGACAATTTTAAACTCCAATTTATGACAATGGAAATGTAAAGAACATAAACTTTATGTTCAAGTATGTCAATGACCTTGATCATGACCACCAAGGTCATTTGAACATAAAATAAATTTTTAAAGAAAAGAATCTATTTTAATTCCTGGATTGACAAGTTGTGTACAGTTCCAGTATATCCCTGCCAATGGATCTGACCATGACACCATTTGAAGGCCGAAAACATTTTTATGCAATCCCGTACCTTTTGTTGGGAATATAGAAAAGCTAATTTCATGGTTCTTTGATATATTTGCCCGTGACCTTGACTGTGATCTTCAAGATAATTCATACGCCGAGTTGATTTTTTAACGAGATACAATTCTTGCTTCAAGAACAGTAATTTTACTTCCTGTTAAATCATCGATTATCGTAAAACCGTTAAGGCTGTGATCAAGGTCACTTTCATTGTCTCCTTTAGATGACCCTTTTTAAACCTTGCACCTTTGCTCTGTAAAAATTTTCTCTAGGTAGCATCCTTTTCGAGATATTTTGTTGTGTTCATATCTTTCGGGATGCCCTTAAATGATCTTGCGGCTCATAGTCAAGGTCATGAATAAGGACCTATTTGATCGTAAAATTTCCCGCATTTTACGCTTTTGGTATCAAAAATAGGGACTTCCATTTAAGGAAACTGTCTTCAACATCAGATTGCCTTGAGGATTATAGACAAGGTCACACAAGCAAAGAATCTATTTTTAATCCCTGGATTAACAAATTGCGTACAATTTTGCGTTCTAGTATATCCCTACCAATAAATCTGACCATGACGTCATTTGAAGGCCGAAAACATTTTTATGTAATCCCGTACTTTTTGTTGGGAATATAGAAAAGCTAGTTTCACGGTCGAGGTTCTTTCATATATTTGATCGTGACCTTGACTATAATCTTCAAGATAATTCAAAGGCCGAATTGATTTTTTAACGAGGTACAATTCTTGCTTCCAGAACAGTAATTTTACTTCCTGTTAAATCATCGATTATCGTAAAACCGTTAAGGCTGTGATCAAGGTCACTTTCGTTGTCTCCTTTAGATGACCCTTTTTAAACCTTGCACCTTTGCTCTGTAAAAATTTTCTCTAGGTAGCATCCTTTTCGAGATATTTTGTTCTGTTCATATCTTTCGGGATGCCCTTAAATGACCTTGCGGCTCATAGTCAAGGTCATGAATAAGGACCTATTTGACCGTAAAATTTCCCGCTTTTTACGCTTTTGGTATCAAAAATAAGGGCTTCCATTTAAGGAAACTGTCTTCAACATCAGATTGCCTTGAGGATTATAGACAAGGTCACACAAGCAAAGAATCTATTTTTAATCCCTGGATTGACAAATTGCGTACAATTTTGCGTTCTAGTATATCCCTACCAATGAATCTGACCATGACGTCATTTGAAGGCCGAAAACATTTTTATGTAATCCCGTACTTTTTGTTGGGAATATAAAAAAGCTAATTTCTCGGTCCAGGTTCTTTCATATATTTGCCCGTGACCTTGACTATGATCTTCAAGATAATTCAAATGCCGAATTGATTTTTTAACGAAATACAATTCGTGCTTCCAGAACAGTAATTTTACTTCCTGTTAAATCATCGATTATCGCAAAACCGTTAAGGCTGTGATCAAGATCACTTTCGTTGTCTCCTTTAGATTACCCTTTTTAAACCTTGCACCTTTGCTCTGTAAAAATTTTCTCTAGGTAGCATCCTTTTCGAGATATTTTGTTCTGTTCATATCCTTCGGGATGCCCTTAAATGACCTTGCGGCTCATAGTCAAGGTCATGAATAAGGACCTATTTGACCGTAAAATTTCCCGCTTTTTACGCTTTTGGTATCAAAAATAAGGACTTCCATTTAAGGAAACTGTCTTCAACATCAAATTGCCTTGAGGATTATAGATAAGGTCACACAAGCAAAGAATCTATTTTTAATCCCTGGATTGACAAATTGCGTACAATTTTGCGTTCTAGTATATCCCTATCAATGAATCTGACCATGACGTCATTTGAAGGCCGTAAACATTTTTATGTAATCCCGTACTTTTGTTGGGAATATAGAAAAGCTAGTTTCACGGTCGAGGTTCTTTCATATATTTGCCCGTGACCTTGACTATGATCTTCAAGATAATTCAAAGGCCGAATTGATTTTTTAACAGATACAATTCTTGCTTCCAGAACAGTAATTTTACTTCCTGTTAAATCATCGATTATCGTAAAACCGTTAAGGCTGTGATCAAGGTTACTTTCATTGCCTCCTTTAGATGACCCTTTTTAAACCTTGCACCTTTGCTCTGTAAAAATTTTCTCTAGGTAGCATCCTTTTCGAGATATTTTGTTATGTTCATATCTTTCGGGATGCCCTTAAATGACCTTGCGGCTCATAGTCAAGGTCATGAATAAGGACCTATTTGATCGTAAAATTTCCCGCTTTTTACGCTTTTGGTATCAAAAATAGGGTATCAAAATAAGGAAACTGTCTTCAACATCAGATTGCCTTGAGGATTATAGACAAGGTCACACAAGCAAAGAAACCATTTTTAATCCCTGGATTGACAAATTGCGTACAATTTTGCGTTCTAGTATATCCCTACCAATGAATCTGACCATGACGTCATTTGAAGGCCGTAAACATTTTTATGTAATCCCGTACTTTTTGTTGGGAATATAGAAAAGCTAGTTTCACGGTCGAGGTTCTTTCATATATTTGACCGTGACCTTGACTATGATCTTCAAGATAATTCAAATGCGAATTGATTTTTTAACGAGATACAATTCTTGCTTCCAGAACAGTAATTTTACTTCCTGTTAAATCATCGATCATCGTAAAACCTTAAAAGCTGTGATCAAGGTCACTTTCATTGTCTCCTTTAGATGACCCTTTTTGAACCTTGCACCTTTGCTCTGTAAAAATTTTCTCTAGGTAGCATCCTTTTCGAGATATTTCGTTCTGTTCATATCTTTCGGGATGCCCTTAAATGACCTTGCGGCTCATAGTCAAGGTCATGAATAAGGACCTATTTGACCGTAAAATTTCCCGCTTTTTACGCTTTTGGTATCAAAAATAGGGGCTTCCATTTAAGGAAACTGTCTTCAACATCAGATTGCCTTGAGGATTATAGACAAGGTCACACAAGCAAGAATCTATTTTTAATCCCTGGATTAACAAATTGCGTACAATTTTTCGTTCTAGTATATCCCTACCAATGAATCTGACCATGACGTCATTTGAAGGCCGTAAACATTTTTATGTAATCCCGTACTTTTGTTGGGAATATAGAAAAGCTAGTTTCACGGTCGAGGTTCTTTCATATATTTGCCCGTGACCTTGACTATGATCTTCAAGATAATTCAAAGGCCGAATTGATTTTTTAACAGATACAATTCTTGCTTCCAGAACAGTAATTTTACTTCCTGTTAAATCATCGATTATCGTAAAACCGTTAAGGCTGTGATCAAGGTTACTTTCATTGTCTCCTTTAGATGACCCTTTTTAAACCTTGCACCTTTGCTCTGTAAAAATTTTCTCTAGGTAGCATCCTTTTCGAGATATTTTGTTATGTTCATATCTTTCGGGATGCCCTTAAATGACCTTGCGGCTCATAGTCAAGGTCATGAATAAGGACCTATTTGATCGTAAAATTTCCCGCTTTTTACGCTTTTGGTATCAAAAATAGGGTATCAAAATAAGGAAACTGTCTTCAACATCAGATTGCCTTGAGGATTATAGACAAGGTCACACAAGCAAAGAAACTATTTTTAATCCCTGGATTGACAAATTGCGTACAATTTTGCGTTCTAGTATATCCCTACCAATGAATCTGACCATGACGTCATTTGAAGGCCGTAAACATTTTTATGTAATCCCGTACTTTTTGTTGGGAATATAGAATAGCTAGTTTCATATATTTGACCGTGACCTTGACTATAAACTTCAAGATAATTCAAAGGCCGAATTGATTTTTTAACGAGATACAATTCTTGCTCCCAGAACAGTAATTTTACTTCCTGTTAAATCATCGATCATCGTAAAACCTTTAAAGCTGTGATCAAGGTCACTTTCTGTCTCTTTTAGATGACCCTTTTTGAACCTAGCACCTTTGCTCTGTAAAAATTTTCTCTAGGTAGCATCCTTTTCGAGATATTTTGTTCTGTTCATATCTTAAATGACCTTGCGGCTCATAGTCAAGGTCATGAACATATTTGATCGTAAAATTTCACTTTTTACAGTTCCGGTATCAAAAATACGAGTTTCCGTTAAGGAAGCTGTCTTCAACATTAAATTACCTTGAAAGTTATATAGACAAGGTCACATCCAAGGTAACCTACAGATGCCCTTCACAAACCTTACAACTTTGTTCTACTAGATTTTTCTATAGGAAACGAATTTTTTCGAGATACCTGGAATACCCATTCTGTATGCTTCCTATGCAATGTGATAATTCAGAAACAAATCGCTATTTACAAATGATTCCTTTTAGAATCTCACTCAAGATATTTACATTCAAAATCGTCATAAGTGAAGTGGAGATATTCGATTTCTTTGAAGTGCCTTAGCAAAAATAACCGTTTCAAAAGGTAAATGTATTTGGAAACGTTCTCAATATGAAATAACGGATCAACCAAGAACGAAATACTGACCGCTGATTAGTTATCATACAAAGCATACGTCGACTTGCAGCGATATAGTATTGCATGCAATGTATGACTACACAAACCCTCGACGCGTCCTGATTGTTAAAACGTTTTACTTAAATAATGAGTCGACTGTTGCAACAATTTGGAAGGTACGACAAGATTTTGGTCGAAATAATGTACCCAGTGTCAGCGCCATTCATCAGTTGGTGCAGAAATTTGAACAAGCAGGTGAAATTAAAGATATGCCAAGGTCGAGCTATGTTCGTACTCCGGAAAATATCGAGAGAGTTCGTGGAAGTGTAGTGGAGCGCCCTGAGACGTCTACCAGACATCGTTCTCAAGAACTGGGTATTCTGGCTCCTGAAATCCAACATTTTAACCTGCAAAACATGTGGTTCCAGCAGAACGGAGCAACTTGTCACTCAGCTAGGAAAACAATGTATATTTTGCGAACAATATTTCCGGGACGTTTAATTTCTCGATTTGGTGATGCCAACTGGCCTCCAAGGTCACCGGATTTAACGGCTCCTGACTTTTTTATGGGAATTATTGAAAAACAGGGTTTAAGCCAACAAACGAAATACTGTAGAGCAGCTGAAGAACAATGTTGCATAACTTCTAAGTTTCAATAAAAGAATAAAATGGACGTACTTTATTTCATTTCACAAATACGAGTATTCAAGATACAAACCTGTCAGTTACATATCGGCCACTCTGTATATCCATAAGTCACTATAGTATATTTATTTTCATCTGTTGTATGAAAGTCATATAAGGTTTTCCCATCCTAGCAACAATATGCATTTAACCAGGATAATCCGTTGAGCATATCTCCTATTAACATACAAATCGATTTTTATATTAGCTATGTGTACCTGATTTTTGAAAGCAAGTGTTAATTTCTTGCTAAATACCAACAGCAGACGATTATATGAGTCCGCAAACTTTCACGAAATAGACTACTAAGCATATGTCCATGTTTGTGTATTGTTCATACATTTATACTGCAACTTGCGTGCTTAGATTATTGTGTTATACAGTTATCATCAATGTTATTTTGTTTTTTCACGCTTACTTTGCATTTTGAATGATTCTTCAATGTAATTAAAATACCATATCACTTTCTTACATGCGTGCAAATTGGATAATTCGACGGAATCACTGACTCAGACAGGCACAAAACAGAAAAGAAATCAGACGAGAGAGAGACAGAACATTTTTAACTCCCACACAAAACGGATGCATTTTTTAGAAGTCTTGTTTGTTTCCGGGTAGACATTTAATGTTTGCTTTGCTAATAAAAAGAATCAACACAAAAGTCTCACCTTTTAATTTGCCTATTGTCGTTGGTTAACATATTCTACCTATATGAATCCAGATACCGTAGCTTCTAGCCGGGGCGGCAGCTCTCCAAACATGTAAGCAGTACTCTTGGCTAGGTCCTTTATCTGGGCCTTGTAACTTCTTAACTTGAATATGTGTCATAGTTGACTAACATTTCTTATTCCATCTTGTAGACGTCAGACATTTAATTACTCGAAGTTGAGAAGCATAAATTAACATTGCCTACAAATTGTGTTTCATTTGTAATAAAGGAAATGGAATATTTCAAAATGACACCAAAATACTTATGGTTATTAAATTTTTACGTTCTTATTCCCCCCCTCCCCCTTCGCAGGCATACTTCCCTGGCGAGCCATTTCATTATTTTCTGGAACGTCCAACCGGTTCCAGGGAGGTTCCTGGAACGTCTCGGGAATTTCGGAGACCTAAGGTGTTTAAAAATGGGCAAATAAGTAATACGGCAACTCTACAAAAAGCATTGCTTGTATGTGGATGATATAATATCTTATTAACTAACAAAAATCGTATGTGTATAATAAATATAATTAGTTATAAAAGGTATTTACATAATCTTGAATGTTGAGGTTTTAGTTTTCTATATAATTATGTATGGTCATTCTCTCAACAGTACAAACCCAATCTTTTAATAATCGTCTAATTTTTTTCCGAATTTGTGTCCTCATTTCGCTACGTTCTATATTGTATAACTCAGCTGCTAGGAATTTAAATGATTTTTTTAATAAAGTTTTGTGTGGCCTTTGAAGATCTGATGAGCCTATTCGAAATCGTGTGTCATGCTCGTGTTTACGTGGACGTTGCTCATTAAAATGTTCATGGTATAAGGTGGTGACATGTAAGAAATAAAGTTGCCTACTATCAAGTATCTCCATTATTGAAAATTATTTAAAAAAATCATTATCACGGATACCGTTTTCACAAGCATTTTCAGTGCGCTGTTGAAGTTCTTCCAGAGTATTTACTGTTCCATCATGATACACCAACTATTTGAAATAGCGTCACAGAAAAAAAAAGGCAAGGCGTTAAATCCGGAGAGCGAGCAACTAAAGTTACAAATATCCGTATTGTTTTGGTAAACATGGGCCATACAGCTAGTCGAACCAAACCATACAATAACACAAAAAGCTTGCTAAATTTAGGTTTACGATAAGAGCAATGAAAAAACCCTAAAATTTTACACGCCAAGGATCAAGAATATCAAAAAATCTGTGTAATAGTATTATTTTTAAAAGCTCTAATTTTTTACTATTTCTTTCACTATCCAACTTTTATATAGATGATTCTTCTTCTCTTTTTATGCTACACCTAGATCAGAAATATATGTTTTACATTTGGCATATCAGGCTGTGATGCCGTGTATTATATGAGTTTCAACTGAGGCATAGTACAGTATTCGATTTTATTTTTTATTTATTTATTTCTGATTTTTTTGATAACGTATGCAATATAGTTATCTCACCTTAAATGTGAATCTATAAACACTCCAAGACTCTATCGATTTTTGGAAATAATAACTAACGGAATTTTGCTTGAAGCTGGGTAAACATTTTTAATAAGATTTAAGTGCAATAAATTTTGTCTTTTCGAAGTTAACTGCTAAATTTTACTATCAAACCAGTTAATGATCTTCATAAAATCCTTTTCAACGATTTGTTTTAGTGTATTACAGTCATCAGCTTAATATAAGTAGTAGTATGCCCTTTACCTAAGATCCCTGCTCCAACTGAGCTTGCTCATTAGTTCACTATGCATTACATCCAAACTGTTAGAAAAAATAGTTAATATACAGCTAAATCAGTATTCAATAGATGAAAACGTTCTCCCTAAGCACCAATCGGGTTTTAGGGGATATAGCCACTGCTCTTTTAAATCTTAATGATGAAATTATACGGTCGCTAGATAAGAGGCTTGCCACTCTACTTATATCCTTGGATTTTTCAAAAACCTTTGACACCATTGGCCATTCACTTATGTGCGCAAAACTGTATCATTATGACCTTGACCATACAGCGTTGAACTTACTTTGCAATTACTTAAGTGTTCGTAACCAAGGCGTTATTCTACATAACAAAATATCTGAGATAACAACAATAACATCAGGAGGTCCTCAAGCTTCTGTTTTAGAACCGTTGTTATTCATTATACAGGGTATCTGCAAAGTTGGGGTTTTCCTTTTCAGAAACAACTACCCTTGAAATAACAAAGGTGATGTGTAGTGAAACGAGGGCGACCAAGTAAAAAAAAATAAAGGAAACAGTACTCACCCTCCAATTGACGAGAAGGGCTAAGTACGTCTCTGCCCGAAATCATACCGCTCCAACAGAAAATGAAATCAGCTGATGCGCTACCGAGCAGACGCAGGCAAACAAGGAAGGCAAAATGTTGTGTAAAAAGTCTAGATATTGCATCCCGTCCAATCGATTTGGGAGAATAAATGGTCCAATGAGCATACCGTTCACCATGCCAGCCCAAACATTCACCGAAAATGTTTGTTGAAAATGTGCCCGACGGACAGCGTGCGGATTTTCTACTGACCAAACATGAGTGTTGCGAAAGATATTCACCCCATTACGCGTGAACGTAGATTCGTCTGTCACCAATACGCACTTCAAAAAGTCCGGATTATTGTCATGTTGATGCAACAACCACTCACAAAACCGCACTCTTGCTGGAAGATCGTCAGGTTGAAGGGCTTGTACACGTTGGACGTGAAACGGATACAGCCCCTCTTCACGCAGCGTTTGTCACACTTTAGATTTTGATACTTGCACTTCTCTAGCCACATCTCTAGTGCTTGTTGTTTTTTGAAACGCAATCGATTATACGAGTTCGTTTACCTCTACACGCGTGACCGTAACCGTCGGTTGAAGGTTGCATACTGACCTGACACACTGACCCCGACCCCCGCCAGTTCTGTCGTCGGGTTGAGCTAGTAGCCGGTACCAGTTGGGGATATCGCGAGTCGCGGCTACAGGACGGTATTCAGATATTTTTGATGTTGCAGAGCCCTTTATATCGGTTCCCTTAAGACATTGGTGTATATGGTACTAAGAAAATTTGCTTATGTTTTCAAGATCTACACGTCGTGTAAAGGAAAACCCCAACTTTGCGGACACCCTGTATATGTCAGTATAAGACATCAAAACCATTTTACAATGCCTATGTAACTTCACTCTATTATAGATCTTTCACGTATAATGCAGTGTCTCTCTTTAACATCTATTGGCAGGAATATTGATATATCAAATACTAATAACATCCGTTTCAAACTGCATCTCAGACAACGTCTTCTAGGAATTCAGCATAGGATCAATGAATAAACTCTTTGTGGTCAATAACCATTATGTTCTTTTATTTTGATTCATATACATACAATACTTTAGTGTATATGTAAAATACCATATTTGTATGTCAAATTAGCATTAAACTTTAGTCTTTAGAAAGGTTGAGTGTAAGAATAGCTGTACTAAACTCCGCCAATAAAGCCGTTTATTATTATTATTATTATTAGAGAGTGTCGTCTGCAAAGCATATAACTTTTCCAGCACTATTAATTTTGAATAAGTCATTTGAATTGAGATTGAATAATACTGGGCCTAGTACTGTTCCTTGAGGCACACCACACCTATTGTACATTTTTTACTGAAAGCGTTAGAGATTTTGACAGTCTGTGTACCTGAAAAGTAACTTTTCAATAGTATTTGTGATGTTCCCCTAAGTAGTAGTAGTAGTAGTCCTTTATTTAGAAAAAAAAATCCTAATTTCAACAACTGCAACAACTGGTAGCATTACAGCATTTCACAAGTACATACATATATATATTCAAATATAATAATATTAACAAATTCTGTCAGATCTTATGTGTTTGATAAGTGCTTTCTTGAAATACCCGACTGAGTCGGCGTTTTTTATTTGCTGAGGCCACTTATTGTATTCACATAGACCTTTGTACATTATAGTCCCATACCTTTGAGAATCTGAACATGACCAACCGTATCAAAGGCGTTGTTCAGGTCAACAAAGATACCAATAGTAGGTATTTTTTTGTGGACAGAGTTAGGTTCATCCATTGCAGTCTGTAGTCGATTTTCCTTTTCTAAGTCCATATTGGTCATGTATTCTCAAAAAATCAATAGTTCAGAATACACTGTCCAATGTGAGGATTTCAATCTCAAAAACAGTTAGAGCTGCAATCTTTGTCACATTATGCGAGTGCTGCTAACGCGTTTTGCAAAATAAGACATTGCAATATTAGCTTATTTAAAAAAATACAATTCCAGAAATTTGCAAAAGGAAACTTCAAGAGAAAAGCATTCGTCAACCCCCAACCCGTTTTCTAAAATTTGCAGACCAAAAAATGCGTAACCCTTTAATAGTATTTGTGATGCTGCTCTAAGTCCCAATCTTTCCAGAACCTTGAGAAGCTCGTTATGATTCACAGTATCAAAGGCATTTTTTAGGTCCACAAAGATACCAATAGTATGTATTGTTTGTGGACATTTGTAGTTAATTTCATCAATCGCAGCCAAAATTGTGGCTATCGTCAATTTTCCTTTTCTACATCTTTATTGGTCAGATATTCTCAAAGAATCAATAGTCCAGAATACACTGTTAGAGCTACAATCTTTGTTAAGTTAGTCGAGTGATGCTGATGCGGTTTACAAGATTTTAGGATAATTAAAAAAAATATAACTCCAGAAATTTGCAAAAAGAAATTTCGTTATCATATTGATAGAAAAAGATCAGATCACCGACACCCGAAATGTTTCAGATTGTCTGAGAGATAGTTGGATTCCTACTCAGCCTACTGCCTAAAATAATTCAACCCTTCAAGGGAACAGCATTCGTCAACCCCTAACCTATTTTCTAAAATTTCCAGACCACAGAATGCGTAACCGTTTAATAGTATTTATGATGCTGCTCTTAGTCCCAACATTCAACATATCAAAGGCATTTTTCAGGCTAACAAAAATACCAATAGTAGGTTTTTTTATCGACATTAGAGTTAATTTCAACCTAAATTGCATATGTTGTCGCTTCTCCTTTTCTAAATCCATGTTGGTCAGAACTCTGGTGACGGTCAAAGCTATTCTCTGACTTGATCCTGTCAATCAGGTGATCAGAGATGGACAATCTTTCAATGTCATGAGCTTCCAGCATTTTCGAGAACCCTCCTTTTCACCGTTCAACGCATACCTCCCACTTCTCAACCTTCTGTTCTGTGGTCAACGCGCGCTACACATTTCCCGGCGTTCACAAGGTCGCCTTGCACACGTCTACGTATCTACTTTAATGTTGCATATTGTTCTCCATCGCCGTTATTCAGGTCGAAAAATCATCGGGAAATGATGCAAGCCACCAGCTAGTTGCCCCTAGGTGAACTTCACTGCTCAAGGATACGGCGAGTGGGAGCTTCTGCTGGCGAGCCGTTATATGCACGGCGTAGCCCATAGTACACAGCAGTAGAACTTGATGAAATAATGTCTGTAATTATAAAAGTACTGGACAAACACAGGAGCTGAAGCACGTAATGTTTTTGAATTATTCCTTGTCAAATGCAATAATTGAATTTTGTACCCGCTGTCACGCATTGAAGCTGCTTTCTTCCAAAATTTCCAAACTCTCAGATTACCTGGTATCAAAAAGATGTCGTAGAATACTCAACATTTAAGTAATGACCAGAAACATGTCTTCACCGCGGAAAGATCGACTGCTACAAATTTATGAGAACTTCATAAGCACTGCTTCTGAAAACTAGCTTTAAGTGGACTCCATCTGCACGGATTATACGAAAGCTTTCGACAGAGTAAATCACGATCTTATTTTGGCGAAATTAGAAAATATCAAGTTATCAACTATCCTGGTTTAGAAGCTACCTGTCAGGACGAACACAGTGTGCTAGATATTCTGGTTCGTTACCTAATCCCATCAATGTCTTTTCGGGTGTACCCCAAGGCTCCTACATTGGTCCGTTTTATCCAACTTATTTGTTAACGATGTTGCAGGATCTATATCTAATAGCTGTTATTTGTTTTTTGCAGATGATCTTAAATAATTCAGAACAATGAGAAATATCAACGATGCAGAAATCTTACAAAGACAACTTATAAGTCTTAATCGGGGATATAGTAATAATAACGTTAATATCTTTTTAAATAAATGCTACCAGATAAGATTCAGCCGTAATTTAAATTTTCTCATGTATGAATATAAAGTTGAAAACCGTGGCCTCATAGGCCGATATAGTTAGGGATTTAGGTATAGCTTTAAATACAAAATTAATTATTAAAACACACATTAGAGAAGTTACTTCTAAATACCTTTCTGTAAAAGTTTTTCGAAACTGATACTTGTCTTTGTAATTTTTTAAAACAGGCAGCTTATTAAGATGGGTCGGAGTCAGAATGCTTCAGAACGAATAAGTAAGTTGAACATAGACTCCTTGGAATGCCACAGGGATATTTTTGATTTATGTTCAATCTTTAATATAGTTAATAATAATAATTTTTTTGCAACATACAGTTAGGTGAAAATAGTAGCAAAATACATTTATATAAGATATGTTACCAAAAAGGGCTGAAGGCATTTAAATATCATACACATTCATATATATATATACCGGGTGGCGCGTCGAAAACAAAACAGACGCATATACTGGGAGCTCAGTTTTTTTTTTGAAAAACGGTCAGACCCGTCGATTTTGTTTTCGAGGGGGACACGAGTTTGGCAAAAAAATTACGTTAGCACGTGCAGCCCCCTAAGCGGGGGTGACACCCACCACCCCCAAAATCTTAAATGGAAAGGGGGGTCGAGTGATACCTTATTTTAAAGGTCTTTCAATTCCCTTTATAATGATATAAAATTAATGTACTTCAGTTCAGTAGTTTTGAAGATTTATTGATTTAAAGCTTAGATAAAACTAATACATCATCATTAGTAGAGATCAATACATTTGGCAGCAAAGTAATTTAAAAATGAAGAATGAATTGACCCGTTAGGCAAGTAAATGTTGAAAATGGCCACCATGACTCTCCATGCAATAATAAAGATTTTGCTCAAAACGTTGCCGCATATTTTGCTTTTTAAATGACCCCACATAAAGAAATCCAAAGGTGATAAATCTGGCTACCTTGGGGGCCATTCAATGGCACCTCTTCTACCAATCTATCGATCTGGAAACGTCTGATCTAAATATTGTCGAACACGTAATGCGTAATGTGGTGGGGCACCATCCTGTTGGAACATCAACCTATTCGCAATGTACCGCCGATCATTCTGATTTTCAATTATGGCTGTTAATGCACGATCTATGGCGTCTTCCAGTAATTCCAAGTACTTTTTACCGGTCAAATTTCCAGGTAAGGAAACAGAACCAACTAAATGATCGCCAAAAATACCAGCCCAAACATTTAATTTTTGTGGCTGCTGTGTATGAACCTCATGATAAATTCTGGAATTAGAATCGGACCAATATCGGCAGTTATGACGATTTACTACGCCATTCAAGAAAAAGGAAGATTCGTCGGAAAAGCAAGTGTTGAATAGAAAACGTTCATCGTTTATAATTCGTTCAATCATATCTTCACAAAATTGTAATCGCCGATCAAAATCGTCTTCATTAAGTTCTTGTACCAGGTGAATTTTATATAAAACCCCCACTTCTATTGCTTCGTTCCTTATGGGATTTTCAATGTTGCGTTTTTTATTGGCGACTGACCCAGTTTGCCGAAATTTAGCTACAGGTTCTAGAACATATTTTCGATGCACGTTACTGTTCTCATGTCGCTCATTAAATATTTCTGCCATTCTATTAGCGCACTGATTATTTCCGAAAAATATTTCGATAATTTCAACTCTTTCTGCTGTGGTTAATTTATGTAATAAAGCGTTACAAGTTATTTTAGCAACAAAGTTTGGTCGAATCAATCGCAAACTATGTACTAAATTCCTATTTAAAATAAGTACGAGATATTTCCTTATCTTTCTTCAAGAAATAACTTTTTTGCCACAAGAAAACGGTCCAATAGCCATTTTCAACAACAAAATGATAAACAAACCATGGGCGTAGTGAAGAAAAGCATGTACTTATTAGTATTTTTTATGGAGTAGTGCTGCTGTGTAGAAAGAGATATGCTGTGTTATAAATGCGACTATGTTAATGTGTGTCCATTACGGATGGCACGAATTATGTGACAAGTTGAGACTGCGATACATACCTACATAAATCTACATATAATGTGCTGTTTGATTGCAGAGAAGAAGGTAATCAAAGTAAGGATTCCGATATTTATAGCCGTATAACTTATAATAGCTAACATCTTGCTAAAGGGCATGCGGTATGTAATATATATAGTGTCACATAACTTGTTATGAACCATGTTACTTGGACAACTACCTTAGATTTATACGCTCCTGGCGAAACCATTTATTTCTTCTGTAACGGGAAAAAAGTTTGAAATTTCATCTCTGTTGACAGGTAACAAAATGTCACATTTTATGAAACTACTTTTTTCCCCGGGTGAAAAAATGAGTACTTTTCTCCCGGATATTGTATAAGCACATAAGCAAAGATAGATATTTAATCTTGGAATATTTCTTTATACGATAAAGTTACATTTCCTTTATATCAAAAATACACTTGGTAAATGTGCATTGCATGAATGAAACGTTTCTTAAACTATTCGGTACAACGGTCGGATTTTCTTGTTTGAAATCATATGATTTTCTGCCATCACAACTCCCGTTGATGTACTTCGTCGCAAATCAGGAGTTATTCCAGCATTACCGCACGTTCTAAACACTTTATTAGCTATTTCTGTCCTGTCTGCTACCGATTCATCAACATACCCTTCAGCGACCGTTGATGACTTCCACACGCCATGTTTCTTAAGAGTCTCCCCCAGATTCAATTAAAAGTGTAGCAAACGATCTTCGAAATGAATGACCTGTATATGAGTTCGAATTTTCAAGTTGAAGAAAATTAGCCACTGTTTCGGGAACCTTACAAAACTGGTTTTTATCCACAACACATTTTTCATTGTGATATGCATGAGACAGGCGGCGATCCTTTGCTACTGCTGGACGAAGGTCTATGTACATTTGGTAAAATTTAATATATTTTTCAGTAACTACAAATCTCCTGTTTACATCATTCTTTGTTTCCTTAAGTTTTACAATTAATAACGTTCCCGTATCTTCAATATAATCTAATGTTACCTGGCTGATTTCAGAAATTCTACAACCTCCTGCAATCCCAAATACAACAACAACCTTGGCCATTCAATAAACTTTATCGGGAGCATTATTTAAAAACTCACTGATTTGTGTACTCGTAGAAATCGCAGCTTTCTTAGGCCTGTAACCTCTTCCATTTTTTTTTCAATAATGTAGTTAGTTTGAAATATTTTGAAAGGTTTACATTATTATTGGATCGTAACATACTTTCAATCATTGAATAATGCCATGAATCTTGAATACGCGGTTTCGTAAATTTTCCTGGAAATACTTTTTGTGACGCTACTTTGGCCGTTTCTACTAATTCCGGTGGAGTCAAAGAAAACTCGGAATCAGACATCGTTTAAAAATAACTTCTAAACAACCACTAAGCTCACAATTTTTAAATCAAATCACAAAATTAAATTGACAGCTATTTGATTACTTTAAAAACTCTCCTTAGCAATGCAGCTCTTATTGTCGCTATAAGTACAACATAAACTACTAATTTCAAAATTCAAATTCCACATTGATAATAATATTGTAATAATATAAATTTTCAATATTAATCGTCGTTTTTCCCGTAACAGAAAAAAATTGAGTATTATACACGGGAAAAATACTAGATTTTAGCTTTCGGTTTCACTTGTATAATAACACTATATATTATTTAACTTTAGCAGATTTTATATCATGATGCCTTAATCATGTATCATCAGTTGATTTGGATCAAACAAAATGATGATGACACCGTATTGAAACGACTTCCAATAAAACTTTAAAACTCGCTACCTAAACAGGTGGTGAGCTACAAGTGAGCACTTTTATATGGTTATTGAAGCAAGATTTAAATAAAATAGCTTCCTAGAGTACTAATTGACTCATTAAAAAGCCAATGTGTATTTTAGGGCAAAATTGTTCTGTTTATCAATTTATTTTTATACAATGTCCCTAATCTTTTTAACCTTGTTTGTTTTCAGTATCTGCTATGTAAATTTCGTATTTTACCGCTTATGGGTATTCATACAATGTATCGTATATACAGGGTGGCCCAACGAAATGATCGCACCCCCATTTGTGACTCACCTGGTATATTTTGTTTCGAGAGGTACACTTGCAATATCTTGAAAACATAAATGCGTGGGCTGGCATTTTCGGAAATCATATTGTAGGACCTTTCTTTATTTCTGGAAACTTAACGGGCAGACCTACTTGGACTTGTTGGAAAATACAATAAAACCGCGAACTAGAAATCAAAATTGGCGTGTCTTAGCGTTTTTCTCAAAATATACCAAGAGAGTCACAAACAGGGGTACGACCTTATCGTTGGGTCACCCTGTATGTATGTCTTTATTTGAGCATTCACTACTAAGCTAATGTTGACGTGCCAAGAAATGTTTGTACATTAACTGGCTTAAATAAATGTCTCTATACCTATCAACCTGAAACTCTATTTTATATTTATAACTGCTCCTCAATGCACATATCTTATGACAATCAACCTGGGGGTATTGCATCAGTTAGTTCAATGCCGCATGATAGACCAAGCTTACTGGTCAAAAATCGACCCTGTTTCAGAGAAAAGAAATGTGATAACATGTTTTAAAACGGAATTATATTGTTAAGGGTATATCTCATCGAGAGATGCAAAAACATTTGCTGGGTAACTTTTTCATTAAATGTCAAAATTGTAAAAATCACTTTTTACGGATATTTGTGAATTATTGGTGTCAGTGAGTAGCTAATTTCTTGTAACGTTTACTTTGATACCACAAAATAAATACAATTCGTCAAAAATCGTTGGTTTCTACATTTATTGTTAACCGGCAAATACATATTGGTAAGTCGGAAATCATAGCTAAAAGTTAAAGCCTTTGTGGTGCTAAACAATAAAAAAAAAATCGAAAATGCTGAACGATTTTTGCAAAGTTCTAATATTTTTTTTTAGAAAATCTCCTCCTACAAATTACCTCATTGCTTATTGTTGAAAGAGATAGCAGATTTGCTTATACTAACTACAAGCCTCTTCCCACTTCAGTTGGCCCAACTATTGAAATCTTAGTTTTTTTCTTATCAAACACAAATAATAAAAATGTAGCAGGGTGATATAGGTTTAAAATATTAACAATGAACATTTTGATAATATATAGTAGAAAAGACCAACTTTATCACTCCCTAATCAAATTTGCAGCATAAAAATAACACATGTTGCAATTACAGCATATCAACCCATTTTCATTTCAATGCAAAATAAGTCTATAACGCATAGGTGGCTGTGAAAAATGAAAGCCATGTCAATTGTTTTTATTAATCAGAGCTGTCAGAATACGTTTAAAATAGTTTTGGGTAGTTAAGTTTTTCAAAATGGGTAGAGGAAAGGTTATTAGTGAGAAAATTCGGTTAATGATAATTAATTTTTTTAATTCTGGGAAATCAAACTCAGAAATTGCAACTTTGTTAGACTTAACGCGGTACAGTGTGAGAAATATTGTTAGAAGATATAACGTAACTGGATGTTGACTGTCTGAAGAGAAAAGTGAAATTTCCAGCATCCATTATGGTCTGGGGCAGTATGTCGTCAAAAGGAGTAGGAAAACTTCATTCTATTGATGGAAATGTGGATACAAAATATATTTGGCAATTTTAGAAGAATCGCTTTTACCGGTGATGGAAGAATGTTTGACATCCGGCCAAGATTTTGTGTTTCAGCAAGATGGTGCAGCGTGTCATACCTCAAAATAGGCTATAAAATGGATGGAAGAAAATAATGTACCACTTTTGAAATGGGTTTCTAGCAGTGCAGATCTGTCACCTATTGAAACTTTGTGACACGAGATGAAAAAGGTTCTACGACAACATCCTGCTCGTACAATCACCGAACTGAGACAAAAGCTTCAAGAAATATGTGATTGTTTTACACCAAATTTTTGCCAAAACTTGGTTAACACTATGCCCCAAAGAATTTCAGCCGTAATAAAAAATAAAGGTGATGTTACCCAATGGTAATCTTTCAATTGTTGCTTTGTTAACTTCGCGCATTTATTCGCACATTGTTTATTTGTTCAGATGTTCTATTAGTTATAGGACTAAGTGATTTCAAATATGTATTTTTACGACTAGAGTGTATCTAAAATGTTTTTGAGAAAATAAATTGTTTTAGAAGTAAGTAGTTTCGTTATGTTTAGTTTATAAAGGCATATTTTGGTACAAACCTTGAAGTGGGCCAACTGAAGTGGGATGTAAAATAGTGTCTCTTATACCAAAACTGCAGCGTAGGAAGAAGCCTAAATACCAATTCACCGCGGGTGCTATGAAGAGCCTATAAAGAAACTTTGTTAATCCGGTTTTTGAACTGTCTAAGGTTAGTAGATGTGGGAAAAGTCACCTTAGATCTGTTCGATACCCTATGACAAAGGAGCGGTTCTATCGGCCAGTTCTGCATCGAGCATGGATAATGTAGTCGAGGCTGCAACACCGCAAATTTGTAAGCAGTACTCGATGTCATGTGGAGAAAAGTGCTTCTTAGCGCTAAACAAATAATCTAGATTTTTCCCAACAGACGAGATGTGTCACTCGGAATTCCTGCATGTAGAGTGCTACAATCAGCAAATCTGTCGATCGGATTGATTGTACAGGAAATATGGTCGTTCATTTGTAAAAGGAATAATCTCGTCGGAGCCAAAATTGATCCCTGGGGACACCCGCATTGACATTCTGAGATGAGTCAATTACGACGGATATCTAGCGGTCAGTAAGAAAGTCAGCCACCCATCCGCAAAGCTTCTGTTTCGTGATATCAAGAGCAACCACATGAGCCTCACCATAAGTTTATTACACAGTTGCGTGACGTAAACTACTGTGTCTGCCGTGGATCGCTTGGATTTATACACCTTACTTATAACAGAAAGCAGAGCTATATACCTGTAGTTATAAGGATCGCTCTTAGATCCTTGTTTTTTTGTCTAATAAACAATAAGAATAGGTTAGGTCGTAATCAGGATGGTCACTGATACTCACGTTGACGAAAACTTCCTTGGACCTTCGAGAGCCGAAAGAACAATGAAAGGAAGTAATACCTACAGCAAAATCCGTTTTTGTTCCAACCAACTAGCAGCCTAGCTACGCCCCTGTTATATGGATATAACCCTGCCTTGTTTACAGTGGAAAAAAGTAGTACCGTCATTCGCAGGTGATGAAACGTTCATCCAAAATGCTGTTTTTTGTGCTCGGTTGAGTGCCCTTCACTTTTTCTCACTGTTCCAGCACTCCATCTCGACACAGAACGAATCAATTTCCCGCCAAAACCGCTACCGATTTTTGTCTATTCTTCTTATAATGCATTTTCGTTTGATGGCGGTTCGGTTCCGAGATATTTGCTCAAATAGTTCCACACGTTTTCTATCAAATTGTGGTCTGGGAATTCGGATAGAGTTTAATTAATTTTAGTGCGTTGTAAGGTTACTTCCATTTACGGCCAATTTGCCTGTAATGCTTTTGATTACGACACACAAAGAATTTTGTTATAGAAATGTACAGTTAGTTGATCAGGAACGAACTATGCTCAGTGACACTAGAAGTGTTACACCCAGAAAAGATAATTTACTCAACTTGATTTTTTGGCGATGAGGTAGTACTTACAAAACACCTTACATCTCAGTAGCTAACGGGTGATTTTTTAAGAGGTATAGGATTTGATTTTCAAAAAAACACAAAAAAATTGAAATAACGATTGAATCTTTATTTGAGTCGATAGGACGGTCGATATAATTTAATGTTTAAAGATTATTTCATGTTAATTTTGGCCGCGGCCCCGCTTTAGATGGCCCATGCGCAAGGTCCAATTTTGGCACACTCTCTCCAACATATCGGCCGGTATCTCTCGAATAAATGCTTCAATATTGGCTTCCAGTGCGTCAATCGTTGCTGGTTTATCCCTGTAGACATTAGCCTTAACATGGCCCCACAAGAAATAGTCCAACGGCGTTAAATCACACGACCTAGGCGGCCAATTGACGGGCCCCAAACGTGAGATAAACTGTTCACCGAACTCGCCTCTCAATAGGGCCATTGTTTCGTGTGCGGTGTGGCATGTGGCACCGTCTTGTTGAAACCACATGTCAGCCAAGTCCAGCTCTTCCATTTTGGACAAAAAAAAGTTTGTTATCATCGCACGGTAGCGCTCGCCATTCACAGTTACGTTCCGGCCATTGTCGTCTTTGAAGAAGTACGGCCCGATGATGCCACCGACCCATAATCCACAACAAACACTGATTTTTTGGGATGCATTGGTAGCTCTTGCAATGCTTCTGGCTGGCCTTCACTCCAGATGTGGCAATTTTGCTTGTTAACGTACCCATTCAACCAGAAATGAGCTTCGACGCTGAACACAATTTTTCGATAAAAATGTGGATCTTCCTCCAACTTTGCCAGCGCCCATTCACCAAATGGGAAACGTTGTGCGAGGTCGTGTGGCTTCAATTCTTGCACCAGCTGTATCTTATAAGGTTTTACACCCAAATCCAGTCGCAAAATTTTCCACGTAGTGGCCCAATTGCTTCGAACGGCGGCGAATCGACATTTCACGGTCATCACTAACACTGGCGGATACAGCCGCAATATTTTCTTCAGTCCTCACTCTACGTCTGCGTGCTGGTGGTTTAATGCCCAATAATGTAAACTGGGTTCGAAATTTAGTCACAAGCTTCCGAATAGCTCCCTCAGTAGGCCTCTTAACCGAGCATGAATTTTTATAGTAAAATTCAATAATTTGCAAGCGTTGTTCGTTCGTAAGTCGATTCATGGTTAAATTATAGACCAAACTGAACAAGTTTGACAATGACACAAGACACGATTCACGCGTCATCTGTCAAAAACAGTGTTGCCAAAAAGATACTAGCAAAAGAATCACCCTATAGTTACCAAAATCCCATAGTATGTTATATCAAACCGCATCTTTTGAATTTGTTTATCCAAATATGCAATAAAATTTGAGACATTCCATTTAAAAAAATCACAACTTTGATATGTAGGTCGAAATTGGGACACCCTGTATAATTTCAAATATCTTAGGAATGTGCCCTCAAATGTCATGTATAACATGCCATAAATAGATTTTCCCAAAATGTATTTGTTTATGGCTAATATTCCGTCCACACATGGATGGGCCACCCTGTATTTAGAAGGATTCGTCAACACAACCTAGGCATATTTCACATGTGTATCTACCTCTCTAGTTGCCCTTAAGGCTTAGAAATATGCTTATACGCCAAGATAAGGTCAACCACGCCCCGATGGTGTAATAATTGCTACTACCACTCAGTATTCGTCGTTTGCGTTGATAGAGAAAAATATTACTATAACTGCTTACAGCCCGCTGGGTTTCAAAGACAAACCATAAGCAACACCTGGTGATTCTCAGCTTTTAGACAATTCAAAAATCAAGTCTATATCTCAGAAGTGTGAAAAGACACCAGCACACGTAATAATGATAAAAAAGCGTTTATTCACATGACGGGTATTAAGCTTGACAGCTGCTTTTCAGTACCAAGTAGGACAGAAAAGACCTGAAAAAATATCTTCTAATACGAGGGATGTCTTTTAAGTTTTGCATATACAGTATATTCAGATAAGAGATAGACCGGATGTAAACAAAAGGTTCGGGTGATTTTCACGCTAACGCCGCCGTCTCGACGTAAAACAGGAACCCCTTATTGGTCAATTCGCAATTAAATGCCTATGCCGAGCGGCAGAGCAGTCGTATCAAGGCAGAGTCACATTCAGGTTCAGACGTGTTACGTATGTCGTGTGCATCATTGCAATTTGATATTTCTTTGGACGTTTTTGTTTGTTATCTTATTAAGTTGTTGAGTTTGTCGTTGTTATTGTTATACCTTGTTATTGATTGTTATTGTTATCAACTGCTTGCGCAAAATGCCCAGTAGTACAGATACTGCCGATGAAGTTGTAAACTCCTGTAGTCCACCTAGGAAACGCTCTAAAAAAAGACACCTGAGTGCAGAAATGAAAGAGGTCATTTTGAATATATATAAGATCGAGCGCGAGGAGAACGAGGCATCAACCATCAAAGAAATTGTTGTGAAGGTTTCTCACAAAGTTGGGGTGTGTCGCGCATCAGTGTTTAATGTGTTAAGACAATACAAAAAAAATTACACCTTTTCTGAGCCAATGACCAGTAAACATCGCAAAAGTATTGTTAAATCATTGGATGAAGCTGATAACCATGCGATTAGGAGGAAAGTGCATGAATTCTTCTTTAGGAATGCAATACCTACTATAGATAAAGTACTGCAGGAGGTAAATGGAGATACAACGTTGCCAAATTTCAAACGATCAACTTTCCATGCGTTACTGAAGCATTTAAATTTCAAATGGAAAAAACGGGGTCGTAATAGTTTACTACTGGATAGAGAAGAAATTGTGCTATGGAGGAGGGATTATTTAACAAAAATTGGGAAATATAGAAATCAAAACAGGAAGATTTATTACCTTGATGAAACGTGGGTAAACGCAGGACACACTACAAGTAAAGTATGGGTTGATGATTCTGTAACTTCATCCAGGAGGGCCTTTCTAGATGGACTGTCCACCGGATTAAAAAATCCAGCAGGTAAATACGAGTAATAGACAACAATCGGATGTTTTTCAAACCTTGGGAACAAGGTTCTAAACATTAATTCCAGGGGGCAGATAAAACATATTACAAGTAACAAAACTTTTATAACTTTCGATAAAATGCGTGGATGTTTTATTGTCATTGTCAACTTTTTTAAGCCATGTTTTTATGTGTTTTCGATATTTCAATAATTTTTTAATATAATCTTAAAATATGTCGAATATTATAAACTTAAAAAAAGTTACTAAGTTTTATATTGTGTACCGTTCCTAATATTTCTAATCATTTTAATTCATACTTTAAGCTTTATAAAGTTATAATTTGTTAATATTAATATTTGCGCGTATTTCAGGTTCCTGATCATTCATTTTTTAAAGGTTTATAACTTTAAATTAAATTGTGAAGCGCTGAGTAATCATACGACGTTCAATATTCTTTCTTTCAATATGACTAAATAATCCCCAATTATAGCAATCTCATGTCTCAATGTTTTTTCGCTGAATGTGATGAAAATATTTGAAAAAGGTTCGCTTATTGAAATAAATCTACACCAGTTAGTACTTCGATTTCCAGGTAAAGGGAAAAGGCTCATTATCTGCCATATTGGCAGTGAGGATGGATTTGTTGTTGACGGTATGTGGTGCTTTGAGTCTAAGAAAACTGGAGATTACCACGAGGAAATGAATGGCGAATCGTTTTAACAGTGGTTTTCAAAAATTTTACCGAACTTAGAGGAAAACGCAGTAATTGTGTTGGATAATGCGCCTTATCATTCTCGAAGAATGGAGAAGGTCCCAATAACGGCTTCAAGGAAAGTTGATGTTCAAAATTGGATCCGCTTGAAAAATATCAACTTTGAAGAAGCAATGCTGAAAGTACAATTATTAAGAATTGTCAAGGATCACAAGGCGGAATATCAAAAATACGCCATTGACGAAATGGCAGCAAGTCAAAATAAAACTGTGCTCCGTTTACCTCCATACCATTGCGAGCTCAATCCCATTGAGCTCATATGGGCAGAGGTTAAAAATTTTGTGACCTCAAAGGACTTTTCAAAGAAGCACTAGAATTAATAACAGCGCAAAAATGGGAAAACTGTATTAAGCACGTGAAAGACAAAGTTGAAAAGAGAATGTGGGAACTGGACAATATTTTAGAGGAACAAGTCGAGCCATTCATTATTGACGTTGGTGCTTCAGGCAGTAGCGATGATGAAAGCTCATCAAGCTCATCTTTCCAATATAAGATGTCGTTCATCAAATTCGGTAAGTTATAAGTAATTATAAAGCTACTGTATTTTTTAATTAATTATTGACATTTTTGAACCCATTTTGGAAAAACCTATTCAAGAATCTACTTTCTGACAATGTTCAACCATGCACATTTTTTTACGTTTTGAACGTTTTAATTTGGTTACATATTTACCTAGAAATCAAAAAATATACTAATGAATATTCTAAAAGCAATTTTAAGAGATATACGATTATTTTTAATTTAGGCTAATTTAAACGCCATTTTGAGATTATATTCGACTGTATTTCACCAAACATCAGGCGGCATCCGAAGCTGGAAATCGAAGCGAAAATTTTGAAACCCTTATGTATATTTACATCATTATATATTTCTTACCCCACCCCCACATGATCCTATATCCATCACCAATCGTATACACATCGAATTGTGCTAATTTACTACAAAGTTACGCAAAGCAGCATCTACTATCTAAAATATATACTGCGTGACTCTTAATACGTCCCTGCCGAATGTTACAGCGTTCGATGATCACGTGGTCTTGTTCATGTCCGGTCTATCTCTTATCTGAATATACTGTAGAAACATAGTAGGCCGCGCGGATCGAACGTCAGTACTGAATCTTAACCTCACTCTTTAGTAAACTTAGATTCAAAGTTTGACAACAATACGTGCAGTGTTCTCACTACAGTGAATTTTTAAATGTCACCAAGTCATTATAAAAATGGAACTCAACCGAGAACATTTTCGCGCCATAATTTATTACAACAGACAATTATCGCAATAAGAATGCCTTGCTGAGTTACTGTCTGTTTTCGGCAACGAAGCGCCACATCAGTCGACAATTTCCCGTTAGTATGAAGAATTCAAACGTAGACGGGTGAGTCTTAGCGACGATCCCAGGGTGGGTGCCCAAAATCGGCAGTCACCCAGGAAAATGTCGATGCTGTGCGCAAACTCATCATTGAAGATAGACATGTGACATATCGTGAGATTGAGGTGTCCTTGAAGATCTCAAAGACCTCGATTCAAAAAAGTTTACATGAAGAATTAGGAGTAAGAAAATTAGTTTCTCGTTGACTGAAGAGTAGAAAGCAGCCAAACTAGTGGATAAGTGCGTCGAAAATTGCTTCGAGCGCATGCAGATGTGTATTAATCTTCGTGGAGAATACTCCGAAAAACAATAAAGTCATTCAAAACTACCTGCCGTGTTGTTTTATTTCCATATGCAAAACTTAAAAGACATCCCTCGTATGCCAAAAACTTTGTCGGTGACTGAAAAACACAAACATTGTGACCTTATGTGTTCACTTTTGGTCGGTATTGTACGCTGTTGAATAATTTTACTTAAGTATCATAGCAAGATAATAATACTAAAATTCACAAAAGATTTCACAAGTAGGCTAGATTTACATTGAATTTTAAGATTAAAAAAAAACGCGTGGGACCGAAGTCTTTGGCGGAAAGGTTAATGTGCAAAACTGTATATATGTTATGTTGGAATGATTGTCGGTGTCTGCATGTGGTCTGTTGAAAGTGAAAATAGTGCGTGATCCAAATGAAAGTGAAACATGATATTTAACAGATTGTAGTCCTAAAATGGCCTACAATACGGCCCACGGATATTACACATAGCGCAGTTTCATGTGCGATAGCCTTGGGTGCGTTGTACTCGCTTTTAGTTCTAGCCAGAAACAACATGTTGAAGTCCGGATGAAATCTTAAGCATCTTAAGCAATTTTCCTAAAATATTTGAAGTGTTAAAACAGCGATTCACCGAATTTGCAAAAAAGTATAATTTAATACCGATGAGTAGTTGTCAGGTGCAGCTGACAAAGTTTCTTCAAGGTTTATGAAGCTTTTTTGTAACTTGTGTATACAAATTGCTTAAGCAAATTTGCACCGAAAAAATGTGAGAAAATGAAAGATGTTCAACTCCCCTATCAGAGGAAATTAAATTGTTAAACATGACAAACATTTTCGAAGCAGTTCAGTGGATATACATCATTAGTAATTCTTACCACGGCTGATGAGTCAGGAAGCTTTTGGAAATTTTGGTGAATTGTCATTTTGCAATTGCATTTGGGTTTTTATTACTATATACGGATGGATCTTTAATGCACATTTACGAAAAGATGATATATATATATATATATATATATACTAAGTGACATATAAATCCGAACACCCAGTTTAAATGGTTTTATTTTAATAAAACTTTGTATAAGTACTTAATGAAGCATAATAAGTAAATGATAAAAATTTCAAAATGATTGCACTGCTTTAAAGCCCTTTGACCTTTAATAATGTGTGGATGCACCCTGATGTGCTACGCATTCTCCAATGCGCCTAGGCCTGCTTCTGATCAGGTGGTCAATGTCCTCCTGTGGTATCTCATTCCAGGCAACCACCAACTCCTCTCGAAGTGCTTCTAGAGTCTGAGGAGGACGTTGCAAATTAAGCAATCTCCTACCCATCATATCCCACACGTGCTCAATTGGGGATAAGTCGGGAGATCTTGGTGGCCATGGTAACAATGTGACATCATTATGTTGAAAGAAGTCTATTGTGACTCTTGCAACATGTGGTCGGGCATTATCTTGTTGGAAAGTTGGATCTACCAGGGTGTCAAGATAGGGTAAAAGATGGGGTTCTAGAACTTCGTGGATATAATGCTGCGCGTTCATGTTACCTCTGATGAAGATTAAAGGTGACCTGGAACCATAAGCTATAGCACCCCAAACCATAACTCCAACAGTGTGATGAACATGTCTTTCAACAAAAAACTGTGGATTCCTCCCTTCACCACGTCGCCTTCTAACCCTGGCACGACCATCGTGCATGCCTAAACAAAATCGAGACTCGTCACTAAAGACAATACTGTTCCATTCCTGATCCCAGAGTGACCGTTGTCTGCACCACTCAAGGCGATTACGTCGGTGTTCTCGAGTTAAAGGGAGGACCCAGTGTGGCCGGTATGAAAACAAGCCAAAACTTCTCATTCGTCGGTAAATACTTCGCATGCCAATAGGTCTTCCGTTTTCTGCAAACCATTCATTTGCAATGGACCTGGTAGTGGAGAAACGGTCCCTTAAGGCCAATAATCTTAGGCGGCGATCTTCACGGTCTGTTGTTCTACGGCGGCGTCCAGTGCCCCTTGCTCTTTGCGTACGGTCTTCTCGAAGCCATGCCTGACAACACCTAACCACAGTTCTACACTTCTTTGCACTCTAACTGCAATTGCCCGAAAAGAAAGTCCAGCTTCCCGAAGTCCCACTATACGGCCCCTATCAAACTCACTAAGTTGACGAAATCGTACAGGTCTCCGTACTCTAGGCATCGTAACCGATCGTAAAGGATGTCAAGAACCAAAATCCGCCAACGTTGATTCTTTACTGCGACTGAAATATTCATTTTTAGAGCGTTAGTGAATCAAAAATTAGCAGTATAAAAACCGGAATGTCCAACTGATAAGGCTGAAAATTTTTTCACTTGTTATTTACAGTAAGATAAATACATTCACCAACTTTTATTAAAATAAAACCATTTAAACTGGGTGTTCGGATTATATGTCACTTAGTATATTATGTAAAAAAGCAGTCAGTTAAATGCTGCAACTCCTTTTGATGAATCCTACAAGCAGTCAAAATAAATGACTTTGTATAATTGCTCAGTTTCGACTCATGCTTTAAATGTAAATCCAGCGGAGCAAGACCTTTATTTATACAGGGTGGCCCAACCATGTGTGGACGGAATATTACTCATAAACAAATACATTTTGGGAAAATCTATTTATGAGATGTTATCCATGACATTTTAGGGCACATTTATAAAATATTGGCCGTTAATCAGGGTGTCAAATCTGTACTCTTAGTGGCAATAAGGAACTAGCCTACTGTTTGTCTTTTGTTTCCATGGATAACTCAAAATCTAGTAATTATATCTGAATCAAACCTAATAATAAAAAAGGCCTATAAAAAATGTAATCCAAACTTGCCAAAATATACAGGGTGATGCATTTGAAGTTTTTGAGAAAACGTACAATTCGCGTTTTTGACCACCCTGTATGAGCAAAAATGAAGATTCGAAAATGTAACGAATAAGGTACAAGCTGAGGTGTGTAAGTTTTTTTTATACAAAATTTAGCACTCCAAATTTCAAAATGGCAGATTGAGGGGTTGCCGAAGTGGACGGTTTTTCTATACAGAACACCTTATATCTCAGTATCTAATTACCAAAACCCGATAGTATGTCATATCAGTTTTCTTCTTTTGAATTGGTTTAGCCATATGTGCAATAAAATTTGAGGCATTTCATTTAAAAAATCACAACTTTGATATGTATGTCAAAATTGGGATACCCTGTATAATTGCCAATATTTTAGAAATGTGCCCTCAAATGTCATGTATAACATTCCATAAATATACACATATATATATATATACTTTCATGATAGCAAATTGTTTACAAGTTTTTATCAAAATTCATTACATCTTGTTAGGTTGTTTTATAGGTCGCTTGGTAAAAATCAAAAACTACTGGTTGTGTAATAAGAAAAGCCTGACGAAACTTGACCTGTGGCTATCACTTAGATCTAGGATCCCAGCAATTTTGGATTCCAGGAATAGTCGTATAGAGTTTCAAGATCGTTTCCTTATAGGGCTAAAAACCCTCCATTTGGAATTTCTCCTATAGACCATCTATGAAGGTGTGAAAACGAAAACGACTAAGCTTGCAGATACGTCGTGCATGATGCGCGAAAGACCGTTTTGGGGTCACAAATCCCCCCAAATGGATGTAATTAAAATGGCAAATAGTCGTCGAGATATCTAGAGTTTGTATTCACAACGCATCCTTACATAAGTCGGATGATGATGAGAACCTGAATAATTGTTCGCTTTGAAGAATCCACCGTCGCGGTTATGAAATGTACCGGTTAAGTATCGATCAGGTTCGTAGCTCGTGAGACCTATGAACTCTAATCATATACATAAGTGAATTTACAACCAGTGGCGTACGTAGAAATGCAAAGAGCATCCAAAAATATGTCTCAAACTGTCAATGTTATATGCAAATGCCACTGATAAGAATTTAAAGCAGCATACACACTTATTGTAACGAAAAACCATTATGCTAATTCAATAATGTATAACATTTGCAACTAATGTATAGCCATGTTGACTGGACTACGACATTCCGCGATGTTTGACAGTCTCCACTGTGAGTGTAGACCCGACCACGGCTGACTCGTTCCGCCATCTGGTCGGATATTTATCCCACTGTCGACGAGACGAGAAACATTCCAGCGTCTTCGGAAGTAGTCTGAATGGCAGCAGATTCATTTCCAGGCGTGTCGAGTACTCGCGATAACGGACGCTCCAGAGCACAAGCACCCTCCAAGGATGTTCGTGTAACTCTCGTTGCCTAGCGGTCGACATCGCGAGGCCTCTTCACACCACTCAAGGTCCCAGCTATATGAGAGCGTTACATTCTTTTACGTCTGCCTCAATTTTCGACATTTGGGGCTGCCTAAGGCTACTAGTGTATCCACCCAGATGGCCTTTGCAGCATATAGACAAACCTATGCATCTCTGATGAAAATATCGAGGACGACAGTGACGTTCTGAATTTTCGTCTACACTCGCGGAGTATCAATGGGACCCTGAAGACGCTCACAGTAAAATAACAACAAATCGATAACAAATGTTACTAAGAGTAAAATATAACCTCACTCCACGGCACTCGCACTGCAGCCTTGAAATTATTCGTGTTTTCAATAAATTTTGAGAACACAAAAATGAATCCTCTACAAAAAAGAGAACAGAAGACCAAAGGTGTTAAGCAAATTTTAGAAGATACTTTAAACACACTGAGCTTTTATATAAATATGGCAATTGGAGCAAATGAACTATCGTTAGTAATTAGATAACTTATTAAAGACGTATTGACAGCTAGCGGTCGAATAATATTGGCTCCGTTGAGAGCATTTTGGATTGCTTGGGAAAATACATTGCAGCCTCATTTCACCGAAGAAGCTCCTATATCTAGGTATAAGTTTTCGCCACCAATGGATATGACACACTATGTAGACCTTTAATACTTTCATTAAAAGCTACATGGTTTGTTATTAAAGCCCCATGCATGTGTGATTATTACATGTACGTATACCTGGTTTGTCGGAAAAATAGTAAGGATGATGGTTCCATAATCTCACAAATTGTCAACTATACGATGCCATAAATACGGAAAATCATGAAATCTAGACTAGATTCTTATTTAATTTAATAGTAGCAAATATTACCAGCACTTGATGAAGTGTCCTGATAGTGAATGGCAAAGCTATGCAATGTTTATCTTCATTATATTGAATACAGTTTTTTATTTACGATATTATTGGAACCTGCACTTAATCCATTAGATAAGACCTTTGCGGTTACATTACAATAATTTATTAATTAGTAATTACTAGCAGTATAGCGTTGTCATTTTAAATATTGAAAGTAGCCTTCTGGCTATTCGGTTCAAAAATAATTTGACATAATTATTGAAATATATACATAGCTGCATTATGTAAACTTAATAAGTTCGCGCCAATTAGTGACAAA
This sequence comes from Acanthoscelides obtectus, assembly GCA_963669975.1. Taxonomy (NCBI): domain Eukaryota; kingdom Metazoa; phylum Arthropoda; class Insecta; order Coleoptera; family Chrysomelidae; genus Acanthoscelides; species Acanthoscelides obtectus. Next base: position 117,761,560 of record CAVLJG010000001.1, on the reverse strand, counting down.
TTAAATATCCCGGAATAAATTAAGAGTTTTATGCATTAGCATTACTTGGCTACCTGTTTTGGTTTTTTCTACCTACATATTGTAACAGACAACGAATTACTTGCTCTAATTGGTTTGGTAATCATTATAAGTTAAGAGGATTATTATAAGGAAAAGAAAAGTCAAATAGGCAACCTCGTCTTGGCTGTGGGGATCGGGATCGAAATTAGAATCATCAGAAGTGGGATCGAAATTAGAATCATCAGAAGTGGGATCGAAACCATTGGAATCGTTTCCTCCAGAACCGACCCAGGCTCTAGAAAGCACAGCGTGAAGTCACTCAATTTTTCACGATGACGTCCGCACTCCCATTGCCAAGCCTGGTAATCGGATACCGCCTACGACCCGTAAAAAATGCGATATCGAGAATGTCAGCGCCGTCGAATTATGAAACTGCTGCATTTCGCCAAGTCAACGAATGAATCTGGGCGGATGAAATATTTGAGCAAGCATCGATCTGAAGATTAAAAGATTCCCGCAAAACTTTCACAGGACGCGTTACGCGCGGATTCCATCTATCGCCGCGTCGCGATCGAGGCGGCCTTGGAATTGCACCAAACGTTCAACTGTTTCGCTGCATTATCGAACGTCGTCGTCGATATGTTTGCAACGCCAACTACGACCAGACTAGAGATAGCTAAATTAACTTGCATGTATTACGGATCTCTGCGAGGACTTGGGCATAAACTGCTAAAAATGCAACACCTGTTTTTGTACAAAAAATGCCGTCAAGTAGATTGACTCTATACTTCCTACGCCGACGCGTATCAGAACAGTTCGCATATTCAGAAGAAGGTCACCTTGGCTTACCGATAATTTGAAACAAATGATGAAACAGAGGGACAAGTAAGTAAAGTAATATAATTTTTTCGCGATTACAATGCTTCCTCGCCCAGTGGAAGTAAAATGTAGAGAAAGAGGTACCTCAAAATACTGAATATTCTCCATTTTCTTGAATTCGCAATTTTGAACATATTTTCAATAAAACACGTACTTGGAATGTACTTAACCTTTGTAGAAATGAACGTGCAGTTACCACACTGTAACATGACAATCTCGTTTATTTTTAGTGCTTTAAAGACCTGCTAATAAGGCGACTGTGCTTACAGTGAAGTTTATTTTATTTTTATTACCTTGTAAAAAAGTCCCTTTCATCCTGATGTAGCAAGGCATCGCTAAGCCGCTGAAAAAAAAGAGAACAAATTAATAATACGATGGTGTCAGTATGAAGCCAGTTAGATTTGAATGGATTTTACAAATTTATGCAAGGATATTTTAATTTATTGATCAATAAAAATTGACAGTTAGAAGTGCTATTTTAACAGTCATAAGTTTTTCAGCAGTTATGTAAATTATAACCACGAAATTGGTATTGGCGTAATGATGAGAAAAAATGATTTTTTATACCGAAGCAACAAGGACTTTGAATTTTTTCTAGTCTGTAGGGAAACACTTGGTCTAAGCAAGAATGATTCCATATAAAATTTTAGAAATAATTAATGATTCACATAATCGCTTATGTGTTTTAAAACTGCGGTAGTGCTTGTTGGTGTATAATAGTTTCATCCTGAAATAGCTGTCAACATGCGTGTGAATGCATCATGTACAAAAGGCAAAAATTAAATGCAATAAATCCTATTTAGGCACTTCATCGTCTTTCTTTAATTTTAACGCGTCTTAGGGCCGTAGTGCCGTAGTGACACTTTCCCTATACTCAAATGTTTTCTAGTGTTACACTGAATAATCCCTAGAAGTTTGATCCCTTAGTTCTGAAACACCCTGTATAACTAAGATAAGTATGATGTCACGCTAAACTTATGTGGAGGAGCGAGAAATAGAATGTTATATTATAGTTCAATGACAACATTTCATTGTATTAGTGAAGTATTAGAGTTACACCCACAAATCATCGTTCTATTCGGATTAGTAAGATTGGTTTCAGGAATAGCGTTTTGAGTAATCTTTCGCATTCCACCCTTTGTACGAACCATACCTATGCGAATTTTTAACTTTACGAAGGAATAACCCACCCAACCAGGTACAGAAACATGACTTTCTAACTAAAAATATTGATTCATCTAGCACATTGATTCCCAAAGTGGTCTATATCGACCCCTAGGGGTCTATGACAACCTGCAAGGGGTCTACGTCAGCGAAAAAAAATTTGAGGGTCCATGAAATGAATATGGGGGTCCACGATAGTGGATCTCAACACATACACTGATAGTACCTATTTACTTACATCATACTATCTTATAATATCAAAACATATACATTATTTATAAAAGTACCTATGAAGTAAAAAATGTATTATATATGTTTATAAAATTGTGTAAGTTGTAGGATGTTGGTATTCGCTTTGTGGTCGCAACTTGTAAAAACCTGAGAGTCGCAGTCTTAGAGCTTCGCTACCTTGCAGTGACTTGTTCAATTCGTCACTCTATAAATACGAATGTGGGACAAATACGTTTATTCGTTTCCTGAATCTTGAAAAGGAAAGTGCTAAGAAAATATTTTAAAAAATATAAACAGATAGTATATCACACAAATTATAGTGAGTCAGTGTTATTTTGTTTGAGAGTGCTGGAAAAAAGTAAGTACATTATTTTTTGTTAAATTTTAGTTTTGTACTCGTAGTTAGCAAAGATAAATTACGCCAATCATGACTTTAATTATTAGTAGTTAAATATTCAATCATGCAAAATTACACGAGTACTCCTCAATAGTTTCTTTTTGAAAGTTTTAGCAATCGGTAATATAATTACAGTGCAATCTCCGTAATTCGAGCTAATTGTTGCAAGAAGATGTTCGAATTATGGAATGTGTCCGGAAAAATCAAAAAAATATTTTTAAGCTGCTGGATTTTCTGTCTTATTTAAATAATTTAATTTTGCCCACAGATGACTGATGCCATGTCCGAATCTAAAAAGAAATGTAGACAGTACAGTGTTGATCATTTGAAATTTGGCTTCATTCCATCATTGCCGGACAAACAATCGCGTATGTGCCTTTTATGCAACAAAGTTTTGGGCAATGACGCTATGAAACCATCTAAACTGCAAGATCATCTGAGAAGATGCCACCCTGATAAAACAGAGAAAGATTTGAAATACTTTCAAACACTCAAAGATAAATATAAAAGAGACCTACACTGGACAGAATGTTCGCTTCGACGTCACAAAGAAATGATGATGGTTTGCGGGCGTCTTACTGTATCTCTTTACTTATAGCAAAATCCGGAAAACCGCATACTATCGGAGAGAAGTTAATTTTGCCAGCCGTTGAAGAGGTTTTAAAAACTGTTTTACATAAACCTGCATCTGATATCATTAAAGAATTCCCTTAAGCAACAATACTGTTGAAAGACGTATTGATGAAATGAGTTCTGATATTGAAAGCTTCTTATGTAATTATTTGCAAACGACCCATTTCTCTATACAACTGGACGGGTCAACTTTACCTGATAAAGCAGCATTATTATTGGCATATGTTCGTTTTATTATGAATCAAAAAATCTACGAAGAACTGCTCTTCGCAAGAACCGACACTAAAGGTGAATCAATGTTTCATATTTTGAAGGATTACTTCATTGAAAAGGCAATTCCTTTACCAAATATAATATCAGTAGCTACAAATGGAGCACCTGCCATGGTTGGACGTTATCGTGGATTTATAAGCTATTTAAAACAAAATGTGTCAGTGGTGTTAGCAATATATTGCGTCATCCATCGACAACATTTAGTTGCTAAAAATTTGAGTGTTAAATTACTAACTTGCAATTACAAGGCGACAGTTTAAATTTAAAACAAAGTCCATCTTATCAGCGTTTCTTGCCAGAGTTAAACTAATGAAGCAAAATATTGGACGGGGCGAATTTTCTCAGTTCCCCAATTTGTCACTGACAAGCTGCCAGGAAGACGACGTTTCAACTTACGTTCAACATTTAAATGCCCTCTATTCAGATTTTGAATCTAGGTTTGAGGATATTTTGACTATGGTAATACCACCGTGGATAATTAATCCATATGGTGACATAGAAGAAACGAATGTCATAATACAAGAGGAACTGACTGAACTAAGTACAAACGAAGAACTTAAGGTTCAGTTTAAAAACGGATATCAGCAATTCTGGCTGCAAAACAACATACCCGTTACTTATCCCGTATTATGGAATATAGCGAGGAAATCTTTAATTTCCTTTCCATCGTCATACCTAGTGGAAAGGGGGTTCAGCGCTGTTACCAGTCTCCTAACGAAAAAAAGAAACAGAATGGACATCATTAGCCGAGGAGATTTAAGATTAACCCTTACAAAATTGACGCCAAATGTTGATAATTTATTATTAAAGCATCAGGTTCATCCTTCTCACTAAAAATATTAACCTATTGCTTATGTTATTTTATTTATAGTTTATTTTATGTTTATTGGTGTCTGACCAATAAATGCCCGCATTGGGAATAAGTGCCCGCATTGATTTTTTTAAAGAACCCCCCTTTATAGAAAATATTTTTTTTTAATTATTCCGAAAATTAACTTAAACTTATAAGAAGCGGAATTTAATCAAACTAACAGTGAAATTATTGTAGAACATACGTTTATGTTATAATTAATAAACGAACTCGCTTATTGTACTATTTTAAGTAAAAAACTTTTTTTTTATTATTTTTCACTTTTTTTTTATTTTATCCCTCTTATTTTTTTTTCAATGCGGGCACTTATTCCCAATGCGGGCACTTATTGGTCAGACACCTGTTTATTTAATGTTACGTATATTTTACATAACAGATACAACATTTTATTTTGAATAGTTTTAATATAAATTCAATTAATAAATGTATAAATTAACATGTGTTTTTACTTTAAGTTTTTAACACTAAACTTCACTACAGTTATAAATTTACAGGAAATCAATATCAGGTAAGTAGGGGGTCTACCTAACACGGAAAAACATGGCAAGGGGTCTACGACACAAAAAAGTTTGGGAAACTCTGTCTAGCAGTATCAGAACGATCAAGTTTTTCGGAGTACACCTTGATGCTGGATTAAAATGGTATGTCCACATCACAAGTGCAAATCTTTTTTCGTTCCGGAAACTGAAAAAAGTGCACTGAGAAGCAGGCTATTTTGCGGCATTCCCACCTAACTTATGCTGTGTTGGTGTTGGTGGCAGCAAGCCGTATGTTTGGACTGTAGAGAAAATCCATTCGAGAAATTTCTGGTATTGGTTACAGAGACCACTGCATGGAAGTCTGAAGAAGCTGGGATATTTTAGCTTTCCTTTGTATATTCAGGGTGTTTTCATATTTTTAGTTTATAAAAATCTCGGTGTATCAGTATGACATGTTGATATAAGACGTAGATAATGAATGATGCCCAGACTGTACTAGAAGTAAGTATTTCCTGAGAATGAATGATCACATCGGTCCTCTATCACTCAATTCATGTGTGTGTGCAAAAGCGAGTAGCAGCTGCGAATCGGATTGCAATTTTTCTTAGAGAACCAGAGTACCATTAGTCACTGTGTTTACTAATTTCGAATGGCATATACTTGAACTGCTTTATAAGTAGTAAATTGGTATCAACTATTGATATATTGTTTTGTAGGTAAAACAAAATAGTACAAAAAAACTGAGGAATAAGACTAAGATGCAAAATTTCAGCTCAATCTACTATTTTTTGTTACAATTCTATCAACATTTCAAAATGTGTTGACAGGGTTTCTTGTCTGTGCGATCGTTGATATCTCCATAATACGGGACATTTGAAGCTGATAATAGAGAGTTTAGATGATTACAAATAGAGCATACGTGAGTTTTGATGTTAATGTATATCTTATCAGTTATCAATATACCTGTGGTTAACCTGGAATTTTTTGATACTGACTATTTACAATTCGCTATTTGACTCTAATTTAAAAAGAATAAATGAGTATTCCTTACAGTAATAACTTGAAGAAACCAAATATATCGATTTAAATCTTTAAAAGTGCAGGATGGGTGTTTTCAAAGTTGAGTCGTCTGTTTTAACAGCATACAACCTGCATGCTGCGGCTGGAATTTGCTGGCTCTCCCCGTATGTTAGTATCATGTCCACTAGTTCATTGTTCTCGTAAACATGGGCAATTTTTTCGTACAAAATAATTAGACAAATGAAAGAATACGCACTATTAAAAGACCATTAAAATAAATGACTCAACTCTTGAAAACACCGTGTATATCCTGAGGAATTCGCTGTATCTTAAATTCAACCTGTCAGAGTCTGGAACGCATCAGCAAATTCATCGGATGATACCAGGAATAAGGACATACTCAATCACGGCTAGTTTTTAAAGAATATCGATTTTTTTTAATCAAAATAACGTTCATTTAAAGCAACATATTTTTTGGGAGATATCAATATAAATATTTTGGACGATGATCCCATCACAAATAAATACTTGAATATCCTATCAAGTAACGGATTTCTGTACTATATAAACCTACCTACAAGGTCCATCAGTGGCACATGTTTGTGAAAGACCTATCCAACAAAATTATTTGTATACCAATAATCCTAGAAAGCGATATTACTGACCACTTCTCCACTATTTTACTGATATCTTCAAATGAAAAACATTCTAACATCCCTACCGTTAACAACAGCCAGGAAAATTACAAATTTTTTGTCGACAATTTAAAACTAATATCAAATATCAAACAAGAATCCTGGGAACAATTATATTAAATAATATAGACAAAGCAACGGAACTGTTCATACAAAAAATAAAAAAACTAATAGATATCAGTACCAATAAAGTAATAATTAGTCACAAAGAGAAAAGCAGAAATGCCTGGATTACCAAATGATTAATAACATCGGCAATAGAAAAAGAAAGACTGTATAAAGTAATGAAACTAACGCCAACTACAAAGAATACTGCTACAACCAATATAAAAATAAATTTATAGAGCTTGCAAGGCAAACCAAACGAAAACATTACCTAAATAAATTGGATTATGACTTAAATGATCTTAAGCGGCTTTGGACAACTATTGATGAGATTACTGGGAAAACAAAACTTAAAGTGTGCGTCACTGAGTTAAATACAGCATCGGGAACAGTATTAAAAAACACTCAACAAATATGCGATGAATTTGTACAATTTTTTACTGGCGAAAATTTAGCAAGTAATATACAAACAAATGTACCCAATACTCAGCCCCCAAAAAGATCTTTGAACTCATTTATTTTGGATAAAGTCGAGCAATGTGAAGTATACATCACTGTTATGTCCATAAAAAATCGAAAAAGTCCTGGGTTCGATGGTATTAAAAGCGAGCAATTGAAGATTATAGCCGAGGACATAACAGAACCACTCACTTACCTAATAAACAAATGCTTTGAATCTGGCATATATCCCTCAATTTTAAAAAATGGTAATATAAAACCGATACATAAATCAGGAACAAAAACAGATGTTAACAACTATAGACCAATATCAATAATATCCAGTGTAGCAAAGGTTTTTGAAAAAGTTTTATCTACTAGAATGATTCGATGCCTCACAAAATTCAAAATTTTAAGTGAAAATCAATATGGATTTACAGAAGGGAATGCTACATCGGACGCAATAACTAAAATTGTAAATCAAATACATCAAAATATTGATAACAGAATCCCTTCAATCTACATTTTTGTTGATTTAAAGAAAGCTTTCGACACAGTTAATCACAAATTATTATTAGAAGCATTGGATAGAATTGGTTTCAGAGGAAACGCGTACTCACTGATCTATTTGTCAAATCGCCCACAATATGTACAGATGTCAAGATCGTTTAGTAAAGAAATGTATATTAAGTGTGGTGTCCCACAAGGAACTGTCTTAGGTCCGCTGTTATTCAATATATATTTAACTGATATTTTCCAAATTAATTGTGTTGGCAAAATAACCAGTTTTGCAGATGATACCGCAATATTATATGAAGGCACTGACTGGTCTGATCTGAAAAATGTAATTGAAAATGATTTTATCAAAATTATTCGGTGGTTTAACAGTAGAAAATTAATCATTATTCATTCTAAACCACATTTTTTACCATTTGGATCTTATGCTAGACATCTGCCAAATTACTCAAATTTCTCCTTCAACATTAATGATCAAAAAAATGCAAATTAATAGAGTGCCCAACATAAAATACCTTGGAGTGGTCTTGGATCCTCACTTACAATTATATTATTATTATTATTATTAAGCTAAGAAGGAGTCAAGATGGCTCAAGCTTTTGGGGTATAAAATATTACAGCGGTAAAAGTTCTTCCCCATGAGAGGTTTACAAATCTTATTAAAGACGTATTTTTAAAATAACCACTACACTCTGCGGTTGAATATTATAAAAAAGCTCTTGTAAATTTCTATATGTGACTGTGATGATAATAAATATAAAGTTGATATATTCCTCACCTGAGTAAGTCGTCTTCAGAAAGATCAATAGATTTACTTTGATTCACCTTTACTCAAAGACGATTATATAGTAAAAGGATGAAAATGCCTGAAAGAATTCAGAAATAGCATCTTCTTTCATAATAAATGCCTGTGCAAAACCGATCCATATAGGGACCGTCGCATATATCTACCCGTCGATCTACAAAACAGGACAAAATTACAACTATTAATCAATATTCTTCTTTTTAATTGCCGTTCTGAACGTTTTTCCCACGTTCTGGAAATATCCGATTGTTCCATGCAGCATGAGTACAAAATTGGAAATCAATGGGAATTTGAAAGAGGTGAATGCTACAGTTTGTAATGCCAGCATTGCTTCCTAATTGTCTCAGGAACAATGGCGACTTGAACGCTTTGCTGCCGTTTCTTTAGTCTAATTGTAGGTTCTGTCAAAACCATTTTTATAGTAAGGTCGAATTGACTGTTGAAATGCCTTGTGGGAAGTGATTTCATATGCCGCATGAGGTCACCTATTCGCAAAGTTAGCCATTCACACATTTGGTTCAAGGTCAGCAGTCTAAACGGTCAGTGATTTTAAAGCTAATAACGGCGTCAAGTTCTGAGCCAGCTACAAACATAAGTTAGCCAAACAGGCCCATACAACTAGTCCATTCTCCATAGTCCCCATCCATGTTAAGATGTATAAATCGACATATCTCCAGTCTGAAAAATAATAATAATAATAATAATGCCTTTATTAACTGCAGTGAGGCGAACTTTAGCCAGATGGCTACTCTTACACTCAACCCCACAACAGGAAAAAATAATACCTACTTAAACACATAAGCAAAATAATAACATACCAAAAAAAAATACAATTCATAAGAATGACAACATTGATTGCACGAGACAAATGCAGATAGTATTGCGAGAGTTTTAAATTTGAAACAAAAATAGTAGAAAATAGTCAAACAAAAAAAATAAAAAAAAAATCACATGAGCACAAGAAAAACTGAACTAAATGGACTCCAGCAGCTGACACAACAACCTGTTTTGATCGATAGCCACTGTTGACTGCATTGTAATGCTTGACAGCATTATAGGTGTAACTTCTTTCAAAGACCGAGGTATTGTGAGGAGGCATGTTAAAATTAGCATTAAATCTAACAGCTCTGGTGACAAAACTACCTCGGTGAACTAATTTGCTAGCGAGGTAAGCTGGTCTGTTAGATAGTAGAACTTTGTGCGTGAAGACGATCAAAAGATATAAAAATAACTTATCAATTCGCAACCAGTTGAGTTCTTTGATTTTATCTGAGACGCGACTAAACTTACGCAATCCAAAAATAAACCTACAACAGCTGTTCTGAATTTTCTGGAGTTTCCTTTTGTGGACGTAGTCTAAACATGGGTAATACAGAACAAGAGAGTAAGAAATGACAGACAACACAAGACTTTCAGCGAGCTTTTTTCGGGTTTTAAAATTCAAGATGTATCGAGTAGAATAGAGGAGTTTCAAACGCAAATACGTTACTCTAGATAAGAAAGAGACATGCCGATCGAATCTCATATTTAAATAAAGGGTAACACCGAGATTCTTGGCGTAGCATAATAAGGTAATTGGCCTGAGATCCGAATATTGTTCTGGATGATTAGTTTTAGCTATTGGAATAATAATACCATTTTTCCAACTGGCAGGAAAGTAACCTGTTTCGAGACAGACATTAATAATGTGAGTTATATGGTCTATGGTATCAGGCAAACATAAGCAAACCATATTTAAAGTTAGACCATCAGAGCCACATGCCGTTGACTTAATGTGAGAGATTATATTGACGATGTCTTGCTGAGTAAGGAGTTTAAAAGCAAACAGAGGTGCATCCGGTGTATGGCATCTATCGCTATAAGAGTTAGAGACACTATCAATCAAATTTGGATCAGCTGCAGCTGTCTGGAAAATTGAAAGAAAATGATTATTTAAAATGTTAGGCTCAAGGAGACTGGGGGGTATCGCAACATGTTTCTGGGCTACCACATTCATCCTCCTCAGGTGTTTCCAAGCTTGACTACAGTTAAGATTCCGGAAACGAAATTTCTCAAATCTTTGTAGCTGGCCCAATTCTGTTCAGATCTGTTATGCTGATAGACAGCGAATGCCTCATCTCTGAGTTGAAAAATCATTTTCAAGTTAGGAGTGAGCCAGGGCGCAGCAGGTTTTGTGACACGTACTGTACGTAGCGGAGCGTAGAGATCGAATAGATAAAGAAGACGGCCAGTAAAAATAGAGACTTTAATATCCACATCATTCACAAAATAAATGTCATTAAGCTGCATTGATGCAATCTGCGTCTTAAAACTTTGGATATCAATGCTATTAAGATTTCTATATGTTACAAATTTAGGCTCTATTTTTTTATAACAAACGGAAATATCACAGTATGTGAGCCGATGATCACTAATTGAGTCTGCATTGTGTGTCCCTGACCTTTTGACGATAGTATTGTCACTAACAAATATTGGATCAAGTAATGTGGAACTGAAGGCTGTAACACGTGTAGGCTCATCAATGACTTGAAAGAAATTGAATGAATCAAAGCAGCTGCTCAGGATGTTGTTATGAGCAAGCAAGTCGACATTCATATCGCCCAAGAATATAATGTTGTCATATTGGGGAGTGAAAAATGAGATAATATTTTCTAAACACTGGATGGCTTGATGTATAGAGCAATGTGGTGGCCTATATATAACAACAATTAACATACTGGACCCGTGCAGTTTAAATTTATAGCATAACATTTCAAGAGGATTTATAATGTCATCGAGCTCAACTGGGATAAGATTAGTGCTAATATCTAATTTATCATAGAGACCGATGCCACCCCCTCTGCTCCCACGGTCCTTACGGAAGAAATTATACCCAAGTATATTGACTACAGTGCTGTCAATACTGGAATGCAGCCATGTTTCAGTGACTGCTACAAGAGGAGCGATGTTTTCGCCTCAAGTTTCAAATTGATCACATCTACGAAAAGATGGTATATATTTTGTAAAACAGAAGACTAGCAGTCTTGTACACTTTAATACTGCAACTCCTACAAGCAGTTAAAACAAATGACCCAACTTTGAAACCACCCTGTATAATTGCTTAGTTTCAACTTATGTTTTAAATGTGAACCCAGTGGAGCAACACCTTTATTTATATATACAGAGTGTCTAGAAATTAAAAGATAATCTTGCAACAGAAAGTAGGTAGTTATCAAAAGTTTGTTTAGTCAAAAATCTCATGATTTTCGAGATAGCAAAAATAGACCGTCGTCTAGTTAAATTGTTGCCATTTCTACAAATATCAATTTTTTGAACAGGGTTTGTTTAAAAATAATTACAATTGATTATTTCATTAAAATATTACAAGCAAAAATTTGATACATATGCATCCAAGTCACGCATTGAATTATTTGCCGTTCTTTGACACTGATACTTTCCAATCTTTGGCTAAATATAAGCTTATTTTAGATAACGTTTCTTTTTTTTTCTCTATTGGAAACATAACTTAAATCCTGTTAGTAAATTACAAAAGCAGATAAATATACTAAGTGACATATAAATCCGAACACCCAGTTTAAATGGTTTTATTTTAATAAAATTTTGTATAAGTACCTAATGAAGCATAATATGTAAATGATAAAAATTTCAAAATGATTGCACTGCTTTAAAGCCCTTTGACCTTTAATAATGTGTGGATTCACCCTGATGTGCTACGCATTCTCCATCGTGCCTAGGCATGCTTCTGATCAGGTGGTCAATGTCCTCCTGTGGTATCTCATTCCAGGCAACCACCAACTCCTCTCGAAGTGCTTCTAGAGTCTGAGGAGGACGTTGCAAATTGAGCAATCTCCTACCCATCATATCCCACACGTGCTCAATTGGGGATAAGTCGGGAGATCTTGGTGGCCATGGTAACAATGTGACATCATTATGTTGAAAGAAGTCTATTGTGACTCTTGCAACATGTGGTCGGGCATTATCTTGTTGGAAAGTTGGATCTGCCAAGGTGTCAAGATAGGGTGAAAGATGGGGTTCTAGAACTTCGTGGATATAACGCTGCGCGTTCATGTTACCTCTGATGAAGATTAAAGGTGACCTGGAACCATAAGCTATAGCACCCCAAACCATAACTCCAACAGTGTGATGAACATGTCTTTCAACAAAAAACTGTGGATTCCTCCTTTCACCACGTCGCCTTCTAACCCTGGCACGACCATCGTGCATGCCTAAACAAAATCGAGACTCGTCACTAAAGATAATACTGTTCCATTCCTGATCCCAGAGTGACCGTTGTCTGCACCACTCAAGGCGATTACGTCGGTGTTCTCGAGTTAAAGGGAGGACCCAGTGTGGCCGGTATGAAAACAAGCCAAAACTTCTCATTCGTCGGTAAACACTTCGTATGCCAATAAGTCTTCCGTGTTCTGCAAACCATTCATTTGCAATGGACCTGGTAGTGGAGAAACGGTCCCTTAAGGCCAATAATCTTAGACGGCGATCTTCACGGTCTGTTGTTCTACGGCGGCGTCCAGTGCCCCTTGCTCTTTGCGTACGGCCTTCTCGAAGCCATGCCTGACAACACCTAACCACAGTGTCTACACTTCTTTGCACTCTAACTGCAATTGCCCGAAAAGAAAGTCCAGCTTCCCGAAGTCCCACTATACGGCCCCTATCAGACTCACTAAGTTGACGAAATCGTACAGGTCTCCGTACTCTAGGCATCGTAACCGATCGTAAAGGATGTCAAGAACCAAAATCCGCCAACGTTGATTCTTTACTGCGGCTGAAATATTCATTTTTAGAGAGTTAGTGAATTAAAAAAAGGCAGTATAAAAACCGCAATGTCCAACTGATAAGGCTGAAAATTTGTTCACTTGTTATTTACAGTAAGATAAATACATTCACCAACTTTTATTAAAATAAAACCATTTAAACTGGGTGTTCGGATTTATATGTCACTTAGTATACAAATATTTAGGGTTGACAATAACAAGCAGATTTAATTGGAAATCACACATAGACAATATTATCACTAAAATAGTACCTATTATAGAAGTCATAAGAAGATGCTCACATCAGTTGAACATAAAAACCACGTACATGTTATACAATAGTTTCATTGAACCACATTTTCGATATTTGATACCATGCTGAGGATGTTATACCTCATTTCCAAAATTAGAGAGACTCCAAAATAAAACTTCAAACGCCATTTTTTCTATATACGTCAACACATCTGCTAACCCTAAACAAATTAAAAATTAACTGCTGTCTTGATTCGGGTCTAAAGACTGTCGTTGGTTGGAATTTCTTCCTAACGTTTAGCTATCACGAGTGGCAAGCTTCTTCAGAGGTCCTTCCAGTACCGATGCTGGATGTAGACTGACGATTTATCTTGCGCAGGTTGTATTTATACCGGAGGGTAGATGACGTAGCTTGTTCCGCTGCCGATCTGATGGTTTGTTGGATCTTCTTCGTACGCTTGAAGATTGTTTAAATGTCATGCCTCTTCCTGTCCGTGACTCTTGGCGCAAATGGAAGATACGCTTGAGAGGTGGTGGGACGCTGTTCGGTTTGACGTGGCCTGGCTGATCTCGAGCCCATTGATCTTTCGATGTCCCTCTTGCTGTAGCCATTTGCTGAACGTAGTTTTCAGGTGTTCAAGTTCTGTCGGTTCGTAAATTCTATCAGGGTTATGATGACTCCATACTTCTGACTTCGGTGATGATTGGACAAAGCGTGCAGGTATCCGTCTGTGTGCGTTGGTTTCCTGTACACTGTGTGACCCAGCTTGTTACCTCGCTTCCTGACTAGTACGTCCACTCGTGCTACCGAAACGTTAGAAAGAAATTCCAACCGACGATAGTCTTTAGACCCGAATCAAGACAGTAGTTTATCAACTGGTCGCGAAAGCCTTAACCAATTTGTCAAGCTAAAAATTAAATTATTACATAAAATTCACAATAAAACCATAGATATAAACATAGAACTCAACCAGAATCACGACATCCATAACTGTAATACGAGAACCAATAAAAATTGTAGAAACAATACAGTCAGAAATAAAAAAACACAAAGTTCTCCCATAAACCCAAATATACAAATGTACAATTCAATACCAACGAGCTCACTAGAAAGAGAAAAAAAAGCCTTTCGAATATCTAAAAATCCACCTCAAAATGACGGACTGAAAAGATATATCCGTTATGTAATGTGTATTTTGATTCATAGCCGTATTACATGTGCAAATTTTTTATTCGAAAACTGAACTCAGGAAAGTATATAAATCGATTAGACACATTTGCAGACTTCGCCCAAAAAAACGGTCACATTCCAAGCTTTTTTGAATCACTGTCGCTGCCATTTAGAAGTAATCAAGTTTTCTCAATAGTGTTATTGTGCATGGCTTTACAATTATATAAAATATATATATTTTTCAAGTTGAGAAATTATCCGCACACTACCGTACAAAAACAAAAAGCAGGTCACTGAGACTGGCCTGAATTGTTTCTAATGAAATCTATTCATTATTATATGAACATACCATCACATACAAAAGGCATTACAGTGGTTCAATTTTAGAGAAGAAAATGTATTCAAATATCGCTTTCTACATATTACATGCTTTTAGATGTTAAAAAAAAGGTCTTAGTAGTTTTCACGCCAGTATACGTGATCGTGAAAAATTTTTGATTGAAGCCAGGTTAACTGATAGTTGTGGAAAAATCTCTGAGAAATATTTAGAGGTATACAGGGTGGCGCATCGAAAACGAAACAGACGCATTTACTGGCAGCTCAGTTTTTTTTTTTGGAAAAACGCTCAGACCCGTCGATTTTGTTTTCGAGGGGGACACAAGTTTGGCAAAACATCAGGTTAGCACGTGCAGCCCCCTAAGCGGGGAGGACACCACCCCCAAAATCTTAAATGGAAACGGGGGTCGAGCGATACCTTATTTTAAAGGTCTTTCAATTCCCTTTACAATGATATAAAATTAATGTACTTCAGTTCAGTAGTTTTAACTAACCCAGTTTTCCGAAATTTAGCTACAAGTTCTAGAACATATTTTCGATGCACGTTACTGTTCTCATGTCGCTCATTAAATATCTCTGCTGTTCTATTAGCGCACTGATCATTTCCGAAAAATATTTCGATAATTTCAACTCTTTCCGCTGTGGTTAATTTATGTAATAAAGCGTTCCAAGTTATTTTAGCAACAAAGTTTGGCCAAATCAACCGCAAACTATGTACTAAATTCCTATTTAAAATAAGTACGAGATATTTCCTTATCTTTCTTCAAGAAATAACTTTTTTGTCACAAAAAAACGCATCAATGGCTATTTTCAACAACAAAATGATAAACAAACCATGGACGTAGTGAAGAAAAGCATTTACTTATTAAGTAAATTCTTTTAGTCAAATTTCTTCTGAAAGCAGTACAAACTAATCTGATGTACCTATTAAAGTCTACTTTAAGCTTTAAATCAATAAATTTTCAAAACTACTGAACTGAAGCTCATGTATTTTACATCATTATAAAGGGAATTGAAAGACCTTTAAAATGAGGTATCACTCGACCCCCTTTTCCATTTAAGGTTTTAGGGTTGGTGTCACCCCCGCCCAGGGGGCTGCATGTGTTAACGTGATTTTTTTCAAAAAAAAGCTGCCAGTAAATGCGTCTGTTATTATTTATATTGGATATAGCTTTAAGAGACCTGGAAAAAGCCTATGATAGTGTACCCATCTTACAACTATGGATGGAAAAGGGAAACTTGAAAATAAACCCAATCCTTACCCAAAAGTACTACAAGAATCAAAATATGCATCCATAAAAACGGAATGAGAGCTGTTAATCAAGTACTGAGTTTTGGAAGCATCAACTGTACCAGGTTGCTGAGTCTCCAAGCGATAATCGCTTCCAAATCTCTCATCAGAGAGAAAAACGCTACTACTTCTACTCTATAGCTCATCAGCAGAGATCAGCTTCTCACACTGAATGCCTGCATGTAGAGTGCTGTCACTGGTGAAGCTGTGGATAGGATTGGTCGTACAGGAAAGGAGGTCGTTGATATGCTATAGAAAGAATGTTGGGGCCAGAACCGATCCCTGAGGAACACCCACGTTGATATTATGGGACGAAGAGAACAAACGTTTTACTACGGATATCTTAAGAACTTTGTAAATAAGTCATTTTAAATAAATATAGAACATAATAAAAAGCAAATGCAGAGTAAAAACTGCTCAAGAGATTTGCATGAAATTTGCCGCTAGAATCTGAAAATATATTTTGAAATATGTTGAATTTTTACGCGATTGCTGAATAAATATCTTCCACTCACGTTAAGATGAGCGCGATAATGACGAGTAGAAACACATGTGTCATCAGTGTTTCAAGCATAGCCACCTTTCTCACGACATGAAGCAAGTGTGACATTTAGTGAATTTTACGAAACACGTTCTAAATAAATCGAATTTTCGTGTAGACAATAACTTAGACACGAGTTAAGTTGCGCCATATAGATACGAATTTTTTATATCACGCACACTGACTATTAAGCCGAAACCCATCATCTTCGTTTATTTGGTCTATCAATCAAGTAACTCGACGCATTTAAAATCATCTCTATAAAAAACACCGTTTATCAGATTTAGTAATAATGATGTTTTTTTTATTTTTTTAAAAATACTTGGAATCCTTAACACCCTAAATATTTATTCTACTATCAGTGTAATTATACTAGTAATCATTGGTTGAAGGCCTTGAGACTATTCAGCCTGTTAATTAAGTATGTACTATAAATTTAACAGACGATTCTTTGAGTCATTTTAAGACAGAAGGATCATATAAATATCGGTCTGCAAATGCTTCGTTCTCAAGATACGGGGTGTTGAAGTTTTAAAGAAATGGTTTTTCGTAAATATCTTAAATATCCTTTACCTAACTTCGTTGTATTTAGACGGTATTCATAACATAAAGGAGCTAAAATTGCCGTAATTCGATCAAATTTATCAAGTCCAGTGGCGTCTCGAACGCATATTTGTGACAAAAAATATACGCCACTGACTTTTGCGCAATTTTTATTATATTCTTTGGATTAAGCAATAAAGATACCGCTTTTTTGTCTCCTGAATTTTTTTCGTATCTTGTTTAGTTTTCGAGAAAAAAAGTCCACTCAATTGCATATCCGTGGACCACACAGGGAATATAGGGAAACGTTTCTTTGGGAAATCATTATTTTTTTATTACTAATTATGTAAAAACAACAAACACTAACTAACATTAACATCTATACTAACAAACTTTACTAAATTAAGTGTCGTAAATGCCCCCTTCAGCTTCAATACAACGCTTTAGCCTCCTCATCATTGAATTACGCACTCTCCTGAAATTACCTGGCGTATTTTTCATTATGTCACATAATAAGTTGGAATGTATGAGAATAAGAGGCGAGTTGTTACTGTGGATTAAGGCTTTTCTCACCGGGAGAACTTTCTCTGTGCGCGTCAGTGATAGCTAGTCTCACCTTCATCATGTAGCAAGTGGAGTTCCTCAAGGCTCTGTCTTGGGGCCAGTGCTGTTCCTTCTGTATACAAGTGACCTGCTCGCATTGATTTCCTCCACATGTTCAGCTTATGCCGACGACACCAAGATTTACAATACTGTCGTAAATTCTGCTATGCTTCAACGAGATCTTGATATTGTTTGTCAATGGTCAGTCAGTTGGCTTTTACCCTTAAATCTAACTAAGTGTTGTGTCCTTCACCTCGGGAAGACAAATCCGCGATTTACATACAAGATCTCTGACCACAACATCGAAGCAGTTTCCAGCCACACTGATCTGGGTGTTGTAGTCAACGATCGTCTTTCCTGGTCAGAGCATATTCACCACGTTACATCAAAAGCCAAGAAACATCTATACATGCTGGAGAGGTCTTTCAAAGGATCCGATGTCAACACTTGCGCCTACATTTACAAGGCATTCGTGAGGCCAATTCTTGAATTCGTTGGCCCGGTATGGGACACTGTGCTTCTGCGCGATAGAAATCTGGTCGAATCAGTACAGCCTCGGGCTACTCGTATCCCTTTTGGAGCACGAAGACCAAGCTATGAAGATCGCCTTGAATTATTCAACCTGACCTCATTCTCTGAGCGAAGACTTCGTGGCGATCTTATAGTTACGTTCAGGATACTTCATGGTTTGATGGGCACCAACCTCATGCATCTATACCGTCTGTCGCGCAGCAATCTACGCGGACACAGCTTCAAACTGCATAAGGAGCCATTTAAAACAACAGTCCGACAGTGGTTTCTTCCCAACCGCATATTCAACACCTGGAATAGTTTACCTGAAAGTGTGGTTGGTGCTACTTCAGTTAATAGCTTCAAAGTGCAGTATGATAGCTGGAGGAGTGTACAAACTTTATAGCTATGAACTGTCTTTTTTTATTTTTTTCTATTTGATGTATTTGTGTTACGTGTCCGTACACTATATACGTATTTACTGCATGAGCTTATAGTACTGTGTACTCTGCTCATCTCAATTATCATAATAATAATAATAATAATAAGAAATTAATGATTCTATTTCGTAAATCTTCTTCACTTTTAATAGGAGTTTTTATACCTACGATTTAAGGTGTCCTCAGAGAAAATAATCCAAGGGATTCATATCGGGTGAACGAGGAGGCCATAGGTGTAGGCCTGCTCTACCAATCCAGCGCAAGAAATTTAATCAAGTTAGGGCCAAATTAGCTCCTTAATATTATGAATACCACCGCCAAATTAGAACAAAATTAGGTTAAAGTATATTTAAGATATTTACGAAAACTCTTTCTTTTTATTTTAACATCCTGTATCTTGAGAACGAAGAGTTTGAGGACCTATGTTTATATGAACTTTTTGTCTTAGAATTACTCAAAGAACGGTCTCTTAAAGTTATAGTACATATTTAATTAACAGCCTGGATATAGTGACACAGAATGGCATGGATTCATAAAGAAAAAAGAAACAACTCTTCCTTACGATGATATAAGCCCCTAACGGACGCCACTGGAAATTGTTGTACTTATGAGACAATGTGTTTAGAAGATATATTACAAAAGATGTTAAAGTTGCCATTTGTGATTTATGTTTTGTGCTTTTGGATACGACAAAATTATGAACATAGAAGGTATCTGAAAAAAATGACATTTGGGGTTTTTTAGAAGTAAATCTTTGACTTTTGTAATATTATTTATATATAAGTCCTATACTACAACCTGTTCAAATCATATGATAAACACAAATATCGAAAAAAACTGATGGTTATTCATCATTCATTTGATTTTTTTGTACAAAATTAATGATATTTCAAAAATGGTTAGACTTCCGTATAAGAAGATATATAGCGTAGAAATCCGCGTAGAATCAAGGATTCTAATAATATATAGGGTGTCCTTTTTCAAATAAGCAAATTAGTTCCAACTTTCGGTACTTTCCAAGCGTTCACCTATGACTATTTTCAATGAGTCAAGGTAAGCCAAAATGTTTGGCTCCATAATGTTTTGCTCTAAACTGAACCAATCATAAGCGATGAAAGCAGATTTTAGAAATTTTTGAAAATTGTAACCTCTCCACAAAGATGTTTGATTACCCCTAAAAAAATTCTGAAAGTTGTAAAGCATACGCAGACACAACCGTTTGATGATCTGAAAGCTACTTTGACTTTTGCTCATAATTAAACATCAAGTAGTATTACCTACTATGATCCCACATGGATTTACCTGTTGTAGATATCGCAAAACAATAAACGTTTATCTGAGTTTCTAAATTTTTTGCAATCACAGCCCAGCCCCGAAAAACTTTGTCACCCCTCACTCTTCAAAAAGTTGTAAAGGTAGGTACATTTTTACAAGTTATCTCTTGTCGTCTGACTGAGAAAACTTCCGGCGGCACTCATGGTCAATACTTCACAATTCGTATCATTCAATG
Source organism: Acanthoscelides obtectus (assembly GCA_963669975.1). Lineage (NCBI taxonomy): Eukaryota > Metazoa > Arthropoda > Insecta > Coleoptera > Chrysomelidae > Acanthoscelides > Acanthoscelides obtectus. The sequence continues at coordinate 117,741,085 of CAVLJG010000001.1, read as the reverse complement.
CAAGCCTTTATGTTTCTTTTGTGCAATCTATACTTCAAATTTTACTCTCCACAATTTTGATATGGAGCCGCTGATTTGGAGAATATGTTGGCCATTATGTCACATCCATAGCCATACCACACTTATAACGATTAAAAAAAATTAAGGGGTTTTGTTGATATGGTTTTTACCAATTTTTATACCAATTATCAGATATTGAACGGATTATTTTTCTGGATAATTTGATCTGGTATATTGCAGATAAAGTTGTGCACCAGCCAATCCGACAAGGACTTTCACTCGAGTGGTCTGGTCCGCTCCCAGAGACAAAACAGGACGTTACGTCATATTTAAAAGCTACATACCTACCTTGTAATACTGTATCAGTTGTTCAGTTCGTGGTGCCGGCTATTAATTGAAAGTATTTTAATTGCCGACTCATTTGAATTTGGTTCAAACGGCGTTTACCTGCCGGATTATCTCAGAATGCGTTGGAGATTTCGTATTAAGTCTGGGTAATGAAAACATCGTTCTTGAAGCCGAAACGTCAGTAAAGCAATTTCTGGTTTTATTATATAGTGATTTAACAGCATAAATTATTCTAAAACACATTGTCAGGTCTAACTGACAATATTGGTAGGGCTTGTTATAACCATCAGACTACTTAATTCTTTTAGATTTTTCTAAAGCGTTTCAACCATTCACTTTCAATACCAAAATGTAAAGTTTATGGTTTCTCATCAGTTGCTCTAATCAATGGCTGTTTAAGAAATAAATCACAATGTGTTATTATCGATATACACACTTCTCCTGAGGCTTTATTATCATCGGGAGTGCCTCAGGGGTCGGTTCTTGGGCCACTTCTTTTTATTTTATATACGAGGGATGTCTTTTACGTTTTACATAAGGAAATAAAACAACACGGAGGTAGAAGAAGCCCAATTAAAAAATATTCGACTATATCGTTAAATGGTGAAATTATACTAAGTGACATATAAATCCGAACACCCAGTTTAAATAGTTTTATTTTAATAAAAGTTAGTGAATGTATTTATCTTACTGTAAATAACAAGTGAAAAAATTTTCAGCCTTATCAGTTGGACATTCCGGTTTTTATACTGCTTTTTTTTAATTCACTAACTTCCTAAAAATGAATATGTCAGCCGCAGTAAAGAATCAACGTTGGCGGATTTTGGTTCTTGACGTCCTTTACGATCGGTTACGATGCCTAGAGTACGGAGACCTGTACGATTTCGTCAACTTAGTGAGTTTGATAGTGGTAGTATAGTGGGACTTCGGGAAGCTGGACTTTCTTTTCGGGCAATTGCAGTTAGAGTGCAAAGAAGTGTAGACACTGTGGTTAGGTGTTGTCAGGCATGGCTTCGAGAAGGCCGTACGCAAAGAGAAAGGGGCACTGGACGCCGCCGTAGAACAACAGACCGTGAAGATCGCCGCCTAAGATTATTGGCCTTAAGGGACCGTTTCTCCACTACCAGGTCCATTGCAAATGAATGGTTTGCAGAACACGGAAGACCTATTGGCATGCGAAGTGTTTACCGACGAATGAGAAGTTTTGGCTTGTTTTCATACCGGCCACACTGGGTCCTCCCTTTAACTCGAGAACACCGACGTAATCGCCTTGAGTGGTGCAGACAACGGTCACTCTGGGATCAGGAATGGAACAGTATTATTGTCTTTAGTCTCGGTTTTGTTTAGGCATGCACGATGGTCGTGCCAGGGTTAGAAGGCGACGTGGTGAAAGGAGCAATCCACAGTTTTTTGTTGAAAGACATGTCCATCACACTGTTGGAGTTATGGTTTGGGGTGCTATAGCTTATGGTTCCAGGTCACCTTTAATCTTCATCAGAGGTAACATGAACGCGCAGCGTTACATTCACGAAGTTCTAGAACCCCATCTTTTACCCTATCTTGACACCCTGGCAGATCCAACTTTCCAACAAGATAATGCCCGACCACATGTTGCAAGAGTCACAATAGACTTCTTTCAACATAATGATGTCACATTGTTACCATGGCCACCAAGATCTCCCGACTTATCCCCAATTGAGCACGTGTGGGATATGATGGGTAGGAGATTGCTCAATTTGCAACGTCCTCCTCAGACTCTAGAAGCACTTCGAGAGGAGTTGGTGGTTGCCTGGAATGAGATACCACAGGAGGACATTGACCACCTGATCAGAAGCATGCCTAGGCGCGTTGGAGAATGCGTAGCACATCAGGGTGCATCCGCACATTATTAAAGGTCAAAGGGCTTTAAAGCAGTGCAATCATTTTGAAATTTTTATCATTTACTTATCATGCTTCATTAAGTACTTATACAAAATTTTATTAAAATAAAACCATTTAAACTGGGTGTTCGGATTTATATGTCACTTAGTATATGTGAAACTGTAAAACACCTAGGCATATCTCTTGATAAATTCCTGAATTTTATTCCTCATGTGAACAATGTTACAAAAACTTGTTTTTAGTTCTTCGGAAATTATACTTGAACAACCAAATTCTCGATTACAAAACTAAAAAAATTCACTGTGAGTTTTTAATTATTTCAAAGATGACTTACTGCGATATTGTTTACCAACCGATTTTAGATTCAGTATCCGCCAAGCTTTTGCAAAAAATGCAAAGTTCATGTTGCAGATTAATCTAAAATTTCACAGATATCTCCTTCACCGTAAACAATCAGAAACTCCAAATTAATAGGGCACCAAACATAAGATATCTCGGATTATTCCTAGATTCTCATTCACGTTTGGACATCCATATTTCTTATATTCCAGACAACTTCGCATTGTCTTATATAAAATTAAATATCTTACAAATATTTTGACGGAAAACTACACTCGCACATTATACCATACATTGATGTCTATCCTATAATGTATGAGCATTGGGGGGGGTTCAATCCGCCCAAATAATTTGGATATTTTCCAAAAAACTATTTTAATGAACTGTATTCAAAGATGTATATGACATGAATGAATTTTATTTCTTACACACTATCACCCAGTAACAGAAATTTATCGATATCGATGAAGAAAATAATCAAAATCATTCTACAGGATACAAAGTTCGTAAAACCGTAATTTCCAAACCATAGATATTAATTTTAAGTTTGAAATATGAAAAGCGAATCTTCATTCTTTCTAGTTACTGCATTTGTTTCCAAAAATATATAGGTATCTTGTGTGTTTGCTTAAGGCATATGTAATTTGTCTGGGTTTTTATAGACAACTCCTGTTTGACATATCACAGCTTATATCAAGGTCCTCATTAATACCCTGCGAAAGATTCTAGGATATCCACTATTTTTCTAAGAACACTTATTAAGAAATGCATTCTTCCAACGGTAAATTATGAATTCTGCAATGACTCACGCACCATACGAAATAAGAATAATAATGATTATGATAAATATTCATGGTTTTTTCATCTATTAACATTATTATGTGAGTAGGTAAAAATATAATTGTTGCTAACTCCACAGTTTTAAAGGCTGAATTGCGCAGTACCGTATGTCTTTGCTATATGAGAATACTAGTGGGCAAGACGAGATACAAGTCGATATCAAGTTTTTATCTTGTAAACTACAATTTCCATGGCTGTTTTAAAATTATGCATCACCAATTAAGACATGCAACAGGTGAATGTTACATCAAAGAAGGATTCGAATGCAGTTATTGCTGTAATTGCATAATTAAATTAAAATACATTAGCCATAATCCGCTAAAGGCGATTATACATTTGGAATGTCAATGTATTTGTCTAACGTGATAGTGCATGGTTAGACGAGTAGAAAAAGCATTGACATCTCTGGAGGTTATCACTGATTGTAGATGCAATAATCTGGTACAGTCTAGTGGTTATTAAATACAGTACTGTACCCTGACCTAACAAAAAGTGCCCTAGGGCTCATCCGGGCTCATTTCGGCTGGTCGGAGTTCAGATCACCGGGGACTTGATCTGGCACGTTTCGTCAATAGCAGCAGCTGTTGAGAAAAATCTAGGCTATTTGCTCAGAGCTACGAGGGATGTCTTTTAAGTTTTGCATATGGAAATAAAACAACACGGTAGGTAGGTTTAACTGACTTTATTATTTTTCGAAGTATTCTCGCGATATTTCATATGTCTTTCTTCAATGATGAGTTTGCGCACAGCATCGACGTTTTCCTGGGTGACTGCCGTTTTTGGTGCACCCACCCTGGGATCGTCGCTAAGACTCACCCGTCCACGTTTGAATTCTCTATACCAACGGAGAATTGTCGACTGATGTGGCGCTTCGTTGCCGTAAACAGACAGAAAACTCAGCAAGGCATTCTTGTTGCGATAATTGTCTCTGAAAGTTGCAATAAATTATGGCGCGAAAATGTTCTCGGTTGAGTTCCATTTTTTTAATGACTTGGTGACACTTAAAAATTCACTGTAGTGAGAACACTGCACGTATTGTTGTGAAACTTTGAATTTAAGTTTACTAAAGAGTGAGTTCAAAATTCAGTACTGACGTTCGATCCGCGCGGCCTACTATGTTTCTATATGCAAAACTTAAAAGACATCCCTCGTAAGAAGTACTTTCCACCACAAGACCTCTTCACTACGTACAAGGCAAACATAAGACCTAGACTCTAGTACTCCTCACATGTACATTTGGACTGCCTGACTTATCAAAGATGATTTTGTGATCCCATGTTTTGTCCCTGTCTACTTATTTTTTCAGTTTTTTCGACAGTCTACACAGAAGGCAAAATGAACAACTTCTCAATTTTTTTAAATGTCTCACCTTGCAAATTTTCCCTTTCCACGACTTTTTTAAGGTTTGTACAATCTTACAATACCTCTCAAAATGAAAAATAGCTTTTATACGGAGTGTTCAGTACTTGGATGGTATTTAATATAGAACAAGACCTTTTCATATACAGGGTGTCCGCAAAGTTGGGGTTTTCCTTTACACGACGTGTAGATCTTGAAAACATAAGCAATTTTTCTTAGTACCATATACACCAATGTCTTAAGGGAACCGTGATAAAGGGCTCTGCAACATCAAAAATATCTTAATACCGTCCTGTAGCCGCGACATCCCCGAGTGGTACTAGGACACTAGCTCAACCCGACGACAGAACTGGGTCGGGGTCAGTGTGTCAGGTCAGTATGCAACCTTCAACCGACGGATACGGTCACGCGTGTAGAGGTAATCGCGTAGACGAGAATCCCTCAACAAGCACTAGAGACGTGGCTAGAGAAGTGCAAGTATCAAAAACTGAAGTGTGGCAAACGCTGCGTGAAGAGGGGCTGTATCCGTTTCACGTCCAACGTGTACAAGCCCTTCAACCTGACGATTTTCCAGCAAGAGTGCGGTTTTGTGAGTGGTTGTTGCATCAACATGACAATAATCCGGACTTTTTGAAGTGCATATTGGTGACAGACGAATCTACGTTCACGCGTAATGGGGTGAATAACTTTCGCAACACTCATGTTTGGTCAGTAGAAAATCCGCACGCTGTCCGTCGGACACATTTTCGGTGAATGTTTGGGCTGGCATGGTGAACGGTATGCTAATTGGACCATTTATTCTCCCAAATCGATTGGACGGGATGCAATACCTAGACTTTTTACGCAACATTTTGCCTTCCTTGTTTGCCTGCGTCTGCTCGGTAGCGCATCAGCTGATTTCATTTTCTGTTGGAGCGGAGTGATTTCGGGCAGAGACGTACTTAGCCCTTCTCGTCAACTGGAAAGTGAGTACTTTTTCCTTTATTTTTTTTTACTTGGTCGCCCTCGTTTCACTACACATTACCTTTGTTATTTCAAGGGTAGTTGTTTCTGAAAAGGAAAATCCCAACTTTGCCGACACCCTGTATAAATAAAAAAAATTTAAATTCAATTTTTACGGATATACAGGGTGATTTATCTAAACACGCTAAATCTTCAACATATCTCAGACACTATTAGCCGATTTTGTTGAAATTTCGTACCTAGAAGTAACCTGAAACTGGACGGACGGTTGAGTGATTCAGGGCCGGACTCGATCTTCCCGACCTTTTTTTTTTATGAAAATCAAAACCCTTCAAGCTGAATGTTCATTAAGTAAAACAAAACAATGAGCGACGATTATCAAAACAGATTGATTGCGCCTCTTTTAGTGATTTAGTTAAATATTTTTATTAGTTCAAATGTCTTGTTTATGTGACACAAAATTTCTAACTGGGTTTCATCAACATTTTACAAAATAATGCATTTTTTTATTTCCTTGTATCTTATTAAGTGTAACACCTGTAAGTTATACAGTGAAACTATACAACGTGAATTCTTATTAAAAAGGGAAACGGTTTTAAAATGCAATGCCACTAAATTTGACCTTTTAGACCAACTTGAATAGAAGTCTAACTTCCACGAAAACGTAACATGAAGGTCCAGACTTGACATTTAATTATCCATTATGCAAGTGAATCTAACGTAGGGTTGTGGTAACAGCACGTAAATGCATTTATGCTGACATTGCCGAGTCCAGACCTGTGTTTTTCTACATTTTCATGAATAAGACCGGAGTTATATGTATTTACATGTTTTCACATATAACATAATATTTTAGGGTTTTTTCGGATAATAACATATAACATAATATTTTAGGTTTTTGTCTACATATAATCCATATACAAAGACATACGCTTTAAAAAACATAGAACGGCATTTTGTTTTTTTTATTCAGACTAAACACATTTATTATTACTCAATGTTATGTAAATCTGACAATTGTGCACAAATTATAAAGACTACAAAGCATATCGGTGATTCCCCAAAAGCATATCGGTGATTCCTCGATTAATAACTTGGCGCCGTGACGTGCACCTCTCGCAATCTTTATTTAGAAAACTTGAGTAGTAAATAAACACGTATTATTTTTCGCTGCCGTTTAATATTTAAAAAGATCGACATGCCGAAAGTATCAAGCTCTAAAGCTGATTTACTTAAGAAATGAATAAAGAATTCTAAACATTTATCCACTGATGGTACAGTTGTATACTGTAACGCTTGTTCAAAGCAAGTGAGTATATGTATTAATATAATAATTAATTAATCTTTCATTATCTACGGAGCTATTATTGTAAATATTCATTATTTCAATATGAAAAGGTCCTGATCCATACTACCTACCACTTCACTATGTCCATTTAAGTAGGGTACACTATACTTCATCCATTTTCTGCTAAGCGTGTCCATGAACTGTTTCAAATTTTGGCGCCATTTTTTGTTCCGAAACACGAACGCCACTGGCAAATGACAATACCTCACGTACTGCATTGTAAATTGTAAAGATATCTAACGGTATGTAGATCCGATCGATGCTTTGCGATCTTCAGATGTCTGTCGGTTCACTTTCATTTTTCAAAGAAAGTAAAACGAAGATGGAATGATATGTTCTGGTTATGTTACCAGACCATGTTCATTTGTTCATTACCCTAGAACCGGACACTTCCTTATGTACAGGAAGTACCGGTGCCTCATTGAAGATGTAAATGATCTCGTTGCACAACTGTATCACGGCAGATGTTTGGACGTTTTTCGATTGATTGATTATATCAATCATCTAATAGTATTATGATTAAGGCCATTCAGGTCGTATGTTTAGTTTTGTTTGCGTAGGTTGCCTGTATTATCGAAGCTGAAGGTAAAAGCGTTTGAGTTGAGCAATAAGGATATATTATACAATAAGTAGATTGTGGGTTGTAACATACACCAACGAAAATAGTACTACATACATCGTCCTCTGGCACTTACCAATTAGTCCATTGACCCTACCAATTTGGCAACGTTGCGACCTCAAAATTCATCCATGCTATACAGACTGTACCGACCATCTGGCAACGTTGCTATGACTAACCTCGCCACTTACCAGTTACGGGAGCAGCGCTGCCAAATCAACCATGTTTACGGTAGATTTGCCATTTTGAACTTTCGACTACCATTTTACGCTCAAATTCTACCGTTTTTTATCGCATAAGTTTCGATTTAAATGTGCAGGCCAACCAATTCACTTTCAACGCCGCTGGTGAGGAAGTATTGTAATCGCAAAGAATATTGAAAATGTATATTATGCGTTTTGGATTTTGAACCGAAACTGGTCGAAATCGAAATATCGGTCGGACACTAGCTCTTTCCATCGCTGTACTGAGGGAATTTACATGTGTAGAATCTTATTCTAGATTATATTTTTCATTTTCATCGCTGAATGAAAACACTTTCAGTCGCTTTTTTTAATGTAAGATCTCTTGTGTCTCGTTTCTCAGATCTCAAAAATCTTATACAACAACATCAATTTGACATCGTTGGGATTTCGGAAACTTGGCTTCATTCAGGTATAGAAAACAATTTAGTATCCTTAGAAAATTACTGTTTTATTCGTCAAGATAGAAATGGTAGAGGAGAAGGAGGGATTGCTATGTATATTAATAATAATTTGAAGTTTTCAGTTGTCTCTTCCGATTCAAGTTTAATTTCTGAGGAGATTTGGATTTCATTGAAATTGCATCTAGTAATCTTTGCTGTTGGATATATTTACAGACCACCTAAAGCTAATATCATCGACTTCATTGAATGCTTCGAGGAGACACTAGTAGTGGCGGTGACTTCAATGTTGATGTTCTTGAATTTTCAAATCGATATTATGATTTTATTGAAGGTTTTGATCCGATACAGGTAATCAAAAAACTACTAGAGTTACAAAAAACAGCCTAACCTTGCTGGACATAATTTTTATACCTGCTGATGAGACTGATTTCCGATCATTCGTTAACCTTTTGTAGACTAAATAAATCTGTTGCAAATTGTTCTAAAAAGTGCCATTTCAGAAACTTACGAAATCTAGATAAAGACCTGATCAATGAGTTTTTGGAAATTTCTCCTATAGAACAATTGATCTATTTACCAAAAGTTGAGGAAAAGATCTTATTTTTGAGTGAAGTACTGTTCAATATCTTCGATGTACTAGCTCCTGTAAAGGAAATTCAATTTAAAGTTCGAAAACCCCCATGGTTAATGTTTTCTATTAAACGCATAATTAAACTAAAAAACCAAAAATTCCGGAAATTTAAGAAAAACAAAACTGCTGCCAATTGGTAAAATTATAAACAAACGAAGAATCAAACGAATATTGCCATATATACCTAATGAGAAGAAAAGTTATTTGAAATACTGTATTGATAGAACTATCAATCAAACTAAAGTGAAAAAAATTATTCAATTCAAATATTAGCAACAAAAAAACAGGTTGTATTCCCGATCAGCTGAATAATCTGGATGACATAAATAACCATTTTCTTCAGATCTCTCGAGCAAGCTCATCAATAGACTATGACACTTTGGATTACTATTATAGCAATAGGCTTACTAACGTCAACACTCTTTTTGAATTTCACACAGTTTCTCAGAATGTCGTTAAAAATGCACTTCTCAGAATTAAATCGCTGATGGTCTAAATCTTGAAATGATGTTATTGTGTTCCCATAACATCATCCCCTACATTACAAATATAATAAACTCTTGTATTTTAGATAGAGTATTTCCAGACTCATGGAAAATTTCCAAAATTATACCAATATCGAAGAAGTCTGAAATTAACGACTACAATGATCTTCGCCCCATAACTATTTTACCAGTGCTATCAAAACTAATGGAAATTATATTGGACCAACAAATAAGAGATTATTTAACTGAGAACAATTTATTACTAGACCATCAATCGGGATTTAGGAAAGGATTCAGCTGCGAAACTGCTCTGTTAAATATAACTGACAACATCTTCAAAGCAACAGATTCCGGAAAAAACACCGCTCTTGCGCTCTTGGACTACTCCAACCCATTTGATAAACTAAATCACGAAATGCTGTTTGGTATTTTACACTATATATGGTTTTCCGAATCTGTTATCACGCTTATGTGCCACTATTTAACTAACAGAACACAATATGTAGAAACAGATAAAGGTATGTCCTCGAAAGATGTCATCCCATCGGGTATTCCACAAGGCTCCATTTTAGGACCTCCGATTTTTAGTATTTATACCTCAAACCGTTCCCAATGTCTCCGAAGTTGTCAGGTACATTTGTATACTGACGATACTCAGCTTTATTTTTCTTTCAATCCTAACGAGAAACGTGATCGATTGGCCATTATTAATCGAGATATTGAAAGATTAGTTGTATTTTCGGAAAATCATGGTCTACAGATTAATGCAAGCAAATCACAACTCCTGTTATTTGGCAGATCAAGAGACAATATTAAGCCCACTTTTCATGCTAAAATAGAAACTGAATCTATACCTTGTTCTGCCATTGTGAGAAATTTTTGAGTAGAATTTGACTCATATCTAAGATTTAAGCCTCATATTAATAAATGTATCCAGACTTCCTAAGGTAGATCTTTCTTTTATATGTGTATGTATGTGTTTGTATATGTATATACAGGGTGTTTCAGTTTATTGTTGCATAACTTTAGGATTCGATAGAACTTTTAAAATTAATGCATAAAGTCTATATAAACATGGGTATAAAAATGCGTGGCGTCCGAAATCCAGGGTGTTTAAATTTACTTTCTAAAATAGTTTTTTTTAAATATTTCGAACAATATTAGATGTATAACAGTGAAAATTGGTACGCAAGGGTTTTTTGGTACGACAAAATGAACCATGGGCATAGTTTTACTGTAACAACTAGAGGGCGCTCTCTACTGTACCTGTAGTGTATTAAAATGAGCGAAAAAATGTTTCTTAGTGCAATTTTTTGCGTTTTGAATAAAAAAACTGTTTCTTCGCACTTTTCAACATAAAAAAGTTCTCCTGTGAGTTTTCGTTATAGTTACCTGTTTTTGAGATATTTCGATTTTTAAGGTTCGATGCATTTTTAATTATTTATGGGAAAATAATATTTTTTTTACATTTTCAATTTGGTCATTACAAGTAATTAAGATGATCGTTTAGATTGTGTTTTTAAACACAGCAATAATTTCTAACTCCAAATAAACACAAAAAAACAGAATATTAATTTGTTTAATTTTCCAATATTATTTTTAACAAATTAAATTAATTATTTACAACTACAATGCTATTGGATAGTTAGGACAAACATACAAAATCTAAAGTAGTTGCTCGAAATGTAAACCCAATTGTTCAATACACAATTCACATCTACGAATGATCGAACGTGGTATAGCATTATTCAAATAAGGCCTTATTTCATCACATGCATTCCTGATTCTGTCTATTAGCATATCTCTTGTGGTTACGGGAGTCTGGTACACTTTTTCTTTTAGAAATCCCCAAACAAAGAAATCTAATGGATTTAGGTCAGGGGATCGTGGAGGCCAGGCGACTGGTCCTCCACGGCCGATCCATTTTTCTGGATAATTTTTGTCCAGCCAGTTTCTAACTATTCTCGAATAATGAGCTGGATAACCATCAAGCTGGAACCAGGCCAATCTTCTTAAATCTAACATAACATCATCCCACATATTTGCATGTTCAGCCTTTAAAAGTTCCAAGAAGGTCGCAGCATTTAACCTTGCAGGTAAAAGGTAGGGTCCAAATAGTCGATTACGGTAGATACCAATCCACACGTTCACACTAAATTCAGTCTGAAAATTTCTTTCCCGAACTGCATGCGGATTTTCATGCGACCAAATATGTTGATTATGTAAATTTACCACTCCACGTCTAGTGAAGCATCTCTATCAAACTCACCCAGAATCATACGGGTAAATCTCATTTTCAATTATTTGGCGATGCACTCTTACAAATATTGAGCGAGTTGGATATCGTATGTTTGGAAATCTTCGTGCGTATTCTCTGGCTGCTTCTGCTGCGTTTCCATTTACAAAGCCATACACAAAATGAATATCCGCTAACTTTTGATTGGAGAATAAAAATGGCATTTTTATAAAACTTACAAAAAAAACAGGTAAAAGAAACTAAATTTCGTGCATTCACAATTGCAAAAAAACGTTTCAGGTTTCAACAGACAGTAAAACTAACTGTCAACTAATTGACATTTAACCTTATTCTGCTTTCAATTTCAAAAATATTTTCAGGCACAGCCTACTTCTAAAAATGATCGAGATACTGACTTTTTAACGTTATTTTAACATAAATAATTAAAAATGCATCGAACCTTAAAAATCGAAATATCTCAAAAACGGCTAACTATAACGAAAATTCGCAAGAGAGCTTTTTCATGTTGAAAAGTGCGAAGAATCAGTTTTCAAAAAGCAAAAAATTGCACTAAGAAAAAATTTTCGGTCATTTTAATACACTACAGGTACAGTAGAGAGCGCCCTCTAGCGGCTACAGTAAAACTATGGCCATGGTTTTACCAAAAAACCCTTGTATACCAATTTTCACTGTTATACATTAAATATTGTTCGAAATATTTAAAAAAAAACTATTTTAGAAAGTAAATTTAAACACCCAGTATTTCGGAAGCCACGCATTTTCGACCCATGTTTATATAGACTTTATGCATTAATTTTAAAAGTTCTATCGAATCTTAAAGTTATGCAACAATAAACTGAAACACCCTGTATATGAATGTATAAAAGGTAAAGGGCTAAACTTGTATGATTTTTAAAGCCTTCAGCCCTTTTTTGTAGCATATCTCGTTTACATGTATGTTGCTACTATTTTTACCTAACTGTATGTTGTAAATAAAGATTATTATCATTGTTATTATTTTCTTCGCCAAAATCGCGGCCGTTTTTGACACTAACAGCACGGTTTCATAGCTGATTGTTATCCAAAATGTGGTACAATGGACGCCTAGTTGATTGTCGTTTTTCCTATAAAGTGTACAGAATCCGGTACTATCAACGAGGATGCACATGCATCTTCTGAATGGTTGCATAACCTCATAATCGCCCAAGAAAAGTTCAAGGCCTCCCGCCAACTCTCGGATATGTTCTTTCATCAGCATATTCAAAACAAAAGTCGATTTCGTTTCTATTAGTCGGATTTACGCTTAATCGATTCTCTATCGAACGATTTTGATGTGTCGTGTTGCAATATGTCATTTTTTGTCCTTAGGACAGACTGGTTAGGCGGCGCACAGCTGGGTAACAATCTAACCAGTTCCGATCGAAAATGACCTTCGTCGACAAAAACCATTTAACAGTTATTGTTGTTTTCGTAATAGTAGCGGAACTGCTTGGTATAAAATGCTTCTTCTTTCACGTTTGTCGCACCGCGCACCGGTAACTGTATAATTTGTTATAGTTTTGTTTTTTGTATGAGAACCAGGTACGACAAATCGTTAGAAATAAGATAATTTTCATATACTGCCGTAGTTAGGTAAAAGAAAGTTCATTTACTGTTTATTCCTATATCTGCGAAAGGATGGGAAACTAGAGATACTACAGATCAAAATATGTGGATTGACCTGAACATACCTTAGTCCAAAAGTTGACAGTTTGCGAGATACAGGGTGTCAAAGTTACAATTTTATTTTCAATTTTCCCTTATTGCTTGAGAGGTATTTCAGATTTTGGTATAGAACTCGGTATAGGGAGGTTTTGTAGTATGAGAAACTAGAATCCGTTATTTTTCTATGGTCAAACTTCCAGAGGGCGCCACTTACAGCACTATTTCGGTAAATAACTTATCATAACTTTTTTGTGCTACCCTGTATACAACAACTGACCGAAAAATCCTAATTTCTCGTATTTCCACAACAAAAAAGATTTACTTGTTGGAAGTATCTAAAGCTAATAGTTTTCGAGATATTCGTTTTTAAATGTTCCAATGCACTATTTGTACCATGATGACAAAACATTTTCATAACATAATAATCAAGTTGCTTTGGATAATATCTGAGTATCGTTGCTATGGTTTTTAATAATAACAAATGAGGATGGCAACAAAACTACTAAACGTAAATAATAACTACAAAAATTGTTCAAAATGAGCACCACCTTGCCTAACACTCTCTAGAGCTCGACGAACTAATCCTTGCTGCACTCTCCAAAGCATTAGGATGTTAGTTTTCATTTCCTGGCTATGGAAAATTCTTTGTCGAAGATCATCTACAATTTCCACTGGGGTATTGGAAACCATTTTTTTATAACTTGTATTCTACAGCTACATTTTAAAATTATCGGTCCATGTTTATATTTATTCGCTCATGTAGTTTTCTTTGTACATTGAGTGAAGAATTAATGTTATACTAAGTGACATATAAATCCGAACACCCAGTTTAAATGTTTTTTTTTAATAAAATTTTTTATAAGTACTTAATGAAGCATAATAAGTAAATGATAAAAATTTCAAAATGATTGCACTGCTTTAAAGCCCTTTGACCTTTAATAATGTGTGGATGCACCCTGATGTGCTACGCATTCTCCAACGCGCCTAGGCATGCTTCTGATCAGGTGGTCAATGTCCTCCTGTGGTATCTCATTCCAGGCAACCACCAACTCCTCCCGAAGTGCTTCTAGAGTCTGAGGAGGACGTTGCAAATTGAGCAATCTCCTACCCATCATATCCCACACGTGCTCAATAGGGGATAAGTCGGGAGATCTTGGTGGCCATGGTAACAATGTGACATCATTATGTTGAAAGAAGTCTATTGTGACTCTTGCAACATGTGGTCGGGCATTATCTTGTTGGAAAGTTGGATCTGCCAGGGTGTCAAGATATGGTAAAAGATGGGGTTCTAGAACTTCGTGGATATAACGCTGCGCGTTCATGTTACCTCTGATGAAGATTAAAGGTGACCTGGAACCATAAGCTATAGCACCCCAAACCATAACCCAACAGTGTGATGAACATGTCTTTCAACAAAAAACTGGCACGACCATCGTGCATGCCTAAACAAAATCAAGACTCGTCACTAAAGACAATACTGTTCCATTTCTGATCCCAGAGTGACCGTTGTCTGCACCACTCAAGGCGATTACGTCGGTGTTCTCGAGTTAAAGGGAGGACCCAGTGTGGCCGGTATGAAAACAAGCCAAAACTTCTCATTCGTCGGTAAACACTTCGCATGCCAATAGGTCTTCCGTGTTCTGCAAACCATTCATTTGCAATGGACCTGGTAGTGGAGAATCGGTCCCTTAAGGCCAATAATCTTAGGCGGCGATCTTCACGGTCTGTTGTTCTACGGCGGCGTCCAGTGCCCCTTGTTCTTTGCGTACGGCCTTCTCGAAGCCATGCCTGACAACACCTAACCACAGTGTCTACACTTCTTTGCACTCTAACTGCAACTGCCCGAAAAGAAAGTCCAGCTTCCCGAAGTCCCACTATACGGCCCCTATCAAACTCACTAAGTTGACGAAATCGTACAGGTCTCCGTACTCTAGGCATCGTAACCGATCGTAAAGGATGTCAAGAACCAAAATCCGCCAACGTTGATTCTTTACTGCGGCTGAAATATTCATTTTTAGAGCGTTAGTGAATTAAAAAAAAGCAGTATAAAAACCGGAATGTCCAACTGATAAGGCTGAACATTTTTTCACTTGTTATTTACAGTAAGATAAATACATTCACCAACTTTTATTAAAATAAAACCATTTAAACTGGGTGTTCGGATTTATATGTCACTTAGTATATTTTTATAACCAACGGAAGATGGATATATCCATTTCTAATATGAAAACCACACCTCTCACAATCAAGTTATTCTAGCATGCAACAAGTGCTTTGCCAATAAATTCAAACGCTAACGATAAATAACAAAAAAATGCTCATTGTCTCTCAATACCTTTTATCGACGTTTTTGCACTTTTTGCACAGGATGTGCCAATGTGGACATGTGATTTTTTATCGATTATCACCTTATACGTACGTAGATACACCTGGGCATTATCTGAACATCTGGAGACAGTACGTGATTGATGTAAGGGAGGAGTCTGATTTCAGATGCAGCCGTATCACCTGTCAATTGCCACTTGATCGCAGGTAGCCTTGCTGCTGCATTCATGAAATATGGGACATTGTATGAAAATGTTATTGGTTTTAGGTGCAGATTACCGGAGATTATACTCTCGGGTGGTATATTTTGTGTATTTAAAGAGCTTGTTGCAAATGTCCATTGTCAGCTGTTAATAAAATGGGGAATCTTGAATTTTTAGAACCACATCTGCTTCCCTTTTGGAAACATCGCATGATCCACTTTTTCAGCATAGCAATGAGAAGGCTGCAAAACTCACTGCACCCTCCAAAAACATTGAAGGCTCTACGAAATCAAATTCAGCGAACAGAGGAGCTTCAACACATTATTAACATTGTGGTGGGATAACGCAGCTATTTTGCGAAATTTCGGGTAAAAAATTGTAATAACTTTCGGTGTTGCATTTATATATATCAGAATCCTTCTTTTGCAAGGATATATCAAAATATGTAATAAATCATGAAACATTAGAAAACTATTATTTTATATATCGATTTTTAGTCGGACATACCGATCAAATTTCACTATCATAGATATTTGCGTATATTTACCCCTAAGACTTATAAATACCTCCTACAGCCGGGTGTCGATACATGCCACGTGGTTCCCGAGATGGACAAGCGTCGTACCCGGTGGTCGTACGTCATAGTCGGCAATCGCTTCCCCGCTTCTATAGTGCTGTGCATGGTGAAGGCCAATATCGTCATTCACGCGAGATTGGTCATCGCAACGATCATCTACGCCTGCGGTAATTCGTCTCAAGGGAACAAGGAAGGTAATTTAATTTTTTGTTGTACATGTTTGTAGTGTGTAGTGAAGAAAAGCATTTACTTATTAAGTAAGTTCTTTTATTCAAATTTCTGCTGAAAGTGGCACAAACTAATGTGATGTACCTATTAAAGTCTACTTTAAGCTTTAAATCAATACATCTTCAAAACTACTGAACTGAAGCTCATGTATTTTACATCATTATAAAGGGAATTGAAAGACCTTTATAATAAGGCATCACTCGACCCCCCTTTCCATTTAAGATTTTAGGGTTGGTGTCACCCCCGCCCAGGGGGCTGCACGTGTTAACGTGATTTTTTGCCAAACTTGTGTCCCCCTCGAAAACAAAATCGACGGGTCTGAGCGTTTTTCCAAAAAAAAAACTGAGCTGCCAGTAAATACGTCTGTTTCGTTTTCGATGCGCCACCCTGTATATAATTATAACAGTATAACCTTTTGATGATTAGTTTTGTACCCGAGAGGTAAGCAATCGTTAATCCAAAAACTAAAATTTCGAGTAAATGATGAAACAAGCAAAACTTTCAACACAACTTCAATAACGGACATACTGTATTTTCAAAATTAAAAACATCAACATCAAAAGGTAGTGCTTAACAAAATATTTACTTTGGTGTATATTTTAATTTTGAGGTAATATTACTAGTACACCTCAAAATTGACTCAAAATGAACGGCTGTTTACCTCTGAGCTACTGAGTTGTTGATTCGTAAGTGATCAATGTACAAAAACGCTAAGCTTTGACAGTCTGTCAATCCGCCATTTTCAAAAACTGTGACTTTGTATTCCAAGATCATTAAGGGAGCTTTAGAATAAGGTATCACATGACCTCCTATTCTATTTAAAAAAAAAGTGTTACAAAATGGCTCCGAGCCGCTATCATGGAATTTTCTATTATTCTATTCACATTAGAATATGGTATTCATGGGTCAACATCATCGAATTTCAGCTCGCTAACTAGAGCTGTTCAAAAATCGAAAAGGGGGACCTTTCCGGTAAGCACTGTGCATATACAGCAGCCTCAAAATAGATTGTGTTATTCAAGTATATCCAAGTCTCCTATATGTAGAACATCAAACGTGCTCATCGTCGACATTTGCTTTGATGCACTCCACTTATGCACCGCGCTGACATATTTCCAGCTTTATTACAAATCACCCACCTACTACTTATGGCTAGAGGAACTAGACATGACGCTTGTTGCATTTTAACACGACGTCTCCAGACACTACATCCTGGTTATTTATAGAATCTTCTCAGAGGCGGACCTGGGAAGACTTTCTTCACTCCCTGCGTTAAAGGCGAAGAAAATTCGACCACTGAGGTTTTTAAATTTAACAAAAGCTGTACAATTTTCGACATTTTTAAAGTTACCGAAATTTTTAGATCAAGTTTTTTGGAATTTCCTAATTATTCAGAATCTCCAAAAACTAAGAACTCTCAAAATTCAAAATCAATATCTCTATACAACAAAATAAAAGCATCAATCAATCCTTTTCAAAGGAAAAAGATTATCCTGCACTTCTTAAAACCTGAGCGTTTCCAGTGGCGGATCTTCCATGAAAACTGTTCATAGTTGTAGTATCAAAGTTATATTATGCGAAGGCGATGATGCGAGTTTTAAAAAACGAGACTTTAAAAAACGTTATAATAATAGCTTTATTACCCAACAGCAGAGTAATTGAGAGAAGTTGTAAATTATTACATGCCCAACTACGAAAAACAAATTAAATGTGTGTATCAGCTTGATCCACAAGCTTATGTGGATGCGCAAGTGAATTTTAAATTGTAACATGTCTAACAACAAAAGAAAAAACAGATTAATGGTGAATAACAGCTTGATCCATTAACTTCTTCAGCGTGCAAATAAAAATGTCACAGTAAGTATACCACAACTATTTAAAACTGTAATGACTCATACGCGTGATCAACACGTGATCAGAGCTCGATCCCGGCTTCCTTCCAGTACAGCCGTATAGCGTACGACATATGTCGTTTCTGTGGCTTTGCGGTGGTCAACAGCACAGACAGAGATGGAAATACTGGCTGATTGTTCTCCGCCGGTAGAACCAATGAAATCAAAGACGCGCCTCGACCGGCAGACTCATAGGCGTCGGCAACGCATTGGAACGTGTTTCGTTGAGCGATCGCATATTGTGTGTTTTTATAAGAATTGTTGTGTGATTGTTATTGTTGTGGTTTCTGTGGTTACAGTTTTGGTTATACTTAACCATGGAGAGTACAAATGGCACGAGTGGAAGTACTGAAAGCCAGGGAACAAGTAGACGGCTTCGTAAAGCACTGAAGAGGGACGCGAAAGAAATCGTGCTCAACGTGTTCAATTATCTGAACAGAACTATGTCGCAGGGAGATGCACTCGCGGGTTGTGAAAGTATGACAGGCGTTCCAGAGTGGACCATTCGCAAGGTGGTGCATGAAAAGAAGAAAACTGGAGCTACTACTGATCCAAAGTTTAATTTGAAGGGATGAAAGGCCGTTAAATTGGATTACGATAGCAAAATGGCGTTAAGGCGAACCGTACATTCATTCTTCTTTAGGAATGAGATACCAACCCTCAAGGCTGTACATGCAGCGATCAAGGAAAATGAAATTATACCCCAAATGAGCGTCGAGGTAATGAGGAAATCCCTGCACGAAATTAATTTTCGTTACGAAACGCGTAATCGGAAGTCAGTATTGATAGAGAGACCTGAAATAGTCGCCTGGCGTCGAAAATACCTACGCGAAATGATTGAATATAGGCGACAAAGCAGAAAAATCTATTATTTGGACGAGACATGGGTGAATGCAGGTCACACAGTTAAAAAAACCTGGATAGACAAAAACGTAGTGAGTAACCGACAAGCAAGCATTGAAGGTTTGTCAACAGGTCTTCGTGGACCGTCAGGGAAAGGTCAAATATTGATCGTAACTCATATTGGTAGCGATAGTGGCTTTTTAGAAAAGTGTGACTTGATTTTCGTCTCTAAGAAAGGAGGTGATTACCATGACGAAATGAATGCCAGCTGCTTCGAGAGCTGGTTTCAAGGCGTGCTTCAGCGAGTTGAGCCCAACTCTGTGATCGTCATGGATAATGTTTCCTACCACAGTCGTCGAGCCGAACGTGTATCGACTATGGGATCTCGAAAAAGTGACATGCAGCAATGGTTGCGCGAAAAAGGAATCCCGTTTGATGATTCATGTGTGAAAGCGGAATTGTATGAAAAAATTAAACAGCACAAACCTGCGAACATTAGTTACGTGACTGATGAGATGGCCCGTCAATGTGGTGTCACTGTGCTGCGGTTACCGCCCTACCACTGTGAACTGAACCCAATAGAGCTCATCTGGGCTCAAGTGAAGGGTTATATTGCGCGCCATAACACAACCTTCAAATTACCAGACGTTAAGGTTTTACTTGAGACTTCCATACAGCTAGTAACGCCCGGAGCTTGGCAGAATGTTATCCGTCATGTTGTGAACGAAGAAACAAAAGTGTGGCAGCTTGACCACCACATCGACACCATCATAGAGCCAGTTATAGTCAATTTCAACGAGGAAAGCGATAGCGACAGTTTATTACTGTCAGATGTAAGTGGAAGCGACGATGAATAAAGGTAATTCCCAAATTTTTGACTTACAATATGTTTCAAACCACTCTTTATTAAGCATGTGACAAATCCAGTTCACCCATGTTAAACATTCATACCCCGCCTATGAACAGCCGACTACTGGTATAGTTAAGTGATGTTCACGTGAACATCGATGAGTCATTACAGTTTTAGATAGTTATAGTATAGATATTCTGTTATAGTTGCTACACATTACACGAAAGGGCGACTTAACTAAGATATTGGTTCTAGGCCTACTACACTTTTGCTCTACAAGTTCTGCAAATGTTAATTTACCATCAAAAATTATCCCTAGGTCTTAGCAAGTGGCTGCTCTTTGAACTCTGCAATTATTTATTATATACTTGTAATTAACAACAGTGCTTCTTCTACTGTATGCGATGACTTGACACTTTTGAGCGTTGAGATAAAGTTTATTCTTACTACACCAGTTTTCAATAACAACCAAGTTATTTTGAAGTAAGTCACAATCATCAAATTCATTAATTCTTGAAAAAATTTTGATATCATCCGCAAAACATACCACCTTGTTATCAACTGTCAGTAGTAAATCATTAATATATAAAATCAATTGAAGAGTACCGGGGAAAAACGGCATTAGTCCATTATTTAGCTAAATTGAGCTTTCAGTTTATTGTGAAAAGGGCTTAAGTTCACAAAACAACAGCTATAAGATTCCCTGTGCCGAGGAAGAATGGCATGAGTCCCTGCGCCACTACCCACGAACTTGGATCTGATTGTTTTTGTGAACGTTAAAAGCTGATACATCTTCACTTACCGCTACCTTAAATTTCCACACGGATCAAACTAGGCAGTCAGCAAGTAATAATTTGGAGAAAAAGACACTACATCAAACAAGGAGTGAGCGATTTTACAGTCTAAAGAGAACTTACCGCAAACGTGTCTCAAAGTTCCCCGCTATCGAAAGTACACGATGGATGACCAAAAAAACTTGCCCTGTCCAAATATCACGACAAATGATGTTTACTATAAGCGGCAACTAAATTTCATCAGTTTTAACATCCACATTCTGTCAAACTCAAATTCTTTTATACATACGATGAATCTACTGCTAAGAAAGGAGCTGACGATGTCTGTTCTATGCTGTATTAATTTTTTTATAACATCCTGCCTATGGAAGTAAAAGAACTTGCCATTTTCTGCCGA
This sequence comes from Acanthoscelides obtectus, assembly GCA_963669975.1. NCBI lineage: Eukaryota > Metazoa > Arthropoda > Insecta > Coleoptera > Chrysomelidae > Acanthoscelides > Acanthoscelides obtectus. The sequence continues at coordinate 117,719,577 of CAVLJG010000001.1, read as the reverse complement.
GGAAGAATGGCATGAGTCCCTGCGCCACTACCCACGAACTTGGATCTGATTGTTTTTGTGAACGTTAAAAGCTGATACATCTTCACTTACCGCTACCTTAAATTCCCACACGGATCAAACTAGGCAGTCAGCAAGTAATAATTTGGAGAAAAAGACACTACATCAAACAAGGAGTGAGCGATTTTACAGTCTAAAGAGAACTTACCGCAAACGTGTCTCAAAGTTCCCCACTATCGAAAGTACACGATGGATGACCAAAAAAACTTGCCCTGTCCAAATATCACGACAAATGATGTTTACTATAAGCGGCAACTAAATTTCATCAGTTTTAACATCCACATTCTGTCAAACTCAAATTCTTTTATACATACGATGAATCTACTGCTAAGAAAGGAGCTGACGATGTCTGTTCTATGCTGTATCACTTTTTTGATAACATCCTGCCTATGGAAGTAAAAGAACTTGCCATTTTCTGTGACTCCTGTGCAGGGCAAAATAAAAACTTTACAGTTATTCGGTTTTTGCATTACTTGGTTACCAAGATTGGCGTACGTTTTTATCACGGAAGTGCCCCTTTCCGAAATGTATGGAAAAAAGATCTATAAGCTTATCAGAAAAACCAAAACTAGAATTTGTTCCCAATACGTGAAAACGAGCACAATATGTGACATACGCTGGTTTGTTATCCAATCCGTCTTTTCAGGTGTACCGTAAGGCTCCGAAATTGGTCCAGTTTTATTCATTTTATCAGCTAACGATGTTGCAGAATCTGTATCAAATAGCACTTGAAATAATAATAATAATAATTAAATCTATTCACAATTACAACCATTAATTACAGTAACTCATTTAAATAATAAATGTAATTGCAAAAAGGGCCAACATACAGAAAAAACTGATACAAGTGCAGAACCGATTGAGGCAAAAATAATGAACATTATCCGGTGAGAATTTTAAGCAAAATTGAGGAAGAAAAAATATAAGTGGTTGAGCTTAAATAGAAAAAAATACAGAAAAATAGTGACGAAGGATATTTCTTCTGCCACATTAATTGTTGGAAGGCTTATTATAATGTTAATTAATATATGCGTACATCATTTCATTTTTCAGTTTGTAGTAGATACTTTTTGTAGTTGACTTTGAATGATTTGGAAGATAGGTTCTTAAAATGGAAGGGAATATCATTATATATCCTATAACTATTAAATGTAAAAGATCTCTCAAATGCAAAAAGGGCCAACATACAGAAAAAACTGATACAAGTGCTGACCCGATTGAGGCAAAAATAATGAAGATTATGCCGTGAGAATTTTAAACAAAGTTGAGGAAGAAAAAATATGAATGGTTGAGATTAAATAGACAAAAGTACAGATGAACATTGACGAAAGATATTACTTCTGCCACATTAATTGTTGGAAGGTTTATTATAATGTTAATTAATATATGCGTACATCATTTCATTTTTCAGTTTGTAGTAGATACTTTTTATAGTTGACTTTGAATGATTTGGAAGATAGGTTCTTAAAATGGAAGGGAATATCATTATATATCCTATAACTATTAAATGTAAAAGATCTCTCAAATGCAAAAAGGGCCAACATACAGAAAAAACTGATACAAGTGCTGACCCGATTGAGGCAACAATAATGAAGATTATGCCGTGAGAATTTTAAGCAAAATTGGGGAAGAAAAAATATAAATGGTTGAGATTAAATAGACAAAAATACAGAAAAACAGTGACGAAGGATATTTCTTCTGCCACATTAATTGTGGGAAGGTTTATTATAATGTTAATTAATATATGCGTACATCATTTCATTTTTCAGTTTGTAGTAGATACTTTTTGTAGTTGACTTTGAATGATTTGGAAGATAGGTTCTTAAAATGGAAAGGAATATCATTATATATTCTATAACTATATTAAGTGACATATAAATCCGAACACCCAGTTTAAATGGTTTTATTATAATAAAATTTTGTATAAGTACTTAATGAAGCATAGTAAGTAAATCATAAAAATTTCAAAATGATTGCACTGCTTTAAAGCCCTTTGACCTTTAATAATGTGTGGATGCACCCTGATGTGCTACGCATTCTCCAACGTGCCTAGGCATGCTTCTGATCAGGTGGTCAATGTCCTCCTGTGGTATCTCATTCCAGGCAACCACCAACTCCTCTCGAAGTGCTTCTAGTGTCTGAGGAGGACGTTGCAAATTGAGCAATCTCCTACCCATCATATCCCACACGTGCTCAATTGGGGATAAGTCGGGAGATCTTGGTGGCCATGGTAACAATGTGACATCATTATGTTGAAAGAAGTCTATTGTGACTCTTGCAACATGTGGTCGGGCATTATCTTGTTGGAAAGTTGGATCTGCCAGGGTGTCAAGATTCTAGAACTTCGTGGATATAACGCTGCGCGTTCATGTCACCTCTGATAAAGATTAAAGGTGACCTGGAACCATAAGCTATATCATCCCAAACCATAACTCCAACAGTGTGATGAACATGTCTTTCAACAAAAAACTGTGGATTCCTCCTTTCACCACGTCGCCTTCTTACCCTGGCACGACCATCGTACATGCCTAAACAAAATCGAGACTCGTCACTAAAGACAAATACTGTTCCATTCCTGATCCCAGAGTGACCGTTGTCTGCACCACTCACGGCGATTACGTCGGTGTTCTCGAGTTAAAGGGAGGACCCAGTGTGGCCGGTATGAAAACATGCCAAAACTTCTCATTCGTCGGTAAACACTTCGCATGCCAATAGGTCTTCCGTGTTCTGCAAACCATTCATTTGCAATGGACCTGGTAGTGGAGAAACGGTCCCTTAAGGCCAATAATCTTAGGCGGCGATCTTCACGGTCTGTTGAGAACAACGGCGGCGTCCAGTGCCCCTTGCTCTTTGCGTACGGCCTTCTCGAAGCCATGCCTGACAACACCTAACCACAGTGTCTACACTTCTTTGCACTCTAACTGCAATTGCCCGAAAAGAAAGTCCAGCTTCCCGAATTCCCACTATACGGCCCCTATCAAACTCACTAAGTTGACGAAATCGTACAGGTCTCCGTACTCTAGGCATGGTAACCGATCGTAAAGGATGTCAAGAACCAAAATCCGCCAACGTTGATTCTTTACTGCGGCTGAAATATTCATTTTTAGAGCGTTAGTGAATTAAAAAAAAGCAGTATAAAAACCGGAATGTCCAACTGATAAGGCTGAATATTTTTTCACTTGTTATTTACAGTAAGATAAATACATTCACCAACTTTTATTAAAATAAAACCATTTAAACTGGGTGTTCGGATTTATATGTCGCTTAGTATATTAAATGTAAAAGATCTCTCAAATGCGAATGTTTAAATTAGTCAGAACAGTGACAAGTATCCACGATGCGGAAATCTTACAAAGACTTCTCATAAATCTCACTCATTGGTGTACTAATGAGATCAATTGCCCCCAGATAAGCTTCAGCCGTAGTTCAAATTCTCTCATGTACGAATATAAAGGTGAAAATCGTGACCCCATGAAAACGTCTACAGGTAGGTATAATTTTTTATACAAAATTATCTTTTAAAGCACACATTAGAGAAATTACCTTTAAATCACATAAACCATTTTGATACATTTTTAAATCTATCAAACATCTCTCTGTTGTTTTTAGAATTTTTTAATGCTCTTTGCTGCGGAGTATTTTGGAGTACAACACAGCGGGGTGGTCGCCAAATTTAATTGATGACAATAACCCCACTGAAGCGGTGCAAGGTTTTTTTCGAAATGAGCAGCTATTAAAATGGGATGGAGTCAGAACTCTTCACAACTAATCGGTACGTTGAACGTACTTGAAACGCCGCAGGAAAATTTTTGATTTATGTTTTCTGTCTAAAATAGGTAATGGCGCCATAGATTGTACAGAGGTGGTTGCACAAATACTTCTTAATGTTAATGAAAGACGAACTTGCAACACAGAACTGTTTACGATTCCAAATCATTCTACGAATTATGGTATGGATGAACCAGTTACTAGAATTCTTAGATATGACAAAGCTACAGTTGAAATATTGAGCACATAAAAAATCACATGACAACTGCTTCTATTTAACTTTAGGCTGTTAGGTTATAAATATAAGTAGGTTGGGTATCACATGAATCTTTAGTTCTTCTTTAGTTGAATAATTTATATATAAATATTATAATCTGTCACATATATATATATATATACGTATACCCTACTGAGCGAGGGCCGTGGCAAATGCTTGTTCCCGAAGGTGTTGTATCCAGTATACAACTTCTTCCTGTCCAAGTGATTGTGCACGCGTTAAGGAATACCTCAGTACCGATTGCCGGGTGGCGGTACAAGTCCGCCAACGGGCCACTTTAGGTCTATTTAACATCACTAACACGTAAAAAGAAGGTGGTAGACAAGGACCAGTCGACCGAGGCAGTACCACTCGCTAGCTTTTCCCAGGGTGTCTTATAAATGTCCGCATGTTTCCACACCTAAGCTATGCAGTCGGTTATCTACCAAAACAAAGAAATTAATGATGATGGATCCCTCGAGCACTAAAAACTCCGGACGTAAACTCACTCCACTCTCGGAATGTCCGGGTGGAGGGTGGGCTCGAGGGAACAACATCGAAGATAAAATTTGTTTTTCGAACATCTGCGGGATTAACAGCAACATTGATGCTGTTCATCACTACCTGCAATCCAATCGTCCCGCCGTGCTTTTCTTGGCGGAGACAAAAATCTCAGAGACTGCACCGATTAACCATCTCAACTTCCCAAACTACGAGGTGCACTCCAATCTGAGAAAGAACGGGGAAGTTGTGGCTTTTGTCCGCAGCAGTCTTTCCTGCTCCAGGGATCTTTCTTTGGAATCAGACCGGAAGGACATTCTGTGGCTTCGCCTCAACTCCAAAACATCACCCAAATTTATTTGCTGCCTTTATCGCTCTCCCTCGAACCATAACTGGGATGACCTACTCGAATACCTCGCCGTCCACAGTGAAAGTTCCTAAACCAGGGCCCAACGGCTGGTTCAACAAATCGTGTGACACTGTTCGCCAGCAGAAGATCAAGGCCCACAGAACCTACTTACAAAACCCCACTGTAGAGAACAGACAAGCCGACGTCGAGTCCAGAAACAAATATAACGAAGCGGTTCGCAATGCCAAAAACCAGCATGATATAAAAGTTAGGCACAGGGTAATGTCGCAGCGCAATGGCAGTCGGTCTTTCTGGACGCTGACCAAACAGATTGAAAAGAACTTCTCACACAGTAGCCTTCCACCACTTACGTGTCAGCCTGGAATTATTGTATTCGACTCAAAGGCCAAGGCGGAAATGCTAGCCTAGAACTTTGCTGCCAACTCCACCATGGACGTCCCCACCAACGCCCAAGTGCCGTCAATTCAAAGGGTTCCCCACACTATGCGGGAGGTAACATTCAGGCATAAGACCGTAAGACGAGTGCTCTTGTCGCTCGACATCAACAAAGCTTCTGGTCCGGACTTGATTCCTGCCATTGTACTGAAAAGATGTGCAGCGGAGCTTGCTCCAGTTCTTTCGCGTCTCTTCCAGATATCTTATGAATCCGGCACCTTCCCTGAAAACTGGAAATTTGCTCATGTACAGCCCATCCCAAAAAAAGGATCTAAAACCGACCCTCACAACTACAGGCCTATAGCTCTGCTTTCTGTTATAAGTAAAGTGATAGAGAGGTGCATAAATCGCGAGCTTCTAGACTACCTCGAACGTCACAGCTTGATTAGCGACAGGCAGTACGGTTTCCGGCACCAACGATCCACAGGGGACCTCCTAGCTTACGTCACGCAACTGTGGAGTAAGCTCATCCAGTCTCATGGTGAGGCTCATATCGTTGCTCTTGACATCACGAAAGCGTTCGATCAGCTGTGGCACGCTGCCCTCTTAAGCAAACTTCCATCCTACGGCCTCCCAGAAAAGCTTTGCAGATGGGTCGCTGACTTTATCTCTGGCCGCAAGATATCCGTCGTAATTGACGGATTCTCCTCTTCATCCCACAACGTCAACGCGGGTGTTCCCCAGGGATCGGTCTTGGCTCCAACACTGTTTCTCTAACATATCAACGACCTCCTTTCCTGCACGATCAACCCAATCCACAGCTTCGCTGATGACAGCACTCTACATGCAGGAATTCAGAGTGACAAGCCGACATCTGCCGCTGAGCTGGAAAAAAGAAGACTAGCGACGACTTCTTCTCTGACAAGAGACCTGGAGGCTATCACTGCTTGGGGACGCAACAATCTTGTACAGTTCAATGCTTCCAAAACACAGTACTGTACTTTGACGAACAAAAAGCGTCCTAGCGCTCATACAGTTTCGATGGACGGTCGAGTTCTACCAAAGGGCCATTCATTTCGGCTGGTCGGAGTCCAGATCACCGAGGACCTGATCTGGCACGAACACATCTCTTCAATAGCTGCAGCTGTTGGGAAAAAGCTAGGCTATTTGTTTAGGGCTAAGAAGTACTTTTCTCCGCATGACCTTCTCACTCTATACAAGGCCCAGATAAGGCCTAGCCTTGAGTATTGCTCACACATTTGGGGTGCTGCCGCCCCGACTACATTGTCCATGCTCGATGCTGTCCAGAGGAGGGCGGTCCGACTGATCGATGACTCTTCTCTAACATACAGTCTCGGGACTCTTTCGCACCGGCGGGCCGTCGGCGATCTAGCCCTTTTCTATCGCTACACCAACGGGCTTTGCTCCTCAGAGCTCTCCTCCATGATGCCGCCGCGCGATGTGCCTGCCAGACAAACCCGCCTGACTTCGGCGTCCCAACCTAACCGTGTCAAACTTCGTACATCCAGAACTGGACGATACGACCGCTCCTTTGTCCCGAGGGTGTCTAGATTGTGGAACAATCTACGGGAGGAAGCTTTTCCCAGTTCTACTAACCTTAGGCAGTTCAAAAATCGTATTAACAAAATTTCTTTGGGATCATCATAGCAGCCGCGGTGTTCCGGCATTTAGGCTTCTGCCTGCGCGGCTGTTTCGATATAAAAAAAAAATAAAACATAAACCTAATGTTTTTTATGTAATGGGAAGCCGTAAATAAATAAATAAATAAGAGTATACTTAGTTGTCGATTTATAGTTCACATGCGTATAGCCATAGTAGGCTACTCCATCTCTGTATATCAGAATCTCGGCTCTAATTGATCTAATAAGGTACTTAACCACAGATTAAAATAATGAGAATAATAAATGGGTTGACGTACGTTTTGGGAAAAAGCGAAGATGCTTATTGTGTTGTGAATTGCTTGTTTTTCTCTGACTTCCTTCAGTCATCATTATGCTAGCGTAATAACATGAGGATGTGGGTTTTTCGTATAAATGATGATGGGATAGGAGTAAAGGCATCATCAGTAAAGACAGTGGCGAACCGACAAGTAGGCTTTGGGCATATATGACTAACAAAATTTTATCTGCAGTGTGAGTGACCAACCCCTTATATCTTATGTACAGGGTGGCGCATCGAAAACGAAACATAAGTTTGGCAAAAAATCACGTTAACACGGGCAGCCCCCTAAAATCTTAAATGGAAAGGGGCGTCGAGTGATACCTTATTTTAAAGGTCTTTCAATTCCCTTTATAATGATGTAAAATACATGAGCTTCAGTTCAGTAGTTTTGAAGATTTATTGATTTAAAGCTTAAAGTAGACTTTAATAGGTACATCAGATTAGTTTGTACTACTTTCAGAAGAAATTTGACTAAAAGAATTTACCTTATAAGTAAATCCTTTTCTTCACTACGTTTGTTTATCATTTTGTTGATGAAAATAGCTTTTGGAGCGTTTTTTTGTGGCAAAAAAGTTATTTCTTGAAGAAAGATAAGGAAATATCTCGTACTTATTTTAAATAGGAATTTAGTACATAGTTTGCGATTGACTTGATCAAACTTTGTTGCTAAAATAACTTGTAACGCTTTATTACATAAATTAACCATGGTATATTCCACAGCAGAAATAGTTGAAATTATCGAAATATTTTTCGGAAATAATCAGTGCGCTAATAGAACAGCAGGAATATTTAATGAGCGACATGAGATCAGTAACGTGCATCGAAAATATGTTCTAGAACTTGTTTTTCGGGAAACTGGTCAGGACAAAATACGAGAGCAACTTTCCTTGAGAATTTTCTTCATTTTACTTCCCACGCTCACAGTCGAGGATAATGATGAAAAATTTTCAAAATAAGGTATGTGATTTTTGCATCATGTGACATTATTGCACAGGTTAGTACTATACCACGTATGAGAGAGCTATATAGTTTTCGGAAATCGATCCCGATCGAGAAAGATGTCAAAAACGAAAATAATAAAAATCACTCAAACTTCATTATTTGATGTTTCAGAGGATACTGATCATTTTTGAAAATTTTTTAGGGGTAAAAGATTTACGTTTTAGATTACTGTCCCACCTTTAGAGGGTTGACTATAATATGATAATTAAAATTATTTATTGAGATGTTAAAGGTTGTTCAGCAAAGTATAGAATGATCTTGTCTTCGTTTAACAGGTAGTCAACATGAAGATTTCTTAGCCTGAAAACAACATTGGTTTAGCTATGACGTATAATAATAATAATAATGTCTAACTACAAAGTTTTTTTTTCCATGTGTGGGTTTAAACTGAAATGTAGAAATTGCAATTGATTTTTGGTGACTACAGGTTTAAGAATTTGTAACCTTCGTTGGTTTAAGGTCTATAACTGCATTTCAGTTTTGAAACGTGTTTTACATTTCTTCAAAGTTTGCATGAATAAAATTGTGAAATTTTGAGCTTAGAAAACAGAATGATCTGTGGTTGATATTTTTATTTAGTCTAGTCTTATTTGAATCGCATTTTATGATTGTGGTCAATAGAATGTAACAATTTTTGATTTTTTGTTGAATTAAGTATGTACTATACAGGGTGTTTCAGTTTATTGTTGCATAACTTTAAGATTCGATAAAACTTTTAAAATTAATGCATAAAGTCTATATAAACATGAGTCGAAAAATGCGTGGCTTCCGAAATACAGGGTTTTTAAATTTACTTTTTAAAATAGTTTTTTTTTAAATATTTCGAACAATATTTGATGTATAACAGTGAAAATTGGTATACAAGGGTTTTTTGGTACGAAAAAACGAACCATGGGCATAGTTTTACTGTAGCCGCTAGAGGGCGCTCTCTACTGTACCTGTAGTGTATTCAAATGACCGAAAATTTTTTCTTATTGCAATTTTTTGCTTTTTGAATAAAAAAACTGATTCTTCGCACTTTTCAACATAAAACAGCTTTCTTGTGAATTTTCGTTATAGTTAGCCGTTTTTGAGATATTTAGATTTTTAAGGTTCGATGCATTTTTAATTATTTATGATAAAATAACGTTAAAAACTCAGTATCTCGATAATTTTTAGAAGTAGGCTGTGCCTGCAAACATTTTTGAAATTGAAAGCAGAATAAGGCTGAACGTCAGTTAGTTTTGTTGTCTGTTGAAACCTGAAACGGTTTTCTGCAATTGTGAATGTACGAAATTTAGTTTCTTTTACCTGTTTTTTTGTAAGTTTTATAAAAATTCCATTTTTATTCTCCAATCAAGAGTTAGCGGATATTCATTTTGTGTATGGCTTTGTAAATGGAAACGCAGCAGAAGCAGCCAGAGAATACGCACGAAGATTTCCAAACAGACGACATCCAACTCGCTCAGTATTTGTAAGAGTGCATCGCCAATTAATTGAAAATGGTTTTGGAAATCTCCAAAGGGATCAAAACATAAATATTCGTCAGCGAAGATTTACCCGTATGATTCTACGTGAGTTTGATAGAGATCCGACCACAAGTGTTAGGAGAGTTTCTGGTGCCTTGGGAATTTCAGCAAGCCATGTTCACCGTGTTCTTAGAAATGACCATAGACGTCCTTACCATTTGCAACCTGGACTACAGCCAGGGGACGGAGAACGAAGAATCATATTTTGTCAGTGGATTCTTGATAGAACTGATGATAATAGGGAGTCTTTAAGTAACGTTTTATGGACCGATGAGTCATGCTTCACTAGACGTGGAGTGGTAAATTTTCATAATCAACATATTTGGTCGCATGAAAATCCGCATGCAGTTCGGGAAAGAAATTTTCAGCATGAATTTAGTGTGAACGTGTGGATTGGTATCTACCGTAATCGACTATTTGGACCCTACATTTTGCCTGCAAGGTTAAATGCTGCGACCTTCTTGGAATTTTTAAAGGCTCAACATGCAAATATGTGGGATGATGTTATGTTAGATTTAAGAAGATTGGCCTGGTTCCAGCTTGATGGTTGTCCAGCTCATTATTCGAGAATAGTTAGAAACTGGCTGGACGAAAATTATCCAGAACGATGGATCGGCCGTGGAGGACCAGTCGCCTGGCCTCCACGATCCCCTGACCTAAATCCATTAGATTTCTTTGTGTGGGGATTTCTAAAAGAAAAAGTGTACCAGACTCCCGTAACCACAAGAGATATGCTAATAGATAGAATCAGGAATGCATGTGATGAAATAAGGCCTTATTTGAATAATGCTATACCACGACTTTATGCATTAATTTTAAAAGTTCTATCGAATCTTAAAGTTATGCAACAACAAACTGAAACACCCTGTATATTAAAAGGACTATTTTTTGAGAAATTTTAAGACAAAATGTTAAGAAATAATAATTTCAAAAAGAAACGTTTCCCAGTATTCCTTGTGTGATCCAGGGATAAGCAAAAGCAATTAAGTGGACTTTTTTCCTCGAAAAATAAGCAAGATACCAAAAAAAAAAACAACAACAGATAAAAAAGTCGTATTTCTATTAGTATAATAAAAATTGCACAAAAGACAGTGGCGTACATTTTCCTGTCACAAATCCTCGTTAAGATCCCGCTCGGGACGCCACTGCACTTAATTAATTTGATCAAGTTAGGGCTTAACGTAATAAATACCACCGCCAAATTACAACAAAAGTAAGTAAAGGATATTTAAGAGAAAAGTCTTTTTTTTATTTTAACACCCTGTATCTTAAGAACGATAAAAATATATTTGCCGACAGCTGAATATATTTTTGTAATAATATATTAAACAATGCTTTTCAAAAAAGACAATGTGTAAAATCTGTGCATAAAATATGTTTAGTAACGCCTATGGGTAGAAGATTCGCTGCGCCCGGACTATTTATAATCTTCACTAACTGGTGGAATTTAAATTAAGTAATAGTTGCTAAAAACAGTTTTTATTGTGGAGATAAAAGCTATTTAAAGATATCCGCCATGCATCTTCAAAATAAATAACATAAGTCTACGGAAAAATAAACTTGGATTTGAACAACCATTTTGTTCTAACATGACGCTTTTTTGAAACTTGAAGCTGTCTGAAACGAAACAGCTGTTTAGGGCTCTTCGTCGAGGTCCAATATTTTGGATCTCATGCATTAAAAAACATAAGAACTACTCAAATCTTACTTGTTTCGGTGCTTGCCGAGTTTCGCTCATAGATGACTCTCCATCGACCGAGACGGTGTTGCCGAACTAACATTTAGTGTTTAAAAAATGCTACATTCATATGGAGCTGAATGCAGTTCAGTTCTTTCACGGTTTTTCGTGGTACGTCAGGAAATAAATAATGATCGTAAGGCCGGGTTGTCATGGTCCAAATAGGATGATTTAACTAGCAACGCTGCATTTATCTCTGATCAAATAAGAAGAGCAAGTGCTTAGACGACATCAGCTCTTTTTTGAATACCATGTTTTGAGTTTCGTCACTTGGCTCTCTCTTATCTTGGTATGACTTAAGCTTCAACTTAACTTTGCTAGGAAGACGAGGCTTGTGGCATCGAACATTGATAGTTTTGTTATTGTGCTTTATTGATATTTCTCGCAATTGAGTGTATCTGCCTGTTGGAGAGAAACTTATTTATAATACCCTGGCTCCTCTCGGTAGTTGGAATTCCTCTAATTTCATTTGGCTTCAAGTGACTATGCATCTGGTCCTTAATATAAAATGGAATCATCGTGATCTGAACGTATCCATACAAACCGGGTAAGAATAATATTGTAGTTATTACGTATTTAAGCTACGAAAGGATCGAAAATGAAAGTTTACTGCTTACCGAGGAAGTGTCAGGTCTACGCCACCGCATACAAATGGATAAGGTTGCATACATATGCGATCGTGAAAAAAATAGTATCAATACTGTTACACAGAGACCGTTTGCGTAAGCCTTTTGAAACGATTCAGCAAAATAGCGCGTTCTTAGAATGCACGTATTGTTTTGGTATCGGATTTTTCTCTCCATGCGACTGCGATACGTGAAGACGTTAAAGTTCATATGTTTAGCAAAGTTTGCGAAAATTGTCAGAGTTCAAGCGCCGTTGAATATTCAACTAAAATATAGCGATATGCGAAATGGTGCTTTTAAGTTTTGAACGGGTCAAATTAACGAGATGAAGTTTTTGGTGATGAAATGCATACAGTTGAAAATTTCGCCATCATGAAGCATTTCTTAAATTTTATGGGGGTTCATGCGATACGTCATTTTAAGGCTCCTCATGAGTACTGTATCATTCCACATGTTTTGGCGGACGCACAGTAAAACTATAAGAATTACCTCCATATATCTATCTATCTCCTTCACACATGCAAAGACAGACTATAACAGGTGGTTCTAGGAAAAAGTATTTCAAATTTACAGAATGTTCCTTCATGGGTACCACAAGGTTCAGTCCTAGGGCCTGCCTTGTTCTTAATATGTACATTTGATGTGGTCGCCAAAATTAAAAACTCTAGTGTAACCTGTTATGCCGATGATACTCAATTATTGTTAAGCTTTTACCAAAATGGCTGAGGCTATAATTAATATTGATCTCGGAAGTATTAATAACTATTCTGCTTAATAACACGAAACTCAATCTTCGAAAATCAAATGTACTATTTTGCAAGAAAGAAAGACGGAGACATCCAGAAGCAAGCCTAAACCTGAAAATGAGCAACACCGATTTAAAATTTAATCATGTATGCTAAAGTTTGGATCTACTCATAGACCTTTTTAAGACGCATGCTAGCAGTGTCATCAAAACATGCTATTTTAGGTTGAAACTATTACATTCCAAAAGGCACTCTCTCAGTTTTAAAACAAAAAGGCGATTATGTGAATCATTAATTATTTGCAAAATTTTATGTGAGATCATAACGCATTATCCTTGCTTAGGTTAAATGTTTGCCTACAGACTACAAAAAATTCAAAATTCTTGTTGCCGCGTGACTACTAAATAATCTAAGGAAATATAATCATGTAACTGGCCCAATCAAAGATTTAGGACGGCTCAAAATTAATATATATATATATATATATATATATATAGTATCCTTGAATTTCTTTGGGTAGAAGGCGAAGTATTGCAAAAGTACACTCTTATAACTTAAACTCAAGCTTTCGAAGATCTATGTCTTCATCGTCTGGAGCTGGAAACAATTATTGACAATAGCAACGATTAACAGTTAGGAGGAAAACTAGTTACTTGCTAAATCGGTGAGATTAATGCTTAAATTGTTTTTAAACAACAGTGAAGGGAACACATAGTCGACGAATAAAAAACTGGACCGATGAGGTTCGATTAGGACGGAATTATTTTATTATTAAATGGCAAATCATAGCTTTGTTTTTTTATTTTTGAAAAGGTTTTTTCCTTAAACATTGACTGATCTTTTTTTCCTACTTATAACCTCCACATTATGGGAAAAACAATTAAATCTCGAAGGAATTTTCAATAGTTGATAGTTTTAAAATTTTCAAATTTCTTCGAAATTCAATCAAAGTTAAGGAAAAACCCTTTTCAAAAATAAAAAAGCATAGCTATGATTTGCCATTTAATAATAAAATAATTCCGTCCTAATCAAACCTCATCGGCCCAGTTTTTTATTCGTCGACTATGTGTTCCCGTCACTGTTATTTAAAAACAATTTCAGCAACAATCTCGTCGACTTAGTAAGTAACTAGTTTTCCTCCTAACTGTTAATTGTTGCTATTGTCAATAATTGATTCCAGCTCCAGACGATGAAGCCATAGATCTTCGAAAGCTTGGGTTTAAGTTATAAGAGTGTACTTTTGCAACACTTTGCTTTCTACCCAAAGAAATTCAAGGATATTCCTACTGACAGTTAAGGCAATTAACTATGAATAATATATATATATATATATATATAGTAATCATTTATAAAATTTATTATAACCACTCATTCGCCACCACGCTTATGGAATAACATTTAAAACAAGCATTCGTGATTTAAATTTAAGGTATATGAGCGCATTATCCATAACAAGTCATCTTAGCATTCTTAATCATATAACGCCGCCAAATATTATAATGCACTAGACATCAATATTAGGAATACAGCAAATCATCCTCAATTTAAGTCACTATTAAAACAAAATATTTAACACACAGTAAGACAGAAATTTTGGTAGCAGTTAATCTTTGTTGAATATATTTTATGGACATTAACACAAACATTTAAGAAGCATTTAATACTTTATCAAGTATCAAGTAAAAGACATTCTTATAGTTTATAGTATATAGTATATACTCAATTTACACCTTTAAGCAGTAAGTGAAAAAGGTGTAACATGCTTTTAATTGGAAATTTGAGACGAATGAGCTTCATTATTGCTTATTAGTTAAGAAGTATGAAATAACATTTCGGAAAAAACAATTCAAAACGTCTTTTTTATTAGTATCAAAACAAAAGTTTGTTGATAAACGTTATTTTCTTGTATTTTCTCCTCTTCAGTATTTATGATGTTAAGTAGCTAGTTTTGTAGTTTCTATCTAATTTGCATCAACTGTATTAACAGTCCCTTAAACGATATAAATCATATAGTACGTAAATACTGGAGACGTATCTACGGATATTTTATTGAGCTTGAGTTGATGAGCTTATTGCAGTCATAATCATTGGAAGAAATCTTGTTAATATATTTCAATCAGCCCGAAGGATACTAATATGGATACGATCAAATTCCTGATTAATACCATTGTATCATGAACGAAATCGCAAAATAATGACAATAATTGGCACTGATTCGGATTAAACAGGTGCATTTGAGCATAACTCTCACTAGTGACCGTTAAAGAAAGTGAAACTGGAAGTGTGGTTTTTTAATTCTACTGATGCTAGATAACAATTCCGTCATTGCAATAATATCTATTTAATTGGGCAGTGCCGTATTCTTTTCTAGACAATAAATTGATTTGATAGATGGGATCTGAAAACTAACATCAGCTGTGGAAACGAAATCTGTATTCACCTTATCTACATACATTTTAAAAGATCTTCACCGTATGATGATGATCATGATGACGATGATGATGATGACGATGATAACAATGATGACGATGATGACGATGATGACGATGATGACGATGATGACGATGATGACGATGATGACGATGATGACGATGATGACGATAATCACGATGATGACGATGATGATGGTGATGGTAATGATGAGGATGGTGATGATGATGACGAGGATAACGGTGATAACAATGATAACGATGATAACAATGATAACGAAGATAACGATGATAACGATGATAACGATGATAACGATGATAACGATGATGACGACGATGATGATGGTGATGGTGATGATGATGATGATGATGATGATGATGATGATGATTATGGGGGTGGTGGTGGTGGTGATTGTTGTGGTGGTGATGATGATGGAAACTTTCTTTACTTAGCAGAAACAAACACAAAATTGCTAGTTTGAGCAGTTTAGCAAAGAGAGCTTCCTGGACGAAAAGAAAACGATCAAGCAAGTGATCAGGGCTAATGGTTACAATCCCGACATTGTGGAAAAATTAATTAGTAAAGACACCTTTAAGAAAACGCTTAGGAACATTTACACTGGAGAGAGAGAGAGAGAGACCAAAAAGCATATGAATGCCTTTCAACTCCAATTACACAAAAGGTATTGAAAACGTGTTTGAGTATTTGGGATTCAGGCCAGTATATCAGTCCGGTCCTATGTCTGAAGAATTACTAGAAAACCCCAAGGACTAGGTATACACACTTGAGAGAAGTGGAATTTATTAAATCAGCTGCAGTGATTGTAGTATGTCTTGTATTGACCAAATTATGAGATATATCACGCCTAGGTTCAAGGAACACTTGGCTGATTTACGTGGTAGAATGAACAGATCTAGTATTACAGAACATATGTTAGATTAGGGTAAATCCCAAAAGACTCATGCTAAACTTCCCAATTTTGAGGTCAAACTGGATTCTTAGGGGGCCACGAGCCGCTCTGGTACCCTGTCGGTAGGACAGGAAAGAAATTTCTGGATTGCAACGTTGTCAAATAGGTGGCGACATGGACTAATTGTATGCGCATGTTTGATTGACATGTTCGTAGCCAACTTTTTTAATAGAATGGAAATTATGGGGCTAACCTACTTGACGTCATTTCTTTAAAAGTTTATGGTAGAAGCAGCCTCATCGAAAATATGAAAGCCGATTTCAATTAATTTAAGAACAACGATATATATGACACATACGTCTTCAAATACATCTTTACACCAGCCATTTCATGATAGAAACGTAAAAGGCGTCAATGAACAGATTTAAAAACCAGTTCCAACTTTCTGGTTAAGTTTACCAACAGATCGTAAATGAATAGTTTCTATTTTCTAATAGCCGAAACTTAGCAAGTTAAATTGAGCGTTACCTTGCTCGCGATAAAATCTCCTAATTACGTTTACAGTTAACACGTTATTTCCTAAAAGCTACAGCATATTTTTTTGTCTCGATTTACGGCAAATCGCATTTTTTGCGCGAATCAGACTGTGTAACTTGGAAACATAATACTCGAGCCCTGTACGCTCTACTAACTCAGTTTTTATTATTTTGTTCGGTACACATACACTAACAAGGAGACGAAGGCCGATTAACTTTAATATTATCATTATAAATTCATGTTATTGTGACAGCCAAGTGGAACATCTTATACATGTTGTATATGAATACATGCATGTCTACGAGGGACACTACGTAGTAAAGAAATCTACTTAGCCATGGAAAAAACAATTGAAACGCACAAGCATAATATGTCAAATAGCGGCATGAGTTCCAACCTTACTTGCAAAATTTGAGTTATGGGGATGATGCACCATCACATTACATAATAAAATTTTGGTCAAAACAGTTTGGGGGCGTGAATCTATTGAAAGCGACCCCAGAAATGGAAGAAACAAAAAAGCAACGAATGATGAAATGACTCAAATAAAAGTTGAAGTCATGCTTCTCTATAATCGTAGTATGAAGGTCTCTACCGTTAGTATAGAATTGAAGGGTACCGGGGAATAACGACAATAGTCCATCCGGACTGATATTGAGAAAATCGGTAATTAAGGTTTACTTACTTGTTGGAAAGTAAAACTGACGAAAAAATAAGTCGTAAAGAATATCTTTGCTAAACAGTGTGTTTATTGGTAAAATATATTTTACAAAATGAACTTTTACTCAAAACTAGTAACGTAACAAACAAAATATGGTGTTCAACTCTGTACTCGTGCCATTTTTCCGCTGCTTTATGCGTTTATTGGCGGATCATCGACATATTAATCACTGCTGTCTTCTGGATGATCAAGAGATATTAACTGTTGATAAAATGCCCTGGAGTCTGCTCTCTCTAGAAATTTGGTTAGATCCTGCAGATCTTTCTATTTCTTACTTTTAATCGGGATTGGGCCCTGGTAAAGTTTTCTCAATGTTTCCTCTTCTCGTTTATGTTGATCTTTTTGCGTCTTTTTTAGATTCTTCCGAATTACCTATCAAATTTAGAACTAGCAGATAGGCCCATGTATGTCGATTTGTGAAAAACTACGCGAGGATTCTTTTTACAATACTTGAGCATCTTGACTGGTCGGGTTGGAAAGGAGCACTACGTTGGACGAAACGGCGATAAAAACGTACTCCAATCTTGAAAATCAAAATTTCTGCCACAATCAATGACTTCAAATGGTGTTTCACAGGGCAATTTTTCAATTCATCTCTCCAGTCATCCGGTACATCAGTGTATGGCTCTTTGGTTCACGAGACTCATATCTCTATCACACTCGAGGGATGAATGCCCCCTGATCGGGAATATTACTTTCACAGTAGTAAAACAATTTTTCTTGGTAACCAAGTAATGCAAAAACCGAATAACTGTAAAGTTTTTATTTTGCCCTGCACAGGAGTCACAGAAAATGGCAAGTTATTTTACTTCCATAGGCAGGATGTTATAAAAAAAAGTGATACAGCATAGAACAGACATCGTCAGCTCCTTTCTTAGCAATAGATTCATCGTAGGTATAAAAGATAGAATTTGAGTTTGACAGAATGTGGATGTTAAAACTGATGAAATTTAGTTGCCGCTTATAGTAAACACCATTTGTCGTGATATTTGGACAGGGCAAATTTTTAGCGTAATAACCATCTTCCACGACAATTTGAAAGTAAGAAAGGTGTCAGTCAGGTGGGTTCCACGACTGTTGACACCCGAACAAGAATTGCGCAGATTGTAAATTTCAGAAACTCGTATAGAAACGTTGACCAAAGATTCTGACTTATTGGCACCCTCTGACTTTTATCTCTTTAGGTTACTAAGGGAAAATCTTCGAGAACGTAGCCGTTGACGGCGTTTTTAAGAGTCCAGGGAAAACATTTTTTATGAAGGTGCAAGTGCATTGAGGTAGAGAGGAATTATATTGAAAATCAAATTATTAAAAAAAATCGTACGACTTTTCTAGTACCCGTCTTCCATTGCAATTGAGGGCTGACACGACCCACTAAAGGTACGCTTTCGTTACAACAAATATTCAGAAATCTATAACTTTGCTTCAAAAAACATCGAACTAGTCTTCAGCTGAACAGAGCATGCGCGGGTCTAAATTATCCTCCTAACAGAAAATAGTTCCGTAACTGGCAGTTCTCTGTTCCAACAAATTCCGTACTGGTTCTGAACTGGTGCTAACAGTTCTGGTTCTGAGAGAGAACTAGCAGTTCGATTTTGTTGGCATATGTGTATTTACATAATAAATGGTGTGGATCAGCAGTTCATGGCTGGGAAGCTAGGTTTTGGGTCGCTATTTTGTCTTTTCCAAATTTTCTTTTCATAAATCAAAAATAATTCTCAACTGCTTATTATGCCCCGTTTATTGAACATATTCAATGAATAGATGACGATGCAGATGACTTTGGAACAGATTCAAGTAAAGATGATGATCTTGAGCAGATTCTATGAGTTTCAAGACCACAAATGAAAAGTACATAAGCAAATTTTGATAGTTTTCACAAATTTGTTTCAATCATTCTGTCCATCTCTAAATTACATATTATTTGTTATAATATTTCGCCACGATACCCTCATCTCTTGTTAAATCTGCCATATCGCATTCACAATATTTTTTAGTCAAGTCAAAAAACAATTGATTTTTTCAAATTCCTAGTTTTAACACACGGAAACTTTGTAGTTTTGAATTTCACTTCAATTGAGGCTATTTTTATGACAAGAAGGCATGTAATTATCTGGACCAACAGAATAGTTCGAAACTAGTTCGGAACTGCTAGATGGAACAAACCTTATAAAGTATACTAAGTGACATATAAATCCGAACACCCAGTTTAAATGGTTTTATTTTAATAAAAGTTGGTGAATGTATTTATCTTACTGTAAATAACAAGTGAAAAAATTTTCAGCCTTATCAATTGGACATTCCGGTTTTTATACTGCTTTTTTTTAATTCACTAACGCTCTAAAAATGAATATTTCAGCCGCAGTAAAGAATCAACGTTTGGGGATTTTGGTTCTTGACATCCTTTACGTTCGGTTACGATGCCTAGTGTACGGAGACCTGTACGATTTCGTCAACTTAGTGAGTTTGATAGGGGCCGTATAGTGGGACTTCGGGAAGCTGGACTTTCTTTTCGGGCAATTGCAGTTAGAGTGCAAAGAAGTGTAGACACTGTGGTTAGGTGTTGTCAGGCATGGCTTCGAGAAGGCCGTACGCAAAGAGCAAGGGGCACTGGATGCCACCGTAGAACAACAGACCGTGAAGCTCGCCGCCTAAGATTATTGGCCTTAAGGGACCGTTTCTCCACTACCAGGTCGATTGCAAATGAATGGTTTGCAGAACACGGAAGACCTATTGGCATGCGAAGTGTTCGAGAACACCGACGTAATCGCCTTGAGTGGTGCAGACAACGGTCACTCTGGGATCAGGAATGGAACAGTATTGTCTTTAGTGACGAGTCTCGATTTTATTTAGGCATGCACGATGGTCGTGCCAGGGTTAGAAGGCGACGTGGTGAAAGGAAAAATCCACAGTTTTTTGTTGAAAGACATGTTCATCACACTGTTGGAGTTATGGTTTGGGGTGCTATAGCTTATGGTTCCAGGTCACCTTTAATCTTCATCAGAGGTAACATGAATGCGCAGCGTTATATCCACGAAGTTCTAGAATCCCATCTTTTACCCTATCTTGACACCCTGGCAGATCCAACTTTCCAACAAGATAATGCCCGACCACATGTTGCAAGAGTCACAATAGACTTCTTTCAACATAATGATGTCACATTGTTACCATGGCCACCAAGATCTCCCGACTTATCCCCAATTGAGCACGTGTGGGATATGATGGGTAGGAGATTGCTCAATTTGCAACATCCTCCTCAGACTCTAGAAGCACTTCGAGAGGAGTTGGTGGTTGCCTGGAATGAGATACCACAGGAGGACATTGACCACCTGATCAGAAGCATGCCTAGGCGCGTTGGAGAATGCGTAGCACATCAGGGTGCATCCACACATTATTAAAGGTCAAAGGGCTTTAAAGCAGTGCAATCATTTTGAATTTTTTATCATTTACTTATTATGCTTCATTAAGTACTTATACAAAATTTTATTAAAATTATACCATTTAAACTGGGTGTTCGGATTTATATGTCACTTAGTATATAAGTAGTTTACAGAAGAGTTGTAGGCAATTGAAAGTCCTTCAAATGATATCTTATAGGTCAACTGCAGAATTTTACATATTTAGCATTGTTCTGTATATCACATTCCAGATATCAAACTGTTTTCCTTTTGCCAATGTCTAATCGGCTCCCTGAGAAAAATCTTGCGAGCGCCCATGTCTGAAGCGCGAACCTTCGAGCTAATGGGTTTGATGGGTTCCATATATGTTCGTTCTAAGCCTTATAAACGGTAAATATGCGGGGAAACCTACGCACAAAATATTTCTAATAGTGCGTACAATTACCGGTACTGCAAAAAAAGAGAAACACCATCAAGAGATACAGCTTATTTTCAAAAATGAGTAGCAGCTTCTTTAACGTCAAACAAGTCTGAGCGATTTCCCTGTTTTCGCCCCAGCCTTGCCGCCACTGGACCAATTATCAAAAACTTTGAAGCTTCTAGCCAATGGAAATGATTGACATGGTTTTTCGTAATGTAGGTACATGTCATGTTACATATATCATTTTCAAACTTATTCGCGATTACAAGTCTTCCTCACCAGTGGCGTGGCAAGTGAAACATAGTAAGAATTATAGGTTCTGAAAATTTATTAGGCATCTTCACAAATTTTTTCACAACACAAAGGCTCAGAATTACAGTTATGCACTTTTCTATGATAAAATTAGACACATAGTTGCATGGCGTATATTTCTTCTTTGACTCACTATATCTCATAGTTTTTTTAACATCCACGTAAAGAGATCTTCCAGCTTTGACGTTAAATGCAGAGTTTTTATTTCCAGGTGTGGCTTTTCATTTACCTTCATGAATATATTTCTGTTATAAAATTCGCCTATACGTCTTTGTCGACTCCGGGGTCCACTTTTAGATAGCCTGCTACTTATTTAACAGACATTATTTTAACAAGTCGCTCTGAAATATGCATAAGATCACCATAAACAACACTTGGCACTTAATTATCAATTTATTAACTTTATATAAATACATATTATCAAGCAGCCGGAATTTGATCATTCTCATAAAATACTAAAAATACTTACATAATTTATTTCGTAATATTCACCGATATTTTAGCCACTTTTATGGTGGAAAAACTATCGCGTTCTAATTGAAGTGCGGTAAGTTTAACTACTGTTAGTATCATACTTAACGTCTAAAGTGCTGTAGAATCCATTCGATAAAATTCAGACATTTTTACAAAGTTTCCTTATTTTTGAAATAGCCAGCAACTGTTCACTGTATTTAATCACTAATCTCAGTTGAAACCGATTTTAACTGATTGCCTTGTTTATAAAGGCGTCGAAAAGAACCGTTGAAAAGATTCCTTCGTGTGAAATATACAGGGTGGCGCATCGAAAACGAAACAGACGCATTTACTGGCTGCTCAGTTTTTTTTTGGAAAAATGCTCACACCCGTCGATTTCGTTTTCGAGGGGGACACCAGTTTGGCAAAAAATCACGTTAAGACGTGCAGCCCCCTGTTCTTCGTATAAAAATTCTAAAGGATCAGACGATTTACAATTTGAAAAACCCTTGAATTATGTTCTTCATATAAAAATTCTATACGATCAGACAATTAACAATTTGAAAAACATCCGACTTCAGATTTTGGGGTCCTTAAAAGCCTTATATCAATGGATTGAAGCTTGTGATATGTACAAAAAATTTTTTTGCTTTGGATTGTGAAGCTTGAAATTATGTTTTACTGTGTCCAAAATTTATATATTTACCCGAAAAAAAAAAAACGGATTAAGAAGTACAAAATCATCAATCAGATGCATCACGTAATTAACGGGTTCCCATCTTCATCCTATATTTTTAATGAGGGTCTTCCACAGGGGTCGGTTTTGGAGACCTTCTTTGCCCGACAAATCCGATCCACAGCTCTGAGGATGATGCCACTTTTCAAGCGTAATTCCAGTTTCAATAGCCAAGGCTCAAATATGACTAGTCAATCCAGGCATTAGCTGTGGATGAACTGGTATATACAGGGTAGCACATTTACTGGCAGCTCCGTTTTTTTTTTTGAAAAACGCTCACACTCGTCTATTTTGTTTTCGAGGGGGACACAAGTTTGGCAAAAAATCACGTTAACACGTGCAGCCCCCTGGGCGAGGGGACACCAACCCTAAAATCTTAAATGGGAAGGGAGGTGGAGTGATACCTTATTTTAAAGGTCTTTCAATTCCCTTCATAATGATGTAAAATACATAAGCTTCAGTTCAGTAGTTTTGAAGATTTATTGATTTAAAGCTTAAAGTAGACTTTAACAGGTACATCAGATTAGTTTCTACTACTTTCAGAACAAATTTTACTAACAGAATTTACTTAATAAGTAAATGCTTTTCATCACTACGCCCATGGTTTGTTTATCATTTTGTTATTGAAAATACCTATTGGAGAGTTTTTTTGTGGAAAAAAGTTATTTCTGGAAGAAAGATAAGGAACATACATGGTACAAGAACTTAATGAAGTCGATTTTGATCGGCGATTACAATTTTGTGAAGATATGAGTCAACGAACTATAAACGATGAACATTTTCAATTCAACACTTGCTTTTCCGACGAATGTTCCTTTTTCTTAAATGGCGTAGTAAATCGTCATAACTGCCGATATTGGTCCTATTCTAATCCCAGCATTTATCATGAGGTTCATACACAGCAGCCACAAAAATTAAATGTTTGGGCTGCTACTTTTGGCGATCATTTAGTTGGTCCTTTTTTGTTACCTGGGAATTTCACCGGTGAAATGTATTTGGAATTACTGGAAGACGTGATTTTTTGCCAAACTTGTGTCCCCCTTGAAAACAAAATCGACGGGTCTGAGCGTTTTTAAAAAAAACTGAGCTGCCAGTAAATGCGCCTGTTTCGTTTTCGATGCTCCACCCTGTATATGAGTTGATTCAAAGAAAGGCAAAGAAAACACCCGACTGTCGTATAAATAGTGTCGTAAAGGTTAATGTACAATCACTTTTATTTTGAATGATCCTGATGACTACAGCAGGCGTTACTTTTAGATCGAGAGTTGTAACATATGACAAACAATATTTTTGGTACTATGATATTGGTCATCCCATGTTTCGTTTTATTAGGTAAAGATAAACATTCATTCAAAATGAATGCTAAAGATATGAGAGCGGTCCGAAAAGCGGTGGAAAAGTGGCGATTTATTTTTCGACAGTCTCATTTTAGTTCCCATACCCTTCACACATATACAGATCAGACAAATGAAAGTATACGCACTATACAAATGATCGAACCAAAGACTCGTACCGAAAACCATACAATAACACAAAAAGTTTGCCAAATTTAGATACCTAAACGATAAGAGTAGTACTTGAACAAGATTTAACACGGAAGTGGTCGATTTTTTAAAATTTCTAATCTTTTACTATACTAAGTGACATATAAATCCGAACACCCAGTTTAAATGGTTTTATTTTAATAAAATTTTGTATAAGTACTTAATGAAGCATAATAACTAAATGATAAAAATTTCAAAATGATTGCACTGCTTTAAAGCCCTTTGACCTTTAATAATATGTGGATGCACCCTGATGTGCTACGCATTCTCCAACGCGCCTAGGCATGCTTCTGATCAGGTGGTCAATGTCCTCCTGTGGTATCTCATTCCAGGCAACCACCAACTCCTCTCGAAGTGCTTCTAGAGTCTGAGGAGGACGTTGCAAATTGAGCAATCTCCTACCTATCATATCCCACACGTGCTCAATTGGGGATAAGTCGGGAGATCTTGGTGGCAATGGTAACAATGTGACATCATTATGTTGAAAGAAGTCTATTGTGACTCTTGCAACATGTGGTCGGGCATTATCTTGTTGGAAAGTTGGATCTGCCAGGGTGTCAAGATATGGTAAAAGATGGGGTTCTAGAACTTCGTGGATATAACGCTGCGCATTCATGTTACCTCTGATAAAGATTGAAGGTGACCTGGAACCATAAGCTATAGCACCCCAAACCATAACTCCAACAGTGTGATGAACATGTCTTTCAACAAAAACTGTGGATTCCTCCTTTCACCACGTCGCCTTCTAACCCTGGCACGACCATCGTGCATGCCTAAACAAAATCGAGACTCGTCACTAAAGACAATACTGTTCTATTCCTGATCCCAGAGTGACCGTTGTCTGCACCACTCAAGGCGATTACGTCGGTGTTCTCGAGTTAAAGGGAGGACCCAGTGTGGCCGGTATGAAAACAAGCCAAAACTTCTCATTCGTCGGTAAACACTTCGCATGCCAATAGGTCTTCCGTGTTCTGCAAACCATTCATTTGCATTGGACCTGGTAGAGGAGAAACGGTCCCTTAAGGCCAATAATCTTAGGCGGCGATCTTCACGGTCTGTTGTTCTACGGCGGCGTCCAGTGCCTCTTGCTCTTTGCGTACGGCCTTCTCGAAGCCATGCCTGACAACAACTAACCACAGTGTCTACACTTCTTTGCACTCTAACTGCAATTGCCCGAAAAGAAAGTCCAGCTTCCCGAAGTCCCACTATACGGCCCCTATCAAACTCACTAAGTTGACGAAATCGTACAGGTCTCCGTACTCTAGGCATCGTAACCGATCGTAAAGGATGTCAAGAACCAAAATCCGCCAACGTTGATTCTTTACTGCGGCTGAAATATTCATTTTTAGAGCGTTAGTGAATTAAAAAAAAGCAGTATAAAAACCGGAATGCCCAACTGATAAGGCTGAACATTTTTTCATTTGTTATTTACAGTAAGATAAATACATTCACCAACTTTTATTAAAATAAAACCATTTAAACTGGGTGTTCGGATTTATATGTCACTTAGTATATTTCTTTTATTATGCTACTTTGATATAGGTGATTTTTGGTATATCCACTTTTAGAGAAAAATTGGCAAAACAAATGAAATCAATTGAATCATGTCAGTCAACCAGGCTCATACTGTGACGGGCAGTTACTGTGATGAAAGCAAGCTGTTCTTCTAAACCCGCAAACGACACGAGCTGGTACCATATGATCCGATTCGAACAAGTTTATCTGGATTTGCAACATTTAAGGCCGTAAATAACGATTTCTGCGTTGACATTTTTAAGCCGTTCAGTACCTTTCACGGCTAAAGCAACTCGCTGATATTCATTAAAACATCGAGCTGGAGTATTTCATTTATGATAGCTAGGCAAATGTCATACGCGTTATTTGGTCCGATGAAAATTACCCAGCACCGTTTCGAATAGTAAGTTATTCGCCAGTTTACATGTTTAAATACCTCTGAGGAGTGTAAATGGACGCGAAATGTCGATTCACGTTAGTTTAAATGTGAACTTATGCTTGTCGAAAAGAATCGTTAGTTTTATGGTCATTCGTTTGGAGTAACGCATAAGTGTAATATGTGAGAAAGAATACTAGCAATGTATACGAGGGATGTCTTTTAAGTTTTGCATTCAGAAACATAGTAGGCCGCGCGGATCGAACGTCAGTACTAAATCTTAACCTCACTCTTTAGTAAACTTAAATTCAAAGTTTCACAACAATACGTACAGTTAAGATTCAGTACTGACGTTCGATCCGCGCGGCCTACTATGTTTCTATATGCAAAACTTAAAATACATCCCACGTATATGGTAGCCTATGAATGGAAACTTTGGAAGACAAAACAAATACTGTCTTCAACATTCTCTTAGGGGGAGCAGATCCTAAAAATCGCTAAATATGCAAGTTTTAATGTTCGTTCTTACAGGGAGCCAAGGCCCTCCGGCTCCCCCCCTGTGGGCGCCCATGGACACTAGAGGCTGCTCCTAGACTACTAACCTCAATACTGATATTGCAAGGTACCCATTGCACCATCTACAATCTACGTCTGAATCGATAAGATCCACGAAATCTTTCTTCTGTCTATAAAAAAAAGTTTTAAATGTCTTCCGAATTTACAGATGCCTTTCACTATCAGTATGTTCCGATGGTAATTAAAGCATTACGTACTCCAATGAAAAGTGAAAACAAGAGCGGTAACAAGCCTGATACGAATATTTTTAAATATTTTTGCAATATACCTAGTGTAACTAACGATTTTTTCTACGTTACTAGAATTTCTTATTTTATTATATAGATAATCATATTACATCAATGATATTACAAGCAAAGAATAGTGCGTTGGATACATTGTTTAAGGCCTACTGGAAAATTCAGATTTGTAGTGCTAAAAGGATCTTAAACTTCCCAGAGGAAGCTTAAAAAGCACTGAATCTTGAATCTGAGATAGTAAGGCTCTACAGCGGGCCTTATCTCGGCCTTGTACTGAGCGAGGTAGTACTTCCGAAGCTCTAAACATACAGGGTCACCAACCTATTCGCAATGTACCGCCGATCATTCTGATTTTCAATTATGGCTGTTAATACAGGATCTATGGCGTCTTTCAGTAATTCCAAATACATTTCACCGGTCAAATTTCCAGGTTAGAAAAAAGAACCAACTAAATGATCCCCAAAAATACCAGCCCAAATATATAATTTTTGTGGCTGCTGTGTATGAACCTCATGATAAATCCTGGGATTAGAATCGGACCAATATCGGCAGTAATGACGATTTACTACGCCATTTAAGAAAAAGGAACATTCGTCAGAAAAGCAAGTGTTGAATAGAAAATGTTCATCGCTTATAATTCGTTCACTCATATCTTCATAAAATTGTAATCGCCGATCAAAATCCTCTTCATTAAGTTCTTGTATCAGGTGAATTTTATACGGATGAAAACTATGGGCCTTTAGAATCCGTTATACAGTACGTCGACTAACACCACACACAGTCTCCAATTTGCGGGTACTTAACGTATGATCTACATAAACTTGCCCTAAAACCTCCTCTTCTATTGCTTCGTTCCTTATGGGAATTTCAATGTTGCATTTTTTATTGGCGACTGACCCAGTTTCTCGAAATTTAGCTACAAGTTCTAGAACATATTTTCGATGCACGTTACTGTTCTCATGTCGCTCATTAAATATTTCTGCTGTTCTATTAGCGCACTGATTATTTTCGAAAAATATTTCGATAATTTCAACTCTTTCTGCTATGGAATATACCATGGTTAATTTATGTAATAAAGCATTACAAGTTATTTTAGCAACAAAGTTTGGTCACATCAATCGCAAACTATGTACTAAATTCCTATTTAAAATAAGAACGAGATATCTCCTTATCTTTCTTCAAGAAATAAATTTTTTGCCACAAAAAAACGCTCCAATAGGTATTTTCAACAACAAAATGATAAACAAACCATGGGCGTAGTGACGAAAAGCATTTACTTATTAAGTAAATTCTTTTAGTCAATTTTTTTCTGAAAGTAGTACAAACTAATCTGATGTACCTATTAAAGTCTATTTTAAGCTTTAAATCAATAAATTTTCAAAAACTGAACTGAAGCTTATGTATTTTACATCATTTAAAAGGAAATTGAAAGACCTTTAAAATAAGGTATCAGTCGACCTCCCTTTCCATTTAAGATTTTAGGGTTGGTGTCACCCCCGCCCAGGGGGCTGCACGTGTTAACGTGATTTTTTGCCAAACTTGTGTCCTCCTCGAAAACAAAATAGACGAATCTGAGCGTTTTTCAAAAAAACAACTGAGCTGCCAGTAAATGCGCTACCC
This sequence comes from Acanthoscelides obtectus, assembly GCA_963669975.1. NCBI lineage: Eukaryota > Metazoa > Arthropoda > Insecta > Coleoptera > Chrysomelidae > Acanthoscelides > Acanthoscelides obtectus. The sequence goes on along the minus strand of CAVLJG010000001.1, from coordinate 117,690,880 downwards.
TGTATATACCAGTTCATCCACAGCTAATGCCTGGATTGACTAGTCATATTTGAGCCTTGGCTATTGGAACTGGAATTACGCTTGTAAAGTGCCATCATCCTCAAAGCTGTGGATCGGATTTGTCGGGCAAAGAAGGTCTCCAAAACCGACCCCTGTGGAAGACCCTCATTGACAATATAGGATGAAGATGGGAACCCGTTAATTACGTGATGCATCTGATTGATGATTTTGTACTTCTTAATCCGTTTTTTTTTTCGGGTAAATATATAAATTTTGAACACAGTAAAACATAATTTGAAGCTTCACAATCCAAAGCAAAAAATTTTTTTGTACATATCACAAGCTTCAATCCATTGAAATAAGGCTTTTAAGGACTCCAAAATCTGAAGTCGGATGTTTTTCAATTTGTTAATCGTCTGATCGTATAGAATTTTTATATGAAGAACATAATTCAAGGGTTTTTCAAATTGTAAATCGTCTGATCCTATAGAAAGAACATAATTCAAGGTTAAAAATCAGGCTTTTTTGTATGTCTCAAAAGTCTTTGGCAATTTTAGCATGACTAAAGACTAAGATCTAAGAGTACTTTCTAAGTCCTGATACTCTGATCGTGTTGAATTCTTGAAGTTTCATAATTTGAAGTTAAAAATCTTTTGTTGTTGTTGACAATCTTGAAGTTCGACTATCAAGGAGCTTTGGGAAACTTCAAGGCTGAAAGTGAATCTTTACCTGTTATCAATATCTGATCGTATGAAATACTTATAGGAATACAGGGGGTTTTCAAAACTGAGTCATTTATTTTAACTGCTCCTCAAAATAAGTTTACATACCAAAAATCGCCTATATAAAAGTTGCAAAAGATCAAAAATTTTAAAAAATAACAATGTTCTTACACAGATTTTTTGATATTCACGAGTACAAATCTTAGCGTTTTTTGTTTACGACTCTTATCTAAATTTGGTAAACTTTTAGTGTTGTTGTATCGTTTTCAGTACGAGTCGTTGGTTCGATCAGTTGTATCAGTCTTTAACTTTGAAAAAACCCTGTATGTCGACTATCAGGGGCGGATTTAATATTTTGGAATAGGGTCCATCTAATGAACTTGACATTTTTTCTGCGGTTTGGGAGGGGGGTGGAGGCTCTGGACTGATGACCAAGAAGATGCCTGTCTCGGGGGTATCGACGATTGGAAGCTGAAAAGCGGAAAGGTCGCCTGCAATTTTTTTTAACTCTGATATTTCCGGACCCCCCATGATACCCCTCCTGGATCCTCCACTGTCGACTATCAGTGAGCTTTTTAGTTTTTGTTGACGGCTAAAAAATTTCCACGATTAATTATAAAGCCCAACAGTCAAGGTGATTCTTAAGGAACCAAAAAACTGGAATCAAATATTTTCCAACTTGTAGATTTCTTCATCGTACCAAATAAATTTGCTGAAACCTATTGAAACAGTATGCTTACACGCGAAAAGCTTATAAAATATGAAAGCTCGAATTAAAACTCACATATTCGTAGTGGTCCGTGATAGAGACTGACAGTTAGGTTAACTCCATGTTCCATAGTCGCACTTCTCGACACTGGCAGGAAGCACCCCAGAAAAACTCAAAATCGCGGTTGGCGCATCCCGACAGACAACCGAACGCCGCAAAAACAATATCGAATCGAGTCGCGCGATACGCGTATGTCACAAACGGGCACGGCCAACTATAAGCGCGGGTACGCGCAGCGTCGCGTTCACTTTTGGACCAAGAAAGAAACTGAAGACATGAAAGTGGAGGCCGCGTACGAAGTCGGACTCGCTCGGTTGCTGTTGGTGGGATTTTTCTCTGCAAAAGAACCAGAAACCAAGCCAAAAACAGCTGGTGTCGCGCTGTACTGCACTGTTACAGAATCACGACGGCACGCTCTTACGTTAGAATGTGCATTACATTGATAAAGATCTGCATGTTATATAATATTTGTTCGAGATGAATCTTCTCCAATCTATTGGGTCTGTTAAAATGTTTCATCATGTTCTCTAGATATAAGCCAGTCTATGACACTTATAATAAAAAGTGCGAAACGTGCATTCACTTTACACGAAAAGTTCACAATAATTAGTGAGCTTGGGCAGGGTTCATCTCAAGCAAATATATGGGCTCGTAAGGTCATAAAAAAATCCCATGTGTCAAATATTTGGAAAAACCGTGCCAAAATTAAAAATGACTGGAAATTAAATCGCTGCATCCCCAAGTCGATTTAAATGGTATCAACAAAAGCGTGCTAATAATTTTCCAATAAGTGGACCTATGCTACAAAAAACGGCTGAAGAATTTGGGAAATTGATTGCAGATTGCTTCAAATGTAGTTCCGGTTGGCTAGACAGGTTTAAGACATAACATTGTTTTTGGGAAAATGTGTGGTGAGTCAGCTTCAGTTGACAAGAACGTTCCCAATGACTGGATTTCTCAAGTTTGGCCCGTAATATCCAGTGATTATTCAGATGATAACATATTCAATGCAGATGGAACCGAGATATTTTATAGAATGGTAGGTACCAGATAAAACTCATAAATTGAAAGGTGAAACATCCAATGGAGGAAAACTATCAAAAGCGAATAACTGTTATGATTTGTGCTAATATGCTTCTGGAAACTGTTGATAATAGGTAAGTGAATGAATAGGAATTCAATAGCAGGGTCTACTGTTGGAAAAGTTTTGAGGAAATATGAAATAACAGGACATGTAAAGGATGTTCCACGATCTGGCAGTCCCATTGCTTATGTGAAAATAGTACCTTTATCTTTATGTCGAAATCTATGAGGTCTACGTCAAAGTATGTTTAATAAAAAGTAGTTTCTCGCAGAAAACGAATATCGAATTAAATGTACCTCAATAGCATTCCTTAAGAAAAACAAAACGTGCTATCAGTTTCTGAAAAACTGTAGATTTGGCAATGTCGCGGATCCGCCATGGTTCCGAACCTAAACCTACCAATTTTTAGAAAAATTAGACGAGTCATTCGTCAGATATACTAAGTGACATATAAATCCGAACACCCAGTTTAAATGGTTTTATTTTAATAAAATTTTGTATAAGTACTTAATGAAGCATAATAAGTAAATGATAAAAATTTCAAAATGATTGCACTGCTTTAAAGCCCTTTGACCTTTAATAATGTGTGGATGCACCCTGATGTGCTACGCATTCTCCAACGCGCCTAGGCATGCTTCTGATCATGTGGTCAATGTCCTCCTGTGGTATCTCATTCCAGGCAACCACCAACTCCTCTCGAAGTGCTTCTAGAGTCTGAGGAGGACATTGCAAATTGAGCAATCTCCTACCCATCATATCCCACACGTGCTCAATTGGGGATAAGTCGGGAGATCTTGGTGGCCATGGTAACAATGTGACATCATTATGTTGAAAGAAGTCTATTGTGACTCTTGCAACATGTGGTCGGGCATTATCTTGTTGGAAAGTTGGATCTGCCAGGGTGTCAAGATAGGGTAAAAGATGGGGTTCTAGAACTTCGTGTATATAACGCTGCGCGTTCATGTTACCTCTGATGAAGATTAAAGGTGACCTGGAACCATAAGCTATAGCACCCCAAACCATAACTCCAACAGTGTGATGAACATGTCTTTCAACAAAAAACTGTGGATTCCTCCTTTCACCACGTCGCCTTCTAACCCTGGCACGACCATCGTGCATGCCTAAACAAAATCGAGACTCATCACTAAAGACAATACTGTTCCATTCCTGATCCCAGAGTCACCGTTGTCTGCACCACTCAAGGCGATTACGTCGGTTTTCTCGAGTTAAAGGGAGGACCCAGTGTGGCCGGTATGAAAACAAGCCAAACTTCTCATTCGTCGGTAAACACTTCGCATGCCAATAGGTCTTCCGTGTTCTGCAAACCATTCATTTGCAATGGACCTGGTAGTGGAGAAACGGTCCCTTAAGGCCAATAATCTTAGGCGGCGATCTTCACGGTCTGTTGTTCTACGGCGGCGTCCAGTGCCCTTTGCTCTTGGCGTACGGCCTTCTCGAAGCCAGGCCTGACAACACCTAACCACAGTGTCTACACTTCTTTGCACTCTAACTGCAATTGCCAGAAAAGAAAGTCCAGCTTCCCGAAGTCCTACTATACGGCCCCTATCAAACTCACTAAGTTGACGAAATCGTACAGGTCTCCGTACTCTAGGCATCGTAACCGATCGTAAAGAATGTCAAGAACCAAAATCCGCCAACGTTGATTCTTTACTGCGGCTGAAATATTCATTTTTAGAGCGTTAGTGAATTAAAAAAAAGCAGTATAAAAACCGGAATGTCCAACTGATTTGGATGGTCACAGCACTGTCACGTCACGACTGAGTATGAATAGGCCTTTACGGTTAGGTAAAAATGATGCTTACTACTTATCATCTCCTTTCAATCGAATGAACTCGTTTTCTCGGATTCTGTCCGTCAAAAAGTATTTTTATCAAATTCGCTCAGCGCTAAAAGGTTTGTTCTTATATTCCTGTCCGAATGTCTCAGTCTTCGATTAACTACCAGTACCCATGAGGCTCAATTTCCAATAACGCATTAACGGACAAGCAGAACTACCAAACCGAAAAACGCAGTATCACTATTTTATTTATATTTGCGTCAAGCTGAACGCATAGGCAACCAGACTTATGCCATAATCGATGCGCTTACAAATTAATCTGGGTTGCCAGGTGTGGCGATTTGCCACCAAATGTGGTGATTTTTTGATTAAAATTATCAGAGATTCGAAAGCCATAAATAATAGTGGTCAAACCAGATTTGCCCAGGGGATCATCACCCTCATGACCCCCTCCCCCCGCTGATCCGCGAGGACACTGTTGCGTCTTGTAGAACCTCGGATTTCACTGTTTTTTCACGTGAAACTTCTAGAGGGTAGTCTGATAGATTATTTTAAATGAAAAAAGTGTGGATGAAGCTCGCTTTTCATGCATTTTTTCCCAAATCACGTATTTTTAGCAGTTATTTCTACCATTATATACACCGCCATCTGTCATATGACGACGTTGACGGCTGTGCATATGTCATATATGAGAGGCGCTTATCTGCAGTGTTGCCGGATTGGGCTCCGCATTTAGTGAAAATGAAAAGTGGAAAATCTATACACATTTATATTAATCAATGAAACATAAAAAGGAAAAACTGAAACAAACAACAATAGCAAAATAAAAAGCGGATGTTAATAAGTATAAAACAAAAAATAACAGTAGTAAGCTATAACACAATAAATTTTAAATAATCATAAAAATCAAAAAATAAAAACAGTGGTAAAGCAAAAAAAAACAATACCATGTAATTATAAAAACAAAAAATAACAAACAGTAAAATAAAAAGCTATTCTAAGTGATCACAAAAACAAAAAGTAAAAACAGTAGTAAAATGAAAAACAATTCCACGTGATTATAAAAAAATGCTTTTTATTTCACTGTTTGTAATTTATTTTTTATAATTACAATAGTTTTTTTTGGTTTTACTACTGTTTTTATTTTTGACAATTTATTGTTTTATTTTGCTACTGTTGTTTGTTTCAGTTTTTCATTTTTGGGTTTCATTAATTAAAATATGTATTATAAATTTTCCACTTTTCATATTTTTCCCTAAACGCAGAGCTATCCGGCAACACCGCAGGCAAGCGCCTCTCATACATGACATATGCACAGAAGTCAACGTCATATCTCAGATGGCGGTGGAAATAATGGTGAAAATAACTACTAAAAGTTCAGTGTTTTGGGAAAAAAATGTTCTAGACAAGCGTGCTTCATCCACTTTTTTCCTTTAAAATCATCTATCGGACTACCCCCTATAAGTTTCAAGTGAAAAAACAGCGAAATTCGAAGTTATACAAGACGCAACAGTACCGTTATCGTCTTGATCTAGATTTGTGTTTTGATTTACTTAAAGTATCAGCCAATAAATAGTTACTGGGTTAGAAAATGTTGATATTCCACTCAGGCTGTGAGATACTTCACGTATTATTTCTTACGATTCTGGTTACACATTTGATACGAATTTATTGTTGCATTAAAATATTGGATAAAAAACATCCCTTGTCAAAGCAACTATTGCATTACTTTGAATATTGCATTACTTTCTCCGAAAAACGAATGAGCTATACGACGGTAAGGTTTAAGATAGTAAACAAATAAATTCGATATGTAATTAAAATATATTAATCCCAACAATCAATTATAATATAATTATATACAAGAACACAACTTCAAATTTTATTCTAAAGTTTAGGACAAATAAACATTTGATCATTCATACCTGACAAAAAAAGATACTCGATAATCAATTTTGATAACGAACATAATGAAATTCGTAATCACATCCATTTAAATCAAAATATATTGAATAATATGTACATATAGATTAAAATAAGATCTCCAGACAATACACTCAGTTCTATAGTAGATAGCTAACCGTATACTGCATACCAAAAAGAACCCTGGAAGATACTAGCGCCATCTATCAGACAATAGCAGAACCAAACACTCTGAATATATGATTGGCTATCTTTAGGTAGAATACGTTAATCAATTGTAGAACTTACATTTTACAATATTACAGTAGTAAATGACATTGGGTAAAAAATGAATGGAGTTTTAGAACAAATATAATCACTAACTTGACTTTTCGACCTTTTCTTAGTTTATAGTCGAGTGACGTTCAAGAAGAACAACTTACGAAATTTATTTTGTCGTCGTTATTAAAAAATAATAATAAATGGCTGGAGCCCAACTGAAGGATCTGTCTTAGTAAAATGACAAGTCTTATTAAAGGTGGTTGATATTTGTTCCAAATTTGCTCAGATCCCTCTCACTAGTGCCGTATAAAAATGTACCCAACGCCTAACATTATTTATGTAAATTATAAAAACACATCGCCGCATAAAATCTACAGTCAGCTTAAAAATCTAAAAACAACGATCTCGAAACCAGTCAAAATAAGAAAAACATTCCAAATCACTTCATTGCCAATAATACCTACAGGATGTTAACATGAACGTTACACAACTCACACATCGTAAGACGTATAGATCAATGTAAATGGCAACAGTGCCAGCAGAACTAGAATACAAATCTACTTTGCCACATTGCATATACAGTAGCGGAAAAAAGTTTGGAAACAAATATTAACATTATTATTTCATGTACCTAAACTAAAATTGTGAAGGAACAGATAATATAAATATTAAAGACTACCTTTGTCTCCCGTACTAATAAAATGCTTATCAATATTCAAATTCTCTGAAAATAAAAACACGCGTATTTTTAAATAGCACAGTTTTTGTAACGATAAAAGTATGGAAACATTTCAGTTAGCCTTCTACTTGTCTGAATTTCGCTCCAAACGTTTGATTATTATAATATCCTCCTGGGACCCAGCGTCCATTTAAATGGACATGCAGTTTTATACTTCCAGTTTCGTTAATTTAATATTTACGCAGCGTAGACCTCGCATCCACTACGTTGGACACTTCCGTGCTGCCGCCTAGTCCGATTCGGCCGACTTTAGTCTCGCACCTGCGCCGTGAATCAGTAAGTTTGTTTTCTGTTGTGATGGCGGCTGCACGTGATTCTCGTTTAGATGGTATGTAACCTATTTTTAACATTATGTGCTGATTTAGGAGGAAATATATATTCGTTAATGTTTAATAGATACATTTAAACAGCTTTATAATAATAAAAATTTTAAATAACTTTTGTACTAGCCTAAATTATTTGCGTCCATTTAAATGGACATTGGGTCTATCTCATGAATATTTTTGATTTATTCGGAAAATTTATTTTAGCAATTTTTGGCAATAAACGAATGCTTCGGCCAGGGGAAGATGACGAAAAATTGGAGCAAATACTACAACTCATTGCAAACGATGATTCTGACGTTGAAATGTCTGATGATGAAAATGAAATTGAAAATATGGATAATTTAGTACAGAGAGAGGACGAAAGAAATGATGAAGACCTGGTGAGCAGCAGTGACGAGGAAGGAGAGGACAGAATTCCTCTTAGTGTCCTTAGAAAAAAGTTAAGAACGGCCAAACAAACTCCCAATTCTTCGCAGCGACAGTTTTGGAGAAGGAATGATACTTTTACACCTCCAAATTTTGAAGGTCCGTCTAGTGAATGCAGCGCACAGCTTCGCGATGGTTGGACTGCAAAATCGTATTTTGCCATGTACTTAGAAGATGACATGTTCCAAAAAGTATGTGATGGGCACAAATGCAAGGTATGTTGAACTTAAAGGAGTATCCCTTAGATTGACACTTAATGAGATTAAACATTTCTTTGGGATAATTTGTTTAATGTCCTGCCTAAAATATCCTAGAATCAGAATGTACTGGGCCAAACCCACGAGGGTTGCAGCTATTGCGGATGTTATGACTCGAGATAGGTTTTTTCTATAAGAAGTAACCTCAAAGTCGTAATTGATGGCAGCATCTCTGAGGAGAAACGCAGGTATGACAAATTTTGGAAAGTGCGTCCTATTTTAGAAGCAGTATTGCAGGGGTGCTTGCAGCTACCCAGAGAGAAAGTAGTTGCTGTGGATGAGCAGATGATACCATTCACTGGAACTTGTCAAATGAAGCAGTTTGTTAGGGGAAAACCCAATCCAGAGGGATTGGAAAATTTTGTTGTTGCTGCTCCTGATGGTCTTGTCGTAGACTTTGAACTATATCAAGGAAAAAATACGTTTCCAGATGATTCTGTAAAACGACTTGGTGTTGGACCTTCTGCTGTTGTTCGGCTTGGAAGAACATTATTTCCTGGAACTCATGTGTATTGCGATATATATTTTACGACAATACCACTTCTTGAATATCTTCGCCAACAAAAGAAATATTGTACTGGAACGATTATGAAATCTCGTGTACCAGCGGCAGCACATTTAACTTCAGACAAAATGATGGCCAAGATAGGTAGAGGTAGCTCGGAACAAATTGTAAGGCAAGATGGCGAAATGTGGTTGTACAGTGGTATGACCTGAAATCTGTACTTTTGGCATCTACTCGTCTAGGAATTCAACCTAGTGATGGGTGTAAACGGTGGTCTAGGAAAGACTCTAAATACATACAAGTTGCAAGACCTTACATTGTTGCTAAATACAACGATTGTATGGGAGGAATTGACCTGATAGACCGAATGATCAGCTATTACAGAATTCAAGCCAGATCAAAAAAATGGACTGTGAGAGTCATTTTCCATTTCTTTGATTTAGCATTGGCAAACTCATGGATTTTTTATCGAAGAGATAAAAAGATATTTCAAACCTCTACACGAAAAATTCAGCAGTATCTAGATTTTAAAATCGAAATTGCCACGTACCTTTTGAAAAATGAATCCAACATTTTCCAAGAAAATATACGAGGTATAGGAACTCGAAGAAATCCTGAGGGTAATATCATTGTTGATTCACCATCAGCAGGCACCGAAAGAAAGCGGAAAGAACATTACCCAGAAATTGCCTCAGATTTAAGAAATTCGGTTCGATGTAAAAATGACAGTTGTACTAAAAAAACGAAGTTTTTTTGTAATAGATGTAACATGCATAACTGGCTACAGAAACTGCTTTATAGAGTTCCATAACAGATAAATTTAAATTTACGTTTATTTTCTATGTTCTTATAAGTTTAAGTTTTAATTTTAAATGTATTTTTAACCATCTAAATAACTTATACATTAGGCATTTTTGTATAGGTTAAGACCCAATGTCCATTTTAATGGACGTCATGTATCTTTCAAAATAAGAAAAAAAATAAAAAATGTCCTCAGTAAAGAATGTTTGTTAATGTATTTTCTGTTATATTTAAAAACGTCACAACTCTAACTTATGAAAAACATGTCTGGGTCTCAGGAGGATATAATAACATTTACCTAGGGGGGCTGATTCGGGTGGAAAATGTTGGAAGAAACCGGCCAAGAACTGGAACTGCAGAGGATAGAGCTCGTAACAAAACAGCTACTTTCTTTTATAAGGTAGGTTGTTTTTTTGTGTATTACAAATATTTTTAGTTCTCTTGTTAGGGTTCCAAACATCAAAACAAGAAGCGAAACTCTTGACAAAACAATATTGTCTCCGTCTGTCTGTCATGCACAGACCTTTTTCTCGAAAACTGTGATGTGGAAATCTGAAATGTGGTAAAATGTTAGATCTACGTAACTTGCAAATATTATGTCGACCCCTAAATATATATTTTTTTAATTTTTCATTTTTTTATGGGGTAAAGTTGACCACTTCAAAAGAAAAGTTTGATTATTTTGTGTAGTGTATCGTTTGAAAGTTTGATTCTAAAAATAATTTTTTCGATTTTTTTTGTGAGAAAACAGAAGTTGCTAAAAATGACGAAACAGTAGACGTTTTGTGGTTTGACTACCAGCAAAATTTACCGCTACCACATGTTCCGGCCGGAGACGTATATTACAGACGTCAGTTGTGGCAATACAACTTTTGTATTACTTCTGCAAAATCAGGATTTTCAACATTGTATATGTATGATGAAGGAACATCAAAAAACGGTAGTAAAGAAGTTATAAGCTTCCTGCACTATTTCATAACTTCATATTTGTCTGAATCTGTAACCACGATTTATCTTTTTTCTGACAATGCATTTGCTCAGGACAAAAATCGCACGATGACTAAATATTTATTTACCTTGGTAAACACCATAAACATTCGCCTGATTATCCACCAATATCCTGAACCAGGACATAGCTTTTTACCATGTGACCGTACTTTTGGGCTCATAGAAAAAGTAAAAAGGAGAACAGAACGAGTATACGTACCTCAAGAGTGGAAAGATTTGGTTCGTAGAACATCAAAAAAGTTTCGCGTTGTTGATGTAACCCAGGATATTATAAATGATTTCAGCGAGCATTTTAAGCCCCTATTCAAAGCTTCATATTCTAGCACAAACAAAACTTCCAAGTTTGGTATCTCAACTTACAAATTATTTAAATATGAAAAAGGCAACAACATACAAAAAATGTTCTACTAAAAAACCGAATAGCGTCATTTCATTACCAAATGATAAAATGCACCAGTCTTATCCCCTCAAAATCAACGAGAAAAAAGTAAAAAATGTCAAGGTTTTGGTGCAGAAATATGTTCCAAAAGCTGACTATTGGTACTACAATGAAATATTGAGCGATATTGATGGGGAAGAAAATCTTGAAAATATCGAGGATTCAGAAGAACCCGCCTATGACTCAGACTCTTCTTTTATATAATTTCCGTTTGATTTGTTGTTAATTTTTAATTAAAAGGTATTTTTATGATTGTATTATTGAAGATAGAAATTGTATTATTTGGGGCAAGACTCGGACATGTCCAAATTTTGAAAAATTTCGCTCTCCTTTGTTTTTTTTTGAAAAGAAGTCTTAAAATCTGAGTAGTAGTGTCCATAAGAACTATGAATATACATAAAAAATTATTCTGATCAATAATAACCTTACTGTGTTATACTGTGCAGTTTTTTTTTAATTTCCCAATAATTTTGTAATATGGACTTGTCCGGTTTTTGCTCCAAGGTCGACATTTCGGAAATCATTAATAAATATCAAGCATACGGATTAACAGCAACGCGACCCAGGTGCGGAAGACCGAAAAAAAAACGTATTATGCTTTGGATCGCTATATTAAACGTTTGTCCCATGAAGATCCTCGAATGCCAGCCACACAGATTTTCAAAAGAATCGTAGAAGAGGGTGCCGAGAATCTTTCTGTCAGAATAATGCAGAGACGCTTGGTGGATTTCGGGCTTTTTGGTAGGCAAATTTAAATTGTTTGTATCTGACGGTACGGCATATATGTGAGACGTCGAATACGAAAATGATTCGACACAAAGCATCAGTTGTCAACAATTAAGCACGGTGGAGGCAACATCGTGATTTTGACTGTTTTTCTAGTTTTAAAACGGGTCCAATTGTTAAAATTGTTGGGAAAATGGATCAAAAAAGATATTCTTATAAACACATGCTCCGTTTTGCTGAAGAAAAAATGCCTTTACGATGGACATTCCAGCAAGATAATGAGCCCAAGCATAGCTCAAAATTCGTAAAGGTTAAGACTAAAAAAATGTTCTTGCATGGCCTTCGCAATCTCCGGAACTGAACCCTATAGAACATCTCTGGGAGCATGTTAAAAGACAACTGACAAGAAAAACTTTTAAAAATAGGAACGATTTATTTGATTATGTAAAAAATATTTGGCAAAATATCCCAACAGGCGTCTGTAAAAAATAGGCGTCTTCTATGAGCAGCAGATGTCAGGCAGCCAGACAGTTTAATTTTGTAATAAAAAATATGTTTCCATACTTTAGTCGTCTTAAGGTATTTTAATGCTAGTCTGTAATACCACAGCAAACACATATTGTCATTTGTATCCTCAAGAATGTAAGCAAACTATATCAACAATAAAGAATAAAAAATTAACGCACTTTTTAAAAATTACTAAGAATGTTTTCAAACTTTTGTCCGCTACTGTATAATAAAATTAATTCATTTATTCCTATTTCATGGCTTCATTTTTATCTGTGATCAAAAACTCCATATTTCTATGACATTTTAAGCAACTGTTTTCATAACTTTGAATTAATTTAGTTTTTCTCAACTTTACGAACACCTGCAACAGGGCTGAATAAGGAAAAAAATAACCTTACAAAACATTCTCTGCAACTAACGAAGCTGCAAAATAGAAACCTAAAAACTTATTTATATGATGCCCGAGATGTGTAGTATCAGTGGTAACATACTGTACAAAGAACATTTGAGAAGCCTGTAATCACCAAACCCAAGACATACAAAATTTTAATTGTGATATTTGAGACTTATGTAATGGTGATAAGTGAGGCTATTTACAATAAATCGAAAATTGTTGTAAAATCTCAAATTGGTAATATTTTAATTGATAGCATTATCACAGTCTATCACCAAAGTTTCATCACCAAACACGTTTGATTTTATAATAATTCTAGCACCAGAATCAATGATGTACTGTGATGTCAAGGTAAAAAATAACAGCAACAGTTGCAACTTTCAATATGGCAGGAAATCAAGATTAAGTTAGCTTTAATTTTATCATTCAGTTTGTGATGTTGGTGGTGCAACGATGATGAAAAATAATTTTGCATTAATTTAAACGACAATCCGTTAATCTGTGTCGTTTTTATTTTTTAATTTGGATGTAAGAACTATATCACACTACAATTCTACTGAGAATCAAGTAAAAAATTATTTGGCATTTATACATTAAACCATAGGATATACCGCACCGTACCGGTACACATGGATTATCTAAATACATTTTCGGAATTTAATTATGTACAGCTAATATTAAGAATGTTGTATTTAACATCTTTATCATTGAAAAACTGACGATAAATGCGTTATTAGCAACTATATTTATCAAGAAACTGCAAGGAATGGTTTAGTGAGCATGGGGTGGTTCCAAAATTTTTATTCCGAGGAAATATCACTATTTATGTTTGCTATATTAAAAATCAAATCATATTAGCTGATTTCTTGGTGCAAAATAAAAGTGATTTAAGGTGGTTTCAGTGTGCCAATTTCAAATACGTTTTTTATCAATACACGAGGATATCCCGTATCATCCTTGAAAATTATTGTTATTAAAAATTTAATCGATGACGCCATAAAATGAATTATCTCTGACCCAATTTTTCGCAAATAAAAACTTGAAGCAGAACACGTGTTCACCAAATAATTTGTCAACTTACAATTTCCCCTGGAACTTAGTTTGATTATTTCAAGAAATTTTCCTTCCTAGAAGAAATCCTGATGTTGGACGTTGGACCAATGTTGGGTTATGTGGAGGAAAAAAAACATTTTTAAACTGAAAATTGCACTCTTTCATTGTACGGCCGAGAACTGTTCACCCTGCCCACGTATTTCAGCTAATAAAAATACAATTTTGTACTGATGGAAAAAAAACCCTGATAGCAATAAGCCAGTTATAAGTTTATCCGATCCTTGGAGATTTAACTAATATTCTGCTGTATGATAATCCACGTGTAACGTTTTTGAAATCGACCTTATCATATGCACAAAAATCTAGGCAAAGCATTTGTCCGTCGACAACACAGTGTCGTAAAATCACGAAAGACGTCAAAGTCGAACCTAAAACTCCCTGTAGTAATTGAGGTACCGTTTGAGGATGGGCGGTAGGGGCAATTCTTGGATCTTAGAGCGCATGCGTTCGGTGTACGGAGTTTGATACATCCGGCGCTCGTCGTAATCCACCTGGAAAAAAATGGATCAAGTCAGCCAAACAGGCCAATGCAATTAGCCCTACCAAAAGGCTACATATGAAAATTGACTCCGAATGTATCCAAATCTACATCAATCCAGATTAAGTTATATTGGGTTAAATAATCTTAGATTGATAAGTCCCTAACCTCGATAACGTGTTTTTTAAAAATATTTTTTTACGAGAGCAATTTTGCTCATAAAATTGTTTTCTATTTTCGCGGGAACATATCATAATTTTGATTATGGAACCTAGAAGAATGGAAAAAATACATAAATATACTAAGTGACATATAAATCCGAACACCCAGTTTAAATGGTTTTATTTTAATAAAAGTTGGTGAACGTATTTGTCTTACTGTAAATAACAAGTGAAAAAATTTTCAGCCTTATCAATTGGACATTCCGGTTTTTATACTGCTTTTTTTTAATTCACTAACGCTCTAAAAATGAATATTTCAGCCGCAGTAAAGAATCAACGTTGGCGGATTTTGGTTCTTGACATCCTTTACGATCGGTTACGGTGCCTAGAGTACGGAGACCTGTACGATTTCGTCAACTTAGTGAGTTTGATAGGGGCCGTATAATGGGACTTCGGGAAGCTGGACTTTCTTTTCGGGCAATTGCAGTTAGAGTGCAAAGAAGTGTAGACACTGTGGTTAGGTGTTGTCAGGCATGGCTTCGAGAAGGCCGTACGCAAAGAGCAAGGGGCACTGGACGCCGCCGTAGAACAACAGACCGTGAAGATCGCCGCCTAAGATTATTGGCCTTAAGGGACCGTTTCTCCACTACCAGGTCCATTGCAAATGAATGGTTTGCAGAACACGGAAGACCTATTGGCATGCGAAGTGTTTACCGACGAATGAGAAGTTTTGGCTTGTTTTCATACCGGCCACACTGGGTCCTCCTTTAACTCGAGAACACCGACGTAATCGCCTTGAGTGGTGCAGACAACGGTCACTCTGGGATCAGGAATGGAACAGTATTGTCTTTAGTGACGAGTCTCGATTTTGTTTAGGCATGCACGATGGTCGTGCCAGGGTTAGAAGGCGACGTGGTGAAAGGAGGAATCCACAGTTTTTTGTTGAAAGACATGTTCATCATACTGTTGGAGTTATGGTTTGGGGTGCTATAGCTTATGGTTCCAGGTCACCTTTAATCTTCATCAGAGGTAACATGAACGCGCAGCGTTACATTCACGAAGTTCTAGAACCCCATCTTTTACCCTATCTTGACACCCTGGCAGATCCAACTTTCCAACAAGATAATGCCGGACCACATGTTGCAAGAGTCACAATAGACTTCTTTCAACATAATGATGTCACACTGTTACCATGGCCACCAAGATCTCCCGACTTATCCCCAATTGAGCACGTGTGGGATATGATGGGTAGGAGATTGCTCAATTTGCAACGTTCTCCTCAGACTCTAGAAGCACTTCGAGAGGAGTTGGTGGTTGCCTGGAATGAGATACCACAGGAGGACATTGACCACCTGATCAGAAGCATGCCTAGGCGCGTTGGAGAATGCGCAGCACATCAGGGTGCATCCACACATTATTAAAGGTCAAAGGGCTTTAAAGCAGTGATTTTGAAATTTTTATCATTTACTTATTATGCTTCATTAAGTACTTATACAAAATTTTATTAAAAGAAAACCATTTAAACTGGGTGTTCGGATTTATACGTCACTTAGTATATGCTGAGTTAGTTTACTTATGGTGCTCCATATTTAAAAAGTCAAAAATTCTGTGAAAAATCGTTTATTTCGATTTTAGCGATCAAAATTTTGACGATGAAACCTGAAATAATGCACGAAAATACAGACGCGCATTGACCTTTTGGGTTAGCCAAGTTATTATATAATCTAAAAGCATCTAAAATTGGAAAAATCTGTGATATGCGATTTCTTAGGTTTTTCCAATTTTACGGCGAAGAAAAAATTATTTTAACAACAGAACCGCAAAAACGTAAATATAACGAGTTAAAATGTTAGCCAACTATTCCTGTCCTAACCAAAAGCGTCAAAAATGCAAATGCGGTTTTTCTTATTTTCGAAATTTTTTGGGAAACAAATGAAAATTTTGAAGGTGAAACCTGAAAAGTTGACAAAAACATCTGTATATTTTTTTAAGTTACCATACGTTTACAATGTAAATAAATTGTAAAAATCGGTGAAAACGCTGTATTTCCGATTTTTGGCGATTTTCCTAGCATAAACTTATGATTCTATTAGTGGATTTGAAAAGAAGGCAAGAAAGCACTGATATACGGTGAATTTTTAGGTTTGCGAAATTTCCATTACCTAACCAAAAATTCGAATAATTCTAATTTTTTTCGAACCTATACGTTGCACAAATCTTTAAAAAATAACGGTAATGGATATAACAATATAGCGATGCTAATTTTTTCAAAATTTTTTGCTCCTGTAAAAAAATTCTCGAAACATTCAAGGGAGATTTAACATTTGCATTTTGCAGCAGGCTGTAACAGTTTTCACAATTATCAAAACTAAAATTTTTAAATCTCTAAAATTTTCGAATCCTGCATAATTTTCAAAACATTTAGGATTTCAAAAAATTATTTTTTCAAATTTTTCAGTTATGGAATTTTCGAAAATTTTTAAGATGCTGAAAATCTAAAAAGTATAAAGAATTATGAAAATCACGAAAATTTTAAAAATCCTGAAAGTTAAAATTTAAAAAAAAATATTATTTATAATTAAATTTCTTTCTAGTCTAAAAAGCAAATTCTAAATCATCCCATGAAAGTTCCTCAAGGAAGCATTATTGTATGTTTGAAATCCAAGGAGAAATCATTCCTCAAATTGTGTTCACTCCTCAAGGAACATCTATAAAAGTGACCATAACTTACCTTTTGCTCTTCCTCTTTTTCGTTATCACTACTGCTATAGTGTAAAAGCTGTGTTACGACTCTAGCAGGGTTGAACATTCTAGATCTAGCATCTTCAGATAAAAATCTCTTCTTGCGCTTGTCTTGGTTAGGGTTGGAGTCAGAGTCCGAATCCGTAGACGAAACATCATCTGTAATGAAAGAACCCCCGTACAGTATACAACTATAAAAATGCCACGATGGTGGTCGAAACGTATAACAATATACAAATATTTGGTTTAATCCGACAAGAAAATGGAATCGTACAATCCATCCTCTAATCAAAATGAATGTTTTTTGTCTTACCAGAATGTTGCTCCTGGTCAACTCCAATAAATCCACTTCCAACGGTACCGAAGATTTTGACTCTCTTCTTTTTCTTCTTGCCTTCCCTTCCATCGCCTGTAGGTCCTCTTTTGCTGTGTTCTGAATCTTCACGATCATTACTATCGTCGTCTTCATCTTCGTTATTCACCTGAAAAACAGTGAAAAGATAACAAAGGCCCACACAATAAAAAGTGGTGTGTGCTTGGGGTCCGACTACGTTTTTTCTATATATTTTTTTCAAGTCAAGACTAGAGCTAGCTTTGTCATATATATCTATACCTGTCTTTCCTGCCTATCCTCTCGTCTATCTCGCCTATCTTCTCTTCTCTCTCCTCTCAATACATTCACCAAATCCACAAATACTCCTTCGATATCGCTAATCGCTCCGCTAGATTCTTGCCTTTCATCCTCTCTACTGTCATTGGATTCCAGAGAGCGCCTTCGGCGGCAGTTCGACGAAGTTGACGGCTTCACAGTCTGCAACATAAGGGAAGAGGTTACCAAAAAATTCACGCTTTGTGCATGACGGCCTTACCTTATCAGTCTTTCCATCAGTAGAAGATCCACTTCCGTTATTTGTCCCACCATTGTTTGTGGTCGAAGAGTTATGTTCAATGACGGCCTTCGTCTCAACTTCGACTTTGCCTTCGCTTTTTGTAGATTTCCCATCGCTGCTTTCAGCGGTTGTCTCCTCGTGTACTGTGTCCATCTTCTCATCTTTTTGTTCTGGTTCAGACCCACTCGGATAGTACTGGAAAAATTTCGCGAGTTACAGTTAACTACATACAGTTTTTTATACTCAAGCAGCGTCCTCAGGTAGATTGTTCCACAATCCACAAATACCCCAGGGACAATGGGTAACTGCAGATGTAAGGGTCCTACACACCAGCGAGTTTGTTCAACCCCGAGCAAATTTACCACCAAGACACAATTGCGACAATAAAGTAAAAAATAGTTAATATGGTACATTGGATGAAATATGTTACTTACTTCTATGATGACGGCCTTTTCGTCATCGGTGCTATCTTCGGATTCCACAATAGGTACCACCATTCGCCTGAGGACACCTTTGACTTTGCGAGGTCGCTTCACTGGCGGCGTGACAGTGATGGTTTTCCTTAAATTGATGCGTATCAAGGAACGGCTCAGAGATTGAAGTGACGGAGGCTCAACTTCAACTGAAAATAAATCACTCATCTATAAAGTGTTTGAAATTGGATCACAGACAATAAAATGCTTTTAAATGTAAACAAATGTTCTATTGATCAAAACAAAATAAGATGCCTTCGTCAGTCCGACCAAGAGATTTTTTGACCTGTTCAGTGGCTAACAGACCACTCTGCATTCTGCCAGAGTCATCAGCCATTTAGCGGCATAGTTATTAAATGGTTCGATGCTGGTGCGATAGATGGCGCTCCGCGCTATCTAATGCCAAATGTTCTATTATTCGGGGGACCCGTTTCAGGTGTTAGACTAAACATGGTTATAACAAAAATCTTGTCCGAAAGTCTCCACGAATACATGTTCGCCTCTCGAATGAAGCTACCATAAGACTTACTGATAGATACAAGGTCAGTACACCCTTCAGGAGGCTGTATGATCGATGCGAACGAAACCGGCAGCAAATTCTTCGTGACCCAATTGGACTCTGACTTCCTCTTGACTTGCAGCAACTGGTCATGCAGCGGCATCACGAGGATGCCGCCCACTTTGAGCAAATTCTTCATGTACGCCTCGTACTGCTCTGGACACGCAGCGCTGCAATATACGCGGTCGTACCGCATGAAACAGTCGCTGCTAAGGCACAGGCAATTTCCTACAAAACAAAAAAATATAGTACATTATATACCTGAGGGTCATATGAATATTATGAACAGACCAACATGTCAATTGCTGATCAGCTGTTTACGTCAATAGACATCGAAAAGGGAAATTGAGTCTTGTCCAATCACCTTTGACATGAAATTTGACAGCTTTGACCACACAAGCGCCGCCTAACGGGAGCAAAATCGGACTGCATTTGAATTTGTTTGGCACTGCATTACTAGTTGTCTCTTTTATCACATTTTAAAACAAAAACAAAGCTAAACCCTATTTCATCAGTATGCATCACGTTTTGAATAGTTGACCAGCAAGTAACATCTTGGTATTAGTCTGTAACGTTGGCAATACTTAATCGGGTGTAAATTTAGTATAACTTGCATGTAACTTTTTTTTGTATCCAAATGAACTTTCCTAAATAAAAGAGTTGTTGGCAAAAAATCAAAACATAATACGGCTCTGCCTACCTGACGCTGACAGATCCACCAGAATTATGTGTCATTCGTCGATATGGGGAATTTTGAAATATTACTAGATAGCTGTTATTATACTGTAATGGATACTCGTAAAAAATAC
This sequence comes from Acanthoscelides obtectus, assembly GCA_963669975.1. Lineage (NCBI taxonomy): Eukaryota > Metazoa > Arthropoda > Insecta > Coleoptera > Chrysomelidae > Acanthoscelides > Acanthoscelides obtectus. The sequence goes on along the minus strand of CAVLJG010000001.1, from coordinate 117,670,967 downwards.
AACATCTAAGAGCGAACCGCCCTCGGTTTGACCGTTCGTTCATAGTTGACTCACCATATACCAACGCAGTGTTGCCAATTTGCCAGAGAATATTTAAAAATTGCTATATTTATACTGTGCTCATAAACTTGAAGAAATATTTATGCAAACTATACCTTGTATAAACTTTGGTTCACAATAATCAAACTCATCTATTGCTCCTGAGTACTTCTTGAACTCGTCTTGTTTCCTGTTGGCATATTGTACAACATCGGCATGGTACTCAATTCCATGGTTGACCCCATAGATGCCTAGAACTAGTCCTACCATGGTGCTGAGGTAGCCAGTACCTGAACCTAGGTTAAGGAATGACAAGCCTGGTTCTAAGCACAAGGCTTCCATAACCTCACTGTAGATGCATGGGGCTGACAGATGCAGGTTACCCGACTTCCAGGCAATGTCTTTGTAAGCATTGCTTCTGAAATTACAGCAATAATAAAGTAAACACTATAAATGCCTTATGTCATGTAACAAAATCATTTATTGACATTTTAAATATTTAGTTTAATTTGTTTGTTATTATTTTGTTTTTGCAACAAAGTAATCCCAGAATGAAAGAATCACTCCTTAAGGTTAGTTACTGCAAAAATGCAATTTTTAAAAAAATGTTTAATGACACCTGTATCCACACAGATCGCCTTGCATTAGTTAATGCTAGCAGTTTTTTCAATCTTACCTAGAATCATGGAGGAAATATTCACCCCTATCAACAGCCCTGAAAACCCTTTCAATTGTGGGTGTCTTGATGTAATCAGCTGCTAACAAGTTGTCTATCAGATCATCGTTGTTCTTACTAGTGCTAGCTACTCCACCCATTTTGATGAATGAGAATCTGAAGAATATTAACAGTAATGTTTATTCATGAGAAAATTATCACGTACAACAATAAACACTTTCTGTAGTAAACAAATAAACTTTATATACACAGTGTTGCAAATCTATGATGAATACAAAAAATAACTGTATCCTTTATAGATCTTCAAGGATTAACTCAGGGATAACTTGTCAAATAGGTGCTCTTATTTTTTGGATCAAACTCAGAATGAGATGATCAAACATATATCCATTTGAATATGGATTTTTAAAAGTCATGTGAAGCTAGGATTGCATATAACATGATAAATACAGATCCTAAAAAACATTTCAAATATAGTTGTGGATTTCCTGTCATTCTCAAGGGATCTTGCAAAATAAAACTTTCACATTAATCTTTAAATACAGAAATATTTATTTTATTATACTCTTAAAAACAAATTAAAAAAGCATAATTTATCTGTATTGTCAGTATTATCAAACCTTGATGGTTAGATCTTCCACAGAAAAATATGTTGATAGTTTTTATGCAAAATGTAACCAATAATCTTCCAGTGAACATAATGACGCCAAAATGACGTCATTATTCGTTCACTTTTGGTCGAAAACGTCATTGACTAAAAAATGACGTCTTTATTGATGCCATTTTTATGACGACAAGACATCTTTTTTTAGGAGAGTCAGTACTGAAAAATCAACACTTACCTACAAAGAAAATATATACTCTTAATGAACAGTCAGGTAAACTAGTTATCCAAATACTGATAACTACTTTATTGTGATTTATAAAAAAAATATCAGGAATTCTTCGACCAAATATATCTTGTTATCTGGATATAATATAAATGTTTGACTTATCTATTGTTTTTTTTATACATAAATTTCACTACTTTTTTCTTTGTCCTTAGATTCTTTTAAAAAAATATATAGATGTTTTAACAAATCATTAAACTGTTGGTTAGGTAATACTTTTATATTTGTTTTTTAGATGTATGTTTTTAAAATAAAAAAAAAATGTTAATGCCTTGTATATTTTTCACTATAAATATTCAACGTCATATACATAAAAATTTGCTAGCAGGGCAATGATAAGCTGAAAATGTTTGACCTTAATAGGTATGCACAAGCATTGGGTACATGTTTATTGCGGGATATGCTTTTCTCTTTTGCTCCTAAATTGTATTTTTCTACAATAAACATTATTATTAATATTATTATTGTATGACTTTTCTAATAATAATATTCCATGTTCAGATAATTCAAATTGCAATTTTACATGTTTTGTTCCCATGAATAACAAATTTATTAGAAACTCCTGTGTACAACAATAAGCAAGTTTTAATGGAATATTTGTAATTAAAGCACAATTTTGATAAAATGCTACAATCAAATTCTGAACCATCGGAGAACTGGAACGTGTTTGACATCAGTGTTTTTTAGTTCTTTATTAACTTTGATACACCTTGTACAAATGCTCTTGAAAAATTGCGGAGGCGATAAAGACGTCTTAGAAGTAGAGTGTTCAAGAGTGGTAGGTAAGTAGAATATGAGTTCCAGCATCTTTCTACCACTCTTGAACTCACTGCTTGTGGGGCGTCGTCACATCCTCAATTTTCCAGGAGCATTTGGATACACCACACGATTATTTTTGCAAGTGGCGTCATATCAACCTTAGATAGTCGTCATAGTCATACAGAAGTCATATCCACATTATACTTGGTATTTTGTACAACATACTATGATGTCATATAATGACAAATGGGTGTGACATTAGACTTCATTTATAGGTCATTTTTGTTTGTTTTAGGTCAGTAGTGCCCTAAAAATGCCGACATTATGAAACTACTGTATTGACTGTACTATATTTTTAAATACTATAAATCCAGTGTAAGGAATCAATTTTATCGAAGAATTAATAAATATTTTTTGAGTCATAAATATATATCATAATAATAAACATTGATTACAGTTTGTAATTTCGCAACAAACATAAAAAATGTAAACAACCACCAGTAGCAGTTTATTTTTCATGTAGGATAAACAGCTATATTAGTATATCATGTGTTTAAATACTTGTTAACCTGGCCCAGAAAGACAAAAAGGACAGAAAAAAAACGTAAACAAGAGTTGCTGTTGAAAAAGTATTACTGCCACAGTAGCAAGGTGCTTAAATGTCACATGATGAGTATTTACTATGATCCATAAGTATTTGTCATGGGATGCAATATTCATTGACTGTGTAGCCTGGACGTCAATAATTATTGCTGTTTTAAGATTACATAGAAATCCACTGACACTGATGGACTCATGAGTAAATACTGGTGGAATTAACCACAGTAAATACTAGTGGTATTGACTATAGTAAATACTGATTGTGTGACATTTGCCTTAAACATATGCAAAATGCATGCAGATAAAATATGCATCAATTGGTCAATGGTCAAAAACTATTAGGTAACTAACAATCATCTCAGCAATCTAGAAAATTGAATGGAAATAGTGCAAACATGTAATTACTCAGGTATATGGGGTACTATGTAACGATCATTTAAAATGTGAAAATGAGGAGTAAACTGTCATATTTCATAAGCTATAACAACCGAATCTAGCAGCCTTATCAGGCACGCTGCATTCAGTCCAAACTGTAAATAGTTCATTTTAAAAATAAATCTCACCATTTTAACTTTCTACGTCAACATCGAGACAAAGATATTTACCTTTCTTTGAGCTGGAATTTATCAGTCTTTCATGCGTATTCTGCCATATTCATACCTCCCACAAGCTGGACATTGAACATCTCTACGTGCAGTAGGAAATAGTTCGCAAAATCACCTTTTCTAAAGCGAACTATTTGCTTGGAAAGTTGCAAAAATATTGTACACAAATGGATAATATGAACAAGATGAAACACAATCACAGATGACAAGTGTCAAACAAGAGGTCAATCCGAAATCCGACGTTGCCAAGTCGTGGTAGAGTCACATTCTAAGTATCACAAAACATCTACAGATAGGCTTGTTTCCCTAGCAACATCAGAAACCATTTGAAACCTGCGTAGGAGACTATTTTGGTTATTGCATAGAAAAAAAACCCGTTATACACGGATAACTGAATGGTATTCCAAAATATGTCCAAATCATTATAAATGCATTTAGTTGAGGTGAATCTAAAGTGGCTGTAAGATTTTTAGTGCCATACAAGCAGTTTCATGACTAATAATCACATGAGGGGGCACTTATATTATTTGCATTATCTTCCTGGTATAGGTAAAAAATAATGCCAGACAGGCACTTGAAAAAATCTAAAAAGGGGATTTGACGTATATCAACGCTTATAAAAAATACGTGAGTAAAAAATGAAAATATTTATTTCAAGTAATAAAGGCTTATAAGCTAATCATATGTACAGTAATTTACAACGTAACATAATATATCTATATGCACAATTTTAAAAATAAAGAATCTATAAACTACATAAAATGAACAATAAAAAAATAGCACTTGAGCTAATTATTTACAAATATGCACATAAAGAAAATGAGAATAAAGAAATGCATAAATGTTTATGATACTTTCGGTAAAAAAATATAAGATTCTTTTAACAAAAAAAAGAAATCAATTATAAGAAACTTAAGGAACATTTCCATTATACCACTGTATAGCAAAATGTCAGCATCATGATATCCAGCAAAAAATGTATTGCTTCTATTAATGATTTTTGAACAATGAAAAAATTTGAAAATTTCCAAATTATTTCAATAGAAAAATAATCAGCATACATGATATCCAACAAAATGTTTTGAATATGATATTGAAAAAATCATAGAATGTAATTAAATCAAAACGTAAAAGCTTTTGTCTAATAGAAAAATATCAGTATCATGATATCCAGCAAAAAATGATTAATGATTTTTTAACACATTGTTGAAAAAAAAAGCAAGATTTACAAATTAACTTATTCCAATAGAAAAATTATGATTACATCATACATGATATCAAACAAAATACTTTGAAATATTGAAAAATAATAGAATGTAATTAAAACAAAATTTGAAAGATTTCTTTTTTGTAATAATTAGAGCCAGCTTATGTTCAACTTCTCGAAAAGAATGTGCTCCAAATAATGTATTTGAATATTTTTTCATTGAACAAATTCTTATAGAAAATGGTATATTCATTTTGCCAAAAAATAGTTTACGCTCTTAACAAGAATCTTGAAAAGTAATGTTCTTCCCGTATTTTTACTTTGAGACCACCAAACAATATAATTTATAAATACTTTCCTCATAATGAAATTTATTTTTGCACTGTTATAAAAGATCCTCGATCCATTTAAAAAACCCTCTCGCAGCTCTATCTTAAAACTTTTTCACTTTTCAGAAACCACAATCGATCACATTTTTTCGTTTACACATATCTTTTCTCGTCCACCCGTTGCCTGAGTAAAACGATGCTGTTGTACAGTTTCACAGCTGGTCCCATTTTAAACTTGAGCATCGACAAAATGTCCTTTTGGCTCAGTGCCAGTAACGCTTCGCCGTCTATCTGCTCTTTTCGAAACACATCGACGTTAATATCACAACAAGATAGTCCTAGAACGAAGTCCATAACGTCTCTGTTCGACCATCGTCTTGGATCGTTCGCCATTTTTATATACCTGGAAGAAAAGGATTTATAAACATTTATACACGGATTTATCGAAAACCGTTGATTAACAGAAAAAAACGCCATTAGGGTTTGACAAATCTACAATTCGTTTGTAATTTAAAACGGAAACTACCAACATAAACAGCAATTCGGAAGCAACAACCAAATAACAACCCGAATTTTCCGCAGCATTCTTTTCATCAACACAGATATCCTGGACAAACTGTATTTATTGTTATACTTGTTTAGTTATTTGTTGCTAAGAAAAAAGAAAGAATTTAATTCGCTGTCACCTTTGTGGCAATCTGGGGATAATGAAAATAAATTTATTGATTCAGATTTCACTTCCAAAATGGTTCGCACACAACCCGAAAGAGTGGAAATGATTCTAACTTCGCAAAGGTATGTTTTGAATCTTGTTATTAAATTTACTCAAACTGGATCTGTTGCAAATAAAAAACGTGATCATCGGAGAGTTTTGGATGAAGCCGCTCAAGTTGAAGTTTTGGGTCATTTTTGAATAAATCCTAATACTTCATTACGCAAAATTGTTGATGCGAAAGGATGTCGTTTGGGGGACTTTAGAAGCCATTCTAAAGAGTGTGATGAACATGCTGAAAGACATACCGATTGAAGACTTTCAGCAATAGTACCAAGATTGGGAACGTCCCCATTACTGGGTAGAGGCTCAAAGGAAAAACTGAATATAAATCAGTCTCATCTTTTCTGCTCACACCCCTCTGTTTTACTGGCTTTACCCGCTATTTTTGGCATCTAATTTTTGTTTACAAAAACTAATGGACCTGTGTTAAAATTTGTCATCAAATTAAGTGTTCCCGTCAATCAATATTTTGATTTGTGACCTATGCATTGTTGATTCTCAATAAATTGTTTTTTTTGTTTTTTTTTTTCGTTTTCTGGATTGCCTGTCTCGAAACAAAACCTCAACCACTCCGCCGTGAAGACTGAAATTAACATTTTCGAAAGATCAACCTGAACAAAAACTTTCTTCCTTAATTGAATTTCTATGCGTCTTGGATGCAACCTCAAGATCCTTGTACCAATATCTTAACTAATCAGTCAAGACTATGCTCCACCTTTCTTAAAATATTCATGGAAAAGCCTAAAAAACGTGAACATGAACAAAGTATTGGAAGTAAAAAATTTGCAGAAAATGTAGTCCCTAGCATCTTGAAATTTGATATAGAAGAACGTACTCAAAATACCCACTAGCAAAAACTGATCGCAAAAGTTCTAAGTATATTTTTGTCAGAACCAATTTATGTAATTTGGACTATGTTGTGGGTTATTACCTTTTAAGGAACTGAGAATGTTTCGCCCAGGATTCCCTTTCAGCAGGTGGAATTTTCATAAAATTGATAAGCTCCGACGCTCGATTTTTTTGTTCATTTGCGTCTAAACGTTCGGATTTCACTTTCTTCAATTGACGTTTCACCTTTTTCTCTGGAGGTTCCCCGCATCTTTCCAATCTTGGAGGAGGTTCCAATCGAGGGTTCTTCGGAGGTCGACCCACTCTAGGTTTACTGGAAAAAAAGATGCAAATTTTATTTTTACTTCGGTTATTCCAAGATTATCTTGACACGTAAATACTGAAATCACTTCGCATCCGATGGGGGAAATATTCTGATTAGGAGTTTTTGCATAATTTTGCTCAAAAAGAATCCTGTTTAACGAATCTGTAAGTTGCCGAGCCTAAATTTGCGTCAAGAAGTTTTTTAACAATGTTTTTTACATAAATTGTAAAAATAAGCAATATGGGTGGCCGCTAGCTGCATCTCTATCACTCTCATGCAAAATATCCATTGATTAACAATTAAAAATCAAAGATTTACAATAACAATATCTCCCCAAATGACTTTTTGTTAATGGATGCTTAAAGAATACGAGGTCTGTAAATTAATTCAGTACAAGTTTGACATCGCTCAAGTCATTTGGTTGTCCTTTTTTAAACAGTTTTTTTATTGTGTTCTAAAAATGAGTGACATCAATTTCGAGCAATGTCAATAAACGAGTGATGTTTGGCCAGTAAAAAGATTCATGTGGCTCTCTAGCCTTCTTATTCGACTGACTTGAGTCCTTGTGACTTTTTTCTCTTCCCGAAGTTGAAGAATCATCTCAAGGGAACTCATTGCTATGAGGGGTGTAAGAACCGTCTCCAGCGCTGTGTGACTTCAGAAGGAAGTTATTTTGTGGGTGACAATATAAAATTGCAATTATATTTGAATGAAAAAATTTAGAAAAAGTCTCATCACTTAATTTACAAACCTCGTATATATTATATCTCGAAAACAATGAACTTTAGAGGAAAGTTCTAAGGCTCCTTTTTGGTCAAAATGTCCTAAAAAGCCTAAAAACTCTTTCGGCGGAGCCAAAAACAAAAAAAAAATGTAATTCGTTTAAGCAAATTATTAAAAAAATGCATGACCTAAATTTGGGCCTGGCACCATGCAAATTCCTTAGAAGGGTCCCTTTTCAATAAGGTTATGCAAAAAAATCCCAATCAGAATATTTTTCCCAACAGATGCAAAGTGGGAAGTCAGAAGTGGGATACTCTCAAAATTTACATAGAGGGATACTCTCAAAATTTACCTAGTGAGAGCATAAGCAAATGGAGCATTTTGATGTGGATGTGATCTCCAAAAAATAGAGGAACAGTGGGAGGAAGTTATGTCAAATATTGGTGATACAAATAAAAGCAAGAGAGGCGACAGATTCCATAAAGAGCTTCTCATGGCAACGTATGGTTCACGTGTCTCTTCATAAAGAAAGTCATAAAATGTATGTCTGTTTGTTTTGTTTCTTGAAAATACATGTAGCATTAATGCTACAATATCAAATTTTGTATAATTATTATTCGTTTAACCAATCAATTTTCTGTAGGGTTTCTTGTGAGTGCATCAATAACGATCCTCCATTGCGACTCTTTGGTCTACTGTGGCTCAATTTTCTGTAACTTTACATTCTTGTCTATTAAAATACTACTTGATGCACTTTGAGTATTCATAAAGTGATTTCTTAAACCACCTTAAACATTATTAAATTCGAATACACATCATTATTCAATTTATTCAATTCAAATACTCCCTTCTGAAATACAATTTGCTAGTCATGCTATTATTACAATTTTGCCGATGAAAATCTATACTTCCTCCAGTTCCATAGTTATGATGATTACTATTCAATTTTGAAAATGAGAACTAAACAACATGTAAAATGTTTTGCATTCAACCACAGTCATTCTTCTAACTTAGCATATTTGTTTTTATTTAAAATGATTCCCATAGCTTTATTTTGCAGAATTTGTAATTTTAAAATGTTTTCATTCGCTGTAAACAAGATGGTTGAACAATATAAAAAATGGGGAAGAATTATAGTGTTATACACAATTTTTTTCGAATACATACTGATATTATGGGAAACTCTGTAGAAGTATTTTTATATTTTCGAAATAATTCATTCATAAAGCTCCTGAATTTGCAAAGATACGACAGCATAACATTAAACAAAATTATCCCGAATCAAATGTACACTTACAGTTTGCATTCCTTAGGTTCTCTACTGATGGGCTCTACAGAGGCTGGAGTCCTGTCGGGACTGAGAAGCCTATCTGGTACTATCTTCTCTACGTCTATGTTCTCCTCGGCGTACGGACAATATTTTTGCGTGGAATGAGTACCGAATTTGGGTCCTCGGATATGGCCTAACCCTCTGCATCCTACTGTCGGACATTCCAGAAAGTCATACACGTCGTCTGGAGCTGTAAAGAATTGAATAAATCAGTCACATTTTTACTTCTTTGCTCTCTTAAAGAAAAACGAAAGAAATGAAAAAAAATGTGATAGTTGTATTTACATGTCCTGAAAACTGAACCACCGTGGTATTCTCCACATCATTCAAGTGATTTGAAATGTCGGAAGATACAAAGTTGCATACATCAAAAATAAAGAAATTTTATCGCGGCGAGAATTAAATTACAATGAATAATAAATTAAAACAAATATTCTACGAACCATCTGTTAAACGTTATTTTGTTTGTTTGTTTAAGAAACTACAACAGCTCACGGGATATAAACAGGCTTTTAATTCTTCATAAAAATGCATAAGGACCCTATTTAAAATCAAACAAATGGAAAGAAATCTTCATCAGTAAAAAAATTCTATCTATTGTTTCTCTTTATATATTGGACGCTTTTATGTTTGTTTTTAAAAATAGAGATTTGTTTGACGATGCTACAAATAAACATAATCACATGACTAGACATAAAGATCTTATCCCAGATAAGTGCAACTTTAGTTTTATACAGAAAAATGCTCCATAAACTGTTAAAAAATGTTCAATAGTTTTCATTTAAATGCACGTAATTTACCAGAAATCAAAGTTAAAAAGAATATCGCCCATATTTAACCTTTAAGGCATTTTACTGATTGAATATTTTTTTTGAGGATAAGGATAGAGTTAATTTAGAATATTTTGTACCGCAGGGGATTACACCATTGTTGCTCCTATACATAAATTTATTGATAACGTTGACTATATAGAAAATTGTTGTAATTAAATATATTGTTTTTGTTTATGATTGTGAAGGCATACGAAAAATCTTTGTAATTATTGTTTATTTCTTTTATAATTAATTTTAGCTAGATAGTATACTTTTCTTCGAGAATTAAATTACAATAAATAATAAATAAAAACAAATATTCTACGAACCATCTGTTAAACGTTATTTTGTTTATTTTTTTAAGATTTATTTAGCATGACAGCTTCAATTACATTCTTTTAAAAAACTAAAACAGCTCGCGGGATATGAACAGGGTTTTAATTCTTCGAAAAAATGCATGGGGGCCCTATTTAAAGTCAAACAAATGGAAAATTGCAAAGAAATCTTCATCAGTAAAAAAATCTATCTGTTGTTTCGCTTTATATATTGGACGCTTTTATGTTTGTTTTTAAAAACAGAGATATACAAAAAACATAATCACATGACTAGGCATAGAAGATTTTATCTCAGATAAGTACAACTTTAGTTTTATAAAGAAAAATGCTCCATAAACTGTTAAAAAAAATTCATTAGTTTTCATTAAGATGTACGTAATTTACCGGAAATCAAAGTTAAAAAGATTATCGCTAATCATTTAATCTCTAAGGCATTTTACTCACTGAATGATTTTTTTGAGGATGAGTATAGACTCACTCTAGAGTTAATTTAGAATACTTTTTACTGCAGGGTGATATATCATTGTTGCTCCTATACATAATTTTAATAGAGAGCGTAAAGTACTTCTCAATTTGTCAACTGTATGAATTTCGTCAACAGCGACACCACGGACTAAAAGCTCATGAAGTAACATCTATTTCTTAAGGTGACCGACTTCCATTTTAAAATCCATCTTGCCGACAAGCAAACTAGTCATACACCATCAAGAGAAGTAAAGAAATTGCAAAAATACAATAATTAATAACACCAATATCAAGTATTATACAATCAACAATAAAGCAATAAAGTCTGTCCAAAAGTTTCAATAAATATTTATAAGTCTGTTCAAAAGATTAAACAAATTATTTGGCTCTTTGTACTTGTATTTCTGGGCCCTAAACGTTGGGTGTCACATATTGACTAAATGGAATATTGTAATTAAATATATTGTTCTTGTTTATGATTGTGAAGGCACACGAAGTCTTAGTAGTTTATAAAAATCTTTGTAAATGTAAGTTTCTTTTTTTTGTTGTTGCAGATTTATTTAGCATTAATGCTTTCGAAAAGTTCGTAATCCTTGTATCGTCATTATTTTCTGCCATAATCCATGTAAGTTTAGTACTTGTTTAAATTTTGTAACATACAAATCTTTACTGTCAAAATTTATATTGAAGTCTCCTAAATGTACATTTGTGCAATACCTGTAATAATGTTTTTCACATATACTTTCAAAAAATTCAATAAATCGATTCACGCTTCCACTTGGAGATCGGTAATAAATATACAGATTGTAATTTTTTGTATCCTTATTTCCAGATTGATGTACCACCATTGATATTCAACAACTTCAATGTTCTGTACTTTGGCTTCAATGTTATATAGTGTATATATCAATATACCACCTGTATGCTTCGAAACAGAGTTTACTCTTACAACTTGATAGCCGTGAATATCGATCTCTTAATTTAATTTTAGGTAACTGGTACACTTCTCATTAACAATGTTCTAAGCCGCGGCTTATGAATAAATAAAAACTTATTTATCTATTATTCCGTAAAACAGCTCATCACAACTTTTCCTCTAAAATTCTAGATGCTCCTGGTCTATAACTATAACAAATACTTACTCAAAGGTGGCTCGATCGGATGTCCGGTCTTCTGACACCACCCGACCGGATGTATGTCCGGACTGTCATCGTCCACCCAATAGCTGTACCGATCCAGCCATCCGTCAAAGTGTATCCTGATCTGGTGCTCCTTGACGTCGTCCACCGTCGCCACGCGTATCAACTGCGGCACTCGCCTGTCAACGCACTCCAGGCGCATGCCGCGTTTGAAACCGCACGCGGGGCGTTGCTTGAACGCGCGGACGGGCGCCGCCACCGATTTGGTTTGTTTCAGGTATGATTCCCATGTGAACAATTCCGGATTCGGGAAATCTAGAAGGGAAATGACGCGTTAGGGGAGATAAAGAGACAGTTCATCGGAAAGTAGCGCTATTAAAGAGAACTTTCAGCGTGTCTATTTACCATGTAAGAGTCATAGTCTAATCATACAAGCATATTCCCCCTAAAGCACTGTAAAGTCTGGTTTTATTGGTGCAAGTTGTTCAAGGGGGTATTTAAAACATGGACCCATAAAATGGGTGGGAAAACTTTTCATTTGGCAACATATAGAAAGTGTAAATCAAATAGTGAAGACGATTGATGACGGAGATCCAAACTTACGTCCATTACAAGTATGTCTGAATTCATCAATGAAGCAATTTAGGTCAATTAACATCAACAATCTAAGAACAGCTATCTCAAAATTGAAATCTAATAAAAATCCAACTGAGAATCTCTAAAAAAATATTCGAAAATTTCTCTTATGATTGAATAAAAATAATTACATGCTTCATTTAATCATTCATTTCACGAATTGGAGACCAATCCGCAATTAACAATGCGCTGTACATATCAATAAAATTTGCCCGCCGAAAATTGTATTTTTGATTATCACCAAACTCAAGTCCTTGCATAGTGTCACCAACACAGAATTCGGGTATTATAGCAGGATGATGCAAATCCTCCCTAACTAGTGGTAAGTCATTCCTAATCACTGCAACATTGAAATTAGCTAAAACTAAGTCTAAAAGTCGGCCGCTATGATTTCTAACATCGTTGGAATTTATGAAGTATGAAAAAGAGCAAAACTGGTTTAAATTTTGACATTTACGATCATTTCTGTCTAAAGGGGTGTTAAAGTCACCGAGAATTAAACTTTGGCAAGAATCAAAAACACCATTGAATGTTTCCAAGGCATCCAGATAATACTCAAACACCTCCGCCGTTACAGAAGGTGGGACATAAACCATGTAGATAACAAGAAGCTTATCAAAGAACCACCACCTGTGGACAGATGTGTGGAGTTTAGATTTCTGTCACACCTAAAGACATTATAATCAGCAGGAAACAGTTCAATATCATTAACCTTGTCCGAAAGCCACGTTTCGGTTAAGCAAATTAAGTCATACTCACAATCACAAATGGAGTTGAAGAAAGTATTAACTTTGGAGTTCAATCCCCCTATTTTTTGATCACAGCACTTCACTTCATTGTTTCTGCAGCTATAAAATGCCATTTGAACTAAACCCGTATATTGCTCAATAAACTAGTAGTGATGACAGGAAAACAGGTGTTTTGGGATAAACAATTTTGTAGTGTTTATTTAGAAGTACGAATCATACGAATTTGAAGAATTTCAAATATCTGCGAGAAACCATCGTCGCATTACCAAGTGCCAAAACCTGCAGTTTGCGTCGATTTTGTAGGCCTCATAAATACCTAAAAATCTTATATGAAGAGTTTTTTCGTTTCTGCCAACACTTTCGATTGAATCCCAAAAAACACGTTTTCTCATTCTTTGTCGTCGAATAAAAAGTTTTCCCAGACAAACTGGTGTACCCATTTTATGCTTCCATGTTTTGAATACCCCGTTGAACAACTTGCAGCGATAAAACCAGACATTACAATTACATGTTTCGCAAACCAGCAATATTTTCGTCTATGATATGATTAGACTATCAGTAACATGTCGACATGTATTCGCAGTCGAGGAAGCATTACAGTTATGATAGACAGATAGATAAATATGTTCCAATGTCTAAAGAATGCAATCATCCTTAATGACAAAGCCAACTTAAAACTAAACAAACTTATATACACTACCGTTCAAACGTATTTGAAGACCTGCATATTTGCATTTAAAATCATAAAAAAAAACTATTCAGTACGTATCTATTTTTCTGTATTTATTGAAAACCATCACCATGGAAATCAATCATAACTGAAAGGTCATTTAAATCAAAATTTTTAGTATTGGTATCTCATCATTAGCCATAATAGGAACTTCTGTGCATTAAGAATATTGTTATGTTTGTATATAGGAATTCTTAAGGATTTGTTTTCGATTATTTCTTTTAAATTGTACGTAAACCCATAAGACAGTTTTACTTCAGTTATATTGTCTAATTTGATGAAGTAACCGAGCTCCAATAACTTGTTCAACAAGTTCGTCTTTGTTTATTTTTTTTTCTGGACAAAATAGGTAAAACTAAAGGATATTCAAAGGAGATAAAATGAGTTGTTACGAGTATTGGTCTTCATAAATCCGGCAAAAGTATTCGAGAAATTACTAAGCTTCAGAAGGTACCACCCACCGTCATCTGTACACCACATTATTAGGAAATTTAGGGCTCAAGGCACAACTCCAATAGCCGTGGTTCAGGAAGACCCAGAGTTACAATTTCCACTGAAGACTTAAGCATAATAGTGAAAAATTAACGCAATAGACGCATGACTGCACCCGAAATAGCAGCGGACTTTGACTAGAGTTAAGAAAAGGTTACACGAAGCTGGACTTAAGGGATGCATAGCAGTATCGAAAACACTCCTCTAGGATACCAACAAAAAAGAGACTAAATTGGGCCACACAACATCAAAATTGGACAGTTGCTGACTGGAATAAATTCCTTTCAACGACGAATCGAAATTTGAAGTTTTTTGGTTCCAAGAGATTTGTCCAACGTCGGCTTAACGAGAGAGCATTAGAATCAAGCACTGTGGAGGCCTAATAATGATTTAGAGGATCTGCTTTGGGGGATATTGTGTACATAATAAAGAAGGTTACAAGGCCATACTAAAAAATCATGTTGCGCCTTCTGAACTCGTCTTATTGGTCATGGATTTGTCTTTCAGCCTGATGATGACCCTAAACACACATCCAAGCTCTGTAAACAATTTTTGGATGCAAAAGAAGAACAAAATATTTTGAATGTCACGCAATGGCCTCCCCAATCCCCGGATTTGAATCCGATAGAGTTGCTGTGGAATGAACTGGACAGACAAGTACGGAAATGTTGTCCTACATCTCAAAAGAACACTTATGGAGAATATTACAAGAGGAATAGCGAAAAATAACCCCATCAACTTCAGAAAAAATAGTTGCGCGTTTACCCATCATTTGCCAGGCTGTAATTAACAGTAAAGGAGGACATATTGATGAAAAATATGATTATTTTGATTATAAATAGATGTATATTGTTAGGAATTAAGAAAATAAACGTTTCATACAGATAGTACAACGTTTTCTTTAATAACTTCCAGCAGTATCCTTGTTTTCAGTATGTTCAAATACTTTTGAACGCTAGTGTACGCGGATCTCAACTAAATGAATATAACTCGCTCATAGTTTACAAATAAAGCAGTTTTTAAGTTGACAGCGAAATAAATTAATAACTAAAAACATCAGACGTGCAGATACAACATTCACCAACAAACAAACTCCACATAATAGAAAATGAAAAAAAAAGATTACTTACTTTTACCATTTGGAGGCGTGAGGTTATGCCCGTACTGATCACACCATCCAACAGGATGAATGTACGGCGACGTCGGATCCGCCCAATAATCGTAGATGTCGTCCCAACTGTCGAAATGCACCAAAATTCTGTTGTCCATCATGTCCCTGACTGTGGCGACGCACACCAATGCAGTATTTTTCCTATCCACTGCTTCTAGTTTCATGCCGACTCTGAACCCGTTCGGACAAATCGCCTGGAAGTAAAAATATACAGGGTGATTGAAAAAATATTCTAGGGCAGAAAGAACTGGGTGCGCCATCTATTACATTTGTTAGCTATAAGTTTTTAGATTACCATGTGAGTCAAAAGTCATGTGGTATGCATAAACGAACTGTCAAAGGTATGCCATTGATAATCATGGATTCGTTTACAACATAACAACGCATAACGCATAAAGCGCAATATTCGGACTGAAATTGCGGCCATAGACCTGATTATTCTGGGAAAAATCATTGAAAATTTTGATGTTCGAATGTTGGCCTGTAAACGAAGCCGCGGTGGTCACATGACTGATGTTATTTTTCGTACATAAATGGCATAAACCAACCTTCATTTATCAATAAAAAAATTCGATTCCACCTCGTAAAAAGCGGGTTGATTTTTCAAATAAAAAAAAGTAATAGATGACGCACCCTGTAGTACCAAAAGATCCTATAAATATACGGTGTTAGAAAATGTGGTCAAGAAAATTTGACGACAGATCATGCATGAACAATATGAGGTAATTCAAATTGACAGATGTGTTATTTGTCGACAAGCCATGATTATATAGGATATAGGATAAGTCAAAAACGGGAAACTATACAGTAATAAAGTCAGCACATATTTTCTGCACATACATGTAAAATAAAAACGAAGAGATACCACGTATTTAAAAAAAAACAGTTTTCCTATGGCTAGAATATGATCATTTTTATCGCACAGATAACATTACAGCTTATAAATCAAGCTTGACAACTTCTTTACTCTCAGTGTTATTTAAGTACGTAGCCAAACTTCAGGAGGAGTAATTTTAAGATGAACAGTTTATATAAACATAGGTCCAGAAAGCCTTCATTTTCTAGATACATTGAAAAATTATTAGAGTCCATAGTGCATGACCAATTAATGCAGTTTATAGAAGAAAACAAAATTTTAGTGGACGCGCAAGCGGGTTTTCGAAAAAAATATTCCAACGGCTTTTCAGTTGGTAACTGAGAATTGGAGAAGAGCCATAGACTCAGAAGTTGTCATAGCAGTATTTTTGGATTTGAAGAGGGCATTTGAAACGATTGATAGAGATATTTTGTTAGGTAAATTGAAGGCATATGGTATAACAGGAAGTGTTTTAGATTGGTTTAGAAATAATTTGTCTAAAAGGATGCAAGTTACAAAAAAATGACACTATTTCATCAAAAATTGAAAATACGTTGGGTGTTCCACAGGGCAGTATCCTGGGACCACTTCTTTTTATTTTATACATAAATGATTTACCTGTCATAGTCAAAAAATGCAAAATTCAGATTTTCGCCGATGACACTATGATTTATATAAGTACTAAAAATATTCAGTCTGGTATCTCTTATATAAATGAAGACTTGAAGCTTGTCTCAAAATTGTTAGCATCTAACAGACTAAAATTAAATGCAAGTAAAACGAAAGCCTTGTTATTGATATTGAATTCGTAGAAAATTTTAAATACCTAGTGGTTTTTGTTGACATTTTGATATTCATTATGAAAAGTTATAAATAAGATTAGTAGTAAAGTGGGATATTTATCGAGAGTTTCTGGATGTCTGAGTTCATATAGCAGAAAAATTATCTATAATACCATCATTCTTCCAAATTTCTTGTACTGTTCGACTATTCTATATTTAGCAAATAATTCCATTTTTGAAAGACTGCAAATTTTACAAAATAAGTGCATGAGAATAATACTAAATAAAGATAAATATAATCCAATTAGGCAAATGCTTAGCAAATTAGAATGGCTCAATGTAAAAAAATTTATCAAATATCTTGTAATGATATTCATTTATAAAGTAAAAAATAATATATTTCCATCAAGTCTAACTAATTTAACATCATCAAATGTCGACCATCATTTACATAATACCAGAAATAAAGATGACTTCCATTTAATGACCAAAAAGTATAACATATGCTACAAATCTGTATTCCATCAAGGGTTGATTGAATATAATAAATTATACTCGGAGATAAAAGACCAGAAAACTTTGACAAAATTTAAAGTAAAATTGAGAAATCACTTTTTAAATCTGCAATTATAGGTTGCCCAGCATTTACACCATACACCATAATGCTTGAATTTACTAGTTCTAAGTTGTTTATAATTATTCTGTTTGTGTAGCCAAATGTGCTAAATAAATCCTTCTACTACTACTACTAGGGTGCCAAACTTTTTTTCAAAAATCGTTTTTCCCTAAATATCTTGATAAACTTTCAGTCGTTTTTGTTTAAATTTAGCATTGATATTAAGGGCAGTAAGGGTCTAATTTAACCCCGATTAGATTGGAATTATCAAGTCCAGTGGCGTCCCAGAAAACACCCTCACCAATATATTTGTCAAAAAATATGTGTGCCACTCACACTTTTTTCAATTTTTCTATTTTGAATTAAGCAGCTAGAAATACAACTATTTTGCCTCCTGAATTTCTTTCAGTTCTCGACTCGTTTGCTAGATAAAAAGATAAAAAGCACTTTCCCTGCCTACCAGGATCCGGAGGCTAATGAACAATATTTCAATAGCATAAATCCCAATTTTCATCCATTATAGAATTGTTGTTAGGTAAAAAAGTTCATTTACCTGTCCGGCTCTGTTGGCGAACAAATGCTTCGGCGCTGCAGTGGACCTGGTCTGCTTCAAATACTGCACCCAGTTGAACTCCTCCGAGGTATACCCCGCAGGCGGCTGCAACGTGTGTCCATATTTCTCGCACCAGCCCGCGGGGAAGATGTCCATCGTATCCGCGTTGCACCAGAAGTCGTAGTTCTCCGGGTATCCGTCGAAGTGCAATCGGATACGGTAACCTACCACCTCGGCTACTGTCAGCACGCAGAAATAGGAGGGGTGTTGTGGGTCTATGCCTTCCAGTTTCATCCCTGGAAGAGAAAAATATTCATGTTACTTTGACAGGCTCAATTTTTCTTATTTTCAAATTATATATGTATAAAAAAAGACCAAGACCACTCTTTAGTAAATTTAAATTCAAAGTTTCACAACAATACGTGCAGTGTTCTCGCTACAGTAAATTTTTAAGTGTCACCAAGTCATTAGAAAAATGGAACTCAACCGAGAACATTTTCGAGCCATAATTTAAGAATGCCTTGCTGAGTTACTGTCTGTTTTCGGCAACGAAGCGCCACATCAGTCGACAATTTCCCGTTGGTATGGAGAATTCAAACTTGGACGGGTGAGTCTCAGCGACGATCCCAGGGTGGATGCACCAGAAACGGCAGTCACCCAGGAAAACGTCGATGCTGTGCGCTAACTCATCATTGAAGATAGACATGAGACATATCGCGAGATTGAGGCGTCCTTGAAGATCTCAAAGACCTCATTTCAAAAAATTTTACATGAAGAATTAGGAGTACAAAAATTAGTTTCTCGTTGGATACCCCACCTGTTGACTGAACAGTAGAACGCAGCCAGGGTTAATTGGTGTCAAAAAACGCTTGAACGTTTTAGTTCCGGAAACTCAAAAAATGTATACAGCATTGTTAGTGGTGATGAATCGTGGATTTACTGTTATGCACCAGAAAATAAACGATAGTCGGCTGTTTGGGTGTTCCAAGGTGAAGAAAAGCCAACAAAAGTCATCCATTCTCGAAGTGTTTCGACAAAGATGGTCGCGTCATTTGTGTCAAAAGCGGGTCATATTGCAACAATTCCTCTTAATGAGCAAAGAACTGTTACTGCGGATTGGTATACCACCATTTGTTCGCCAAAAGTCATCATAGTCCCGATCTAAGTCCTAACGATTTCTTTACTTTCCCGAAAATTAAAAACAGACTGCATGGTCAATGGTTGTTGTGTGCTTTAAACCGTGAAAAGCTCATCGACGCACATCTGCAGGTTTTCACGAAAAAAAATGTTTCCTAAGTTGCAGAGAATATCGCGCACCGTACCCGACAGACTTTTTCTTTGGAGCTGGGGTGTAATACCGTTTGTAAAAACATTAAGATAACTGATTATAAAGGCTCTTGTTGTGCACTTCAAACCGTGAATAGCTCATTGACGCAAATCTGCAGGTTTTCACGAAACAAATTTTTTCCTAAATTGCAGAGGAAGCATTCAAAAATGCCGTTTTGGATCTGCCAGCAAACGAGTGGAATAAGTGCTTCGAAAATTGGTTCGTGGAGAATACTTCGAAAAACAATAGTCATTTAAAACTACCTACCGTGTTGATTTATTTCCATAAGCAAAATTTAAAAGACATCCCTCGTAACCGTATCGGTCATTTCAGAAATCAGCTGTCACATTTTTTCCAAATGCTTTTTTTGCGCAAAAAGTAGATGCGTTTCCCATTCAAGTAATACCACACAATACAATTTCATTGCAAAAATGACAGCAGACGACGTGTACTTGGATGGATCATTTCAAACTTAGTACCAGGAACCATTTGTTTTCATATTTATGTACCCAATTACCAATTTTATATACACTAACAGTGTCCATTTTACCTTATCCGCTTTGATTGAAATCTCTTATTTAAGAGACTTCTCCTTTCCTATTAAATCTACTGACTCAATCGTCGATTCATGGTTTGATTTTAAACGGGAAATTCGATTTTTCGGGAGTGTTCGTTTGCCCGGGTTTCTCCTATGTAAAAAGATGTGACGTTCACGCGTTAACATGGTCAATACAGGATTTTTTCAAGGTTGAGTCATTTATTTTAACAGCTTGTAGAACTCGTCAAAAGAAGTTGATATGCCAAAAATCACTTATATAAAAGTTGCATAATTACCTATATATAATTACATTATTAAAAATTATTAAAGAAAATCATTAAGAGTAGTAAACAAAAAACGCTAAATTTTACACGGCAGTGGTCGAGAATATCAAAAAATCTGTGTATTAAAATTCCTATTTTTTTTAAATTTTTAACCTTTTACTATTTCTTTTATTATGCAACTTTTATATAGGTGTAGTATAGTTTTCAATAAATAAAAAATACATAGATTTTAAAAATTTCGAATAAATAATGGGTCATAAACGGGCATAAACTTATAAGAAAATGGATTTTTTCTATTTTGACGCCTCTACAGGGTGTTTCGAGAACAAGAGATAATAGTACAAAGAACAATTATCCAGAATATTCGATTATTTTGACCTTATCAATTTTAGAAAAAGCACTTAATTTGGAAGATAAAAGATGATCTAACTCATTGAAAATAATAATATAGCTTCTCGATCTACAAAGTATTTAAAGTTGTGACATACAGGTAAAATGCAAAGTTAAATCTTTTCATAGATGGCTGGATCCTTTCAAACAGAGCCGGCAATTATTAAATTTCTTTGAATGCCATAGATTTTCATGAATAACTAAAAACAATCCACAATTTGGAATTGAAAAATGATATGAAAGACAGAAAAAATAATTAATGCAGTATCAGTATGGTCAAAAAGACTACTATGAAGGCAAGAAACGTAAAATGTGCATATCAGGGATCTGAGGAATACTCCTTTTTTATATATTTGAAATCAAACAGTTTATTGTGGCTCAAGGAGATGTTTGTTTTAGCTTTGAAAAAGATTGCAAAAAATTGAACTAGCTTGAAATGATTCTATAAATCAATGATATCATAAAATTTAAAATATAATGCTTTCTATGAAAAATTCACATTCACATAACCTCAAATAGACCAATAATTTATAATTTCCTATAATCGCTAGATGTATTGGCCTTGGCCTTCAGATATAAAAAACAAAAAAGAAATGATTTGGCAACAAACTGACAAATTTAAAAAAGCACATGACCATATATGGGCAACAAAATAAATGAAGTTATTTCTTAAACTCTATTTTTTTTTAATTGGGCATCAAGGTTAAATGCTTAAATAAACATTCATCAGAATATAATAGGAGATACTGAAGATACAATCTTCTCAAGGTTTTAAATTTAATTCCATTTCACCTTTTGTTTAAGTTTGCATATTTTTTGCAACAACAATGTATTATGAGGCATAGAATTAAGGAAAAAATCCATGGTTTTCTGGCCAAATGTAGGCACATATAGAAGAATGGCTAGTAACATTTTGACCACCAGGGTGGTATTTTTCAAAATAGAAAGAAATAGCACAGACAATATATTTTATACTTATCTATACTGTTCTATAGGACAGATAAATATAAAATATACTGGCAATATTGTTTTTATTTGTAAAAAAAAAATCATTAACAAGTTGTATATATGGTTACATTTGGTCAGAAAAACATTTAGTTTTATCAGCATGAAAATAACAGGAAAAATTGCAGATGTTACATCAAAATAAAGGCAGTTGTTTTTCATATTCTTTTCACAAAAATCGCTTCAACTATGACACCTATCTTATGAAAACATGAAAACAAATCTTACCTGTCCTAAAGCCATTTCTAGTATAGGGGAATGGATCCTTGAATAACTTCACAGGAGCTGCTTTAGCTTTAACATGATCCAAATACTTAGACCATGAGAACCCTTTCTTCTTACATGCCCATGGATATGCTGTTGCCTTATCTGAAAATTTATCCTGTGAAGAATTATCATTGGAATCCTCGTCACTCATATCTTCATCTTTCTCGAATCTTGAATCACTCTTCCCATCTTCCCTTTGTCTCTTCTTTTTTACTTTCATCTGTTTCTCTAGTCGTCTTTGCTTTATTTTCTTCAAATTTATATCGTGGCATTCGTAACTGCAGTATTTGGGACTGAAGAAGTCGGATGGTAAACCAAAACATCCACATTCTAGGCACCTCATTTCTTCTTGGACATCAGCTTTTGACTCTTTTTCTTTGAGAGATTTTTTCTCGAGCAGAGCTTTGTATTCATTATCAGTTATGTACTCTACCATATTGAACTCATTTACGATGAATCTTATGCTCGAACCAGGCAAAGTTCCTACACCATTTTCCCATGAAAGGATTTTGTGCAAATCAGTGTCTTGGTCTCCTTGAAAAGAAGCCTCACTTTTGTCATTGATCAGCTCGATTTCCAACTCATTTGTGAGATTTTTCTTTGGATTTTCTGCACTCACTTTCGTGATGACAGATTCATAAGGAGCTGGTTCTGTTTTTGGTGTGGAAACAGTCAAGTCTATTTCATCAAAATCTTTCCTGTAACAAAAGTTAGATTTTCGTCGACGTTCTTTTTCTGTTCTCTCTGGAATGGTTAAAATAACATCTTCATCTTCCTGTTTCTTCATATCTCCTTTATTCTCTGAAACTGTATTTAAACTATTAGTAATGTTGTCTGATTTTTCAAGTTTCCTTTCGGTTATGTAATGCTTTTTCAATATGGAAACCCCATGTTGAACTTTTGGCCAATCTTTCTTGCTGCCTATTTTGACATCACTTTGAGAATTTGATGATTCCTCAGCAATACTCAGTTGATAAGCTTGGTTGCTGATATCATTCTTTTCAGGACTTTCTAGGTCTATCACCTCATCACAAACCAAGTTTTCACTGTTGCTGTCAGCATCTAAGCTGTTATCATTCGAAAGATCACAAACCGATGTAGCCATGTTACTAGATTCATTTTGTATTTGTAAATTATATACCTTTTTTGTTTCCATTGGCTCTGTACTCGGAACAGGCATTGGTAATAGTGCTATTTTTGGTTGTACACTGTTTGTAGTTGCTGTGGCAGGCAAGCGGTTTGTAGTCAATTTAGGCATTGGGGCTATCACAAACTTTTGCGAAGTACTTTGATGTTGTATATATTTGCTATTGCTCAATACCGAAAAATCCTGCAGTTTTGGCATAGCTGTGTTTGCTATGATTTTATTTACTGTAGTTTCATTAGGTGTCTGCACCTGTTTTAGCATTGTTAGGTAAGCACCTGTGATTTTTGTGCCTGAGGGAACAATCGGAACTACATTACCCTGTTTCTGAAATAACAAAGGTTGTCTGCCTGTTGCAAAAATAACATTTTGATTTACAGTTGTAGTAGGAGTATTATTTGTGATATTTCCCCCTAAAGTAGCAAACTGCAGTGGAGGAATATTATTAACAATAACATTGTTGGTGGTCGCAAAAGGTACTTTTGGAGGATTTTGTATGTATACAAGAGGCAAAACCTGAGTTTTCATTGTCATTTGTGAATTGGTGGTTGTTAAATTTGTGAAAGTTCCAGGAGCCTCTAGCTTTGATATAGTAACATCGGGCGAATTATTTTCCAATATGAGTTTGCTGGTATTTGTGGTGATTGTAATTTTCGAGCTATCTCCCTCATCTGGGGTAATAGATAGCTCTGTAGGAGCGAGTGAAGACATTGCCGCGATACTGTAAACACAAAACTTTTGTTAGGAAGAAGTATTTCAAAATCGCTAAATATAAAACATGCTGAATAAACGTTCGAATAGATATGACCAGATAAGGACACACAGATATTTTATAAATGATCTATATGCTGTTTCTGCGTGAGTCACTGCTCTAAAGTAATCTTTTATTGAAAATAATGAGAAAATATTTCCAGGGATATCCCCTGTACGACGGTTTGGTTGGAGAAATTCACATCGCACTTTTAATAATTTGCGAAAAAAGATGCACAAGCACCTATAAATTAATGGATAAATCTATTCAAAGCAACAAAATCTTCTCATAAATACCTTCAAAACTTGCACACATTCACTTTGTTTCTCAAAAACTTTATTTTATATTTTATTAAATGTGACAGAGCTACAAAATAGCTGCCTTGAGGAATAGAAATTTGACTGTCCCGTGCTTACTTTCCGAAATTTACCAATGAGCGCCATCTCTTACCTGAAGGAAAATTAGTTAAACTTTCTGCTCAAAAATGTTATCGCGTTGTTTTTCCTAATTTTCGCACGCTTACACACTCGGAAAAATCATCGAGAAAATCGAGGAAAGACAGAATAAAAAATAAAGAAGCCGCAGAACCGCAAAACTTCCATTTTGCGATCCAACGTTGCCACTTCTTCTTCGAGCGGTTGATTTAAAATCTGATTGGGCACGCGTTTCACTTTTGCTAACGGGAAAACGACCTGTTCCAGAAAATAATAAATAAAAGCCTTCCTAGCGTTTACAATACATTTATCATACGAACTATTGTTTGATAACGTCTGAAATAAAAAGAACCAATAAGATCTGTGAGAAATCACCGTATACAAACAACTGACTACGATGTTATATAGAGGGCGTGATATTCAGCGGAAATTTGAATTCAGATGGAAATCGTTACAGTTTGTACACATTTTATTTATTTCCGTGCTTGTTATGATTATAGTGGATGATCGGAATCATAGTAATAAGAACTTTTAAATACCTAGACTCGTAATAATCACAAACGACTGTTATATATATTTTTAGTTCCCATGCAATGTGTAGATATTGTGATTTTTCCACCATTCATTCAAAAGATTCTGTGAGATAAATATGTCTAAAGAAGTTAACTTGGAACAAACTTGTATAGAACTCATGGACTGTTTTTTCTGTGGTGTAAACTAATACTTGCTAAAAGATACCTACCGGTACAGGCACCTACCTAGGTATACCTATAAAGTTTGATATCCAAGATGGCGGAGTAACATCAAATGCTTTTGATGGACGAAATCTCGGATACAGTCTTCCCAACAAAAAGGGGAATTTTCTCATAACTCATCATATACAGGGTGAATCAAATTCGACCCTCACCAGTGGATTCTCTCTGAAACGATAAGACGGGTAAGATGAAATGGGGGCGAGTTGCGTATTTTGGTCAGTCACACTCGCACTCATTTTTTATATAATTCATAATATTTCCGGCATTATGCCAAAATTGTTTTTTTTCTGACGTTTTCAGTACAGGAACACAACATATTGTTTTTCTATTCTGTAAGGCAACATGATTAGAATTTCGTCTCTTGATGCCTGACATCATTAACTTTATTGTTCTTTTTAAGGTAAATACAGTTTATGTTTCCTCTTTCATGTGACATATAAAATATGCAATTAATGACATTATAATGACAGAGTGTAACTATGCAAAGAACATTATTATAGCTGGCCTATCATCAACTCAGGGTTGCTATTATTTAGAAATTTTCGAAACAACTATTCGTATCTAAGACAGAGGAAAAACATTTTTTTAGAAAACAAAAATTATTAGTTATTCAAAAGAGACGCGAAACTTCATAGTCTTCAGAAATGTGCAAAATGACTAGGACTAGGACCAGGTCTTTGTCTTTTTTTCATAGGTCCTCAAAGTCTTTCAGAATCAATTTTAGTTTTCATTATATCCCACACATGTTCGATGGGATTTAAATTCGGTGAACGAGGTGGCCACGGGAAAACATATCTTGCTGAAAAAGGACGTGTGGATGGCCGTCTAGATAGGGAACCAAAGTGGTTCATAAGGGAAACATAACGTGCAGCAGTCACAGTGCCTTGAACAAAGATAAGGGGTGATCGGCTACTATAAGCAATAGCCCTTCAAACCATTACTTCAACAGTTCATCGTGCCTACCTAGACCGAATCGCGATTCGTCGCTGAAGATGTCATTATGTCATTCTGCCTCCCAGTGTTGCCGTTCTCTGCTCCAGTTCAAACGTGGACGACAGTGGTCCGCAGTCAGGGGAAGCACTAATAGTGCACGGTATGAAAAAAGTCCAAGGGCTACAATGGGGCGTTAGAGTGTACTCATCGTAACAAGTCTACCTTCTTCTCCAAACCATTAGTCAGCGATCAAACGCGTAGTAGTAAAACGGCCTCGTAGGGCTAGATGACTGAAGCGCCTATCTTGACGCTGTGTGGTACGCCTCACTGGACCAGTTGGCCGTGTTCCTCTACCTTCTTCTATCCACACACGACGCACACTTAATACCGTCATTCCAGTACAATTAACACGTCGGCCACTTTCGCGATAGGACAAACCAACATCTCGATAGGCAATAATTCTACCCCTGTCAAAGTAGCTAGCATGGTGATAATTTGGACGTCCTCGAACTCGAGGTATTTTTTTATGCTTAATACTAGTAAATGGAAGGGCAATAACTAAAAATATCTGTACTACTCACATAAGTAATGATTCGAATCGACTATTTGACATGGTTCTTAATTTTATGACGAAAGCAGACTGTATAGGATGGACATTCATGCTATCTGAACATTATCTCTATAGTAATGTAGAAACCTTCACGTGTAAAGCAAAAATTCGCGAATATTTCCTGAAACAATCGTAATACCCACTGGGAGCATCTTAATTCATAGACTTTGTTACTTGGTTGGTCCTTTTATGACAAGAGAAGACTGCATAGGATAGGCATGCAAACTGGTTGAGGAGAAGTATCTTCATAGTTCTATTAATTTTTTAAGAATGTGGGTAGCTTTACGTGTACTTTTAATAAGAAAAACCTGAAATCGTGAAAATTTCGATAAGCAATCGTAATACATGAACTTATTTTTGTTGCACTGCTGTTTCGTCTAACCTTTTTAAAAAGCGGAAAACACGATTGTTTTTCGCGATAATTTTATTTGTATAGTCCAAGATGGCGGAACAATATATCGAAGGCTTGATGAAGAAATGTCGGACTTAGGTTTTTCCTATCTAGTCATATTTTTTACCCAATGCATGTGTCGTAGTTATACTTATAAGTTTGGGATGTTTGAATACAATGAAATTATGGAATATTGCATTTACGGTGTATTTAGAATTCCCAAATACTAACATATATGTCCCCACTTTATTTGGATTTAATTAGTCATGTGGAAATTCTGATCGGTTGTCGGCGTCTTATCGCTTTAAGTCTCGGCGCGCGTACTGCAAGTCGCGTATTATAGAGCACCTTGGCTTTACAAACATATATCCATCTAGTGCATATGGTGTAGTGTTGAATTTGTGTTGCAAAAGGAGCTATGTTCGTGACCATTTGGAAGTGTTTAGAGAAATACGACCGTCTATGTATGTATATTAAGTACAAGATATCGATGATTATTTGTAGATTTTGATATCGTGCGCTTTTGTGTCTGTCTACTTGGAACACTCAATAACTGTAAGTCACTGTTAACCAAAAGCAAATCGACTTCAACTCGATTTCGATCTTTTTGAGAAATTGCGGCTAACGTTTTGATAGTATCCACAAAAGAGCATTGCTAATCAGATAAAATTACATACTTGCTTCCCCATTGCATTTTTGTGTTCTTTGGAGCAAGGAACAACAGTGTTGAAAACGTTGATGGTGAGCTGTAGAGTTGATATAGGTAGTAATATGTATGTTGATGGATTGACCTGGCTAAATCTTATTTGCGAAACACGTTATTTATACGCTTGTTAAGGTTTTTAAGACGATAGTCCCTATACTTATTTCGTATTTTTACAGGTAAGTTGCTAGTAAAAGTAAGTGTTTTTTGTCACTTCAAAACGAGACGAAATCTAATTGAAATCGACTTGTCGTCGGGTTGATTTTCGTGTGAATAGCATCTAAAGGATAATAAAAAACATGTTAGGTAGGTACTCGGTAAAAGCAAAAATGGTCATCAGCAACTTGGGAAAATTCCGGAAACCTATTATATTAAATTTCAATGAAGAGTTGAACGTTATACGTTTTAAACTATGAACATCTATGTCACTCGTTTCAGATGGTCTATTCGTATTTTTTGTCACAGAGTGTGTGATTTTGTTGAAATTTTTGGACTGCCGCCATATATGTTTGAAAATCTGTATATACTGGCGGCACACTGAAAATTCTTGGAAAAAGCTCAAAACTACGCGTTTTATGGGCCCAAAAGCTTTTGCTTTGATATTTGTATAGACAAATTTGAATATTGTTTGCGTATTGAAAATGTGTTTTATTATATTTTGCGGAAACGAAAATCAGATCAAGCAAAAATATTATATTCGCATTTTGTTTTATTCCATATAGGTATTTTTTGCATCACATTAACTTTATCTTTAAAATGTATGGCGTCATCACTCTTCGATTTTATAGCACTCAATTTTAATGTTTTTCCTTGAAAACCAAAAATTACGTTGGTTCCACACTAAATTCGCCAAAAACCAGTTGTCGTAAAGCTGACGTACCAATCAGTATGCATCACAAAACATTATACACTCATATGCATATGAATTAATAACAGTAGTTCAGCTTTTATTTTAAGTCTCAAATCCCTTGTTTTTTAGAATCTATCTCAGATCACAGTCAGACCGAAAAACATCGCAAATTCATCTTACATTCCTAGTCGTTCAGTTAATCGGTCATTAACAATTCTTGGAATACAATAACGACGCATCAAGCAAAATATACCTATGAAAAAACGGTTTTTCCAAACACATTGGATTTACCCTTCATGAGTTTAAATGGCGAAACATCCTACATTATTCATTATATACATAAAGAAACAAGCTACCTAGAGTGGCAATGACTTTCACGATTGTTAATTGTTATCCAACCGCTGGAAATTTCACCGAAGAAAACAATACCCCTGCGAAGCCTCTTGATGAACCATCCCTGATCTCTCCAAATTTGGACTTTCTAAAAAGCTGTCTGGCGTGATACGTCACTGATTTGTTTCGTAGTGCGCATGTCAAGGAAATCCCGAAAGAGCACGAGACGATCGCTGTTACGTCAGCGACGTTGCCAGACTTTCAAAAGTTACGCAGATTTTGTAACAAACTCAACTTTACAGGGTGTCTCAAGAAAATCAATCATAAAAAGTATAAATGTTGAACAGTTGGGCAAGATTGAAGAACTTCCGACTGATATAAACTGAAAGCCTGAATCAAATCACATGTTTTTAATGTTTTACAGAATCCAATAATCGAAGGTGTTAATTAAGTGTGTGATTTCTTGGGCGATTTTAAGGAAACATTTTATAAAGCACAGGTCCGGTAATGCTCTGTTTTATTTTCTTTATATTTTTGTAAGCCTATTCGAAGGGTCACTTATAGCGGATGTCTGGCAGAAATATCTGTTCTTGACCCGTGTCGTATAAAAATAAACATGTATCAGAGGAAACAGAAAACATTAGTCCGTTTGAGGTTAGGCACAGCTGGAATTTCAAACTGACAATTATTATTTATTTAGATCGCCAGATTTAAATTCGTTAAATTCTTTGTATGGTTGCATATTATTGTCACCTAATTTCGATTAAAATTTCAGAAATCAGTTCATTACATCTAAATTCCAAGAGATTTTAACATAATCGGCATTAGCATTTTAATTACCAGAAAACGGGTTTTCAATAAAGTTCGGCAAACTGTATCTTGTAAATAAGGTATAACCGAATCTCTTCAAAATTGACTCGATAAGCATCTTATTAACAGCCAATATAAACGTTGAGAATGTCAAAAAATCAGAAAATGAATATTGTTTTTTTAATTTCAACCTGTCCAAAGTTAGCTTTGACACACCTTAAACTTAGTACGCATCAATAATATCAAAAATCAAATCCAAGCGACGTTCTGAGATTTTTCACCTCTAGATCAATTTTTGCGTATCTGTAGTACCTACTGTGAAAAAAAAAATAAAAAGAATCTTTTATATTATATAAACTTCGAGGCCTAATGCTTTCAAATGGTCTAGTATTTTTTAAAAATATATTATATATTATTATCATAAAGATATTGTGCTGTTCAGCGCTTATTTATTGCGGGGACTGCATATAATTTTTTTTAAATGATAGCATTGTAGTCAGGTAATGCAATTTTCGGTGTTCCTTTCCGTTATCCTTCTCTTATTTAAAAAAACGTTTCTTCTATCTCAATGTAATTATACATAACAGGAATGAGAAGTCAGAATTAAAACAAACACATAAATTAAATTCAAGCGGATAACCAAATGGAAATGGTATTTACCATTTTGGGTTGGTATTTACCAATCCGTTCAAGCGAGTGTAGTTACCAGTTTGGTTATAAGATCCGTGGCGTCACG
The DNA here is from genome assembly GCA_963669975.1 of Acanthoscelides obtectus. Taxonomy (NCBI): domain Eukaryota; kingdom Metazoa; phylum Arthropoda; class Insecta; order Coleoptera; family Chrysomelidae; genus Acanthoscelides; species Acanthoscelides obtectus. The sequence goes on along the minus strand of CAVLJG010000001.1, from coordinate 117,640,284 downwards.
AATCAGCTGTTATATGTCATAGTTATCACCGCAAAATTGTGGTATTTACCCAACTCAAGAGTAGTTTTATATTTCTGGTTATTATTTGAAATGTGACAAGTTAGAATTTTGCCGGGTATTAGATATTGTTATTGTACTTCAGCTTCCTTTTTGAGAAAAATGATACAGGCTGACTTCAGTTTTACCATAAAGTGGAGCACCTTATTAGTTATACTCATTACGGTTGTTGGGGACACTTTAAATGTAGTTTCTATGCTTAACAAAGTATCCTGTGTAGCCATATACCACAAGAATATTAAAATATGGCCATATAAACTCACTAGATGATATCCACCTGTATATGGTTTTACTAATTTCTTTTTTCATCATTTCTGCTGAATCAATAAATATTTTCTTTGACATGCGGAAAAATTTAGAGAATTGAAAGTTATCATAGCTACAAAGCCATGGTTCCATCATTAAAAAAAATCTGAAAAAACCTTTCTCCCATGAATATTATGAAAGGTTTCTTATTTAAACTTTCGATATACAGTTGTAGACGAAAAAGCACCGATTATTAAGTGATAATAGAAATAATCAGAGATTATATACGCGCTTTTCTAAAATAAACAACTTGCAACAAAACCGCGGTTAACACCAACGCGTTCAAGCGATTCGTGTAACTGACGTCATCAACCCGTGTGTCATCTTGAACCATATTATAACCGCGGCACATAACACAGAAATTTTGGTTATTCGCTTGGATTTGATTAATGTGCAAGCTTTTAATGTTAAATTCACGGTCATAAGACTGACAGATCGCAATTACAGAAACTACGCTACGGAATTGATCCCACGAATCGGATGGCTTCCCCCCCAGTAATGCCAACGTAGGGGTTTTCCCTAAATTCAGGAAGAAAAATCCAAAAAGGAGATTTTATAGGGAATACAATTTTTTATTGTATTCTGTTAGAGAGTAAAAATACAATTTCTTAACTCAGAATGTTTGGCTTCTAGCTTATGTAAAATCAAGGCCCTCCATTCTCCATTTTGAATTCACGAACTACACAGTCTCCAGTGTGCTTACAGCTGTTACTTTTATTACTTTAGAATAATTGTATGTGAATGTTACTGGAAACATTGAGGAAAAAGCAGAAAGTTGATAAAACATTAATTATACTCAAAAGTACACAAAAAGTGGATAAATGAAGATGAATTGTTTAAAGGAATTTTAAAAATTCAATTTTATTGTTTATTTAAGCAACAAAATATGTGAACTGAAATTGTATAAATTAATTTAATTTTTTTACTTTTATAGCTAGGGTTTTTTAGATTTAATGGGATTTTAAAATAAGCTTGTGGGAAAATGTTTAATTGTTGGGATCAATACTCCTCTAACTTGAATGAAGTCTACAAGACAAGTACAACTTAACCGACCGACCGTCAGCTGCGCTCCGAATTAACGCTTACCTATATATGTCAATTACTGTTATTATTATATTAGTTTTACTACTAGATACTAGATGGTTCTGCGTATTGCATCGACAGACAACACGCGTCGAAAAAAGAAATATTTGTTATTGAGGAAGGATAAAAATTTTCAAATAAAATTTCTGTTCGATGAAACGTTTCATTTATTTTTGTCTTGGTGTGCACTCTGTCCAATGAACATTTATCAATTAAATGAGGAGAAAGTTTCGAAATATAAAATACTTCTGAAGTGAGACGGAAAAAACGGATTTTACCAAAATCGTCTTAAAATTTTCCTGGCTTTATTTGTAGTAGGATTTCAAAATAAATTGCACATTAATATTGCCATTTTTCCTCCTCTACAAGGTGGCATGATTAGAGTTGCAATGTTATAACGTTTAGTTTCTTCTCCTACAGCATAAACTTGATTTTTTTCTTAAGGACATCATACTGGATTTTTGTGCAGGTGAATGGAGTTTTCAATTCTGATTCCAAAAATGTATATGTAATATGTCATACACTGAGATTGCAAAACCTTAGTTATTTCAAAAAACGGAATTTCCTAGTTAGGTCTTGGAATTATCAGATAGTCATTTGGTTCATATTCCCAGATAATCGGCAATTCATTATTATCATTATTTTTGCCTGACTTTATATGAGATGCGATTTCGAAATAAATTGTAGATTCGTATAGCCAAGATAGCGTGTTAAAATTTTGATTCGAGGATCTTCTTTCGACTTCCGTTACCAAATATATTGGACTTTTGTACATTTGAGTACTAAGCATAGTATTACTTTAATTAAATATGTGGAGTTTGTCGCGACGTAAATAAATGTATTGAATTCATAACTAAATGCAGAATCAAACATTTTGTGAGACTGCGCAAAATTTCATAAGATTTGAGAATTTGATTACGCCCTCTTGTAGATGAGAAAAAGTTGTAATGCCTAAATATGCAATTAATTTTAAAATCACATTTCAAATAAAACCAGGTAATAAATAAAAAAATTTCAATAAATCTGGCATACGAACCAAATGAGTATGATTATTTCAAGGCCTAGCTAGAAAATTGTGTTTTTTGAAATAACTAAGGTTCAGAATCAGAATTAAGAACTCTATTCACTTATGCAAAAATACGATATGACGTCCATTAAAAAAAAACATAAGTCATATTGAAATTCTGATTATATATCGTCTTGTAGAGAAGAAAAATTGGCGATGTCAATATGTAATTTTTTTTAAAATCGGCACGGGTATCACGTATCTTGAAAAGTGACGCTGTGCCGATTTTTTTGACATTATGCTGTTTTTTTGACATTATGTAGGCTTTTCTATAAGATATTAACTTAGCACTTAGTTGTACGTCTTGCCTAAACGTCATGAGGCTTGTTATCAATCTTTACAAGCCATATACATGCTGACAGTAATTACTCACAACGTGGGCGCGGTGATGATTTCCCGTAATTCGCCTCAGTTTTCCGTAATTTATAACTTTGAACACCTCTCTTCAGAAAGCACAACATAAAAAGCATATTCAGTAATGATTTTCTCACACAGCAAATATCACTGATTTTATACACATGCAGACCAATAAACATAATCACCCAGATGCGATATGCTATTCAACCAACTTTCTTCTCAGAGATAAAAACTACAGACAAGGACCACTCGGTCTCACAAAACATATGCAGCCAATAATGCGTGCAGTTGAGTGATTTCTCCATAGATAGACGTTCACAAAGATCCTAGTGAACAAACGTGGAATGACTGTTTGCGCCCTAAAAACTACCTAGTTTGCAAAATGACATCTTATAGGTTTTTTTTGGCGTTTTATAGTTGTTTTACATGATGCCCGTGCCGTAACCTAAATATGCAACTTTGCCCTTATTAAAGCCACTTCGAATCTCTCACCGTTTCTGAGATTTCAATGTGCGAGATACGAATTTGGCCCATCCGGTATATGGAGTATCTACATCACTGATTGCCATAATGAGGCCACCAATCTGGCAATGCCGCACTCCAAGTTTCACTGTCTTGTTGAAAATCTCATAACCTAACCTCTCGTTTTTTTTTATTTTGGTACTGTTACTTCTCCCATCCATGTACGAGTCGTCAGTTTAACTTCAGTTTGTTGATACCGAGTAACCGAGTGCCATGGTGTCGTAGCAGGCCCTGAAAACAATCGAATAACGAAACAAACGAATGACCGTCGCGAACAACCTTTCCTAATTTTGCGGGCGTAGAATAAGAAGGGAATCGAAAATGTCACAACACAAAAATTCCGTTCCAGATGTGTCCAAACAGAAATTTGACGATAAAGGAAGCCTATACGAGTCCTCGAACACCGATAGCGGGTTCTTGTCAGGAGAAATAACCGAAGAATCTCCCGATTCCGTCGCGGATCCTATGATCGTGACCAGTGGTGTGTGCCTTACAGAAGACTTTTCCAAAATCAGTATCAGTGATGAGAAGCAAAGTCTGAACAATTTGGATGCTCCCAAACAGAAACCACCTGTTGCCAGGTCGAAACAGACCGTCGACGAAGTGCTATGGAAAATCTACTTTGAGCAGGATGAAGACGGTGATACGTAAGTTGATTTTGTATTTTTTGTCATGTTTGTCATTGTGCCAAAGCAACAACGTTAACTATTTATTATTCTTCAAACAATCGACTTTTTTGTGGTCCTACTGTCTAAGGTCCGTATCGTCAGTCTTTCCTACAATTATTGTAGGTCGCCTGTATCGCCTACTTGATTTTCATACTTTTTTCTGTTCTTCAGGCAGCGGTATTTCTAGATTTCTATTGTTTCATGTGCGCGCTCTATTTTGAGGTTATATTTTCTTTTTGAATTCTGAGAAATTTAAGGCTGATAAAACTTGCTTATCATCTGTTTTATTAGCGTGAAATTTCTTAAGATTCAAAAACCTCACACTAGGAGAGGGCTGATACTGACATGGATCTGTAGAAATTAGAAATACCCCAGCCTTTCTCAATGAGAGAAAAGACCATGAAAATCCAGGAGGCCATAAACGTGTCCTAGAATATTGACAGAATGAGCGATGATACAGCCCTAAGCAAATGTCAGTTTGAGCAAAACCGAAACACTTCCACCAGTTATGTACAGTAATGGACAAAAGTATATATAGACAAATTAATATTGTGCTGTATTTTTTTTAACTTGTTGTATACATAATTCGTTATAGCATAATACTCACTTACACATAAATAAATTCATTAGACTCCCTTCAATAAAAAATTAATTGAAAAACACTGGAACTATGAAGGACAAAAATATATAGACAAAGCAAAACAATTATAGAAAAAAGAAGCAAAGTTCATTGAATTATAGAAAACCAACCATGTTTGTTTTAATATTTTGTAGGATAACCATTATTATCAATCACCACCTGGCATCGTCTCAGCATAGATTGTAGAAGTTTCTTGATATACTATTCATCAATCTGTCTCCACTTTTGCTCTAAAGTAGCAAAAAGTTCATCATTGAATAATTTATATCTCGTATTTGCTTATCTAAGTATTCGCATAGATTTTCAATGGGGTTTATATTGGGAGATTGTGAAGGTCATTTGAGAACTGGTATTTTTTCATCCAGAAAGAATTTCTTTGTGAGATTTGAAGTGTTCTTCGGGCCATTATCTTGCTGGAAGATTGATCTTAAGGGCATATTGTCTTCCATGTAGGGTAACATGACATGCTTTAGTATGTCAGTGTATACAATCTTAGGCATAATGCCATCTATTCTATGTAAAGGTCCCATTCCAAACCCCAAAATGCACCCCCAAACCATAACAGACCCGCCTCCATGTTTGACAGTGGGCAAAGTGTACTTGGGGTTCAATCTTTGTCCACTAGTATGTCTAACGTAATGAACACCATCTGATCCAAACTAATTGAACTTGGATTCGTTACTGAAACATACCCTCTTCCAGTCACAGATGCTCCAATCAAGATGCAACCATGCAAATTGTAATCGGTTCTCGAGATGTTTCCTCGAGATTAGCGGCTTCTTACTCGGTCGACGTGCAAATAACTTCAAATCATTTAATCTTCTACTTATATTTTTCGTAGAAACTTACTTATCTTGGTGTTTTAAACAGATCTTCGGACGAAATTACTTCTATTAATCCAACTGATCTAGCATTTAGTTTTCTAAGCTGACCACTTCTACTAATCCTCTTCTGACATGAAACTGTACTGAACTAATGTTGAAAAGAATTTGTCTACATGTTTCTATCCCTCAAAAAAGTGCTTATATTCAGACTCGTATTGTGTTCATTGCAGATAATGTAAAAACAAGGAAGTTTTTTCTACTAATACAGCATCTGTTTATGGAGCAATGAAGTATGAATTCATTTTCTAAAGGTATTTAGGTAAATATTCATATTTGTCTATATACTTTTGTCCATTACTGTATATATATGTAAGCTCTGCTGGTGATTGGACTCCTATAAAACTACCAGGGCCATATGAAATTGAGGAAATATAGTTAACAGTGATTTGGAATCCCTTAACATTGTTTGTAACATAGTGATGCTAGTGGTAATATCAGAGGCAAATAATGAATTGGAAAATCCAAGTACAAAATGAATCCATACATAATCACTTCCTCACCACTCTGTCACTCACAATACTTGAATAATTTTGACATACATTGATCATATTTGATATTTCTATCTACTTTTATTGAAAAAATATATTTCTGCAATAGCATAGCAACAGAACACTGATCATATTTTTATTTAACTTAGAGACATTTAAAAAGATCAATATCATATTAACTGAATATCAAGATGAGAGTTGAGTTGGAAAATACCATCATGGTAACACTCCACTGGTTTGATTTTCAAAATTTTAGTGACTTATCTATTGTTGTATGTTGGATATATATAATGTAAAAGAATCGAATAAAGGCAATTTATGATTATTATTACTTCCAATTTGATACATTTGTTGTGATTTTAAATGAATTTCTAGATTGATAAGATCAATATTCACTTAGTCAAACTCCAAAGGTCTGAAACTCCAGTATCCTGGTTGACATACACTTGATTGTTGATTCCTAAAACCCAAAACACTCCAGGGGGATTTACTCAGTTGGTAATCATAAGATATCCAAAGCCCTGAATTTTAAAATACATCACTGAACCACTCTTTATTTATAGTAGGAAAGTCCCAATGTTTCAAGATCAACCAGAGCTTGGTATATTTGTTTTTACTACTATCAGGAGAAATTAGAAATCATCATTATTGCAATCATTGCAATATCAAAAAGTGTTTTTTTTCGTATTTAATGTAAAATATAAACAAAAAGCACCTAGATAAATAATGAATGTTAAAATGTAAAAAATGTTGCATTTTGCCATTGCAAAATTGAGCATCAGATTTTGAAATATTTGAATGATGAGTCATTATCTGTCATTAGTCATTATTATGTCACTATATTCCTTGGATTATGCAAAATTTATGAGACTACAAGGAAACAGCTTGTAATAAAAAAAGAGCGTAACCGAGAACGTGTAAAGGTTGATTCCCTGCTGGCTGATTTTTATACATTCGTACTTTGTAAAACATTATTATGAAGTAATATTCTACCTTGCCAGATTACTTTCTTTTAAACTCCAGCAAACGATTGAAACAGTGCGTCCTGCTATATAAATTGACCTATCGCTATCTGTTCACCAGAGATAAGAAGTATTTTAGAAGCGTTCTTGCTGTTTTTAGAATTGCTTTCCCCATAACTAACAATTTGTAATGAAAAGCGGGTTATCAAGTTTTATTTGATTATATGAATTTGGAAAAAATAATTAAGGTTGCATGCTGTAATGTCAATGAAGTTTTTATGGTTAGTAGCTGATAAAGTACAAAGAGATAAATAAGTCAAAAGTTAGTGAAGTTTGTCATTGAAAATTATAAGTAGTGTATTAGGAGAGGAATCTTATGTTACCATAGAAGTATTTGAACGATATTCATGTTTTATCCTCATTCAGACTTATCAGTGTTATAGAAAATTACAACACCCTGTATATTGGTAATGAGACATATTAGATGTTTATAGGAAGTTTCTTTGTTATTTGAAAGAAGAAACCTTGGATTGAAAATTTGAACAGGCTGACATGCAATTTATCTTGAAATCCCAGATCAAATAAAGTCGTGGGAAAAAGGGAGATGATTTTGCGATTAATATGTTAAACAAAACAAATGACTATCAGATTAAATTTTTGGAATCATAACTAATAACTCTATTCATCTGTGCAAAAAATTCAATATGGCGTTCTTAAAAAAATAAAGTTGATGTTGGAGAACAATATTATATTGAAATTCCGATTACACCGACTTGTAGAGGCGAAAAAATGGCAATGTTAATGTGCAATTTACTTTGAAATCCAAGTGCAAATGAAATCTGGAAAAAATTAAAACTATCCTAAGATTTTTTTATCGTAAGTACTTTGAATTTTGGAACTTATCGAGCAGAATTTTGTTATTTACCTAAATACGAAACTTTGCCCCCATTTAAGCGACTTCCTATCTCTTACCCTTTCCAAAATCCCAATGGTGAAGCTCGAATTTGAAACACCAGGTATAGTAGTAAGCATTGAGGCACGACTTTAAGGTGGCATGTTCCTTTTTTAGATTTTTTTTCAACAACTGTTTGCAGCAGTATTCTAAATCCTTATCATTTGATAATTTCATGGTGTGTATAGAGATGACTTTCAAAAAAATGCATTATTTTGCCTTTTATTGTGCATTCTTTCTTCAATCGGAACTTGTTAACAAATATAAGTACAGCTCTGAAATTTGTCTGTGAATATTCTCTTTTATGGAAGAATGAAACAAGTGATTACTTTTGTTCTGATCATTTTTCCTTTTTGAACAGTCTTTGATTTTCTTGAAACCTCGTCTAATAGCAAGTCAAGTTTTCAAGGCAAGCAAAGATTATCTGAAGAGAAGAAGTGATAAGAATAAAAGTAATCACTTGTTTCATTCATTCCTAAAAGTGGAATAGTCACATACAATTTCAGAGCTGCACTAATATGTGTTAACAAGTTAGGATCGAAGAAATACTATTCAATAAAATGCACAACAAATGCATTTTATGACAAAACAAAATTAAGAACGATGGTATTTAGTCATCACACATCATGAAGTAATCAGATGAAAAGGATTTAGAATAACTATTGCAAATAGGTAGTTGGGAAAAAAAGGGACGTGAGATTGAATATATTTCGGTAGACTAAAACAAAATGCTCTAAAAAGTGTTTCTTTTGTTCCAGATACCTTCACATGGCAATCGCTGACGGCTTCCCGGAAGTAGCGCTGGCCTTAATCCGAATCGCGCCGCATCCGCGCCTGTTGGACACCCCTAACGACTTCGCGCAGACGCCTCTGCATTTGGCCGTCGAAACGGGGCAATGGCGCATAGCCAGGTGGCTGAGGGTGGCCGGTGCGCGGCCGTGTCCGCGCGACAAACACGGCGACAGTCCGCTGCATCTTGCCGCGCGTATGGATGACGCCGCGTCTATCCGCGCCCTTACGGAAGCCGTTACCAAGGAAGAAAGGGAGATGTTGGCGTTGGGATACGATATCCCGGCGTACCAGCCGTGCTGTTACGATCAGTGGAACTACCTTGGTGAGTAAGAATGAATGAGGAATTTATATGCAGGATTAGGAATTCACAGGTCAAGTAATTTGATGGTTTTAGAAATGTTAGTGCTTGGCTTGATTTGATTTTTCTATTGTTCTACTTGATTTGAGGTCAAGTATTTTCAAACTACTGGATACTTGATGACATATTATACAGGGTGCTCGGAAAATACAGGAGATATTTTAGAGTGTGACTCCAGGTTAAAAAATATTAAAAAAGTCTCCATAAACATGGGTCGGGAAATTTAGAGTTACCAAGATACAGTGATAAATTGAAAAACATTTTTTTAGCAAAAATTAATAAACCAATTGTTTCCAGTAACACGCAATAAAATTATTATTTTATTTTTCTCAAAAATGTAGTGAGACACGCAAAAAGTACAAGAAGCAAAGAAGCTGTATTTTTAGATGCTTAATCAAACAATAAATATTCATGTTACAAAAAAGGCAGTGGCGTACATTTTTTTGCCAATAATATTCGCTAAGGTGCCCCCCGGTACTCCACTGGACCTAATAATTTTAATCGATGTTGGGCTAAATTAACAAATAAAATTGTCAAATATCAACCGATTCGAGTGAATATTTTTCAAGATATTGATAATTTTTTTTTGTTTACAGAAACTTTTTCATATTTTTTAACGAAGAATCACCCTCTAAAATATCTCCGCCTATTTTTCGAACACCATGCATATAGGTTTAGAGATTCAACAAATCAAGTAGTTTGATGTTCTTTTAGAAACGTTAATGCTTCATTTGACATGATGGTTCTACTTGACAAATTATATTTTTGTTCTACTAAAGACCTTCAGTGATATTTATTTGTATTACCGATGAACCGTAAATAATGATGAGTGGTGCAAAAAACATGAAAATGTATTCCCAAATCTAGTTTTAATGGTGACACCTGCAACGTTCATTGAATGTAAATTTTCTAGGGCTGCGCTGACTATTACAAAAATTATCAAGTAATGTCAAGACTACTTGGATGTTTGAAATCTTGACATTGCTAATATCCAATTAATATAATTTTCCATCTCAGTAGTTTAACCTGACACAAAGGAAGACAGGGCGAATTTTCAGGTATTGAACTGTTTTAGTTCCAAATCGAAAGTGTTCCCTGTCAGAGTATTGAAATTAGAAAATGATCAAATTTTGTTAAAAATTCCGAAAATAAACCGTCCTTTTCGAAAAGCTCCTCTAAAATTTAGGTTGCGAAGAAGTTCGTCCACGATCCAAAAAGTTCCGCAAGTCGAAACTTTTTCGGGCGATTGGCAACACTGCGTGTTGTCGATGACTGCTACAAAGTAAGGTTAAGCTTCTGCGGCTTTTGGCGCCATTATTTGTGCGTAACAAGGTAATACGAGCGTCACCTCTGGTGCAAGAGAACAAAGAACTGAAACACACCTGACATCAAGCGGACTCCTCCATCTCGTACAAATCTGATGAAATAGTTTTCACTCATATCGCATATAGTCACAGTGCAGAGGTGAAATCAAAGGGCAAATAATGATAAAATTGACAGTTGCGATCAAGAAGTTATATAAACTATTATTTAGAATTCAGAATTCACTAATATCCAAAACAAAAATCCGCTCTCCAAAAAACAATCGATTTTTGGAACCAGCTTCAGCCATGAGCCTGGGGTGTACTTACCCCCTCTACCCCCCTTTGGCTACGCGTACGCTATCAGTCATACTTCACTCATCATACATCCTTTACCCATAAATAAACATCTCCAACAGTGGCGTGTTAATACGTGCTGCTATATTCCGTGTGCTGTAAAAGTTAATATCGTCATCCACGCGGGATTAGTCATAGCAACGATCATAGACGTCCAAAAAAACAATCGCTTGTCGGAACCAGCTTCAGCCATGAGTCTGGGGGGTACTTACCCCCTCTACCCCCCTATGGCTACGAGTATGCTGTCAGTCATAATTCACTCATCATACATCGTTTACCCTTAAATAAATATGTCCAACAGCGGCGTGTCAATACGTGCTGCTGTGGGCTGTGTGCTGTAAAAGTCAATATCGTCACCCACGCGGGATTAGTCATAGCAACGATCATAGACGTCCAAAAAAACAATCGCTTTTGGAACCAGCTTCAGCTATGAGTCTGAGGGGTACTTACCCCCTCTACCCCCCTTCGGCTACGCGTACGCCATCAGTCATAATTCACTCATCATACATCCTTTACCCTCAAATAAATATCTCCATCAGTGGCGTGTTAATACGTGCTGCTGTAGGCTGTGTGCTGCAAAAGTCAATATCGTCATCCACGCGGGATTAGTCATAGCAACGATCATAGACGTCCAAAAAAATAATCGCTTTTTGGAACCAGCTTCAGGCATGAGTCTGAGTGGTACTTACCCCTTTTGGCTACGCGTACGCTATCAGTCATCCTTCACTCATCATACATCCTTTACCCTTAAATAAATATCTCCAACAGTGGCGTGTCAATACCTGCTGCTGTGGGCTGTAAAAGTCAATATCGTCATCCACGCGGGATTAGTCATAGCAACGATCATATACGTCCAAAAAAACAATCGCTTTTTGGAACCAGCTTCAGCCATGAGTCTGAGGGGTACTTACCCCCTCTACCCCCCTTCGGCTACGCGTACGCTATCAGTCATAATTCACTCATCATACATCCTTTACCCTTAAATAAATATCTCCAACAGTGGCGTGTTAATACCTGCTGCTGTGTGCTGCAAAAGTCAATATCGTCATAGCAACGATCATAGACATCCAAAAAAACAATCGCTTTTTGGAACCAGCTTCATCCATGAGCCTGGGGGGTACTTACCCCCTCTACCCCCCTTTGGCTACGTGTACGCTATCAGTCATATTTCACTGATCATACATCCTTTACCCTTAAATAAATATCTCCATCAGTGGCGTGTCAATGCGTGCTGCTGTGGGCTGTGTGCTGTAAAAGTCAATATCGTCATCCACGCGGGATTAGTCATAGCAACGATCATAGGCGTCCGCAGCAATTTCTCTCAGGGGAGGAGTAAGGTTATACATGTTCGTAGCGAACTCTTTTCTCTGAATGCTAATTTGTGCCGATAATCAGTCAACCTACTTAACGTGATTTTTTCGTATTGTTTTTCGGACAGAAAATGGCATATTTCGCGCTTTTTCGAATATTAAATTGCTTATATCTTTAAAATTATCAACTTTAGAGAATAGTTCATGAGAACTTTTTTTGTTAAAAATGACCCGAAAAACCTATAAAACTGACCAAAATGCGATTTTTGCCGAAGTCTAGTGACTGGCGACATGCACTTTGTTGCAAAAAGCCGAATCATAATATTTTTCCGAGCAGATGCGAATATGGATTGTAATATTAAAAAAAATCATCTGAATATTCATTCAGTCATTATACACCTCTTGTTCGCTCAAAATAGCCTTTAACAGTATATTTATTAGTAGGCCGGTTCCGAGAAAAACGTGAATTCATTCATGAATGTTGCAATAAATGTAAATATACGCTATCAAAACGTTACTTCCGTACAGTCGAAAGTTCATATCCTTTTATGGTTTAAAAACCACCTGAACCTCGTTATTATCTCTGTTCAATGAGAATCCATTTTTTAATTATACTGTACATAGTGGGAATTTTCCTTATATCAGCTTGCACAAATACACGTTGCAATGACGGATGTCCTGATAACGACGCCACAGAAAGTATAATATTGAAGAAAACGAAACCACACATTCTCGAGCAAAATTGATTCTGGGTAGAGGAATTTTAAAAAGAATTCGGTTGCCAGTCATTGGAAAACCCGGTAATAAATAATGTACGCAAGTTTTGGTTTGGCTAACACCAGAAAATTACATTCTATCTACGATGGAACAGATATCAGAATGAACAACAATAAGACTGAATCGCAAGAAGAAAGTTGTGTAACATGATGCAAAGATAAGGTCAATAAACAAAGATATAAGGAAAATGAATACAGTGTAGATCGGTTTTTAGAGAAACTGTCGGCTGATTTAAGAAGGAGAATGGCTGTTGATAAGACACTTATTGACGCTATAATATAATATAATAGCAATAATTAATTTGGTATGGACATAGAATGAGAATGGACGAGAAAAGATGACGTAAAGCCGTATTTGATTGGGTACCAAGTACGAGTTCTGCAAATTAATTGATGAGACTGGCAACGTAGCGTTCGATCTGGCAACACTGGAGGGTCGGGCTTGGAAGAGAGACAGGTGATTCGCGTTCAGTACAAGTTTGAACTCGCTTGAGCCATCTGGTTGTCCGTAGAAATTTTGTAAAACAGTTTTTTCTATCGTGTTCTGGAACGGTATGCATGGCATATGACATGAGGCAAAGATAAGGTCAATAAACAAAGATATTAGGAAAATGAATACAGTGTAGATCGGTTTTTAAAGAAGCTGTTGGCTGATGTAAGAAGGAGAATGGCTATTGATAAGATACTTATTGACGCTTTAATATATAATAGCAATAATTAATTTGGTATGGACATAGAACGAGAATGGACGAGAAAAGATGACGTAAAGCCGTATTTGATTGGGTAACAAGTACGAGTTCTGCAAATTAATTGATTAGACTGGCAACGTAGCGTTCGATCGGGCAACACTGGAGGGTCGGGCTTGGAAGGGAGACAGGTGATTCGCGTTCAGTACAAGTTTGAACTCGCTTGAGCCATCTGGTTGTCCGTAGAAATTTTGTAAAACAGTTTTTTCTATTGTGTTCTGGAACGGTTTGAATATGTAACGCAACGCTACCCACTATGATGAAATGCGACAAGCATTAGCGTGGTGTGAGAATGCCTCTTTTGGAGAATCTATCAGCTCGGACAGCAAAGGCTGATAGTACAGTGCTGTCCAGCTTTTCTGTCTGAGACTGACTATAAAAGCATGCCCTTGACAAAAAAATATACACTAGTTTGTCAACAAAGCTGACCAATCTAAGTGTCATGAAGTAACTTACAGGTATTTGCAAATGACGAATACCCTAGTTTATGATATGAAGGTTATCGATTGAGAACAACGCTTTTATAGCTATTTTATTGAGCGGCTTGTGTAGAATGGCTCTAAAAATAGAGCAGTGGTAGTAAAAGTTTATTGCTAGGATTTTCCACGATCCACTCGGCATTTTCAGGAAATTGGAGTCTGGCATCACTCTTATTTACAATTTGTACTTTTCTATTGTTATGCTATCGTTTGTAGATGATAATTACTGCATTCATTCAGACCTGAAAAGGTGGTAAACGCTGCTAAAATTTTACAACAGGATTTTGACAACCTCGGACTAAAGATTCATTCAGAAAATCCAAGAATTCTGCTTTTTGGTGCTGAAAGAAAATTGACTAACCTTTCACTTGAAAATTTAAATAAATAATCAAAAGCTACGTTCCATGGATTCAGCAAAAATTCTTGGGGTTGTTTTCGATACCAAATTGAGATCCATGTCAAAAATTTAAGTAAAAAAACGTTGATCGCAAACAGGTACTTGCTTAACTTCAATTTACCTGGACAACTAATAGAGGCCATAGTATTATCTATATTAAATTAATATGATCTTTTATATTTTTCTTCTGTAGACCATCCATGAAACTAAAAATACAATCCAAGTCATCCAAAACAATTGCGTCTTAAATTTGATCATGTATCAAATATCGTATACTTGAGTTGTTCAGAACCTTGTGAAATACTATTATCATGTTTATCCATTATTTACTTATAACGTCAAAACTCGAATATCTTAGAACAAACATTATTTTTAATAATCAGACACGTAACATAACCCTCAGAAACAAAATTATTGTATATACTTCAATGCTATTCAAACGTAGGTTCTCATATAATGCTTTCATCATTTACAATTCAATACCACAACCATTCAAACAATATTTTTATCAGCTTTTCACCAAAAAATTAAATCATTCATGTATGTCCCTCTCTGCATAGGATTATATCATTTTATACATCGCTGTTCCCTCAATATTTCATCTTTCCAATATACTATAATATTGAGTGTATTATTTTTACCGTTTCATGTTTATAAACTTTTGAAATTTTTGTGATATTATCTTACTATAGTCATCAAGTCATCGTGAAGAAATACTTCAGTCATCCTCAGCAGTCATCTCAACGTAAAACTTTGTGAACATTAGTATTTCGTCATAAATTTCTATTCAACAGACAATTGAATCTACAGGCTTTAACAAACGTTTGGAACGCATCAAATAAATGACGTATGATTCATCTAATTTTTTGAGAATTGGTAGGTTCCATTGATGATATCCGCGATGATGTCACATTACAGTTTTTCAGAAACTGATAGCAACTTTTCTTTTTCTTATTGAACGCTGTACATTTGATTCGATATTTGTATTCTGCGAGAAAATCTGAATACTTTTTATTAAACATACTTTGACGTAGACCTCATAGTTTTCCAAATAATAAAAGCGACTTCTTTTCTGACATTGGAAAGTCAATTGAGTATTGTTAGTAGCGTTAATAAAAATATTATTTATTTAACTAAAACCAAGGTCTACGTCAAAGTATGTTTAATGAAAAGTATACAGAGTTTCTCGCAGAACCTAAACCTACCAATTTTTAAAAAAATTAGATGAGTCATTCGTCAGATATTCGTTGGGGAAACTTTTGTGACAGTCTGTATCTGAGGTCCCAAAAACAGGCCAAAATTGCGGTCGCTCTTTGCTGGGAAATTTTTGTCTTTCTACTCGAACTATAACGACCAAAAGTTCTAAATGAACCAGAACTTACATATAGTGGGGAATATGCAAAATAATTCAGTTGCCATCATTGAGAAAGAAAGAGAGAGACCGATACTACGGTAAAGTAACTGCACCGCACTAGTAGGATATACGAGTACAAAGGTTGTTGCTATGCACTGTCTCATCTTTTTTGGCAGATTTCATAAGGAGATCGCCTAATCTGCAATCTGCATACGTTAACGTATCCTAATACGTTCGTCGTAATGAACGTTACGTAATAATCTATTTAGTTACTATTATGTGCTTATATTGAGATAAGAGCATCTATTGAGTTCAAGCAAATTATTCCGTAAGTAAAGACGGAAAAATTTAATGAATAGATAATTAGTTTTTGTCACTGACCTAGAAAAAATTAAATTACAAGCTAATCACCGTACCGTCACGTATTCAACTTCAGACAATGATTATGAACAGGTCAAGTTGTTTACAAGATAGATAGAAATTAGGGTCGTATCAAAATAGGATCATACCAAGATCGTATCCAGCACTGTACAACGGCGTTCCTTTTTACATAATTTTTAGGATGACTGGTGTTGTCATATTACGAGTATTTTTTGGCGCAATCTGTTGAACGAACCGTATTTTGTATAAAGGACAGCAAAAATAACTCTATCTCTTCCCTGTCTTCTCCAAAATCCGATCATTCCTGCATTTATTTTAACCTTCTTGGTCTGACTACGAGGACCGTGATCCAGAACACTAGCAACTTGGCAAAACGTACAATTTCCTTAGCATTTGTGCGATATACAGTACAACAGGGTTTCTCGACTCCTTGATTTTCAAATCCGGAGTTAGTTTATATCTATGATGGTATTTGAAGGGCACTTCAAGGTCATACCAAGGACGCATTCAAAAGAAGCCGAGTTGTTGACCCCAACCAGGTGACGTTTAGGTTTTTTCGTTACGGAGTCCGAATCAGCGGTGATTTAGTTACTGTAAGGACATTTGAAGGTCACATCAAGGTCACATTCAAACGAAGCAGAGCTGTTGAGCTCTGCCAAGCGACGTTTAGTTTTTTCTGATCACTGAGTCCGAATCAGAGATCATTTAGTCACTATAAGGCTATTTGAAGGTCATTTCAAAGTCATATCAAGGTTACATTCAAACGAAGCCGAGCTGTTGACCCAACCAGGTGATGTTTAGGCTTTTTGTTGCAGAGTCCGAATCAGAGGTCAGTTAGTCACTATAAGGGCATTTGAAGGTCACATCAGGGTCACATTCAAACGATGCAGAGCTGTTGACCCCGAGCAGATGAAATTTAGGTTTCTTGTTAATGAGTCCGAATCAGAGGTCATTTGAAGGCAATTTCAAGGTCGCTTCAAGGGCAAATTCATAATAAGTCATGTGTTCGAGTCTAGGCTTGTGTCAGATAGGTTTTTGAGGTCAGTTTGTTTCTAGGAAAGCATTTGAAGGACATTGCAAGATCATATCAAGGCGCTTTCAAAAGAAGCCGAGCTCTTGAGCCCAACCAGGAGAAATTCAGTTTGTTCGGGTCACTATCCGAATCGGAGGTCAGTTAGTCACTATGAGGATATCTGAAGGTCATTTCAAGGTCGCTTCAAGGGCAAATTCATAATAAGTCTGGTGTTCGAGTCCAGGCTTATGTCAGGTTTTTGTGATTGTTGAGACCAAATCAGAGATTAGTTTGTTTCTAGGAAAGCATTTGAAGGTGAAGGTCATATCAAGGATGATTTCAAAAGAGGCCGAGCTGTTGAGCCCAACCAGGTGACGATTAGGTTTTTTGAAACTGAGTCCGAATCAGAGGCCAGTTCGCCACTATGAGGACATTTGAAGGTCATTTCAAGGTGGCTTCAAGCGCAAATTCATACGAGTAATAGCTTAGGTTAGGTTTCTTGTGAGTGCATCAATAACGATCCTCCACTGCTACTCTTTGGCCTATTGTCGCTCACACATATTTATATTCCCCCTTCTGAGGAAGTCGATCAACTTGTTTGGAGAAATATCCTTCAGGTCTTCTGCTTGGAGTACTCATAAATTCATAATAAGTCTAGTCTTCTAGTTCGGACTTGTGTCAGATAGGTTTTTGAGCTCGTGGAGTCCAAATCACAGATCAGTTTGTTTCTAGGAAAGCATTTGAAGGACTCTGCAAGGTTATATCAAGGGCGCTTTGAAAATAAGCTGAGCTGTTGAGCCCAACCAGGAGAAGTTTAGTTTGTTCTGGTCACACTGTCCGAATCGGAGGTCAGTTAGTCACGATGAGGATATTTGAAGGTCATTCCAAGGGCAAATTCATAATAAGTCCGGTGTTCGAGTCCAGGCTTGTTTCAGATAGGTTTTTGTGATCGTTCAGTCCAAATCAGATATTAGTTTGTTTCTAGGAAAGCATTTGAAGATCATATCAAGGATGCTTTTAAAAGAAGCCGAGCTGTTGAGCCCAACCAGGAGAAGTTTAGTTTGTTCTGGTCACTCTGTCCGAAACGGAGGTCAGTTAGTCACTATGAGGATCTCTGAAGGTCATTTGAAGGTCGCTTCAAGGACAAATTTAAAATAAGTCCAGTGTTCGAAACGAGACTAGTGTCAGACAGGATTTCGGGGTCGTTCAGTCCACAGATTAGTTTGTTTCTAGGTAAGCATTTGAAGGTCACTTCAAGGTCAAATCAAGGGCGCTTTCAAAATAAGCCGAGCTGTTGAGCCCAACCAGGAGAAGTTTAGTTTGTTCTGGTCACTGTCCGAATCGGAGGTCAATTAGTCACTATGAGGATATCTGAAGGTCATTTGAATGTCGCTTCAAGGACAAATCCAAAATGAGTCCAGTGTTCGAGTCCAGGCTAGTGTCAGATAGGTTTTGGGGTCGTTGAGTCCAAGTTGGAGATCAGTTTGTCTCTAGGACAGCATTTGAAGGTCATTTTAAGGTCACACCCAAGGGACAAATTCAGAAGAAGTTGAGAAATCAATTCCAACCACCTGTCATAATATGGCAGAGTATGAGATTGTATATCTCAGTGCTTTGTAAAAGCTAGCAAAAACCCAAATGACTCTAGATTTTACCTAGCAGTAACTCAAGGTCCACAAACATCATCCAAATTTGGGAGAAGGGCGGAATCTTATTAAAAACCTGAAAAAAGTGAATGTAAACATAGGAAACATTGAAGATAGATTTCCATTACATCAAATCGAAGTTGGTCCATATTCAGATGTTCAACACGTGTCAACACACAACACAACGGATGATACGAAACTTCTCGAGGTCTGCCCTCAAAAAATTGTGTCGAAAGATATACCACAAATGTCAACTTTGATAGTACCAACTTATCATTTAAAGTATTAACTTTGAAATATGTTATGAATTTCATTCCTTCACGTGATGCTCGGAGCGTGACGTCACCAGCGGTATAGTGGGCGAATACCTTTATCCTGAAACCCTCGGATATTGCACGTCAATGATGAATGCAAGATATAGAGATTAATGCAAAGAAAGATTAACCTTGGTGTCGCCTTTACAGAAGTTTCTAGACAGAATGAATGCCAGGTTTTTCCCGGGACATGACTAAATATTTAAACATTGGAAAGTTTTTGCACAACGCATCGCAAAACAATTCGATATAATTAATACATTGTATTACCTCATCTACTAAAGTACAATCGACTTTGAAAACGGAATTGTGTATTTTACGCTATGGCATCGATTTTTGTTGCGGTTATAGTAACCTTCTATTTTTGGCCTTTTTTGTAATCTAAAAATTATTATCGACGTAGTTATATTTGCGTCATTTGTTTGTCTTATCTTGAGTTGTATCTTTCTGTGCGGCATACTCCTAAAAATCGTATAAACCAGAAAGTTTGTTTTTATTTTATAATAAAAATAGTGATAATAATCTGAAAGTAGTTAGTTCTTAATACGTTTATATCTAAAAGTATTGGTTTCTATCATTCAAAAAAATATAAGCCTTTGCTGACATAAATGCTCATATGTATAAACTTCATCTACTATCACACAATCGATTGTGAAAACGGAATATGTGTATTTCAGGCTGTGGTATCAATTTTTGTAGCTTTTATTTAGTCAACTTTTAATCTTTGACGTTTCCATGTTTTGCAATTTTAAAATTACTATCAACGTAATTATATTTGCGTCATTTTTCTTCGAATCCAAAACCATTATTTTGGTTGATTCGTCTTATCCTGACTTGTATCTGTTTATACAGGGTGTCCGCAAAGTTGGGGTTTTCCTTTACACGACGTGTAGATATTGAAAACATAAGCAATTTTTCTTAGTACCATATACACCAATGTCTTAAGGGAACCGAGATAAAGGGCTCTGCAACATCAAAAATATCTGAATACCGTCCTGTAGCCGCGACATCACCGACTGGTACAAGGTCACTGGCTCAACCCGACGACAGAACGGGGTCGGGGTCAGTGTGTCAGGTCAGTATGCAACCTTCAACCGACGGTTGCGGTTACGCGTGTAGAGGTAATCGCGTAGACGAGAATCCCTCAACAAGCACTAGAGACGTGGCTAGAGAAGTGCAAGTATCAAAAACTAAAGTGTAGCAAACGCTGCGTGAAGAGGGGCTGTATCCGTTTCACGTCCAAGCCCTTCAGCCTGACGATTTTCCAGCAAGGGTGCGGTTTTGTGAGTGGTTGTTGCATCAACATGACAATAATCCGGACTTTTTGAAGTGCATATTGGTGACAGACGAATCTACGTTCACGCATAATGGGGTGAATAACTTTCGCAACTCTCATGTTTGGTCAGTAGAAAATCCGCACGCTGTCCGTCGGGCACATGTTCAACAAACATTTTCGGTGACTGTTTGGGCTGGCATGGTGAACGGTATGCTCATTGGACCATTTATTCTTCCAAATCGATTGGACGGGATGCAATACCTAGACTTTTTATGCAACATTTTGCCTTCCTTGTTAGAAGATGTGCCATTAAGTGTAAGACAATCAATGTGGTTTCTGCGTCTGCTCGGTAGCGCATCAGCTGATTTCATTTTCGTGTTGGATCGGTATGATTTCGGGCAGAGACGTACTTAGCCCTTCTCGTCAACTGGAGAGTGAGTACTTTTTCCTTTATTTTTTTTTTACTTGGTCGCCCTCGTTTCACTACACATTACCTTTGTTATTTCAAGGGTAGTTGTTTCTGAAAAGGAAAACCCCAACTTTGCGTATATTATATTCTTAAAAAGTGAATAAGTCTGAACGTCTGTTTTTATTTCACCGTGCTCCTCATGAAATTTTCGTACGGAGGAAAGCGATCTAACAATCTGAAAATAGTTCATTCTTGATTTTATAAGTATACCCTTGGATGTCAGCACGATATTAAGCAGCATGGAACATCGACAATGTAAAATTCGGATAATAAAAACGTTGCGAAAACTATTCCAAAAATAATATAATGTAAAAATTATTATTATTTTTAAGTTGACGTTAACTTTGTCGCCATTTTTAAAATCATTCTTGTCGGTGTAAACCAAAGAACCGTAGTCGCTTTGTCTCCTTAACCAGATCGGAATTTTCCAGTTCTCTCATCATTGGCAATCCACGGTTAAATATGAAACATTTTTGTGGTTTGCAACGGATACATTACTCCACCATCCATCCAAAATTAAACACATTCCAAGGCATGCATTGTTTTATCACAATGTCATATAATGCGGGAATTTCCAAGCAAGTAACCAACGTCTAATCAGCATATTAATTTTTTACCTAACTTTCATTAGTGCGTTTTATATTTAGACTTTCTTCACGGCGGGTAAAACCATGTCTGCTTTCACCATTCGCTGTTACGATGTTAAGAATGTTTATCGTTGATCCTATCTATTTTTGGTATCAGCAACATAAATAAAATATTTGTTTTAATATACAGTATTTTAAGCGTATTCCAAAAATCTCAAAAATCGAATTAAGTTGTCCTGGATTCCGAGGTTTTCACGTTTTTACATAGGTACTCTTCTGCATAAGTGCTTCAAAGTCCAATGCAATATTTTCCCTGCTCTGAGCCTAGAAGGGAGGCTGCCGTTTCATTGTTATCAGTAAAAACTAGTATAGAAAAAATACATTTCTCTCCATGTAAAAAATAATATAAGGAGATTCTAGCGACCAGAGACTTAGGTTGTCGGACCACGTGAAGAATCTCCTGAAGAAATCCGACTCCGTGCTAACAAGTTTATACTAAACTTCAAATTGAGGAAAAAACTCTGCGATACCAGTTCTTACTTACTGTGTTATTTTAATTTATCGTTGCCTCGATGGCATAGCAAAGAACAGACTGCAGGTTGTTCAGAACACGATTTGATCATATCTCAAATAAGTTTACTGGTTGAAAATGCCCTAATTAGGGAAAATTATGAAATCAGTGCTTACATCTGAACAACATTGATGCTAAATGTATCAAAGGCTTATTGTTAATGAGTAATAGAGGAACAAACAATGTATAGTTATTGCCTAATATAGATGTCCACCATTTGTCATGTGCATTATTGTTTCCTTCTTTCACTTTTTTTAGGTTTATAACAATTTGTAATTTGTACCATGCTTCACCTTTATGTCATATAAGCTACCTTGGATTTTATACAGGATGTTCCATAAGTAATAGTAAATAATTTAGTAGCTGATTTCTTTCATAGAAATATTAAGATTAAGTTAAATTTCACTGGACAACAAATTTTAGTTTTTTAATTGTATCTTGTGGGAAAAGTGCACTTCTTTGTTAATTTTGGGGCGCTGAATCCAAAAATGACAATGTTATAAAAAAATTAGTTGCGGTTTAGAGAAAAAACTTTTTTTTCAAGGATATATTAAAAAAAGTAACAAGAATCACTATATGCGCTGTCTTTTTGCTGTTCTTTTATGGATCGTTTCTGGAGCATCTCTACCAAGAGTCCAACAGTAGTCTGCAAGCATGAAGGATTCCACTTTCCCTGGTACCTTTTTTCCATTGTTGAAATATCCTGATGAAAACGTTCGCCGTGCTCATCACTTACGGCTCCGCAATTGTCAGGAAAAAAGTCCAGGTGTGAGTGTAGGAAATGTATCTGAAGAGACATATTACAGCCCATCTTTTGATACGATGACAGCATATTTTTGACAAGGGTTTTATAGTTGTCAGCTTTTCTATTTCCCAAGAAATTAGTGACCACCAGACGGAAATCATTCCAAGCAGTTTTTTCAATACCTGTTAAAGTGTTTTCAAACTGTGTATCTTTCAAAATATTTCGAATCTGTGGCCCAACAAAAATACCTTCTTTAACCTTTGCCTCACTTAGTCTTGGAAATTTCTGACGCAGGTATTGAAAAGCTGACCCATCTCTATCTAATGCCTTGACAAAGTTTTTCATTAGGCCCAACTTGATATGCAGTGGTGGTAATAAAATTTTTTTCGAATCTACTAATGGCATATGCTGTACATTTTTTTGACCTGGCTCTAGGAATTGACGAACAGGCCAGTTTTGTCTGGTGTAATGAAGTGCCTTTGCCCGACTGTTCCATTCACACAAAAAACAGCAAAACTTTGTGTAGCCTAGCTGCAGCCCAAGTAAAAGTGCAACAACTTTCAAATCGCCACAAATATGCCTTTGGTGCTCATCGTATTTTATGCATGTCAATAGATACTTCATATTGTCATATGATTCTTTCATGTGAACTGCATACCCTACAGGAAGATATGGTAAAATATTTCCAATATGCAATAACACTGCCTTTAAACTCAATGTTGCACTGTCTATAAACAATCTCCATTCTTCTGGGTTATAGTTTATATTTAAAGCTGCCAGTAAGCCGTTAATGTTACTGCAGAAAACCAAGTTATTCTCCATATTGAAAAATGATTCTAAGTCTTTGTGGCGTTTACGAAAAACACATACCGAAACATCGTCTTCTAACAAGTCCCACTGCTGCAGTCTTGATCCAAGTAACTCTGCCTTACATTTTGGAAGTTCTAAATCTCTTACAAGATCATTTAATTCTGACTGTGTTATTTTGTGCGGTTGGTGGCATGACGTGCTCGGTATAAAATCAGGATCTCTTGACGTTGATGGCATATCTTCTTCCTGACGAATCACTCGATCGCCATGATCTGATTCGTTTTCTGATTCGCAAGTGTAGGATTCTGGGGGTTTTGGAATAGGATTTTCGTCACTGTGAGGCACAGGTCTCATCGCAGATGGTATCAAGGTACCATGCAAAAGTAACAATCATTAATATGATTTGTAGGCTCTCTCCAAACCATTGGGACAGCAAAGCGCATAGACAATTTTTTGCCATTTAACCAGCTCCTCAGACTTGAAGCACATGTATTACAGCAGATGTGGGGTGCCCACTGTTTGTCTTGATCACCTAGTTTACAACCGAAATAAAGCTGATATGCCTTTGTTATTAGTGGAGTAATAGACCGTCTCTGAGACGCAAAAGTCACATCACCACACACGTAACAAAACTGATCTGGATTGTTTACACACTTTCGAGACATCTTGCATGAACGCTGTCAGCCAACTGAGGAAAAAATGGCTAATATAAAACAATATAATGTACACGTATGTATAACGTAACACAATCATGCCGATTACATCATCTTTCCTTGCCGAATATAAAAATGTAGCACGTGCATTCTTGTGAATTACAGTATATTAACACTGTCACAGCAGGAACACATATAATTACCGTATCTCTAAAACTTGAACTAATATTGAAACAAATAAGTTTCATTCCGGTTTTAGCACATTAAAAATAGTAATATTTTGTTGATTTTATTTAGGATATTTTTTGGCTGTTTATCAGTGTTTTCTTAGTCCGATTTTTTTTGAATTTCGGCTATAAATTTAGCATTTATTATTTGTTTTTAACGAAATTATATATAATTATATAAAAATTGACCTTTTTCCAAATTATTTCAAACATTTTGTTTTTTCAAACTTCGTAACTTTTTTACGCTTGGCATAATTTAATTTTTTATTTAAAATATGCATTGTGCAATCATGTTTGCTTAAAAAAGTACTTAAAAAATCTCGCTATGATTCACCCTTTTCGAGAAATTTACATTTAAACCTTTTAATGTACTCTTCAAAAAAAATCACATCCATAAACTATTTAAATTCCTTTATTATACTTCGAATGAATGGTAAAATATAAACGATGAATTAGCTTAAAATTGAAGATTAATCAGAAAAAATTATCGATCTTTGCCAGCAAATGTTCGACATGACCTCAAATTTTTCGTACATGCGTAAAATGATGTGAATAAAGATGTTCGCGATGAAAAATTCTCAAAACTGATGATTTACTAATTTCTGTTCTTGCTGCCATACGCCTTACACTTATTTCTGGATCTTCAGCAACCTGGATTAGCGAGTCTCTGGTGAACGTTTTTACAAAGTTTAAAATCTGGCCGTCTCCTATTTGGATACAATTGCGCACAGCATCGACAAGCTCTTGAACAGCTGTAATTTTGCATTTCCGAATTAGAAAATAATGTATGTCTAGGCATTTCAAACTATAGTGATAAATACACAGTGAATACTCGACCTAATACTAAAAGTACGCAATAAAAGGGAATAGATTACGACACTAAACGTGTGAGTTTGAATTTTTATAACCACGCATCAAAGTATTTCATCTTGAGTGCATTGAAAACTTTAAATGTGCATATTTGGAAAAGGGCGAATTTTAGCGGGATTTTTAAAGTATACCTTTTTAAGCAAACATGATTGCGCAATGCATATTTTAAATAAACAATTAAATCATAACAAACGTAAAAAAGTTACGAAGTTTAAAAAAATAGAAAATGTTTCTGGTGGCTATAATTTGAAAAGTCAATTTTTAGATTTGCCATAGAAAAAAAAATCGTTAAAAACGAAGAATCAATGCTCAATTTACGGCCAGAATTCAAAAAAATTACAATAAGTTCATTACCCTGTATCATCGTTGCCTTTGACTTTCGGACTAAGAAAATCTAACTTAATCTCAATATTTCTTTGATAGGAATCTGCTGTTAAATTATTTACCATTACTTATGGGACAACCTGTATACAGGGTGTCAGCAAAGTTGGGGTTTTCCTTTTCAGAAACAACTACCCTTGAAATAACAAAGGTAATGTGTAGTGAAACGAGGGCGACCAAGTAAAAAAAAAATAAAGGAAAAAGTACTCACTCTCCATTTGACGAGAAGGGCTAAGTACGTCTCTGCCCGAAATCATACCGCTCCAACAGAAAATGAAATCAGCTGATGCGCTACCGCGCAGACGCTGGCGGTGGTGCAGACCACGAACAGAGGTAACAAATATGACCATCGTACAGAAACCACATTGATTGTCTTACACTTAATGGCACATCTTCTAACAAGAAAGGCAAAATGTTGCGTAAAAAGTCTAGGTATTGCAACCCGTCCAATCGATTTGGGAGAATAAATGGTCCAATGAGCATACCGTTCACCATGCCAGCCCAACCATTCACCGAAAACGTTTGTTGAAAATGTGCCCGACGGACAGCGTGCGGATTTTCTACTGACCAAACATGAGTGTTGCGAAAGTTATTCACCCACTTACGCGTGAACGTAGATTCGTCTGTCACTGCACTTCAAAAAGTCCGTTGATGCAACAATCACTCTTGCTGGAAAATCGTCAGGTTGAAGGGCTTGTACACGTTGGACGTGAAACGGATACAGCCCCTCTTCACGCAGCGTTTGCCACACCTTAGTTTTTGTTACTTGCACTTCTCTAGCCACGTCTCTAGTGCTTGTTGAGGGATTCTCGTCTACGCGATTACCTCTACACGCGTGACCATAGCCGTCGGTTGAAGGTTGCATACTGACCTGACACACTGACCCCGACCCAGTTCTGTCGTCGGGTTGAGCCAGTGACCTAGGACCACTCGGGGATATCGCGAGTCGCGGCTACAGGATGGTATTCAGATATTTTTGATGTTGCAGAGCCCTTTATCTCGGTTCCCTTAAAACATTGGCGTATATGGTACTAAGAAAAATTGCTTATGTTTTCAAGATCTACACGTCGTGTAAAGGAAAACCCCAACTTTGCGGACACCCTGTATATTTTTTTGTTCTCATACCACCCTATACTTTGTATACCTTTCCGCACTAGTGGCTAAGGGTAAGAATAGCCCAGGGCTAAACTTCGCCACTATTGTTAGATCTGTATGTACCTGTATTTAATTTATTTATTATTAAATAATCTGCGTTTGGGCCTTAGTGTGGTCTCAAACGCATTTTTGGAGGGAAACGACGATAAACCTTCCAAGCTCAATGCCCTCCAGCAACTTCACCATAGGCAATTACATTATTACGGATAATTTATGTACATCCAAATTATCTTCACGATTCTCGACTGGACGACGCCACTTAAATCTGAAGTACTTATACCTGCCCGAATGACCGCCGGATTTCCAGCAAACAAAATAAAGCTCTTCAACTAATTGCTATACAGGCCGATACTATTATCAACGATAACTTACTTAGCATAAGGAGAGTGTTATAAAGAAATATTATTTCCTTGTATATTATAGACCCTAGGATTCACTTCATTTTATAAAGGTAAATGGTGTGGCCATAAATCTATCCATCCCTTAAAGTCAGAGACAACGATTTCCAGTCTCTGAGTCGTCCAGTCTGTTTCCCACATCACTTAATGAATGATTATGT
The DNA here is from genome assembly GCA_963669975.1 of Acanthoscelides obtectus. Lineage (NCBI taxonomy): Eukaryota > Metazoa > Arthropoda > Insecta > Coleoptera > Chrysomelidae > Acanthoscelides > Acanthoscelides obtectus. Next base: position 117,612,773 of record CAVLJG010000001.1, on the reverse strand, counting down.
TCCACACATGATAGCTCCTCCGAGAGCGAGTGGGCAGTTCACCACTTTTTGGGTATATCTCTTTTATTTTAACATTTATTCTGTTGTGTGTATATCGTATTTGTAACAGTGATGTCTAAAATAAAGACAGTAAAAAAAGAAGAAGTTTATCACGAACATGTCTAACAAAAGAACTAAATGGATCAAACACCACCCCAAATTTCTTACTTCATATCTCTTTTTACAAAATGATCCTCTGAAACAACAAGGAACGAAGTATGATCGGTAGCTTTTTTGTTTTACAATTTTTCGTGTATGTCTAAAAATGAAGTACCCTATCAGATGCAGATGCAGCAAAAATTGTCAAACAAAATATACTAACTGACACATATAAATCCGAACACCCAGTTTAAATGGTTTTATTTTAAAAAATTTATTATTTAATTTAAAAAATTTTCAGCCTTATCAGTTGGACATTCCGGTTTTTATACTGCTTTTTTTTAATTCACTAACGCTCTAAAAATGAATATTTCAGCCGCAGTAAAGAATCAACGTTGGCGGATTTTGGTTCTTGACATCCTTTACGATCGGTTACGATGCCTAGAGTACGGAGTCCTGTACGATTTCGTCAACTTAGTGAGTTTGATAGGGGCCGTATAGTGGGACTTCGGGAAGTTGGACTTTCTTTTCGGGCATTTGCAGTTAGAGTGCAAAGAAGTGTAGACACTGTGGTTAGGTGTTGTCAGGCATGGCTTCGAGAAAGCCGTACGCAAAGAGCAATGGGCACTGGACGCCGCCGTAGAACAACAGATCGCCGCCTAAGATTATTGGCCTTAAGGGACCATTTCTCCACTACCAGGTCCATTGCAAATGAATGGTTTGCAGAACACGGAAGACCTATTGGCATGCCAAGTGTTTACCGACGAATGAGAAGTTTTGGCTTGTTTTCATACCGGCCACACTGGGTCCTCCCTTTAACTCGAGAACACCGACGTAATCGCCTTGAGTGGTACAGACAACGGTCACTCTGGGATCAGGAATGGAACAGTATTGTCTTTAGTGACGAGTCTCGATTTTGTTTAGGCATGCACGATGGTCGTGCCAGGGTTAGAAGGCGACGTGGGGAAAGGAGGAATCCACAGTTTTTTGTTGAAAGACATGTTCATCATACTGTTGGAGTTATGGTTTAGGGTGCTATAGCTTATGGTTCCAGGTCACCTTTAATCTTCATCAGAGGTAACATGAACGCGCAGCGCTATATCCACGGAGTTCTAGAACCCCATCTTTTACCCTATCTTGACACCCTGGCAGCTCCAACTTTCCAACAAGATAATGCCCGACCACATGTTGCAAGATTCACAATAGACTTCTTTCAACATAATGATGTCACATTGTTACCATGGCCACCAAGATCTCCCGACTTATCCCCAATTGAGCACGTGTGGGATATGATGGGTAGGAGATTCCTCAATTTGCAACGTCCTCCTCAGACTCTAGAAGCACTTCGAGAGGAGTTGGTGGTTGCCTGGAATGAGATACCACAGGAGGACATTGACCACCTGATCAGAAGCATGCCTAGGCGCGTTGGAGAATGCGTAGGACATCAGGGTGCATCACACATTATTAAAGGTCAAAGGGCTTTAAAGCAGTGCAATCATTTTGAAATTTTCATTATTTACTTATTATGCTTCATTAAGTACTTATACAAAATTTTATTAAAATAAAACCATTTAAACTGGGTGTTCGGATTTATATGTCACTTAGTATAGTTCACATAGTTGATCATATGGCACATGGCAAAAAATCCATTCGTTGTCGATGGGTCACAATTACCAGAAGTTCAGGAAGAATTTCTAGAAATGGTGGCTGAAAGATGACTTCCATCTTTTAACATTGGAGAAATTTTGGATCAAAAGATCGACACTTGCCTCTCTTGTTTTACGAATACTAGTTCCTTTTTATTCAGGCTTTTTTTATCTAGTTTTAATTAAAACTAAACAGCGAAATCGTCTTGATTTCGATAGCGACGTGATGATAGCTCTGGAAAAAACAGAACCTAGAATCAACCAACTGGTACACAACATGAAACTTCAAGTGTCTCATTAGTAGCTACTCCTATGTTATTCAAGTTCTTCGATAAAAAACATTTATTGGTTTATTTAAGCTTTTAAAGTTTCTTTTTTGGAATTAAAATAAAATTCTTTGAACCTATATAATGTGCTTTTTTTGTATTCATTCAAAAAGTAAATGAGAAACCAGGATCCAAACTTTATTACCATGACATCGTAGGGATATTCAGAATGAGAATGGAAATCGGTGTGGATAGGCAGGAAAAAGGGAGTTGGAATTATTGCTAGTCCAGATGGCAAGATCCAAACTTCTTTGATATTATGACATCGTAGGAACGTTCAATATGAACCTTCAAATTGGTGTGGTTATTTGTCCAGAGGGGCAGAACAAGAAAGAACGGCAATTATTATAGAGATACGAGGGATGTCTTTTAAGTTTTGCATATGGAAATAAAACAACACGGTAGGTAGTTTTAAATGACTTTATTGTTTTTCGAAGTATTCTCCACGAAGATTAATACACATCTGCATGGGCTCGAACCAATTTTCGAAGCACTTATTCCACTCGTTTGCTGGCAGATCCAAAACGGCATTTTTGAATGCGTCAACTGCTTCTTCCGGTGACTGAAACCTTTGACCACACAGTCTGTTTTTAATTTTCGGGAAAGTAAAGAAATCGTTAGGACTTAGATCGGCACTATGTGGAGGATGGTCCAATAATTCCACGTTTTCTTCCGTTAAATACTGCTTTGTTTTTTGGGCTGTGTACGAGCTTGCATTGGGTTGGTGGAGGATGACTCTTCTTTCGGGGTTTTCGAAGCTCGGTGATGATTTTTGGCAAACAAATGCTGGTATACCAATCCGCAGTAACAGTTCTTTGCTCATTATGAGGGATTGTTGCAATATGACCCGCTTTTGACACAAATGTCGCGACCATCTTTTTCGAAACACTTCGAGAACGCCTCAATCTCGCGATATGTCACATGTCTATCTTCAATGATGAGTTTGTGCACCGCATCGACGTTTTCCTGGGTGACTGCCGTTTTTGGTGAAATTGTCGACTGATGTGGCGCTTCGTTGCCGAAAACAGACAGTAACTCAGCAAGGCATTCTTGTTGCGATAATTCTCTCTGAAAGTTGTAATAAATTATGGCGCGAAAATGTTCTCGGTCGAGTTCCATTTTTCTAATGACTTGGTGACACTCAAAAATTCACTGTAGTGAGAACACTGCACGTATCGTTGTGAAACTTTGAATTTAAGTTTACTAAAGAGTGAGGTTAAGATTCAGTACTGACGTTCGATCCGCGCGGCCTACTATGTTTCTATATGCAAAACTTAAAAGACATCCCTGGTATAGAGGATGACACGTTTGGATCAGATGCAGTTCAAGGTAAAAGAGGCAAATCAATTTCAAAGCTGAGAGTGACTATGGGATTTATTTTCAACAAGTTACATGTTGCGCATGAAAAACAACTTCGCTTAGGTACCTGGCGTTAGGGACTACAATTGTAGAACGTCTTTATGGCCTTGATTTTCATAGCCTTTTCTCTCGTTCAGTATTTCTAGATTTCTACTGTACCATGTCAGCGTCAGCGCTCCCATATTGTGAGGGTATGCTTTCTTTTTGAATTGTAGGAAATTTGAGGCTGTTATTATTATTATGATAATTGAGATGAGCAGAGTACATAGTACTATAAGCTCATGCAGTAAATATAGTGTACGGACACGTAACACAAATACATCAAATAGAAAAAAATAAAAAAAGACAGTTCATATCTATAAACTTTGTACACTCCTCCAGCTATCATACTGCACTTTGAAGCTATTAACTGAAGTAGCACCAACCACACTTTCAGGTAAACTATTCCAGGTGTTGAATATGCGGTTGGGAAGAAACCACTGTCGGACTGTTGTTTTAAATGGCTCTTTATGCAGTTTGAAGCTGTGTCCGCGTAGATTGCTGCGCGACAGACGGTATAGATGCATGAGGTTGGTGCCCATCAAACCATGAAGTGTCCTGAACGTAACTATAAGATCGCCACGAAGTCTTCGCTCAGAGAATGAGGTCAGGTTGAATAATTCAAGGCGATCTTCATAGCTTGGTCTTCGTGCTCCAAAAGGGATACGAGTAGCCCGACGCTGTACTGATTCGACGAGATTTCTATCGCGCAGAAGCACAGTGTCCCATACCGGGCCAGCGAATTCAAGAATTGGCCTCACGAATGCCTTGTAAGTGTAGGCGCAAGTGTTGACATCGGATCCTTTGAAAGACCTCTCCAGCATGTATAGAAGTTTCTTGGCTTTTGATGTAACGTGGTGAATATGCTCTGACCAGGAAAGACGATCGTTGAATACAACGCCCAGATCAGTGTGGCTGGAAACTGCTTCGATGTTGTGATCAGAGATCTTGTATGTAAATCGCGGATTTGTCTTCCCGAGGTGAAGGACACAACACTTAGTTAGATTTAAGGGTAAAAGCCAACTGACTGACCATTGACAAACAATATCAAGATCTCGTTGAAGCATAGCAGAATTTACGACAGTATTGTAAATCTTGGTGTCGTCGGCATAAGCTGAACATGTGGAGGAAATCAATGCGGGCAGGTCACTTGTATACAGAAGGAACAGCACTGGCCTCAAGACAGAGCCTTGAGGAACTCCACTTGCTACATGATAAAGGTGAGACTGGCTATCACTGACGCGCACAGAGAAAGTCCTCCCGGTGAGAAAAGCCTTAATCCACAGCAACAACTCGCCTCTTATTCCCATACATTCCAACTTAAACAGAAGCCTTCTATGTGGTACGCGATCGAAAGCCCTAGAAAAATCTAACAGGAGTCTTTGTGTTCAGATACTGAGTCCAATCGGTGAGAGACTGGAGAAGGTTGGTCATTATTGATCGACCATGGAGAAATCCATGCTGATTCTTAGGGATAAGGTCATTTTCGAAAGCAAATGACAGGAGCTTATCTAATATGATTCTTTCAGCTATTTTGGCGGCGATAGGACCGAGACTTATTGGTCGATAATTTTTAGCGGAGGATTTGTCGCCCTTTTTGAATACAGGGGTAACAGAAGCACTAAGCCAGCATGAGGGTAGGGTATGAGATCTAAAAGACGATGTGAATATCGGGCCAGTGCTGAAGCGCAGTTTTTAAGTACAGCAGCCGTCATCCCATCTTTACCAGGGGAGGAAGAGGTCTTCAGATTTCGCAGGTGCATTAATACATCTTCAGGCAGGAACTCAACTTAGCAAAGGCTGTTGGGACACCACCTATGGCAGATAGTGGTCGGTAGAAGGTCTCCATTAGGCTCATCGAGTAAGTTGGCAGATTCGGTGGCATCCTTGTGGAGATGACCGTCAGCGTCGCGGATCTGAGGTGATGAAACTTTGGAATTCAGGTTTGTTCTTAGGTACCGAAACAGCTTCTTCTTATTTTTGGAGATAACGAGTTTTCGTTCATAAGCATGTTTGGCATTATGTGACGTTCTAGATAGGAGGTTAGAAAAGGATCGATGAGACACGTAATCTTGTGAATGGCCACTACTCCTAAACCGTTGCCACAAAGATCTCTTGTGACGAAGCATCCTCGATATGTTAGAGTTGATCCAGGGCTTTAAGGGGTCACAGTATACCTTCTTTTCAACAGTATTGTCAGCCGTTTCGCTTAGGACTCGTTGAACGAAAATGTCCCACATATTTTGGGTGCTACGGTTGTTAAGCAAAGCAGGCCAGTTGACTTCAGACAGGGCTTGGTTAAGAGCATCGTGGTTTACAATTTTGATGGTTTTAAACTTATCGGTTGTAGAACGACTATTTATATTGAACTGGAGAGAAGATAAAAGTGAACAGTGGTCAGACTTGCCAAAAGGTGGCAAATAATCTAAATTAGAAACAAAGTCCGCGTCGTTAACGAATATCAAACCCAGAGCCCTAGGCGTCTGTCCTTCCCTGAATCTCGTTGGACGATCAACAAGTTGAGATATGCTAGAGTTGCGTAGCAAGTCGATGTAAGCAGCAGAAGAAGAATTGCTTTCAGGAATGGTTGACATAGGCCAGCTAATGTCACGTAGATTGAAGTCACCAGCTATGAAAAGGTTGGTGTTTTTATTTAAGAGATCTGAAATGAGACTGCACAGGTGTGTGTCTCCCAAACAGGGCCGTGGCCGATATATGCAGCCTATCGTGAAGCTGAAATTTGGGCACCTCAATTCCAAAAATAGATTGTCAATGCCATCGAAAGGACTGAAAGAGGGAGATACCGAGAAAGCCGACGCGATTTCCGTGCGAACATAAATGCATACTCCACCAAAACAGATGATATAAATCAAAAGATATTTGTAACATAACCTCAAAATCGAGCACTGACACGGAACAGTAGAAAACTATGAAAATCAAGGAGGCCATACAGACGTCCTACAATAATAAATTGTAGGAATGACTGACCCTTACACTTAGCTTTCGCTTATCTGTGTAGATTCCGTATTTAACTGACTAACGATTTCTGATTTGAAGGACGAAATTCAATAGAATCCGATCGATCCTCTTACAACAAAATCTCAAGTGCTTTCTGACATCAGCCAAGCCCGTCAAAATTCCCAACTGTATCGCGTCTGGTTTATAATCTGGGAATCCCGTTCGGTCTGAATTGACATATATGTTGAATTTAAATTTTTGTTAATGAACCTCGCTTCGCGCGCCGCTCGTTCTCATCATAATAGCCGGTGATGGACACGAAAAATCCGGTTTCGCAATATTGCAAATTGTAGTTTCCAACAGGCGCAGGTAGAAAACAATAATGTCGATGACCGGTTCACCGAGTGTGATCATTGACTTTGATGACGAAGCATTCACTTCAAAATCAACAACTAGCAGTACGCGACATGATGAAAAGTACTGTAATCGCGGAAAAATTTCGGAAATGAAATATTATGCGTTTTTTGGTTGGGTAAACCGGGATAGATGCCCCACTTTTTGAAATATTTGCCTAATTTTAAGACTATTAACTTTATACAAATAAATTCTATGAATGTAGATAGTTCAATCTCTTATGTTGAATAACTATCATCATTTTTCAATCTATCATTTACAGATTTCGCAGTAATCCACTTTTCGTGGAATTTCTTTTTTTGAGGATAGATGCCTATCTATGTCAACGCCAAACAAAGTGGCGTGCACGTCATCAAGGTGGGTGTGTTGAAAAATTTACATTGTTGCCAAACTTTTTGTAAAATAATAAAATTTATTATTTACATATCTAGGTTTATAAGCAATATTAACCTCAAATGAGAACAAAAATAATAGTATAATAAAATTATAGATCTGTACTTGCATAATCATTAAGTATGACAATTATTGATCAGATGACACTATGAAACTACCATATTTAATTGATAGCTTAAAGGTACTGAATAAAAATCCAAATGGGGTCCTCCAAATTTTATGCATGGTATTTATTTTACAGAATTCATACAGAAAAATGCATTCTAAAATTAGGTAAGCTACTGGTGTAAGCTTTTTCTGTACAATAAAGTTAGTCGGAGTTTCTTTCTTCAGCGCTGTCTGAATCTGAATCTTCATCACTCTCAAAGTTGATTATTAAAGGTTCGATGTCTGGTCGATCAAAAATTCGCTCTCTTTCATACCATTTAAAAATTTCTTGCTCAGTATGTCGAACACTATTTTTCCACATGTCTGGGGTAACCGTTTGTAGAGCCTCGTTCCACATATCCAAACAGTCTTTTTCACTGTTACCATCTCTACCAATATGTCTGTTATAGTAACCTTTTGCTATGCCCCAAATTAACTCAATAGGGTTAAATATACAATGGTAAGGAGGCAGACGAAGAACTTTGTGCCCATGTTGTTCCGCCAATTCATCAATCACGTATATTTTAGGTGGTTTGTTTCTAAAAAAGCAGTTATTTTAAGAATAGGAATAAACAAAAGAAATATAAACTGTCGACCAAAATATATATAATTAAGAAGCATTATGTACCGAGCAACAATACTCAATAGCTCTGTTTTAAACATTGTGTTTAAAAATGGTATGTTTTGATTTGTCAACCAGTCTTGGATATTTTTTTTTGTCCATGCATTGTTGGGCACTTTGTTCAATATCATGCTGTGATAAGGGGCGTTATCCAGTATAATCATAGATGGACTCTCCAATTTTTCTAATAACTGATGTTGAAACCATTTCAAAAAATTGTCCTGGTTCCTCTCTCCATGGTAATCGCTCAATTTTGTTTTCGAAGAAAATATCGCTTCACTACCCTCAATAAACCTATTTTCATTTCCAGCATGTAATATAATAATAATAAAATATATTAGTTTTAAATTTTATAGTGCAAATTGTGTAAAAGTACATACCTTTTACCATCTGTTTTAATAGCTTTCACGCTTTTTTGGTTTCCATTTTGCCAAGAGCGACCTGTGGTCCCATTTTGAAATATCCAAGTTTCATCGAGGAAGACAAACTGGTATAAGGCCTCAACCTTGGCTTGATTGTATTGCCTTAGAGATTCCACCCTTTTCAAAGCTATACTTGGTAGTTCCATGAGCCCTCGTTGCGGATTGTCCTTAAGCCACTTAAATCCAAGATCTCTAAGCAACCGCCTTAAAGACGTGGCACTACCATCAAATAATGCCCTATCTCTTAATCGAGACCATAAAGTTTGTATCGTAACTTGTTCTTCTGAAACCATGTGTAATATGACATTATAATTTAGTTAACAAATTAATGCAAATTTCTGATAAGTTATTATAATAAGATCTTACTTTTGTGATACATATTATAGATCACTTCTCGAATGGCACTTGTATCCAATGTCGCTGTGTTGGTTACACGTTTAATATAACTCCGCTTTTTGTTGGGCGATTCTAAATTTGCATCACTTTTCACACCCTCGGAAATACGACTAACTGTCCTTAAACTAATTTTTAAAGCAGCAGCAACACGCTACAAAAAATGAAATAAAATTTCACTATTATTAATATACATTACATATAATTATTAGTAACCTACCTCTTGAACAGCATTTAAAGGCAACAAAGGCCCGTTGTTGTCCCTTTCTTGCTCAAAGTAGTGCATTAACGAGTCCACGAGTTCCTTACACCGACTATTTAACTGTTTGGGCATCTTTATATACCAAAATTGCCTTTATCTACTCGTAAAATGAATAATTTTGTTTTGAAACAAACAGTTGTTGATTTACAGTATGCGGGGCCAAAGGATTTATAAAGATTTGAAATGCCACAAATTGATTCAGTGTCAAAATTAATACAAATGTCAGTTCACAGTTTAAATAAGTTTCAAGGTGACAATGTGTCAACGCTGCGAAATCGGTTTAGTGCGTTTACATGTCGATAAGTGATTGGAGCGTTTGCAAAACATTTTATTTCGCATAAATTTATCAGAAAGCAACTTATGTGATATTTTAATAACAATTTTTATATGACTATTAACCATAATAAGAGAGTAATGACCATTTTACAATTTATATATCACATTAATATGAAACTGCAATAGAGCAATTGTTTGTGATAGAAACCTAGGCATTAGGTCGGGGAATTTTTATCGTGATGACGTGCACGCCACTTTGTTTGGCGTTGACTATATATGGATAGTTGCTCCGCCATGAAAAAACTAAAAAGGATAGATGCCTATAGTGCAGGATAGATGCCCTTCATATCCTGTAAACAAAATACTCAATCCAAATGTTAAGAAGTTCTACTCCTAAAACAGCAGCATATTGTCTCCAAGAAACATGGGTCATAATAATGAAAACATTTTGTTTTTATTTAATATTTTTATTGTTATAATTAGAAGAAAATATTAATATCACACAAAGTAGGAACCCTTATTAAATATTTTAGAGGGCTTGTTTAATTAAGATATAAATTATCAAGTTTGAACATTCATAATCATATTTTTGGGTAAAATCAACTTTACAAGCATTTAACCAACAAAACACTTGAATTCTAAATTGTTATAAACTATTCGTTCCTATATTACGTATAGTATCAGTATAAATCTTCAGCTTGTCTGATAGATAGTTCCGGATTTCGTTCAGTAAAACTTTTGAACCATGCGCCTCCAGCCATTTCATTATCGTGGTCGAAATTATGTTTTAGATTTAGGTTTTCAGCAAATTGATAAGCTAACATGCGTGTGGCTTGCTATTTGGAGGAAATCCCGCCTCACCAACTTTAAGAATGTGTTTTACTAGCCTCTTCACGTTGTCAAAATCTAAAACAGGATGCTTTCCTAAAACAAATAACTATCTTTAGTAAATACAGGGTGGTCCATAAGTCGTTTGAAATTTCAAATTTGAATAAAATTTAACGGGTGAGCGTGAGCGGCGCGGGCGAGGTGGGGGCAGTATCTTCAGTGTCTGGGAATTCAGTCGCCATAGAGTGTTTCACTGGAGCGGATCGTGCTTTTTGTGTGCGCGCGTTTTATCAAAATAATGATTCGGCAACCATTGCGCGGCGTAAATATCGAGAATACCACAATTTACACAATTTTACAAAGTGTCCAACAGCTCAAACGATTAAGAACTGGGTTGCTAAGTTCGAAGAGACTGGTTCGACGTTAGATAAACAGCGGTGGGGTCGACCAAGGACAACTCGTATTGAAGAAAACATCAACATTGTGGCACAGTCTGTTCGTCAAAATCCTACTCAGTGTACTCGTAAGCGTTCCAGTGCACTAAACGTACCCAGAACATCTTTACAGCGGATTTTAAGGAAAGATTTACGTCTGCACGCTTACAAAATTCAGTTAGTGCAGGAATTAAAAGATAATGACGCTATTCAGAGACTAAACTTTGCGAATGAAATGTTGAATCGATTTTCTTCGCTCAATAATGTATTGTTCTCGGACGAGGCTCACTTCCATTTAAACGGGCATGTAAATAAACAAAATTGCCGTTATTGGAGCCCCGAAAATCCAAGGCGTAAGCATCAGAAGCCCTTACACAGCCCTAAAGTTACAGTTAGGGCTGCTATGTCAGCGCATGGCATCGTAGGCCCTTATTTTTTTGAGGACGACAGAGGTCGCGCATTAACTGTTACTTCGGAGCGGTATGTAGCAATGATAGAAGAGTTTTTGACACCAGCGTTGCAGAATTTTCCAGGCTATAATACGCAGACCTGGTTTCAACAGGGCGGAGCAACTGCCCACACCTCCAACACTTCTATGCCCGTCGTCTGTCAACTTTTTCCCAGCAAAGTAATTTCTCGAAGAGGAGACATTTCCTGGCCACCACGTAGTCCAGATTTGACCCCAATGGACTTCTTTTTATGGGGCTACCTCAAGAGTAAAGTGTACGACACCAGTCCGCGATCAGTTGATGTCCTGAAAGAAAATATCCGAAGAGAAATGGCAAGCATTACAGTGTTGACTTGCCGCGCAGTCATCGACAATTTTAGACGTCGTTTATATGAGTGCCGTGATCGTAATGGATTGCATTTAGACGATGTGATTTTTAAAACATAATTCCCATTCAATAAAGATGATAACAAAATATAATAATTCTTCATAATATAACTAGTTTGGTTTTATTCCTTTTTTTCCAGCTCAAAGGACTTATGGGCCACCCTGTATATTAGAAACTAGTGATAGCAATCAGTAAAACAAAAGTTTATGACATCTTGTACTACCTACATGATTTTTAATACATACCCATCCTCAATTTTGTTTTATTTTTGACAGCATATCGTCTTCCCAATGTCCTTGACGGAATACCAAATTGACGGGATATTTCGTTTATCCCCAATTTTTTTTGTCCATTTCATCAAAAGCTGCCTGTAGGCTTTCTGCAGTCCAACAACATACTCGAACTTGCACTCCTTCCTTTCTCTTATATTTTCGTGGCATGGTTCTGCTAAAATCAGTAAAATGTCCAAATATAAATATACGTAAATATAGAAAATATCACATAAACTAAAATACTTAAATATAATAATATGTATGTGATTATGCCATATAAGGTTTAAAGCGGGATAGATGCCCCTAAAGGCACCTATACCTCAAAAAATTAGGGCAACTATCCTCTGTGATAGGGATAGATGCCCAAGTATTTATTGAAGAAGCTTTTAAATTTGCATCCAGTATGTTATTTTTAATTGTGTCAAACAGCCGAGAAAAAGGTATAACATTTTCAGAAGACACTTTTTGATTCCACAGTTGAAGCTTTGATATAAACCCCTGAATATAATCATGATTGCTTATTATAGTGTTGTTTCTGCTCTGAAGTTTCAAGTTTAGCTCATTCAAGAAGTCAAATATGTCAGTTAAATAAGCCAACCTCCATTGAAATGTGTCGTCTTTGAACATTGTCAAGAAATCGTGTTTTTCTTTGAACTCAAGAAAAAGAATCACCTCTTCTTTCAATTCATAAAGGCGAGGCAACATGTTGCCTTTGGACAGCCAGCGTACTTCTGTATAGAACAGAACTTTGTGATCAGAATCGAGATCCTCGCAAAGTAAAGTAAATAACCGACTGTTCAAAACACTGCTCTTGCTGTAGTTTACAATCCTTATAGCCGAGTCCAAAGTCTGGCGTAATTTTTGTGGCAATCTTCAAAACTACTGAACTGAAGCTCATGTATTTTACATCATTATAAAGGGAATTGAAAGACCTTTAAAATAAGGTATCACTCGACCCCCCTTTCCATTTAAGATTTTGGGGGTGGTGGGTGTCACCCCCGCTTAGGGGGCTGCACGTGTTAACGTGATTTTTTGCCAAACTTGTGTCCCCCTCGAAAACAAAATCGACCGGTCTGAGCGTTTTTCAAAAAAAAACTGAGCTGCCAGTAAATGCGTCTGTTTCGTTTTCGATGCGCCACCCTGTATATCTTCACATGTAGTACCTGCTGTCAAAGATTGGGAGTACAAAATCTGTTCTTGAATGATATCTCCGCCAATGTAACGAACATAAACTGTTAACTGTGCACAATTAACGATGTCGGTGGATTCATCGCAACTAATGGCAAAAACTGGCGATAATGTTACTTTGTTAATTATTTGTGACTTTATGTCTGCTGCAATGTCATCGATTCTACGTTTGACTGTGTTATTCGAAAGAGAAATAGACTTCATTTTTTGCTCGCAATCTTCTCCTAAGATTATCTGCGTGGCTTTTAGGGCACATGGTTTTATTAATTCTTCACCGATAGTATGAGGTTTCTTTTGCTTTGCTATCATAAAAGCTATTTCAAATGAAGCTTTGAGATGCTGCGATACATCTGTGTGATAACTTCCCGATTTATCCAGTCTCATCCGCTTGAGTGATTCTGCTTTAGAAGACAATAAGTCTTTCGTCTTCAATACCAGAGGAGGATGTTGCTTCCAGTGCCTTTCAAGGCGATTGGGCCTCATGCTATCATTATTTAAAACTTCCATACATATCACACACACTGAGGCAATATTGTAACTCGTCTTTTCCTATAAAGGTAAATCCGAACGTAATCTTCGGAAAACTTTTTTTCGCAGCCATTCTGCACCTATAACAATAAAACAAATAAGTAATAAATAAATAAGCAAAATACCTACATGTACTTACTAATTACAGGGTGTCGGCAAAGTTGGGGATTTCCTTTACACGACGTGTAGATCTTGAAAACATAAGAAATTTTTCTTAGTACCATATACACCAATGTCTTAAGGGAACCGAGATAAAGGGCTCTGCAACATCAAAAATATCTGAATACCGTCCTGTAGCCGCGACTCGCGACATCCCCGAGTGGTACTAGGTCACTGGCTCAACCCGACGACAGAACTGGGTCGAGGTCAGTGTGTCGGGTCAGTATGCAACCTTCAACCGACGGTTACGGTCACGCATGTAGAGGTAATCGCGTAGACGAGAATCCCTTAACAAGCACTAGAGACGTGGCTAGAGAAGTGCAAGTATCAAAAACTAAAGTGCGGCAAACGCTGCGTGAAGAGGGGCTGTATCCGTTTCACGTCCAACGTGTACAAGACCTTCAACCTGACGATTTTCCAGCAAGAGTGCGGTTTTGTGAGTGGTTGTTGCATCAACATGACAATAATCCGGACTTTTTGAAGTGCATATTGGTGACAGACGAATCTACGTTCACGCGTAATGGGCTGAATAACTTTCGCAACACTCATGTTTGGTCAGTAGAAAATCCGCACGCTGTCCGTCGGGCACATTTTCAACAAACATTTTCGGTGAATGTTTGGGCTGGCATGGTGAACGGTATGCTCATTGGACCATTTATTCTCCCAAATCGGTTGGACGGGATGCAATACCTAGACTTTTTACGCAACATTTTGCCTTCCTTGTTTGCATGCGACTGCTCGGTAGCGCATCAGCTGATTTCATTTTCTGTTGGAGCGGTATGATTTCGGGCAGAGACGTACTTAGCCCTTCTCGTCAACTGGAGAGTGAGTAATTTTTCCTTTATTTTGTTTACTTGGTCGCCCTCGTTTCACTACACATTACCTTTGTTATTTCAAGGGTAGTTGTTTCTGAAAAGGAAAACCCCAACTTTGCGGACACAATGTATATGCCCATTATTTTATCTTAATAACGTAACGTATTCTTCAGTATATGGTATTGGCCACCGAGAGATTTATATTTTTGTAGGCAGGTTGACGTTATAATAGACATTTTAAATACATTTGGAATCAATATTAGGTACTTGAAGTTCGTTGTTTCAAAATTATTTCGCCACGTTGGTTTGATTGTGATATGGTAAAAAAGATCTATGAACGCGTCTCCACTCAATCAACAATTTAGTAAATTAAATAAAAATGGTAACTGAAGTTTGTAAATACACAAATTTACCTTTTAACAGTGAGACACAATAAATTGACACACTCAAACAGATTTCTCAACAAAACATTTACATCGAAACATCAAATTTTTCGCAAGTTTGCGCGAATGAATGGCACACATGCTCATCCGCGTCTGGTAGGTACACAATTGTTTTCTAAGTGATGAATGTTAAGCGGAGCGCGGCGGGGGTTCGCCCGGATTTCATGTTGTGACTTGTCGAAACTTATATAAACTGCGATTGGCGACGCCGGGGTTTGAAACAGCGGTTGACAGAATAAGTGAATATGATATTTAATTTCTAATTTTATGCGTGTAAATTAAACATTACATTGTAATGTTGTTTGTTTATTTTTTGTTGACATCTCTCTATGCCCCCCTTGGGAGGCGCCCCCCCCCTGGTTGAGAACTCCTGTCTATCTGGACTAGCAATAATTGCAACTCCCTTTTTCCTACCCATCTGGACATCTAGTGATATCGGGACATCTTATTCCACCTAGGAATAATTTAAGGATGAGGCACCAGCCCAACATCGGAAGTTCTCTATGGAAGTCGTAGTGTTCGTCTTTTGGCTGCGTTTCTATTTCTGGACTCGCTGAGCGGTCAAATTGTCTCGCAAAGACATTTTTAGGTGATGCGTCGTCGGCGTCGCATGCCTGGACTTGGGAAAACCAGACTGGTCTGGCACGTCGAACGCGATGATGACGGTAGATTCCGCATACTTTCAACGTTCAGCTGAAGTGTGGGCGGAGTTGCCAAATTGGGATTTCGCGTCGCTCGTAAGTGACTATGCAGTTGCGTATTTTACGCAGGAAACATTTTTTGGTGACAAAAGAAAGTAACCTTTAGGCATAAGACCGTGAGGCAGGTGCTCTTGCCTCAGTGGAGATTCCTCCTGTACTTTCTTGTCTCTTTCAGATATCTCACCAATCCGGCACGTTTCCAGAAAACTGGAAATTTGCACATTTCCAGCTTTTTGCACAAGGGAAACAAATTTACGGAGCCCTGAATGATAACGTCTGCGAAAGCGATCTGCATACACTCGAAGCGTCGGTAACGTTTTGAAGACACTCATCATAAATTAATATCATGGTTCAAGGAAACTGGAAACTTGCACATTTTCAGCTGGTCTAAAAAAAAAAAGGATCCAAGATCGATCCTTACAACTACATGCCTACAGCTCTGCTTTCTGTTATGAGTAAGGTGCATAAATTGGGAGCTTCTGGAACGTCATAGCGATCCACGGTGGACCTCCTAGCTTTCGTCACGAAACTGTGTAGTAAACTCATACAATCCTGTACAAGGAAACTGGAAACTTGAGTAATGTTATGAGTAAGGTGCATAAATTGGGAGCTTCTGGAGTACCTTGAATTTCACAGCGATCCACGGTGGACCTCCTAGCTTACGTCACGAAACTGTAGTAAATTCATACAATCATGTACGAAAGCATTCGAAGCTGCCCTTTTAGGCGAACTTCCAGCTTTCTGCACAAGGTAAACAAATTTACGCGGCCCTGAATGATAACGACTGCGAAAGCGATCTGCATACTCTCGAAGCCTCGGTAACGTTTTGAAGATACTCATCATAAATTAAAATCATGGTACAAAGAAACTGGAAACTTGCACATTTTTAGTTGATCCCAAAAAAAGGATCTAAGATCGATCCATACAACTACAGGCCTACAGCTCTGCTTTCTGTTATGAGTAGGGTGCATAATCTGTGAGCTTCTGGAGTACCTTGAACGTCACAGCGATCCACGGTGGACCTCCTAGCTTACGAAATCTTATGCGAAAGCGTTCGATGCTGCCCTTTTAAGCAAACTTCCAACTTTTTGCACAAGGTAAACAAATTTACGCGGCCCTGAATGATAACGTCTGCGAAAGCGATCTGCATACACTCTAAGCCTCGGTAACGTTTTGAAGACACTCATCATAAATTAAAATCATGGTACTAGTTCGGTATTGCTATTCGAGTGTACCGTTTCTGTTGTTTCGAACCGATTGGTAAATAAATGATTTCTTGACCTGTGCTGCCGGTGCCTGGGTTGAGTACTGACGTACGTCATGCCTTCTCACTGTTGATCTGATCGCGACATTTTAAGACTGGTGTATGTGCTGCTAGGAGAAACGGCTAATTGTTTCTGCCATGTTTTGTATCTCCGAACTAATCGGCTCTGATTTTCGTTTATCGATCAACGAATCATTTTTCCGATGATTGAACGTACAATGTTTGTTTGTGTAAAAATCGTCACACTTTCATCGTCCAACCAAAAATATGAACCGACGCCAATGTTTAAGCACGCGGTCAGGGAATCCCGATACGCTGAACGAGCACACGCGTGGACTTTCGTTTGATTCAATAAAAATCGCTAGGTTTTTCGCCGAATTGACAATGAAGATTGCTCAACCACAGCTAAACCACGTACCTATTAAATGCACTTCGTTAATGGGTAAATATACTACGGAATTAGTTGCATTCGGTAATATGCTATATTTGTTCTGACGTTATTTCATCCAAATAAAAGATATACAGGGTGGGTGTAACTGTGAAGTGGCTGTATCTTGGGTTAATTAATTCTTGAGAACGATGTCTGGTAGACGTCTCAGGGCGCTCCACTACACTTTCACGAACTCTCTCGATATTTTCTGGGGTACGAACAGCTGGAACATGGCCCGACCTTGGCAAGTCTTTAACTTCACCTGCTTTTTCAAATTTCTGCACCAACTGATGAATGCTGTTGACACTGGACACATTATTTCCACCGAAATCTTGTCGTAGCTTCCGATTCGCTGCAACAATCGACTCATTCGTTACCGGCTGACACATTGACTGAATACAACTGAATAAAATTGTAGTAAAAACATCGTGATAAGCGTTTCAAATTCTTTCGCTTTTTTGTTTCCGATGCGATGAACCGATAAGGCGGATTATATCCGTTGTTGCCAAACACGAGCACATAATATTATTATTGAGACAGGGCGGTACTCAAACTTCTAAAGGGCTATAACTTTGTTACTTTAATTTTACCAGAAAAATGTTAAAGGAAAAAAACATTTCTTTTGATCAGATCTACTCACTGTTAAATAAATGACTCAACATCGAAGTCACCCTGTATATTGACCACCCTGTATCATGCTTGCTAGCTGTAACCGCGACTTCGTACCAGGATTGCGACGATTTAAATCAATTGGTTTTTTTCAATTTTAATCGTCATTTAAATCAAATTATAAATTGCTGCAAAAAGCAGGTCGCCGAAGCAAATGACTGAAATAACTCATCAGGAAATTAAAAAAAAAGGCGTCAAGTAGATTGACTCTATACTTCCTACGCATTCGTTGGAGCAAAGAGATCATTTAAGAGGTTTCAAAAGGCGGAATCTAATCGTCACTTAGGTATACTTTATCTGAAGTCACTTGAAACACTGTGAAATACCGGGTGCGTTTTATATGTCTATATTTAACACGCTCTGTTGCTGCAAAAATCGCCAAATTTCGCAGGAAATATCCCCCCCCGTATAAGAGATCAAAGGCAGTTCCACCGGTCCACGTGGAGTAAAGCACGCCTATGCGTGGACATAGCCAATGAGAAAGCGTGTATTTCAGAGCTCGGAACAAGTGCAGGTGGCTACTGAAAATTGAAACAGTTTAGCCAGTGCCGTGTAGCGGTGAATAAACGTGTTTTCTTTAGTCTGGCCGTGTTTTTTCATAGATTTTATTAGTTTGTGTGTTTTTGACTTTTGAATACTCAGTTTACTTGTTGATTTAATTGTTGTGTTGATTGTTCTTGTGTGTCCTAAATATGGCTCTTTGGAGACCTTGGGAAAATGCTCCAAGAAACGAGGAGATGGTTGACGAACCTGTGCAGGCAGAATTCTTTCATAAAGATTTAGAGGAACAGACCCAAAGAGTAATCCTAAATATGCATGATTGTCTGAAAAACGAAAATCCAAATGCTTAGACTCACTGCACTGTATTGTAAAACTGTGTGGTTTTCAATACAAAAAATTAGATAAAAGAATGGTGATTATGGAGTCGTCTCGAATCGTTGAATTGCGCCAAGAATTTTTGCACAAAGTTAAAATCTATAGAGAGCAGAAAAGAAATCTGATTTACCTGGATGAAACGTGGTATGATACCCATGATGTTGTGCAGTACGGCTGGGTTGACGACAGCAACAAGTGCATTTTAAATGCACCATGCAACCGTGGAAAACGAATCATTATTCTCCATGCTGGCAGTGAAAATGGATTTATACCTAATGCCTTGCTGTTATCTGCCAAAAATATCAAAGAATCATGTGCCGACTATCATGAGGACATGACCTCCGACTTATTTGAAAAGTGGATAGAGCAGCAGTTAATACCAAACATTTCCCCAAATTCAGTGATTATTATGGACAATGCGCCATACCATTCCCGACAGAAAAACAAAATTCCGAATACAGGCACAAAAAAACAAGACATTATTGATTTTATGAAGGAAAAGGGAATGGAAATACGACAAAAATCAACCAAAGCCATATTCTTGGATCTTATTAAAAGACAAAAATTTGAAAAAGAGTATGTTGTTGACAATCTGCTTCAGCAAAATGGCCATGAAGTATTACGTCTACCTCCCTATTACTGCATTTTTAACCCGATTGAGTTGGTCTGGGCTGCTTTAAAAAAAAAGTAAGAAAACATAATCAGACCCATCAATTAAGTGAATCGCTATTGGCCACAATAAGAGATGCAGTATCTCATATTGCTGCCACAGACCTATGGAAGCAGTGTTCTAGGCATATTATTGAAAAAGAAAATGAATATTGTGTTTTGCCTCCTGTAAATGCCGTTGTAATTCCTCTACAAGATGACTCTAGCGACAGCTCCGAAGGCGAGGATGATATATAAATACCTATAATGTAAGTCTTTATATACCTTTTTATATACCTACCTGCTATGTAAATATTTGCCTATGTCAAACGTTGGAATTCTGTAATTTTTCCATTTCTTAACTTTCAGTCAACATAAATTAAACTCCCAATATAAGTATTTTTTATCCCAAATCAAAAAAATAAGAAGATAGTAAAATCCATTTATTGTGATATAAAAACATTATTATTATCGTTCTAAATAAATGCCGCACGCCTATGATACGTCATGAAATTACAAAGGACGCGCCGACAAAAGGTTTTTATGCTATTTCAAGTGACTTCAGATACACCATACGATAAATCTGCTGCCTTTGCATATCAAAGTAGATAAAGCAAATCTATCGTATTTCAGTTTCCATGGCAGATGTAGGGGAAATACTATTATGTTGCAAAGTCATTTCGAGTGTTATAAGCACATTGTGCATCGGACTTTGACCATTTCATTTTGATCAAAAAAATAACGTTGTAATCAGAAGATCTCGATTTTATCGAGTAAAAAAAACAAATGTTTTTTGTAACACTGTGTCGGACGCTAAAAGATTGTTAAAATCGGGGGGCATTTAGGAAGCATCTGTTTAGGTGCGGGGAGCGCTGTCCAGGACAGCATGCAAGGGGGGGGTTACCGGCGGCGATTAAAAACTGTAGAGTAACGGGAGGGAACAAGAAGATACAATTTTCAAAGACGTTGCTTGAATAGATCCATTTTTTTCATTTCCCCGCAAACGAAGGATGCCGATTGCAAAAGCAATTCATCGCAGTTTAAACTGATTGTTCTTATGGGCCCCGGATACGTTAAACATTCTAAACAATTCGTTGTTTTTAAGAGTATATCCGCTTGGTGAATATAAAGTGGGTTGAAAAATTGTTGTTGTCTGAGATCAGTAAGTTCAACAAACGTACAATCTACATCTAAATAATTAAAATAGCACTATTAGCAAAGGAGATATCAACAGATTTTGCGTCGTTAAGCTAGCTTACTATTAGCGGTCTATCAAATTTTGTAACAAAAATTGGGAAAGAATTTGAACATGGTGACCATCAGTAGCGCTCTCAGTCCTCATCTAAGTCCTATCAATTTCTTTACTTTCCCGAAAATTAAAAACAGACTGCGTGATCAAAGGTTCCAGTCACCAGAAGAAGCAGTTGACGCATTCAAAAATGCCGTTTTGGATGTGCCAGCAAACGAGTGAAATAAGTGCTTCGAAAATTGGTTCGAGCGTTTGCAGATGTGTAATCTTCGTGGAGAATACTTCGAAAAACAATAAAGTCATTTAAAACTACCTACCGTGTTGTTTTATTTCCATAAGCAAAACTTAAAATACATCCCTCGTATGCTTTTTGGATTTTATATGACATGTACAGTGCAGCGAAAACCCAAAGTTCAAAAAGTTCGCCAATTTTGATCAAGGTTGAAATGACTTCAAAAAAATTTATCTCAAAAGACTCTTCAAGGTCTTTAATTTTAATTTAGATCAAAATTCAAAAAATATAATTTTTAACTGAATTTTTAAGCATTTTAAACGCCCGCAGGTTGACCCAGAAGACATTTAAACAATTTTTTTCAATAAATTCCAATTTTTTTGTCCGTATGATTTTTGTCCTGTTATTTTGATCATTTTGTTCGAAAAAGTCTTCTATTAACTTTTCTCTGAAGCTGACCATTTGCGAGTTAAAAGAGTTTTAACGTCGGAAAAGCCCTAAAAAAGGGGCATATCAAATGCTAAAAAATAGTTGAAAATCATAATGTTTTGGTATCTAAATTAAAGTTTAAACCTTGCTCTACAGGACCCCGATGAGTATTTTGAGATTACACTATTTTAAAGCGATTTTAAACCTTGTTTGTTAGGCCAAAATTGGCGAAAAACCATAACACTCGTTTCCGTTGAAGAAGTGCAGTTTACTTGCGCCATTTTTTTTTGTTTTTATTCCGAAGTAATTACGTTTTTTGTTCTTGTGTTATTGCTGATATACTATACAAGAATTGGCATAGAATCGAGACATTCTGATAACTGCTATTTCTCGTCATCAGTAAAATATCCGTTTTGTTTTATTTATTGGCTTTGGGACTGTGGTCCATGCATCCAGTCACTAGGATAAATTATTGATACTATTAATAATAACAGTGATCGACAGCCAAAAAATATCCTAAATAAAATCAACAAAATATTACTACTTTTAATGTGCTAAAACCGGAATGAAACTTATTTTTTCAATATTAGTTCAAGTTTTAGAGATACGGTAATTATATGTGTTCCTACTGTGACAGTTTAACATACTGTAATTCACAAGAATGCACGTGCTACATTTTTATATTCAGCAAGGAAAGATGATGTAATCGGCATGATTGTGTTACGTTATACATACGTGTACATTATATTTTTTATATTAGCCATTTTTTCCTCAGTTGGCTGACAGTGTTCATGCAAGATTTCTCGAAAGTGTGTAAACAATCCAGATCAGTTTTGTTACGTGTGTGGTGATGTGACTTTTGCGTCTCAGAGACGGTCTATTACTCCACTAATAACAAAGGCATATCAGCTTTATTTCGGTTGTAAACTAGGTGATCAAGACAAACAGTGGGCACCCCACATCTGCTGTAATACATGTGCTTCAAGTCTGAGGAGCTGGTTAAATGGCAAAAAACGGTCTATGCGCTTTGCTGTCCCAAACATACCATCTCCGATGAGACCTGTGCCTCACAGTGACGAAAATCCTATTACAAAACCCCCAGAATCCTACACTTGCGAATCAGAAAACGAATCAGATCATGGCGATCGAGTGATTCGTCAGGAAGAAGATATGCCATCAACGTCAAGAGATCCTGATTTTATACCGAGCACGTCATGCCACCAACCGCACAAAATAACAGTCAGAATTAAATGATCTTGTAAGAGATTTAGAACTTCCAAAATGTAAGGCAGAGTTACTTGGATCAAGACTGCAGCAGTGGAACTTGCTAGAAGACGATGTTTCGGTATGTGTTTTTCGTAAACGCCACAAAGACTTAGAACCATTTTTCAATATGGAGAATAACTTGGTTTTCTGCAGTAACATTAATGGCTTACTGGCGGCTTTAAATATAAACTATAACCCAGAAGAATGGAGATTGTTTATAGACAGTTCAACATTGAGTTTAAAGGCAGTGTTATTGCATATTGGAAATATTTTACCATCTCTTCCTGTAGGGTATGCAGTTCACATGAAAGAATCATATGACAACATGAAGTACCTATTGACATGCATAAAATACGATGAGCACCAATGGCATATTTGTGGCGATTTGAAAGTTGTTGCACTTTTACTTGGGCTGCAGCTAGGCTACACAAAGTTTTGGTGTTTTTTGTGTGAATGGGACTTCATTACACCAGACAAAACTGGCCTGTTCGTCAATTCCTAGAGCCAGGTCAAAAAAATGTACAGCATATGCCATTAGTAGATTCGAAAAAAAATTTATTACCACCACTGCATATCAAGTTGGGCCTAATGAAAAACTTTGTCAAGGCATTAGATAGAGATGGGTCAGCTTTTCAATACCTGCGTCAGAAATTTACAAGACTAAGTGAGGCAAAGGTTAAAGAAGGTATTTTTGTTGGGCCACAGATACGAAATATTTTGAAAGATACACAGTTTGAAAACACTTTAACAGGTATTGAAAAAACTGCTTGGAATGATTTCCGTCTGGTGGTCACTAATTTCTTGGGAAATAGAAAAGCTGATAACTATAAAACCCTTGTCAAAAATATGCTGTCATCGTATCAAAAGATGGGCTGTAATATGTCTCTTAAGATATATTTCCTACACTCACACCTGGACTTTTTCCTGACAATTGCGGAGCCGTAAGTGATGAGCACGGCGAACGTTTTCATCAGGATATTTCAACAATGGAAAAAAGGTACCAGGGAAAGTGGAATTCTTCCATGCTTGCAGACTACTGTTGGACTCTTGCTAGAGATGCTCCAGAAACGATCCATAAAAGAACAGCAAAAATACAGCGCATATAGTGATTCTTATAAGTATATGAATCTTGTTACTTTTTTTATTTCATTGTCATTTTTGGATTCAGCGCCCCAAAATGAACAAAGAAGTACACTTTTCCCACAAGATACAATTAAAAAACTAAAATTTGTTGTCCAGTGTAATGGTTGTTTGTATATGTATAAAAACTTAACGACGGTGAAACAAAGATAGAAGCTGAGCGAGGAGGATGAAGCGGAGACACAAAGCTTATCGCCAAGAGGACTATCATGACATTTCGTACACACAACACAAGCCACGGTAGAGATGGTTATAACACATAGGAATAAACACGAGGAACCAACAGCTAAATTAGGAAACAACAGCTAAATTCTGACGTTTGTCCCTTTCAGAAAATTGATAATTCTTCGCATCACTTTAGCATCAAAATTGTCAACCATATTGAATATATAGATGAGGCATATCTTCGTATTTTTTCACGGAAGTGTGCCCGCTGTCGAGTATCTTTTTCTGACATTAAAAAAATATGTGATCAAGAGTCTGTATCAATAATACCAATTCTAGCTAAGACTGCTGGAAAACAGCCTTGTTCAAATCTCAGACGGCAGTACGTTCTGATATATTTTCTTGGCATGTTGATGGCGTATACATGGAGATACAGGGATTCCATTTTGTATCACACAATATTATAAAAGTTTAGTTGATTCTTAGGCTGTACGGTTATTCTGGAGAACCGGTCTGAAATAGGAAGTTCATGTTTCATCTCGTTAGAAGACAAATTATATTGACTTATGGTGAATTAACCTCGCGATTTTTTTCCAACGACAATCTATCAATTGCAAAATGTGAATGGCGACGTTTCAATGAAAAACAGAATGTACTGTAATGATATGTTAGCATTAAAATCATCTGTTTTCCTCTTGTGATAGGATTTTCCGATATATTTCAAGGACAAATAATATTGTGCAATGTACAGACCTGTTGACAGTAGGTAATGTAAATTGTATCTACTATTGTTATTCATAGACATTTTCCTACAGTTTTGGAAAAAATATTTAATATTTGTTGCTCAATGATCATGATACTAAACACGAGAAGGTATGCTACAAACTGTGTGACGACTCCTAATCTGTCTGTGTGACGATCCCATGTTTCAGTCATGGCCCCTTATCTCTTGCCAAAGGATGATAACTCGGTATCGTTCCACCACCAAGTGGCTTTCATGTTACCCTAACGTTGTTGCACATGTCGAAATGTTTACGTACTGCCCTTGTAACAAAATAAAAAAATGGTAGACGGTCGTACTTTTTCACATTTATCGTTTCTATTATCATCGTCTTGTATCTTATACCTGTTACGACCAGAAATTAGCTATATCTTGATAAAGTAGGTTAATACAACATTTTTCTTATTTAGAATAATAACTTTATAACAGTGCGTAAAAATATTGAATTTTATTTTTATCGCAAAACACCTCTCTTGTTCTAATGGTTCTGTGATGAAGGATCTCCATTTCTTCAAAGGTCATTGCGAGGATGTTGTTGATGTTTCTGTTCGACAATAGAGGCCGTGCGTTATGGTCAACGTAAGGTATGGCCACGGAACGGGAATTGTTTCGTTATAGAATTGTCGTTGTCATAATTTTTTGTAATTTCCGTGGACATTAAATACGAGAGCTGAACGTGGCTTGATACTACAGGTGCTCTCGTGTAGCATTTCAGCGGCCATAACCTGCTTTAGTGAAACATTTTCACACCTAGTGGCGAGATTTGCAGGTTGTGGACATTTTCATAAAAATCGGCCTCCATTGGTGACATTTGTTGTCGAGCCCCACGCTTAAACCGTGTTATCCTGTCTATATTTCTAGTTATATTCTGCCTCTATGATTGTGGGGATTGATCTTGATCCCTCTCATCAATGCCACTGTACTTCGCACATAAAATTATTTATAAATCGTACGATGTCTCATACCGTCATGTGATAAATTCTAAATCGAAAACGTAGTGTTCCGACAAAAATAAGAATTCCTTTATACTCGCTGCAAAATCATGAGTTATTGGCAACGTACCCGCATTCTTACGGACTCAAAAATAAACCAAAGTGTATTTTCGGACTGGTGCTAGCCGCAGAAGAGCTACATTTATCGAGAATTTCGAACGAAAATAGCCGGGAAAATAATTATTCCGGGGTGAATCAGACCTATTTGTAAATAAATATGTTGGGATAAACGACTCAGGGTGTTTTATTTACGTATCTACGCGCTGTAGCAAAATAGTTCATAAAAATAGTAAATCTCAATAAGATTTACTGCCATTGACTGACTAGCAGATAACCACCATATACTGTATTTCAGCGTCCAAAAAGGGATAGCATTACGTTTGAATTTTCTCGACTTTAGATATATACATAACATATAAAGGATACCAGATGATACAACCATTTCAAGTAAACTGAAATGAAGTATAGTAACTTTAACCTTGTTAGTAAGAGATTGTCTAATAATGAAAGCCTGATTTAATTAATTGATTTAAGTGTGTTGAAAATCACAGATTTGAAGTGATAGTAATGCTTAAGACCTTTGCTTCCTGAACTCTGTTAAACTTGTGATTGTCCAGTGTGTATCATCATGTAGTATGATATTCTGACTCCTGGCAGTGGACATTACTTTACACTTGCTGGGATCAAGCATCAGATCATTATTCTGGCACCAGTCAAGAATGTTGTCTAAATTTTCCTGCAAAAGGTCTAAGCTGTCTTGTCCACGGATTACTGAGTCAATTTTCAGGTCTTTTAGTTTCCTATTTTCATATCATTAACAAACATTAAAAATAGTAGGGGTCCCAAGTTAGTACCTTGTGGCACTCCCGTTGTTGGCGTGTATGATTCTGATTTGAAGCCGTTATATTGCTCACATTGAACGCGATCAGATAAATATGAACGTAAAAATATCAAGCCCTCAGACAATCCAAATTTATGCACTTTTTTAAGCAAAAAAAAATCACGAAACAGCGCCTTAGGTATATGAGACACAAACCTTTTCAAAGTGTATATAGTAAATAGAGAAACAGCTGTGACAGATTCTCTTAGATCTCTACGGTATCTCATTTCATCTCGGATAATTTTTTGGACGCGGCAATATACCATTAGGATGGCTATGTTTTGATAGAATATCTTAATTAATGATTATGAGGTATTATTTGAAAGGGAAGGAATGTATTGACTGTATACCCAGAATATGTACCTACCGTTAATGAAGTATTTTCAATAACAAAAGCATGGTTTTTAAAACGATTCATTCAGCTTTCATTAGCAGGGCTAACCTCAAATGTCTCTTCCAGGTCAGACCTGCCTGCACGTAGCCGTCGCCCAAGAATCGCTGACGTCAGCCCGTCTTCTGCTCGAACGCGGCTGCAACCCGAACGCCCGCGACGGTTTCAGCGGCATGTCTCCCCTCCACTACGCCGCGCATCTGCAGAAGCCAATCATGGCCGAGCTGCTGCTCAAGGGCGGAGCTAACCGGGAGGCGGAGTCATACGCCGGCCTATCAGCGCTAGAGGAAGCGGCTAGGGCGGGGCAATTGAGCCAGGAGGTTAAAAGGGTGTTGCTCGCAGCCGGAGTGCCATTGGAGATCGCGCAAAGCGACGATGATGAGGAGATGGACGAGGACGATGACGATGTTGCAGATCAGGTAGGTTCGCCGAGTTCTTTTAGAGAATTTCAGCTCATTTTATTTTTTAGCTTTTTACCTTCAACTTGAAGTGATACAAATATTGATGGAATTTAACTCAGCTAAAAATTTGGGAGTAGATAATTCTGTATAAATTGATAAGAACTTTGCGTGTGAAGTGCATAGTCGCTATTTTTTATTAAAAATTTTGATGCGGTGCAACTTTCCACTTATGATTTCCTTGTTGTTTCAGCTGGCTTTTGACAGCAACAAAGTATTCAACGCACCGTTGGTGAATGCCAGCGCTTAAGGAACGGAAACAAACGAAAGAACGAAGACTATTGAGAAGGCCACTATCATAGTTAGGATTAGGAATGACAAATTTGAAAGGTGAGGTGAACTTAAGAAGATGGAATATTTGCCAAATATATTAAATATTATATTAATTTGAGAATATGAATAAATATTAGGATTTCAGAGCTATCACGCGTTATTTATTAACCATTTGTTCTAGACATGCAAATAATTTACAAATATTCGATCATCAAAATGTATTACTAGCCAATATGTACATACATTCATTAGAAAAATCATTAAGCACCACTCTTTAGCGTTTGACATGTAACTTTAAAGTACGTTTTCATCATTACTTTGTCCCGCGACATGTTGCTTGTCATGTGCTGGAACACGTTTGTTGAAATGAAAACATGTTGCGCCATAAGTGCCGGGGATAAAAATGCGACACACATGTGTCTTTAGTCGTAACAAATTGCAACATGTTCCCAGGACTTTTGCACGCTAAATTACGTTACCATTACGACAGATTTATCTTGCAACACGTTGCGCGACATTTGATGTAATGGAAATTATCTGGAACGTGTAGCAGGAGATGAGTTTCTGTAACTTAAAAGTCCTGCAACATGTTGCATGAGATAAGATACTGTTACTACGGAGTCCTGCAACAATTTGCAGCAATATGTTGCGCAACATTTGTTGTAGTGGAAACGATCTGCAACATGCTACATAAGATGAATTTCTATTATGCAATAATCCGTCTGCAACATGTTGCAGAAGATGAGTTTCTATAACTCAAAAGTCCCGCAACATGTTGCAGGAGATAAGATACTGTTACTACCGAGTCCTGCAACATGTAGCAGCTATATGTTGCGCGACATTTGTTGTAATGTAAACGATCTGAAACATGCTACAGAATATGATTTTGTATTACTACATAGTTATGCAACAAACAGCCTGCAATATGTTGCAGAAGATAAGTTTCTATTACCACAAAATCTTGCAACATGTTGCGTTGATTTTGTTGTAATGGTAACTGTCTGCAACATGTTGCAGAAGATGAGTTTCTATAACTTAGAAGTCCTGCAACATGTTGCAGGAGATAAGATACTGTTACTACGGAGTCCTGCAACATGTTGCAGCAATATGTTGCGCGATTTTTGTTGTAATGGAAACGATCTGCAACATGCTATGGAAGACGAATTTCTATTACTACGAAGTCATGCAATAATCAGTCTGCAACATGTTGCACAAGATGAGTTTCTAAAACTTAAAAATCCTGCAACATGTTGCAGGAGATAAGATACTGTTACTACGGAGTCCTGCAACATGTTGCGCGAAATTTGTTGTAATGTAAACGATCTGAAACATGCTACAGATGATGACTTTGTATTACTACATAGTTATGCAACAAACAGCCTGCAATATGTTGCAGAAGTTAAGTTTCTATTACCACAAAATCTTGCAATATGTTGCGTTGATTTTGTTGTAATGGTAAGTGTCTGCAACATGTTGCAGAAGATGAGTTTCTATAACTTGAAAGTCCTGCAACATGTTGCAGGAGATAAGATACTGTTACTACGGAGTCCTGCAACATGTTGCAGCAATATGTTTCGCGACATTTGTTGTAATGTAAACGATATGAAACATGCTACAGAAGATGACTTTGTATTACTACATAGTTATGCAACAAACAGTCTGCAATATGTTGCAGAAGATAAGTTTCTATTACCATAAAATCTTGCAAGATGTTGCGTTGATTTGTTGTAATGGTAAGTGTTTGCAACATGTTGCAGAAGATAAGTTTCTATAACTTAAAAGTCCTGCAACATGTTGCAGGTGATAAGATACTGTTACTACGGAGTCCTGCAACATGTTGCAGCAATATGTTACGCGATTTTTGTTGTAATGGAAACGATCTGCAACATGCTACGGAAGATGAATTTCTATTACTACGAAGTCATGCAATAATCAATCTCCAACATGTTGGAGAAGATGAGTTTCTGTAACTTGAAAATCCTGCAACATGTTGCAGGAGATAAGATACTCTTACAACGGAGTCCTGCAATATGTTGCAGCAATATGTTGCGCGACATTTGTTGTAATGTAAACGATCTTAAACATGCTACAGAAGATGACTTTGTATTACTACATAGTTATGCAACAAACAGTCTGCACAATATGTTGCAGAAGATAAGTTTCTATTACCACAAAATCTTGCAACATGTTGCGTGGATTTAGTTGTAATGGTGTCTGCAACATGTTGCAGAAGATGAGTTTTTATAACTTAAAAGTCCTGCAACATGTTGCAGGAGATAAGATACTGTTACTACGGAGTCCTGCCACATGTTGCAGCAATATGTTGCGCGATTTTTGTTGTAATGGAAACGATCTGCAACATGCTACGGAAGACGAATTTCTATTACTAGGAAGTCATGCAATAATCAGTCTGCAACATGTTGCACAAGATGAGTTTCTAAAACTTAAAAATCCTGCAACATGTTGCTGGAGATAAGATACTGTTACTGCGGAGTCCTGCAACATGTTGCGCGAAATTTGTTGTAATGGAAACGATCTGCAAGATGCTACAGAAAATGAATTTATATTACTACTAACTCATGCCATAACTAGTCTGCAAGATGTTGCATTAGATAAGATACTGTTACTACGGAGTCCTGCAACATGTTGCAGCAATATGTTGCGCGACATTTGTTTTGGAAACGATCTGCAACATGTTACAGAAGATGAGTTTCTATTACTACGAAGTCCCGCAACATGTTGCTGCAGATGAGTTTCTCTCAGTTCGCGGGTCTGCAACATGTTGCAGAAGATAAGTTTCTATTACTACGGAGTCCTGCAACATGTTGAAGCAGAAGAGTTTTTATTACTATGAAGTCTGGCAACATGTAACAGAAACATGTTGCGTGGCAATTGTTGTAATGGGCAAAGTCTGCGACATGTTGCAGAAAATGAGTTTCTGTCACTTCAAAGTCCTGCAAGATGTTCCAGAAGATGAGTTTCTATTACTACGGAGTCCTACAACATGTTGCAGCAACATGCGATTGAAAAATCTGCAACATGATGCAGATTATTTTGTATTAATACCAAGGTCTGCAACATGTTGCGCGACATATTTTTTGACTTGGAACCTGTTGGATGGGAACGTGCTTACAAAAGGTGTACAAAATGAACTGAATTTTATGGACTAAATAATTGAGAATTGCATTTCATTTATGATTTTGTGTATATTTTGTAAGAAGACTTTCGGTTTGGTTATATAAATTTCTTCTATTGAAAAAATAGTGCGTTAAACAGACAAATGGTGCTTGATTATTTATAGTATTGATGGAATATTTCTCTAAATATGATGGAAGCTCAAAGTGATTCTTAATAAGTTTACGAATCTGAAAAGCTCCCATTATCTATAGAAGGAATAGTTAACTATTTTATCGTGATTTTACCACGATTTACATTTAAGGAATGAATATTGAAAAGTATGTTTCAAGACTAATAAACATGATAAAATGTTGTGTTCTACAAGTACGTTATCTTCTTCCATTACACTTGTATTTATTATTGTAATTCTTTTGATAGAGTTTCACAAAAAGTACGAACTCTATCACGGGAAGCTCATATCATCCATTTTATTTTTGTATATATGTTAGGCTTAGTTATATGAATGTTTTAGTTGATGTAGCTGAATAAAAAAAGTTGCAAAATGACTCATTTTTTCATTCCTCCTAATCATATTCATTCAGAAAAGTCTACCCATAAAACTGGCTTACCTTTAATTTTGGAAAGCTTCTTCCCACTGTTGCAGTTGTATTGAAGAGGGTTAAAATTATGAAGTATCTCGTAGTCGTTCGTTAAGTGCTTGAGATTTCAAGTGCATCTGTTTGTACGCTTTAAAATTATGGTAATATTTTTTCATCAATAATCACTGTTAAACAATAATATAAATTTGCGGCGTGCGGGTGCGAGCTGTCAAGTTCAAAATCATAGAGTAGTGAAAGTCAACTAAACAAAAGAAACATTTCCATCCCAACACTGCAGTTTCTTTTGAAGGGGCCATCACAAAGTAATGCAAGTCCAAAAACGAAACACAGTGTTTTCATACGCAATTTTGCCTCGCATAACTGTCAATAGCTGTAGGAATAAAGATGGCGGAGATGAGTGCCTGTCTCTTTTGGTACTTGGGATATTTCTTCTGCTGTGCGTGCTCCATGCATTTTCTCATGTGTGGACATGTATCTTCTTTTGTAGTTGCATATGTACATTCATTTCGAGCCTGCTGAAGCCAACCAGCAGAAATACGTATCGCTCGGATTACCTATCCTATTTTCTGCTCGAATCCACTTTCATCCTTTTTGCGGATTTTGCCCATTATTTTCTTACTTTTCGTTTATATATATATTATATATATATATATATATATATATACAGGGTGACTTCGAAGTTGAGTCATTTATTTTAACAGTGAGTAGATCTGATCAAAAGAAATGTTTTTTTCCTTTACCATTTTTCTGGTAAAATTAAAGTAACAAAGTTATAGCCCTTTGGAAGTTTGAGTACCGCCCTGTCTCAATAATATTATGTGCTCGTGTTTGGCAACAACGGATATAATCCGCCTTATTGGTTCATCGCATCGGAAACAAAAAAGCGAAAGAATTTGGAAAGATGTTTTTACAATTATTTTATTCAGTTGTATACAGTCAGTGTCAGTCGGTAACGCGTGAGTGAATGGTGGTGTCTGTTGCGTGGCTCAAACGAAATAAAAAATGGCACATGTTTATGCGGATCGGTTTCCCAATCGAGTGCAACCAACCCCTCGTGCCTTTGTTAATGTAGTACAACGGGCTCGTGAATCAGGTGACTTAAGACCTCACAGGGGACGGCATGCCGGTGCTTCAAGACCTCACGATCAAATACAGGTCCGCACTGAAATACTTGTCGGGAGGATACTTTATAAAACAAGGTAAATTTTTTTTTTTATTTTTTTTTTTATCTTTACACACATATTTTGGTTTATCTTCCTTCTACAATCATTATCTGAAAATTAATGACTCAACTTCAAAGTCACCCTGTATATATAAATGCGTCTCTGAGAAGAATAGACAAGAAGAAGAGAAGAAAACTAACTATACCTCTATTTGCCTTTACTAAGATTGTCGTCATTAGAGAAAGCCACCACAATGTTAGTGCTGCCATCTATATTAGTAAACTCGAACACAATAAAAGAAACTAGACTTCGAAGTGATACTTAAAGCTATTGTGGGTAGATGGCGCCGCAATATCGATCGTTAAACGCTTATGCAATATGCAAGTGCTGTAGCACCAGACTGTATGACTAGTTGCCAAGCTGTGAAGTTGAAGACTATAGACTATTAAATGTTTCTTTAATTATTTTTATAAATCCTCCAATATTCAGACACATAACATCTATTTTATAAGGGAATCTGTAATTCTAAGGTTTGTCAGTAAGTTTGTAGCGCCATCTCTGGGATATACCCAGAACTTTTTTATAGAATCTATACGAATTGTTACAGAACCCTTTGAAAATATAGAATACCTAGCGCCATCTTTGGAGTTCCCTCTTACACTGTAGAGCTAAATTTGAATTAAATATTCAAATTATATACAAGATATTTTAAGTAAACTGAGGCTCAACCTGATTTTATTTTTGAAATGTGTATTTTCTTAATACAATACATAAAAATAACAGTTGTTAGTACTTTAAAAATAATCGGTATTACCGATGTACCATGTATATTTACAATTAGCAATGTCTCTACTCACTTCATGAGTTCCAGGACCACTTCGAACATTTTTCGAAGCCATACCTAAAAAAAAGAATTGAATTTCAAGATGTTTATGCAAGGTAAATTTTTCAAAAAATTGTGCAAACGGAAAATACTGTGAAAGTTTTTAGAACACCAAATGTTCGAATCATTTAATCCTGATCATTCACACAGTGCATGTACATACCTGGTTTACATATGTAATCAAAATTATTAATTACTTGAAGATGTAATGTAGGAGAAGCTGTTCTTTTCAGACCTCTCTTCGTTCCAGGCACTTTATCACTTTCCGAAAAATTTGTTCGTGACTTTTATTTTATAAAGTAGGTGTCATGTGCTCAAAGAGACATTCAAAATTCACAAAGTGAACCGTTTCTTCTGTATTTAATTACATCGGTTTTATTAAGGAAAACTTAGCAGCTAAGCCCACACTCCTTTTGGGACTTTGCTTATGAAATAAAATCACTATTAAATTTTAAATATATAACTATTAACTGCATAGCTACACGAGTTGTTCTGGCTAGGTGCTTATACAGAAGTAACTTATTAGACGTTTAAAATACAGAATAGGGGCAACGCTAATTCAAAAGTGGATTAGTAAAAAACGAATTGGATATCGATATGTATACTTATGTTATTGTATGGTTTGTGTCTTATTTGATTCGTTTAAATTTGTTTGAAAAATTAGACATACTTAAGCTGTGTAGATGCTGCTATCTACGGACAACTATTCAATGTATCCTCATATAGTAAGGGTAGGTCACTAATAGAGGACAGTGGGAAATTTACTAAGGTGCCATCTCTTGACGCATACTTGAAGCTCACGAATGAACTACAAATTTGAAAAGAAAGCTGTACAATTTACATTAATAAGATTTCAAATTTTTAGTCCCGAGAAAATAGATAGTTAAATTCCAAGTGAAGTACTAAGAAACGAATTGTCTATCGATATGTATACCTATGATGTGTTTTTGTATTTGATTCGTTTGGATTTGTTTCGAAAATTAGTCAAACTTGCCTTGTGAAGGTGCTGCCATCTACTGACAAAGTATCTTCGTATAGCAAGTGTAGGTTACTGATAGAGGACAGTAGAAAGTTTACTGAGGCGCCATCCTTCGACGCATATTTGAAGCTCACGAAGGAACTATACATTTGAGGCGAAAACTGTACAGTTTACGTTAGTAAGATTTTGAATGATTAGAAAAGTTCGTTTGTGTCTAAAATATACAAAATGTTCATCTGCTCTCCTCATTCTGTCGCAGTTCGCCCCATGATGTTCCGGTAAGTTATTTGGTTCTCAATTTTTTAAGTTTTCTAAATATGAATTGCATGCATCATTCTCGTTCATGGTTTCCTGCCAATTTTATGTTAGTTATAACTTCATTCTAACAGAAGCTCTTACTAACATGATTGTATACTTTCGGTACTTATATATATTTTATTTTTCAATTGATTGGCCGACCTCCTTGATTCAAATTATATGCCGAATGAAAGATAATTTGTCTTCAATGTTCCCAAAATGTCAAGTTCAACTTGCAGTTGCTGTTTGACTTGATCTTGATTAATTGGAATTTGCCCATACATTTATTAAATACTTTGGCTGTAAAATACTCTTCAAACTCTAATTACATCCGATTTTTGATTAATTTGATTAATTCCAGACCGAAAATAGCTTTCGCTTGATGGTCAAAATCACGAAAGATGACTATTACGTCATACCATCAATTGTACTGAAGTTATCAATGGACGTACGTCGATGATGAAATCACGATGTCAGGAACATAAAGACAAAACATTTATATTATGATTTTCGAAGTTATTTCACTGATTATTTTTATTTTTCATTTTATTTCATGGTTTTGATTGATACAATAATAATAATTTTAGTAGGGTGTTTTTGTTTTGAAAAAAAACGGTTATGAGTAGAATACCTTAAGCCAGGAACACCAAAGACCAAAGTATTATTCGAAAAGAACCTAACCTGCTTTAACATAACCTAACTATTCAACTTTCAAATATGATGAATCATGCAACATGAAAACATCGTCTTTGTCGACTATAGTCGAAATCACGACAGATGACGATCACGTCATCATTTTAGTCTGTAGTAAAGACAAACGACAGCGATTTGCGAATATTTTTAATGAAGTGATTTTATCATCGACAAACGTCCATTGAATTACTTCAGTACAATTTATAGTATGACGTAATAGTCATCTTTCGTGATTTTGACTATACGTCGTTCATCCTGGAATTTGGATTAGGTATATTTTAATTTTTTATCGTTAATAAAGAAAAATGTTGATGGTGATTGTATTTTGAAAATCTTACAGTTGAGTGCAGTTAAGTGTGTTCTGTATTGGATCCTGGTTTCAAATAGAAGATCCCATAAGATATAGTAAAAAATCTTTATTTTATAGAAAAAGTACAATTACAATAAATAAATAAATAACTACATTTAAACCTATTCTATCAATTTTCACTTACATTTCAGAGAATTAAATATTGATTTGCTTAACGTACATTCCTACTTGTTTGCCAATATTCGTCAGAAATCCTGAGATATTCGACACAACTCGTTCAAATAATTTAGTCTTTGCCTTATTTTTCTCAATTTTTTGGATGTTTTCAACGGAATCCTTATTGTTGTTAACCTGAAGAAGGCCGATACCATTTTCATGACCAGTTTTGTCATCTTCATCTTCAACAATATCTATTTGATTTCTCATAGCATCCTTAATATCTTTCGTCAGTCCTTCAGTGTTCTTCAAAAATTCCTCATATTTGTTAGTCGTGCTTATCTCATTTTTCTTATCGTTTTCATCACTCTCCCCAAATTTCATCTTAACAATCATGTTTGTCTCCTTATCTTTATTTTGGAATTTTTTGCTGGGCTTGAAAATGTCCCTTACTTTCTTGTCAAACATTCCTTTGTTAAAGCCACTCTGATCAATATGGTTTTCGATATCATTCACACTTCTACGGATGACTTTTACTTTATTATGTTCCAAAGCGGTCTTGAATATATGGTAGTCGTTTGGTGGACGTTTAAGAGTTTTGAAAGAAGTTGCGTTATTTTTGAACTTCATGATATCAGATGGTTTCCATTTTTTCAAATTCTTGGTTAGAGGCCGATAGTTTCCAAATCGCTTGTCGCCAATAATGTATCGCTTCTTGCGAGTCACACTCAGTAACTTATCGTTCTCTTGTACTTCTGGATCAATTTCTTTTTGATCTTTCATCGCTTCAATGAATTTTTTGAAAATATCCGTTCCAGAATTTTCAGTTTCTTGAGGCATCTGTGACAGTATGTTGTGAACAATATATTCTGCAGATTTCTCTTCGTCAACTTCTTCAGGAGTTTTTTCTACACGTGGTGGCTTCAAAGTTGTTGGAACTTTTTCGTTTTCCATTAATTCACCAAGATCATCACTGTCATTCTCTGAAGATGATCTAACCAGATCTGTCTCTTTGGACGAGGTTTCGACTAAATTTTCATCAGTTGCTGAGGCATGTTGAGCTTCCATTTGGTGTACAATTGTGGTGACAGTTTCTTCTGGATTTTCCTTGATTGTATCTTTGGGGTGTTCCAAAGTTACATCAGTTTCAAGTCGTTCATTGTGCCTTGCTAAGAGCGTTTCCAATTGTTCATTTAATTGATTTTCGATTTTATGTATGTACTGTTGTTGGCTTTCCTCTAAAGGAGACTGAAGTGTTCCTTGCTCCTTCCTGAGAGTGTTATCTTGAGATTGCGCCTTAGTATTTTCGTTTTCTGACGATGTTTCACCCATTCTACTAAAAAAAATCGGATGTGTTTGTTCAAATTCTGGCATAGAGGGATCTAATACAGTTTGAGGAAATAATGCTTGATCATGTTGTCCAAGATCTGCGACTGGGTGTTCTCCATTAGGCAACATTTGTTCAGGTTTTTCTGGTGCTTCGCTTTCTTCATTCGGTGGAATGAAAAAGTGATCTCCGAATTCAAAAAATGGAGCACCTGGTGCTAGAGGTGCAACTTCTTGATGATCTTGACTGTTTTCTGTCTCACGTCCCATTACATGCTGTCCAAAGGTCACACTATCTCCCGACGGTATCGCTGGTACTTCCTCTTGGGCTCCTAACAACAAGGATTTGCCCTCTTTTGGCACAGCTTTTGGTTTTTGAGTATATGCAAGGCCTTCCTCTTCAATTTGTTCAGTTGGGAACATCAAGTCATGTTTTTCTAGCTCTTCGCGTGTTAAATGATCGAGTTTTTGGCCTACTATTTGCGGAAAAGATTCGCTCAATTTGGGCTCTGGTGTATGTGCAAAACCTTCTTCAATTTGCTCAGTTGGAAGCAGTAAATTATTTTTCTGTCGCTCTCCAGATGTCACTCGTTCATTTTCTGGACCTTTGAGTCTTTCTTCATCTGAGA
Organism: Acanthoscelides obtectus; assembly: GCA_963669975.1. Lineage (NCBI taxonomy): Eukaryota > Metazoa > Arthropoda > Insecta > Coleoptera > Chrysomelidae > Acanthoscelides > Acanthoscelides obtectus. Next base: position 117,574,858 of record CAVLJG010000001.1, on the reverse strand, counting down.
TATCATCCATTCTTGATATGAACATTGGATGTTCTAGTTCAAGATGTGAGTGTCGTTTTTGAGTACGTACACTTTCTTCTTGTTTACGAGGTTCCACAGGTGTCTGCATATTTTCTACGTCTTTCACTATTTCTTTTTCTCTTTCGTCACTTTCCATTCTTGCTGCCAAAGCTGGATGATCCAGGTCAAGCTGTATGTTTGATTTTTGACCTTCTTTCATATCACTTGAAATGTTAGTTTCTTCAGGTGGCTTCATTGTAATTTCTTTTTTCTTTTGGTTTTCTTGTCCTTCGTGCAATACTTTATCTTCTTCTACAACCCCTATTCTACTGTTAAATGTCGGCTGTTTGATTTCTGAGGGCGGTTCATGATCTGCCTGTAAGATTGCACCTGTTCTAGTCAATATTAGTGATACTTTTCTATTGTTTTCTTGAGTTTCTTTAGGTTTTGGATTTTCTGATACGTTCCCCACATCTGTTTCTTCAGAATGATGCATAGATTGGTCTTCTGATTCTATTTGTTTCGTTATCTGATCTTCGGACGTGGCTCTACTTCTAGCTCCATCAATTTCTTCGCTAGAGCTAGGTGGTTTGGGGTATGAGCCTCTAGTTAGCAAAGCACCAAGCTTTGCATTCCTATCTGCGATTTCCTTTAATTTGTAAGAATACTCTTTCATTTTTTGTTCTAATGGAATTTGAGTTCTGATCAAATCCTTCGTGATTGATAGTTCTTTGCCTAAATCTCTGCTAAACTGAGATAGCAAACTGTTACCCAGTCTCTCTGCTTCTGCTGGGAAGATCTCTCCGTATTTTTTAGCTTCTCTCGCCAAAAGTTTGTCGATATCGTTCTTTCTTCGTTGGATTTTCTTTCGCAGCTTATCAAGTTGCTTCAACATACCTCTCCTGTTTTTCTCTTCGACTTCTACCAAAGGAAATGTCTGCGCTTGTTGTTCTTTGTTCTCAGGTTCCCTAGATCTCCTCTTCAAGATATCAGGGCTTTTATTAAAAGACATGATGCGATTTAAGTGAGATAAATGTCTCGCGATTTCTGACTTTGGCATACCATACCTAGTCTGGAAATTTGTTTCTTCGGAAGACCTCTTGGTGATGATCTCGCGCTTGGTGATGTGTCTCTCTGGGGGTCCTGCTCTTTCAGACGACTTTGGTTGGTCCTGGAAAGAAAGTCGCGTATTATTAGGATCCGATCGGAGATTTGTTGTGAACATTCTGTGGAGTAAAATTACTAACACTACTACGAGGGTGGTCCGATAAGTACTTAGCCTCACCGTCCGATGGCGCCACTATCCTAAGAGAAATTTACCTCCAGGAAACGCGTTTTTGTTGAGAAAAAACAGACTGCGTGGTCAAAGGTTCCAGTCACCAGAAGAAGCAGTTGACGCATTAAAAAATGCCGTTTTGGATCTGCCAGCAAACTAGTGGAATAAGTGCTTCGAAAATTGGTTCGAGCGCATGCAGATGTGTACTAATCTTCGTGGAGAATACTTCGAAAAACAATAAAGTCATTTAAAACTACTACTACTTTCCATATGCAAAACTTAAAAGACATCCCTCGTACTTATAGGACTGCCCTCGTATTTTTTCGCTCTTATCTTCAATTATTGACAGTATTGTCACCCATTTTATATGAGTTCCAAATGTTTTTGCCACCTGGTTATGTATGAAGTACACTTTGTTTCTGTAACTTATTCCATTGTCAAAAAAAAAAAATGGTTTACATGGTTACTTTGTTTTTAGAACTGACTTTTACTTGGATATTTCACGCAACAATTATTTCACATGTTATATCAAATTATACCTGCAAAGCGATTTTTTGACGTTATTCTGTAAATTTCTGTTTCAATTGTGTCGATGAAGATATCAATGATTTCACTACCAGAACTCCATTTCAGGAATTTTCGGTTTATTAGCAAAAATAATCTGATTTCTAAAACTTTTTGTGTTTTTCTCATCAAAGACCAAAGGCATGTCAACTTTAACTGACTTATACTAAGTGACATATAAATCCGAACACCCAGTTTAAATGGTTTTATTTTAATAAAAGTTGGTGAATGTATTTATCTTACTGTAAATAACAAGTGAAAAAATTTTCAGCCTTATCAGTTGGACATTCCGGTTTTTATACTGCTTTTTTTTAATTCACTAACGCTCTAAAAATGAATATTTCAGCCGCAGTAAACAATCAACATTGGCGGATTTTGGTTCTTGACATCCTTTACGATCCGTTACGATGCCTAGAGTACGGAGACCTGTACGATTTCGTCAACTTAGTGAGTTTGATAGGGGCCTTATAGTGGGACTTCGGGAAGCTGGACTTTCTTTTCGGGCATTTGCAGTTAGAGTGCAAAGAAGTGTAGACACTGTGGTTAGGTGTTGTCAGGCATGGCTTCGAGAAGGCCGTACGCAAAGAGCAAGGGGTACTGGACGCCGCCGTAGAACAACAGACCGTGAAGATCGCCGCCTAAGATTATTGGCCTTAAGGGACCGTTTCTCCACTACCAGGTCCATTGCAAATGAATGGTTTGCAGAACACGGAAGACCTATTGGAATGCGAAGTGTTTACCGACGAATGAGAAGTTTTGGCTTGTTTTCATACCGGCCACACTGGGTACTGCCTTTAACTCGAGAACACCGACGTAATCGCCTTGAGTGGTGCAGACAACGGTCACTCTGGGATCAGGAATGGAACAGTATTGTCTTTAGTGACGAGTCTCGATTTTGTTTAGGCATGCACGATGGTCGTGCCAGGGTTAGAAGGCGACGTGGTGAAAGGAGGAATCCACAGTTTTTTGTTAAAAGACATGTTCATCACATTGTTGGAGTTATGGTTTGGGGTGCTATAGCTTATGGTTCCAGGTCACCTTTAATCTTCATCAGAGGTAACATGAACGCGTAGCGTTATATCCACGAAGTTCTAGAACCCCATCTTTTACCCTATCTTGACACCCTGGCAGATCCAACTTTCCAACAAGATAATGCCCGACCACATGTTGCAAGAGTCACAATAGACTTCTTTCAACATAATGATGTTACATTGTTACCATGGCCACCAAGATCTCCCGACTTATCCCCAATTGCGCACGTGTGGGATATGATGGGTAGGAGATTGCTCAATTTGCAACGTCCTCCTCAGACTCTAGAAGCACTTCGAGAGGAGTTGGTGGTTGCCTGGAATGAGATACCACAGGAGGACATTGACCACCTGATCAGAAGCATGCCTAGGCGCGTTGGAGAATGCGTAGCACATCAGGGTGCATCCACACATTATTAAAGGTCAAAGGGCTTTAAAGCAGTGCAGTCATTTTGAAATTTTTATCATTTACTTATTATGCTTCATTAAGTACTTATACAAAATTTTATTAAAATAAAACCATTTAAACTGGGTGTTCGAATTTATATGTCACTTAGTATAGAACAAACAAAACAAAATTAATAGTAACTGCTCGGAAATGTAAGTAATCGTTTATTTTTTTCGTCGCAGATTGGTGTATGGTAAATTGTTGTAGTAGCCACTAGTTTCGGTGGATGTTCAATTTTTTTTTTCATGGTAATTTATTAATTCACTAATTATTTTAAAAAAAGAAAGAGGAAATCACCCCACCATCTCTTCTTATTGATAAAAAAAAATCGTGGCAAAGGGACGCCGTACTTTTGATTTGATGTAAGATCAGATAGCTTTTATACCAGTTTGTGAATTTGAATAACGTCTAGTTTGTTTTTTGGTACTTACATCTTGGTGACGTTCTAAATCTTTTGGTACTTCCAGTGGTTCGACGCTCAAGTCGTCATAGTCAGGAATCTTTCGCTTTCTCCTGAATCCGGCTGCTTCTTCCCATAATCCAGGCTAAAAAATATAAATTGATTACCTTTAGTCATCTAATAATGTTCGAGTATTTCTTATCAATCAATATGTATGCTAAATCTTTCAATTAAATGGTAAAATATGGATGTCTATTATACGTGCCAAAATCACATAACCTTTTTTTTACTATTTTGATCATTAACCAGTAATTTGAATGTCTCTTTATTAATGGTAGAGTGCCGATTCCTGGCCAAACCCTTTTCAATGATTTTCTTTTGGCAAGTTTCATAGTTTATTGATTGAATAATCTTACAAGTATTACATCTTTCTTTCTCAGCGATTCAATATTCTGTTGAAGTCTTTTGGACACTAATGTATTTTATTAAAGACAAAATATCGTTGGTCCCTCGTAGAATTGGTTACGCCCATTGGCAATCAGCGCCACTCTGTGCTTTCGGAACGTACTAACCTCATATTTTCATCTATGCAGGTAACATTTTTTCTCATTTAGTCGGAGCATTCGTAGCCAACATTACCTTTTGTTTTCTCCCAGCCTTGATTTTCTGTGCGGTATATTCGCCCAATTCCATAATCGTCTTCTTTGGAGCCGGCGTTGTCGCTTGTTTTCCCATGAAGAATTCGTGAATGCAAGGATAATCATCCTCAATGTCAGTGAATTCTTCGGAAGCCCTCAAAAACTGCAAGTCTTCAGTTTTGGGTTGATGCTTTCGCGGTTTATCGCTTTCTCCTTTCTTCCTTTTCTTGAATAGTCCCGGGTCTTTGCGGCCTGGCGTTAAGTCAAACATGCTATCTTCTTCCTCTTCATCCTCTTCCTTCGCCATTTCGGCGAAGATCTCTGTCTTTACTGGCGGTGGCTTGAAGCAAAATACAACTTTGTTATAGTTGGTTTAAACCAGGAGTGAGGCTACTATGACTTAGACGGTTTTAAAATTGTTCGCTAAACTTGAAATGATACTTACCGGTTCTTCCATGTCACTTTCCTTCTCTTCAGCCTCTATGTCAGCGAGAACTTCAGCGCTGGTTTTACCTGGTATCCTCATGGTCGCCTCCTTGACAATTTTCTGCTTCTTCGACTTCTTTTTGCCATGCTCGTTCACCATATCCATGTTTATGTCTCTTCTAGACCTCCTAAGACTACTTAGCCTCTCCCTCATCGATTCTCTCATTTTATCCATTCGTTCTCTTACCTCTTGTTGCCTTACACGCATCTTCTCTCTCGTCTCAGCTAATCTATCAGCGCTTCCTTTTGTGGTTGCTTCTCCTTCTGCGTCGACATCTCTTTTTGTTCTTCTGATATTATTTAAAGTCTCTTTCATTCTATCTTTTAAAGCTTGCGTTCTTGCACGAACCTTCTGTCTTGCCTCAGCTAATCTTTCCGTGCCTCTTTTGGACCTTTTGACATCGTTCAGCTTCTGCTCCAATTTCTCCTTCAAAGCTACTTTATCTTGTTTCAGGTTATTGTGCATCCTGGCATAAAGGCTAACATCTCTTTTATTTCTGGATCGTCCTTTTTTCTCGTTTATTCTACCTTTCAACTCTTGTTTCTTCACTCGAATTTTATGTTTCTTCTCCGCCTTTCTCAGTTCTACTCCAAGTCGTTTCTTCTCTATGTCCCTTTTGCTTTTAGGCAGCTTCCTTCTGGTCTGCTTGGCTTCATCGCGTTTTTCTTTGTTCTGAATCAAGTTATCTGCATTGGTGACTCGATGGAACATTAGCTGATTGATGTCTCTTTTGTTTCTCAAAGGTATCTTGATTCTGTTACTTTTAAGCTTCCCTTCTGATTTAACATATTGAATGTCATTATATGGATGAACCATTCGGCTCAAAACAATTTGATTAGTATTTTCTAAGCCTCTTTTGATTTTGATACCTTCCAACTCATTAGTGCTTCTTCTTCTTCTACTTTTGTCACTGTAGAACCTCTTCTTGGCTTTGTGTACCAGAGCATTCAGTTCAGTATCAGTGAAGACTATGTTTCGTTGAGAAGCTCTGGCCTTAGCTCTACTTCTGAGGATTTTCTCAACTTCATCACTCGTTAGATCCATTTGAGTGCTTTTTGGGGTAGCCTTATCTTCTAGCTTTGCTGTCTTGGACTTTTCAAGTAAGAATTTTTTAAAATCGTCTTTCTTCTTTTCAAAGCTGGGCGTCTTCCTGCGTTTTTCGGACAATTTAGCTCTATCAATGAAGTATTTCCTTCTTCTATTCACCAATCCTTCATCTTCTTTTGCTTCAATTTTGGACTCGTTTTCTGGTTCAACCATTCTTCCCGTGAATTTGTCTTTGTAGTATCGTTCATCAGATTCCATTTCTTTCTTGATCTGTTTGGTAATTTCTTCCAGGACCAAATTTCCTCCGAACGATCCTCTAGGTCCGAGTTTCAACGCGATTTCTTCAGACAGTAGAGCCTTCTGGTCTTCTTCTATCTCCTCCAGAAGCATGTTGGTTTCAACCTCGTCTTCAACGCATACTGGAACTTTGGCTCCAGGCAGAACGAAGAAGGCTATGGATCTTGGTGGAACTGTTAAAGCGATGAAGGATGGGGTTTTTGCTCTGCGAAGTTTTGGTTTGAACGGATCTTTCTCAGCGAGAATCTCTGGAGTGAGGAGATTGTCGTTCAAAAACGTGTCTCTAAAAGAAAAAAAACAAAAAATTAAAATTATTTTCAACAGTAATTCTGGCAGCCGTAAAGTACTTACGAAGAGTTTAATGAAGGTGCAGTCAGTATGTAGTACTGAACCTCCATAGTTTTATCAGCTTGTGTTACTCCAAATTTGACCTTGAACATCACTTCTTCACTGTTTCGATTTACTGTCATCAGAGTGAGTGCGCCCCTTCTGATGAAGCTGTTCTGGTTTCTGGAACAGTGCGCGAAGACGTCGACACCAGGTTGACTTGTAGATGTCTTGGCCTCCAGTACGTTGGTACCCATCAGTTTTTTGTGAAGTGCTGACAGCCAGAACACCTAAAAGTGAACAAAGGCAAAATTTGATATTTTAGAAATTTCCAAATTATCCAATATTTCCAGTTTCCAAAATTTTCGATGTTTCAAAGATTATCAGAGTTTTGAGGATATTTCAAGATTCTTAGAGAATATATTCGGAATTTTAGGACAATCAGAATTACCAACATTTTCAGATATTTCAATATTGCTGAAGTTTTCAGTATTTTATAAATGTTCGGATTATAGAAATACACGAGGCTACAATGATTCCATTTTATTAAATTCTAAATATTTCAAAAGTTAATAATTTTTTTTAAAAATTCCATAAGTTTTTAAACCCTAAGAATTTTCATAATTTTTAAAATTTTTCAGCACACTCAATACCTTAAAAAGCAGTTGTGAGATCTTCTGAATCTTAGAACTTCTGGAAAACAAAAGAAAGTTCTCAAAATACTCAAAATGTTTCTAAAATTTCAAGTTTGAAAATTTTGTAGTATTTTTGAACTTTTTGAAACCTTGAAAATCTGTAAAGATCTGGGTAATTTAAAAAAATAAAATGAAAAACCATTCAAACGAACACGAAGCTTCAATGATTTAATTTTTTTTTAATTCTAACAATTTACATAATTTTCAGGAATTTAAAAAGTTAATAAATTTTTTCAAAAATTCTCATAAATTTTTAAATCATCAGAATTTTCATAATTTTCAAAATTTTTCAGCACACTCAAGACCTTAAAAAGCAGTTGTGAGATCTTCTGAATTTTAGAACTTCTGGAAAACAAAAAAAAGTTCTCAAAATGCTCAAAATGTTTCTAAAATTTCAAAATTTTCAAAATACATAATTTTGTAGTATTTTTGAACTTTTTGAAACCTTGAAAATCTGTAAAAATCTGGGTAATTTAAAAAAATAAAATCACCAGAATTCCATAAGTCTTAGAAATGCTCGAAATTTCAAGATATCCGACTTTTTCTAAATTTGATAATTGTCGAAACTAATAATCATCAGCACTTAGAAAATTTACAGAACTATAGTAAAAAATTATCGAATACTTAGTTTCTAAAACCCTAAAACTGTAACATTTCCTAAAAATAAAAACTATAAGACTATTCAGAACCTTCAAAATTTTTAAAATTTCCAAAGTTGACACTTTTTTGAATTTCAAGAATTCCCGAAATTTTTAAATTTACCTAAAGTTTAAAAAGTTTAAAGATTTTAAATATTTTTTTTAAAACTCCCTAAACATAAAAATTATAAAGGTCCTAAAATTTTGATACACAAAATGCAATCTTCGATATTTAAGACAATAATTTTCAAGATCTTCAAAGTAATGACATTTGAATTGAATTTTAAGAATTTCCAAAATCTTCAAATTTTCCTAAAGTTTACAAATTTTCAAGATTTTAAATATTTTTAAATAACCTCTAACAGGTGTAGATGCGAAGAGTTTTTTGAATATCGTTAGAAATTACTGAAGTTCTTAGAATTTTATGAGTGTACAGATTTTAGAAATACACGAAGCATCAATGATTTCAAAATTTCCAATTTTTTAGAATTCTAAAAATTAAAAAAATTTCAGGAATTTAAAAATTCAATAAATTTTTAAATCTTCAGAATTTTCATACTTTTCAAAAATTTTCAGCACACTCAAGACCTCAAAAAGCAATTGCAAGATCTTCTTAATTTTAGAACTTTTAAAAACAAAAAATATATTCAAAATGTTGTTTCTAAAATTTCAACAGTTTGAAATTTCCAAAATAAATAATTTTGCAGTATTGTTAAACCTTCTGAAACCTTCAAAAACTCTAAATATAATAATATATAATATAATTAATTAATATAATAATAATATAATATAATTAAAAAAAATCACCAGAATTTCCTGAACATCTTAGAAATGCTCGAAATTTCAAGATCTCCGACATTTTTGGCAATTTGATAATTTTCAAAACTCTAATAATCATTGTGTTTTACAAAATTTTCAATATATTCAAAGTTCCCGATTACTAAATTTCTAAAACCTTAAAGCTTTTAAAATCCCTAAAAACAAAAATCATAAGGTCATAAACATTTTGAGTTTCAAAATTTCCAAGATACACAAAATGCAATCTACGAAATCTGTGACAAACATTTTAAAAATTTTCGAAGTTGACACTTTTTTGAATTTTAAGAGTTCCCGAGATTTTCAAATTTACCTAAAGTTTCAAACTTTTCAGATTTTCAATATCTTTAAATAACGTCTGACATACCGGTGTAGACGCGAAGAGTTCTTTTGAAGATCGTTTGAACTTACTGAAGTTCTTAGAATTTTATGAGTTTTCAGATTTTAGAAATACACAAAGTATCAATGATTTCAAAATTTCCAATTTTTTAGAATCCAATAAATTTTTAAATCCTCAGAATTTTCATAATTTTCAAAAATTTTCAGCACACTCAAAAACCTCAAAAAGCAATTGAAAGATCTTCAGAATTTTAGAACTTTTAAAAACAAAAAATATATCCAAAATGTTGTTTCTAAAATTTCAAGAGTTTGAAATTTACAAAATAAATAATTTTGCAGTATTGTTAAACCTTCTGAAACCTTCAAAAACTCTAAAGGTCTTCGTAATTAAAAAAAAATAAAACCATCAGAATTTCTCTCCGACATTTTTGGCAATTTGATAATCGTCAAAACTCTGATAATCATTACGATTTACAAAATTTTTTAAATATTCAAAATTTCCGATTACTAAATTTCTAAAACCTTAACGCTTTTGGAATCCCTAAAAAAAATTATATGGTTTTTGAAATTCACAATTTCCAATATACACAAAATGCAATCTTCGAAATTTGTGACAAACATTTTCAAGATTTTCAAAGTAATGAAACTTTTAAATTTCATGAATTGTCGAAATTTTCAATTTTACGTTTTGTTTCCAAAATTTTCAAGACTTTAAATGTGTTTAAAATAACCTCTGACATACCGGTGTAGACGCAAAGAGTTCATACATCCTCGGCTGCCTAAAGACCACATCGTATCCAATTTTGGCTGCTTGCCCTAATTGCTCAGCAAACATCAAAGCGGATGCAAAAGTGATATGACTAGACGCTTTTGGAACACATGTCCAAACCTTGACCCCAGTTTTTGCTAATTTCTGGTTCTGGATTATCTTGGATGCTCCATCTTTCTCTGGAAAAGTTGTCTCCGTGATTTCACGCCTGTAAATGGAATGAAGTTCAAGTTTAAATTTTGTGTTTACTGAAGAAATTGGCAGGTGCTTGGATCTAGAATTTTGCTAAAGAAGATGGAGGCATTTTTGATTGGTGTCCGCAAAGTTGGGGTTTTCCTTTACACGACGTGTAGATCTTGAAAACATAAGCAATTTTTCTTTGTACCATATACACCAATGTCTTAAGGGAACCGAGATAAAGGGCTCTGCAACATCAAACATATCTGAATACCGTCCTGTAGCCGCGACTCGCGACATCCCCGACTGGTACTAGGACACTAGCTCAACCCGACGACAGAACTGGGTCGGGGTCAGTGTGTCAGGCCAGTATGCAACCTTCAACCGACGGTTGAGGTAAACGAACCCGTATAATCGATTGCGTTTCAAAAAACAACAAACACTAGAGATGTGGCTAGAGAAGTGCAAGTATCAAAAACTAAAGTGTGGCAAACGCTGCGTGAAGAGGGGCTGTATCCGTTTCACGTCCAACGTGTACAAGCCCTTCAACCTGATGATTTTCCAGCAAGAATGCGGTTTTCTGAGTGGTTCTTGCATCAACATGACAATAGTCCGGACTTTTTGAAGTGCATATTGGTGACAGACGAATCTACGTTCACGCGTAATGGGGTGAATAACTTTCGCAACACTCATGTTTGGTGAGTAGAAAATCCGCACGCTGTCCGTCGGGCACATTTTCAACAAACATTTTCGGTGAATGTTTGGGCTGGCATGGTAAACGGTATGCTCATTGGACCATTTATTCTCCCAAATCGATTGCACGGGATGCAATACCTAGACTTTTTACGCAACATTTTGCCTTCCTTGTTAGAAGATGTGCCATTAAGTGTAAGACAATCAATGTGGTTTCTGCACGATGGTCATATTTGTTACCTCTGTCCGTGGTCTGCACCACCGCCCGGCGTCTGCTCGGTAGCGCATCAGCTGATTTCATTTTCTGTTGGAGCGGTATGATTTCGGGCAGAGACGTACTTAGCCCTTCTCGTCAACTGGAGAGTGAGTACTTTTTCCTTTATTTTTTTTTACTTGGTCGCCTTCGTTTCACTACACATTACCTTTGTTATTTCAAGGGTAGTTGTTTCTGAAAAGGAAAACTCCAACTTTGCGGACACCCTGTATTTTCAATTCGCAAAATTGTGATAAAATGGTATAGAAGAGTTATATTCCTCTTTAGAAGCCATTCTTTAATTCTTTATAATAACAAAAAACTAATAAATTTCTTACGGTTCCCACATGGCAGCGTCTACAATATTCTTCAGTTCTGCTATCGTACTTTCGGGTTTCGGCAGAAGGCTGATGTCGCTCCCAACAATTTTCCAAATTTCGTTTTTGTCTGGAAATCCATCGAGGACAGAGCGGAACAGATCTAGGTCCTGTTTATATTTTAGCTCGGATTTGTTGCTTGAATCTAAAAAAAAGAGGCGATGATAAGATAAAGCGAATCAAAGTCTGAAGACGACTGAAGCTACAGCGTTATTTGAAATATGGAACCGATGTTTGAAATAAAGGAACGCAAATTTTTTTTGTAGATCTTTGGAGGACTATTTGCCTTCTTCCGCTCTTCAAAAGGCTTTGGCCTAAGACTAACCGCTTTTGAGGTAGGTATCTCAAAGAACCTTGAACAAAGGCTCTCATCCGACCAAATCAATCCTATTATTATAAATGGTGAATTGATTTTTAAATTTCTCTGAAAAGACATTCAAATATCGAAGTCAATACCCGCACACACACCGCTGTTAAAGCTAAACATTATTTTTGCATTGAAAAATATCCAACTTTATTAACTTTCACTACGTACTAAATATCAGTGAAATATCTGAAGCGGTTCTGAAAATATTAATTAATTTCCATTTTTTTCCAAAAACTTCAACACCACGAGTTTTGTAAGAAAACATTTTTGAACCACAGTTTATGAAGCAAACTAACATTAGTTTTTCATGTAAATTCATACCCTTAAATATTCGCATATCATGAAGGAACACCCTGTATATGGGGGTGCTAATGCCAAATCCATTTTAGTGACAACTTTTAAAGTTAAGCTTGTCCTTAACTCAACCATGTAAGGATAATAGCTAAGCTCAACAAGACGCATCCCAACACCTCTTTCTAAAGGTTTTCCAATGAAATACTTTTTCAGTATAATAACTTTTGCGTATTTGATCCGAGGACTACAATCGACACATTCATCATTTTCGCAAATCGGGAAAACTTCCTCCCCCTATTTCTCAGAAACTAATCATAGGATTGATTTGGTGTCATGAGAAGTTTTGTTGAGGAAAGCATCATATTCAATTTTTTGGCATATTGACTATGACCCATTATCCATAATATGTTTTGTGCTAGTGCCTTTTATAAGTTGCGTTTTTATTCTCTTCTTCCTTATGATTTTTAAATAACCTTGATCATTCATGCTTATCTGTCATAGTTTATGCATTGGTTTTAGTATGTTGTACAAGTATTTTTGATTTTAAATTCGTTGGTTTTAAAGTGTCATACCTACTATATTGCATTTTTCTGACATGCTTGATACCATCGACTGATGGTCGATGGAACTAATAAAGGTTATTATACTAAGTGACATATAAATCCGAACACCCAGTTTAAATGGTTTTATTTTAATAAAATTTTGTATAAGTACTTAATGAAGCATAATAAGTAAATGATAAAAATTTCAAAATGATTGCACTGCTTTAAAGCCCTTTGACCTTTAATAATGTGTGGATGCACCCTGATGTGCTACGCATTCTCCAACGCGCCTAGGCATGCTTCTGATCAGGTGGTCAATGTCCTCCTGTGGTATCTCATTCCAGGCAACCACCAACTCCTCTCGAAGTGCTTCTAGAGTCTGAGGAGGACGTTGCAAATTGAGCAATCTCCTACCCATCATATCCCACACGTGCTCAATTGGGGATAAGTCGGGAGATCTTGGTGGCCATGGTAACAATGTGACATCATTATGTTGAAAGAAGTCTATTGTGACTCTTGCAACATGTGGTCGTGCATTATCTTGTTGGAAAGTTGGATCTGCCAGGGTGTCAAGATAGGGTAACAGATGGGGTTCTAGAACTTCGTGGATATAACGCTGCGCGTTCATGTTACCTCTGATGAAGATTAAAGGTGACCTGGAACCATAAGCTATAGCACCCCAAACCATAACTCCAACAGTGTGATGAACATGTCTTTCAACAAAAAACTGTGGATTCCTCCTTTCACCACGTCGCCTTCTAACCCTGGCACGACCATCGTGCATGGCTAAACAAAATCGAGACTCGTCACTAAAGACAATACTGTTCCATTCCTGATCCCAGAGTGACCGTTATCTGCACCACTCAAGGCGATTACGTCAGTGTTCTCGAGTTAAAGGGAGGACCTAGTGTGGCCGGTATGAAAACAAGCCAAAACTTCTCATTCGTCGGTAAACACTTCGCATGCCAATAGGTCTTCCGTGTTCTGCAAACCATTCATTTGCAATGGACCTGGTAGTGGTCCCTTAAGGCCAATAATCTTAGTCGGCGATCTTCACGGTCTGTTGTTCTACGGCGGCGTCCAGTGCCCCTTGCTCTTTGCGTACGACCTTCTCGAAGCCATGCCTGACAACACCTAACCACAGTGTCTACACTTCTTTGCACTCTAACTGCAATTGCCCGAAAAGAAAGTCCAGCTTCCCGAAGTCCCACTATACGGCCCCTATCAAACTCACTCAGTTGACGAATTCGTACAGGTCTCCGTACTCTAGGCATCGTAACCGATCGTAAAGAATGTCAATAACCAAAATCCGCCATTCTTTACTGCGGCTGAAATATTCATTTTTAGAGCGTTAGTGAATTTAAAAAAAGCAGTATAAAAACCGGAATGTCCAACTGATAAGGCTGAAAATTTTTTCACTTGTTATTTACAGTAAGATGAAACTTTTATTAAAATAAAACCATTTAAACTGGGTGTTCGGATTTATATGTCACTTAGTATATTATATATGATTTCAAAACTTGAAAATTTTGAAAAGCTTGAGAACTTTGAAAGTTAAAAATTGAAAACCTGTTCTAACAACTATTAGATTCTCCCTTGAATGTTTCTCAAAGAACGGTTTGTTTAAAATCCAAGGAGAAATCATCAGAGTTTTGAGGATCTTTCAAGATTCCTAGAATATATTCGGAATTTTAGGACAATGAGAATTACCAAAATCTTCAGATCTTTTAATATTACTGAAATTTTCAGTATTTTATATATGTTCAGATTATAGAAATACACGAAGCTTCAATGATTCCATATTTTAAACTCCAACTATTTACAAAATTATCAGAAATTTAAAAAGTTCATAATTTTTTTAAAAATTCCATAAATGTTTTTGAAACTCTCATAAATTTTTAAATCCTCAGAATTTCCATAGTTTTCAAAAATGTTCAGCACACTCAAGACCTTAAAAAGAAGTTGTGAGATCTGAATTTTAGAGCTATGGAAAATTTCATGTTTTAAAATTTAAAAAAAACATAATTTTGTAGTATTTTTCAACTTTCTAAAACCTTGAAAGTCTGCAAAAATCTTGGTAATTTAAATAAATAAAATCACCAGAATTCCATGAGTCTTAGAAATGCTCGAAATTTCAAGATTTCTGGCTTTTTCTAAATTTGAAAATTGTCGAAACTAATAATCATCAGCACTTACAAAATTTACAGAATTATAATAAAAAATTATCGAATATTTAGTTTCTAAAACCCTAAAACCGTAACATTTCCTAAAAATAAAAAGTACAAGACTATCCAGAACCTTCTAAATTTTTAAAATTTTCAGAGTTGATACTTCTTTGAATTTCAAGAATTCTCGAAATTTTTAAATTTACCTAAAGTTTAAATATTTTCAAGATTTTAAATATTTTTTTTAAAAATCCCTAAACATCAAAATTATAAAGTTCATAACATTTTGATACACAAAATGCAATCTTCGATATTTGTGATAATCATTTTCAAGATTTTCAAAGTAATGACACGTTTTTGAATTTTAAGAATTTCCGAAATCTTCAAATTTACCTAAAGTTTCAAAATCTTCAAGATTTTAAATATTTTTTTTAAAATCCCTAAACATAAAAATTATAAAGGTCATAAAGATTTTGATACACAAAGTGCAATCTTCGATATTTGTGACAATCATTTTTAAGATTTTCAAAGTAATGAAACGTTATTGAATTTTAAGAATTTCCGAAATCTTCAAATTTACCTAAAGCTAAACAATTTTCAAGATTTTAAATATTTTTAAATAACCTCTGACATACCGGTGTAGATGCGAAGAGTTTTCTTGAAGATCGTTTGAAATTACTTGAAGTTCTTAGAATTGTCAAGCTTTCAAAATTTATAATTTTTTAGAATTCTAAAAATTTACAAAATTTTCAGGAATTCAAAAATTCACTACATTTTCAAATCCTCAGAATTTTCGTAATTTTCAAAAATTTTCAGCACACTCAAAACCCCAAAAAGCAATTGTAAGATCTTCTAAATTTTAGAACTTTTAAAAACAAAAATATATTCAAAATGTTGTTTCTAAAATTTCAAGAGTTTGAAATTTCCAAAATAAATAATTTTGCAGTATTTTATTATTATTATTTATTTCAAAACTTGCAAATTTTGAAAATCTTGAGAACTTTGAAAGTTAAAAAATTGAAAACCTGTGCTAACAACTATTACATTCACCCTTGAATGTTTCTCAAAGAACGGTTTGTTTAAAATCCAAGGAGAAATCATCAGAGTTTTGAGGATCTTTCAAGATTCTTAGAATATATTCGGAATTTTCGGCAATCAGAATTACCAAAATTTTCAGATCTTTCAATATTACTGAAATTTTCAGTATTTTATAAATGTTCAGATTATAGAAATACACGAAGCTTCAATGATTTCATTTTTTTAAACTCTAACTATTTACAAAATTATCAGAAATTTAAAAAGTTCATAATTTTTTTAAAAATTCCATAAATGTTTTTGAAACTCTCATAAATTTTTAAATCCTCAGAATTTCCATAGTTTTCAAAAATGTTCAGCACACTCAAGACCTTAAAAAGAAGTTGTGAGATCTGAATTTTAGAGCTATGGAAAACAAAAAAAAATAGTTCTCAAAATACTCAAAATGTTTCTAAAATTTCATGTTTTAAAATTTAAAAAAAACATAATTTTGTAGTATTTTTCAACTTTCTAAAACCTTGAAAGTCTGCAAAAATCTTGGTAATTTAAATAAATAAAATCACCAGAATTCCATGAGTCTTAGAAATGCTCGAAATTTCAAGATTTCTGACTTTTTCTAAGTTTGATAATTGTCGAAACTAATAATCATCAGCACTTACAAAATTTACAGAATTATAATAAAAAATTATCGAATACTTAGTTTCAAAAACCCTAAAACCGTAACATTTCCTAAAAACAAAATGTACAAGACTATTCAGAATTTTTAAAATTTCAGAGTTGACACTTTTTTGAATTTTAAGATTTCCCGAAATTTTCAAATTTACCTAAAGTTTCAAAATCTTCAAGATTTTAAATATTTTTTTTTAAAATCCCTAAACATAAAAATTATTAAGGTCATAAAGATTTTGATACACAAAGTGCAATCTTCGATATTTGTGACAATCATTTTTAAGATTTTCAAAGTAATGACACGTTTTTGAATTTTAAGAATTTCCGAAATCTTCAAATTTACCTAAAGCTAAAAAATTTTCAAGATTTTAAATATTTTTAAATAACCTCTGACATACCGGTGTAGATGCGAAGAGTTTTCTTGAAGATCGTTTGAAATTACTGAAGTTCTTAGAATTGTATGAGTGTACAGATTTTAGAAATACACGAAGCCTCAATGCTTTCAAAATTTACAATTTTTTAAAATTCTAAAAATTTACAAAATTTTTAGGAATTTAAAAATTCACTACATTTTCAAATCCTCAGAATTTTCGCAATTTTCAAAAATTTTCAGCACACTCAAAACCCCAAAAAGCAATTGTAAGATCTTCTGAATATTAGAACTTTTAAAAACAAAAGTATATTCAAAATGTTGTTTCTAAAATTTCAAGAGTTTGAAATTTCCAAAATAAATAATTTAGCAGTATTTTATTATTATTATTTATTTCAAAACTTGTAAATTTTGAAAATCTTGAGAACTTTGGAAATTAAAAAATTGAAAACCTGTGCTAACAACTATTACATTCTCCCTTGAATGTTTCTCAAAGAAGGGCTTGTTTAAAATCCAAGGAGAAATCATCCTTTAAGTGGCACTTAAGAAACGTCTACAGGGTGTCCCAATACCGCGTGTTCATGGAAGTACCACGTATTTTTTAGACTCAAAATAAGTTGATTCGACATGGTTTACCTCTGTGCAAAAGTGCTTTTTTTTGTTTGTTAGCGAGCGTCCAAGTTTCCTTTCTAATCACACTTTTTCAGATATTTTTGGAACCGATAGTGCGATTTGAATGAAATTGTTTTGCTGGGCGTCCTAATATTTGACTTTTACAAAAAACAGAAAACGACACTGTTATTTTTTATTTAAAAGATCTTTTTATTTACTTCATTTGTTGTCTCTTATAAAAACAGAGCATTTCGCATAGTTTTCGAGAAAAAAGAAATGTTTTTCGGAGCTAGTTTCTAAAAAAAAAAATCTAATTTATATCAAGGGTGGTGGAAATGTGAGATGTTATGTCAGAGTGAGATTATTTTGGAAAAAAAACTTCCTAAAGTTTAAATTAATAAGTAATGTTTGAGTTTATTTTTGATTTTTAATTTGTTGTTTGTTCTTCATGCATTTTAAATTAACTAACGTTTGAGATTATTTTTGGTCAAGTTGTTGTTGCTTGTTTGTCTTTTGAACATGGCATATTCTTTTGACGAACAGACTGATGTGTTGTTAGTACTTCAGGAGGCAAATGCAGAAAAAATGTTCGCGTGCATGTAAAGAGATATCGATATCGACAAATTCCGAATCGTCAGACCTTTGCAAGCATAGAACGCCGACTCCGAGAAACTGGTCGATTCCAACTTCGAAGTAAATAAAAGGATCTTTTAAATAAAAAAAATCAGAACCGTTGGGACAGTTGCGAAAAAAATTCTGATATAATTTATGTGGGGGTGGGGGCGGTTTTCACTCTTCTCGAACTCGGTAAGACTATACTTTAAAGCATATCGCAAATAGTTCATTTCTTAAACTGCTGTCTTGATTCGGGTCTAAAGGCCCGTCGTCGGTTGGAATTTCTTCCTGATGTAGACTACGGCCTTTAGACCCGAATCAAGACAGCAGTTTATCAACTGGCCGCGAAAGCCTTAACCAATTTGTCACTTCATTTCTTACTTTGAAATGAAAGATTAGGATGTAACTTGCACTAAAATATCATTTTTTTCTATAAGGAACTCTCTGCTTGATATTTTATAGAACTTAAAAGTTGCATTTTTGGTGGTAATACTCTAGAATGGAATACTGATTTATACGCTTTTTTTGGCTTTTTTCACAAAATTATACTCTAAATTATAAGAATGTAACATACACTGTATAGTAATAAGGAAAATAGATGTGAAACTTTAAAAAATCGTTGTGTCTTGCAAAAAAGGTTCTAAATCAGCCGTGTTATTACACATTAGCTTATTAGCTAAAATAACAGTTCAAAATACATACGTAAATGATGGTATTTACTTATTGGACACCGCAGTTCAGTCTTGTGGTTTGTTTATTGATCTCCATCTACCTATTACAGTAGATAAGAAATGTACTTAATCCAGGTATAAGCCTACCTGTTTATTGCTTTGCAAAAACTACCTAACTGTTTCCTCTTATTTTGACGGCATAAGATATTTTTATGACTCTCATTCAATTGTTACCATGTACCACATGACCCTTGTTAAACACAATTGTGTTTACTGACATGAATAAACGAATTGTAATTTGAGTTCTTGAATTTATTTTAGGAAAGATATCAAATTATTTGAATACATTTTTTCTTAGTCGGAACGCACCGTCGCGTCGCTTGGACTGGCAGGACGAAACAGTAGACGAATTTCGCCCAAAAACCAATTTGCACTTTACAACTTACGTTTCATTTTTTATTATTTCCAAATGGAACTCTTTTAATAATAGAACGTGTTTCACTGATATCAAAGATGCAACATTCAGAATCACCTTCCCCCAACCCCCACTTTTTAAGCAGTACAATTTTTGTCTGTCAATGATAAGGAACCCCTGTAATATCAAAAACGGAGTTTCAGCAATTGTTACTTTTTATTTTTTGCCTATAGCACCGTTGCCACTGGACTAAAACTACAAAGCTTTGGCATACTAGTAACCCCGTGTGGAAATTTCATAAAAATCGCAGCGGTTATTTCCAAGTTGATGAGAGATACAGTTTTTCGTGATGTAGATCTCATATGACTTAAAAAACATAATATCTCATTTTAGAAATTTTTCGCGATTACAATACTTCCTCGCCAATGACGTGGGAAGTAAAACGGCTTTAAAATCGAGGAGTACCAGCGATCGCGATTGTGAGTACCTATTTGCAGAACGACTTATCTACGCGATATTATATGAAATAGGGCCACCAAATTATCTGAATACGTCCTTTCTTGGTCCGTACATTGCGCCGCAACGCTTGGGTTGGCAGCACGAAACAGTAGACAAAATTCGTCCAAAATACGATTTTTTAT
The DNA here is from genome assembly GCA_963669975.1 of Acanthoscelides obtectus. Classification (NCBI taxonomy): domain Eukaryota; kingdom Metazoa; phylum Arthropoda; class Insecta; order Coleoptera; family Chrysomelidae; genus Acanthoscelides; species Acanthoscelides obtectus. The sequence continues at coordinate 117,555,193 of CAVLJG010000001.1, read as the reverse complement.
TTTTTATTTTATTTATTTATTTCCAACAGGTGAAACCCAATTACAGGAAACGCTGAAAAAAATAACAATTAAAGAGACATGGTTCTTGGACTTAAATCTATAGTATCACACATTCTAAATAAGATTGGACGATCTATAGCAGTTAATAATCGATGCACAACTGTCACTGTAAATATCACACGATTCAGTAACACTGTTCATGACGCAGCACATGAGATTAATTGGCGATTTTGTCATAACATTTGTACGGCCAGCTTGACAATAGAATGCCGTTTGTTGTCGACTCCCTAGCTTTGAAACGCGGAAACATATTTTTTCAAGTAAATTTTGACAGTCAATTTTATTGTGGATGAGGCCATACAAAAACGACAAAGCAAATATGTTTCGTCTTGTTGACAGTGAATCCAAATTGAAAAACACTAATAGGGCACTATGGTCACAACCTCTTTCTGGATAAGAACCTGTGCATTTAAGGTGAAAATACTTTAAAGCTTTACGTTGAATGGCCTCAAGGATCACGACAGAATTTTGGTATATAGGAGACCAGATCAGTGTCGCATACTCCAACTTGCTCCTGACAAAAGTAAAAAATAAAGTCATTAATGTATCAACATTGGAGAAACCCTTCCAGTTTCTTATACAGAAACCAAGTAGTCGAGTGGCAGCCGACGAGATATCGAGTATATGCTCAGTAAACGTTAGCTTGGTATCAAAAATGACTCCAAGGTCTTTATAAGAGGTGCATCTGTCTATAACCTGACCATTGATGTTATAACTATCATAAATTAAATAGTTAACTTTTCTTGTATAAGTCATAACTTTACATTTCGAAAAATTCAGACTGAGACAGTTTCGTGAACACCATGACGAAATTAGAGCTAAGTCATCTTTCAACATGACGCAATCCTCGACTGTCTTGACTGACGTGCAGATTTTAAGGTCATCAGCGAAAAACAAATGGAAACACTTCAGTTCAAAAGACAAGTCATTAATAAATATTAAAAACAATAATGGACCTAGATTTGACCCTTGAGGTACCCCAGACGTGGCCCGATAGTAACTCGACCTATGACCACCATAATCGACAAATAACCTTCTATCCCTCAAATATGAATTCATGAGCGACAGCATTGCATCAGACATACCCACAGTTTTAAGCTTATCCAGAAGTGCATAATGATCAACTTGATCAAACGCCTTCTGAATATCTGTGTAGATGACATCAACTTGTCCCTGACCGTCGAGTACTTCAGAAATGTACTGAGTAATCATAGCCAAGTTGGTGACCGTAGATCTGCCTCTCATAAACCCATGCTGATTAATAGAGACTGCACCCCTGACCGAGCAGTAAACCGTTTCATAAGCGATGATCTCAAACAACTTGCTGAAATTGCACAGGATTGCTATTTGGTGATAGTTGGAAATATCAGAAATATCTCCACTTTTGTGAATAGGACATATTTTAGAGGTCTTCCAGATATTTGGATATGTCTCTGATTTTAGAATTAGGTTGAATATGGAAGCCAGCGGTTTCGCTAGTATATGCATGCAATCTTTAACGAAAAAACTTGGAATACCATCACATCCAGACCTCATTTTGTTCTTTAATCTTTTCGAAGCCCTAATTACGTTTTCTTCACTTATATTTTTTAAAGAAATGATATCGGTAGGATTATTTGTTGGAGAAGATGACCCTAGTAGACCAGACGGGATAAAAACTGTTGCAAAGAAGGTAGCAAAGCCGTCCACTATATCCTGAGGCGTATCGCAGACATTGCCGTTAAGCGTCATCCTTGGGGGATTCTAGATTGCTGTGTTTTGATCTGGGCAAATGACCAGAAACACTGATCTGGTTCTTAATGAGCTTCCTAAAATTACTGAACTGATCATAAGAAAACTTAGTACCGTCACGTTTCCAGTTCCTTCTTGCTATGTCCTTCTTCTTGATATTAAGTATAATTTCACGTGTGAACCATGGGGGATACGAAAACATTTTATTTTTACATTTAGGGACATGGACCTCAAAGATGTTATTGATAACTGAATACAAGGCGGTACAAGCGACATCAACATTAACTGCACTGATCACCTCCGTCCAATTAACATCTTGCAAGGCTGCGTACATTTCAGGAAAGTTAGCTTTGCGAAAGTTAAACCGTGGAGAATTAGCAAATGGGAATTTCGTTGAAGATCCGGATGTAATGAATTCCATGATCAGTGCAGGATGATGAACGTCCTCTTTAACAGAAGGTGTATTATCTCTGAGGACTTCTTTTCGATATTTCCTAAAATTAAATCCAGTATTCGACCATTTATATTTGGAATATTATTAAAATTAGTTAAATCTAAAAACGAAATAAAGTTGCTCATTAATTGAGACTTCTGGTCATTAACGTCACTGTTGAATGATGCGACATTAGAGTCACCAGCAACAATTATTTTACAATTACTGAATGCATTGTTAAATATTTCCAAAGCTTCAAGGTACTGACCAAACATGTCCAAATTAATTGAAGGCGGAATATAAATAGAAAAGATAACAAAATGCTCATGGTTAATAATAAGCCTAACACATACAGTATCAATCGACGGAAAGTTTCGACTCAAAGCACTAGCGTCAATTCTAATTGCATGGAAATCTCGTTTTATGGCTATCACGCCAGAAACTAGGCTAGATCGAATAAAGTCACGATCACATCTGAACACACAGTATTCAGCCGTAGAGGTTTGCGCGCTTCGAAATTGACGCTTTATTTTTTGATATTTTTGGATGAAATTTCCACAGAGTGCTGAAAACAAAACCCCCCGGGTGCTATAGAGCCAATTTTTCATTTTTTTCACTAGGTTCTTTTTAAAAAAATCGCGAAGTTGAACAACAAAAGCGCGCACTTCAACCCATCATAAAACTTGTGCAAAAACAAAATTTCAAAAAGTGCTCCTACAGCACCCTGGGCAATTATCTTCTCAACATACTGTATGAATTTCATTCAAAAATATTGAAAAATGGAGTGTCAGTTTTGAAGCAGCTGAACCCTGGTAAACGGCTTGAAACTCACTGCGTCGGAGCCGCCTTAAGTGTTCCCCCAAAAAAATCCCCAACTCACCGAATCCCAACTGCCAGTACGCCGTGACGTTCAACTTGTCCGACAGCTCGAACAGCGATAGGGCTCCCCTAGGGTCCCACAGCCCCTTCAGCTCATCCACGTCGTTCACCCCATAAACGGGTTGCAATCCCGCCAGTCGCAGCCATTCGTTGACAGCGAACCACGTGGCGGGGGTGACGGGTACGCTGTTCGTGTCTGTAGGGAGTAGTACCCCTTCATCGAAGTACCTGATGAACTTGGTCGAAGGTCCCGCGATGCGAATGTACGCCGGGGAGAGGTGTTGAGCTAGCAGCAGGGAACTTTCACTGGAAATAGACGATGATTCATGGATAATATCTCCGTACTTTTCAGAACTTCATATTGGAATAACGGAATCGTTGAATATGTAACCTAGATGCCCCAATCGGGCAAGGTTGCGTAAATAGGGATTTTTTTTGGGTTTGAAATTTCTATTTTGAGGGTTGTAGGAGGTAAGGGGCTGTACATGTAATGTTTCGTATTAGTGAAAGTGTGCCACTAACTTTTTATATTGAAAACTTTACCATCATGTATCTCAGAAATTAAAACGCTCAGGACATACAGGGTGTCGCATCGAAAACGAAACAGAGGCACTTACTGGCAGCTCAGTTTTTTTTTGAAAAACGCTTAGACCCGTCGATTTTGTTTTCGAGGGGGACACAAGTCTGGAAAAAAATCACGTTAGCACGTGCAGCCCCCTAAGTGGGGGTGACACCACCCCCAAAATCTTAAATGGAAAGGGGGGTCGAGTGATACCTTATTTTAAAGGTCCTTCAATTCCCTTTATAATGATATAAAATTAATGTGCTTCAGTTAAGTTGTTTTGCAGATTTAAAACTTAAATAAAACTAATACATCATCATTAGTGGAGATCAATACATTTGGCAGGAAAGTAATTTAAAATTGAAGAACGAACTGATAGAGATTTTGCTTTTTAAATGACCCCACATAAAGAAATCCAAAAGTTCTTGTACCAGGTGAATTTTATACGGATGAAAACTATGGGCCTTTAGAATCCGTTGGACAGTTCGTCAACTAACACCACACACAGTCTCCAATTTACTGGTACTTAACGTAGGATCTACATAAACTTGCCCTAAAGCCCCCACTTCTATTGCTTCGTTCCTTATGGGATTTTCAATGTTGCGTTTTTTATTGGTGACTGACCCAGCTTCCCGAAATTTAGCTACAAGTTCTAGAACATATTTTCGATGCATGTTACTGTTCTCATGTCGCTCATTAAATATTTTTACTGTTCTATTAGCGCACTGATTATTTCCGAAAAATATTTCGATAATTTCAACTTTTTCTGCTGTGGAATATACCATGGTTAATTTATGTAATAAAGCGTTACAAGTTATTTTAGCAACAAAGTTTGGTCAAATCAATCGCAAACTATGTACTAAATTAATATTTAAAATAAGTACGAGATATTTTCTTATCTTTTTTCAAGAAATAACTTTTTTGCAACAAAAAACGTTCCAATAGACATTTTCAACAACAAAATGATAAACAAACCACGAGCGTAGTGAAGAAAAAAAAGGCATTTACTTATTAAGTAAATTCTTTTAGTTAAATTTCTTCTGAAAGTAGCACAAACTAATCTGATGTACCTATTAAAGTCTACTTTAAGCTTTAAATCAATGAATCTTCAAAACTACTGAACTGAAGCTCATGTATTTTACATCATTATGAAGGGAATTTTTTTTTTTAAAATAAGGTATCACTCGACCCCCTTTCCATTCAAGATTTTAGGGTTGGTGTCACCCCCGCCCAGGGGGCTGCACGTGCTAACGTGATTTTTTGACAAACTTGTGTCCTCCTCGAAAAAAAAATCGACAGGTCTGAGCGTTTTTCCAAAAAAAAAACTGAGCTGCCAGTAAATGCGTCTGTTTCGTTTTCGATGCTCCACCCTGTATGTTCATATGCAGTTTTCTTCTTGAAGTGGATCGAAAAAACACCCCTTTGAATATTGTCATTCAATTAGGAAACATCCTTTACATTGCTTTTCTAATCAACTTCAAAAGAGACCATAGGTATTGATATTCAAACATTCTACTTATAGAGAATTTTGATCAAGAGAGTCTAGACGATATCATACTAAAATATTTATTTGAAAACTAGCTATCTCGTATGTATCGAAAGACACTGATTAAAAGAAAAAACGCCGAGACCCGTCAAGCGGGACAATTTTTTAACCAAAAACTACTTCACCCTCTGCCATTCAAGGTCGTCCCCTTAAAACTTATAAATGACAAGAGGTATTGCGTAATAGCTTGTTTAAGAGGTTTTTAGAAGTTGTTTATTTTGAAGTTTGATTTTTTAAGATTGGTCGATTCGTTTTCAAGTAAATTAGAAAAATCTTTATTTATTTTAATTTGTTCAGATATAGTACAAAAACATACGAAAATATCGCTTTTTATTTCAATAAGTGTTCAAAATGTTCGATGTGACGGACATTTTCAAAAACATGTTGTGGGATATCACGGCGGCTTTCGATGATGCGTTGGTGAAGTTCATCCAAACTTTCAGGTTGGAGAGTAAACACAATAGATTTCAAATGGTCCCATAGAAAAAAGTCTAATGGCGTCAAATCAGGAGATCTAGCAGGCCATTCTATAGGTCCTCTTCGCCCTATCCATTTATCTGGAAACTCGTCGCCTAGCCGTTGCCGAACCGGAAGAACATAGTGAGGAGGAGCGCCGTTTTGCTGGAAATATATTTCAGCCTCATCAAGTATAGGGTTTTCATCCTCTTCAATGGTTTCAGTGATAAATGGATTGATTTCGTTTTCCAACATATACATTCAAACTACCATTAATAAATAACACTGATCAACAGCCAAAAAATATCCTAAATAAAATTAACAAAATATTACTATTTTTAATGTGCTAAAACCGGAATGAAACTTATTTTTTCAATATTAGTTCAAGTTTTAGAGATATGGTCATTATATGTGTTCCTGCTGTGACAGTGTTAATATACTGTAATTCACATGAATGCACGTGCTACATTTTTATATTCGGCAAGGAAAGATGATGTAATCGGCATGATTGTAAGTTACGTTATACATACGTGTACATTATATTGTTTTATATTAGCCATTTTTTCCTCAGTTGGCTGACAGCGTTCATGCAAGATGTCTCGAAAGTGTATAAACAATCCAGATCAGTTTTGTTACGTGTGTGGTGATGTGACTTTTGCGTCTCAGAGACGGTCTATTACTCCACTAATAACAAAGGCATATCAGCTTTATTTCGGTTGTAAACTAGGTGATCAAGACAAACAGTGGGCACCCCACATCTGCTGTAATACATGTGCTTCAAGTCTGAGGAGCTGGTTAAATGGCAAAAAACGGTCTATGCGCTTTGCTGTCCCAATGGTTTGGAGAGAGCCTACAAACCATATTAATGATTGTTACTTTTGCATGGTACCTTGTGTTGGACAAGCCACAGGTATGTCCAAGGAAAAAAAATCGGTTATTAACTACCCAAACATACCATCTGCGATGAGACCTGTGCCTCATAGTGACGAAAATCCTATTCCAAAACCCCCAGAATCCTACACTTGCGAATCAGAAAACGAATCAGATCATGGCGATCGAGTGATTCGTCAGGAAGAAGGTATGCCATCAACGTCAAGAGATCCTGATTTTATACCGAGCACGACATGCCACCAACCGCACAAAATAACACAGTCAAAATTAAATGATCTTGTAAGAGATTTAGAACTTCCAAAATGTAAGGCAGAGTTACTTGGATCAAGACTGCAGCAGTGGAACTTGTTAGAAGACGATGTTTGGGTATGTGTTTTTCGTAAACGCCACAAAGACTTAGAACCATTTTTCAATATGGAGAATAACTTGGTTTTCTGCAGTAACATTAACGGCTTACTGGCGGCTTTAAATATAAACTATAACCCAGAAGAATGGAGATTGTTTATAGACAGTTCAACATTGAGTTTAAAGGCAGTGTTACTGCATATTGGAAATATTTTACCATGTCTTCCTGTAGGGTATGCAGTTCACATGAAAGAATCATATGACAATATGAAGTACCTATTGACATGCATAAAATACGATGAGCACCAATGGCATATTTGTGGCGATTTGAAAGTTGTTGCACTTTTACTTGGGCTGCAACTAGGCTTCACAAAGTTTTGCTGTTTTTTGTGTGAATGGGACAGACGGGCAAAGGCACTTCATTACACCAGACAAAACTGGCCTGTTCGTCAATTCCTAGAGCCAGGTCAAAAAAATGTACAGCATATGCCATTAGTAGATTCGAAAAAAAATTTATTACCACCACTGCATATCAAGTTGGGCCTAATGAAAAACTTTGTCAAGACAGATAGAGATGGGTCAGCTTTTCAATACCTGCGTCAGAAATTTCCAAGACTAAGTGAGGCAAAGGTTAAAGAAGGTATTTTTGTTGGGCCACAGATTCGAAATATTTTGAAAGATACACAGTTTGAAAACACTTTAACAGGTATTGAAAAAACTGCTTGGAATGATTTCCGTCTGGTGGTCACTAATTTCTTGGGAAATAGAAAAGCTGACAACTATAAAACCCTTGTCAAAAATATGCTGTCATTGTATCAAAAGATGGGCTGTAACATGTCTCTTAAGATACATTTCCTACACTCACACCTGGACTTTTTTCCTGACAATTGCGGAGCCGTAAGTGATGAGCACGGCGAACGTTTTCATCAGGATATTTCAACAATGGAAAAAAGGTACCATGGAAAGTGGAATCCTTCCATGCTTGCAGACTACTGTTGGACTCTTGGTAGAGATGCTCCAGAAACGATCCATAAAAGAACAGCAAAAAGACAGCGCATATAGTGATTCTTATAAGTATATGAATCTTGTTACTTTTTTTAATATATCCTTAAAAATAAAAAGTTTTTTTCTAAACCGCAACTAATTTTTTTATTTTATTGTCATTTTTGGATTCAGCGCCCCAAAATTAACAAAGAAGTGCTCTTTTCCCACAAGATACAATTAAAAAACTAAAATTTGTTGTCCAGTGTAATCAATGGCCCGATCACTTTGTTTCCTAAACTGCCTGCCCATAATAATTTTTTGGGGGTACTGGGTATCCTTCTACAAAAGCATGAGGATTTTCATTGCTCCAATACCTGCATTTATGGTTATTAACAAATCTATTTAGATAAAATGTGCAGCACTGAAGCAGATAATCTTTACATGAATCGTTAATCGATGCAGTCATTTGTTTACAATGCTCAACTCGCCCATCGAAATCATCTTCGGTTAACTCTTACAATATTTTCATTTTGAATGGATAAAATTTATGGAGTTTAGTAACTGTGTGTACGGGTTGAAAATTAGCGGTTAAGGGTTGTAGGGGAAAGCTGTATCTCATTGGCAGTATATTTATACGCTTCCAACCCCAGTAATTTCACGCACCATCAGTGCAAATTTTCCCGTACATTTTCCCTTATAGAACAATATTTATAGACGCGACACGTGGTCGGTTAGGACGATACAACGCAACGGCGAGTTTCATACGCCGAATCCTGCCTTGGGTCTGACAGTATCGCCGGCAGGGATGTTCTGTTCTAGAATCGTGGTTGGTACTTATGACGTGTTTGACTGCAACGATGCCAGATGGTCGGTACTTACAGCATTGCGTTATCAAATGGATGGGGACTACGGAGGGTGTACTAATTGTATAAGGGCCTGTTTGGCTGACTTGAGCTATTTCATTTGTTCGTTATAAGGGTTGTCCAATAGGGACGCAGGAAAGTAAACGTGAATTTGACATAGACGCCATCTTTGTTTTCTGTCACCGACATGTCATTTTGTTAGTTGAATGTTTACCATTGATCGCTATGGAGTCGTATTCGATTGAAGACCGCATTAAAGTTATTCAAGAGCACTACAAAAATGGTGCAAAAATAAAAAACACGTTTCGCGCGCTTCGTGAACATTTCGGTCGCAACAACCGCCCAAACGAAACAACCATCGGTCGTCTGGTGCGTAAATTCGGGGCAACAGGTTCTGTGGCAAATCTGCCAGGCTCTGGCCGGCCAAGGAGCGTTCGCACACCGGAAAATATTGCTGTTGTGAAGGAGAGTGTGAGAGACGATCCGAAACAATCAACAACGCGTCGATCCCAAGAATTGGGCATTTCGAAAACCAGTTTGCTCCGCATTCTCCACAAGGATTTGAATGTACACGCCTACAAGATCCAATTGACGCAAGAGCTGCGTCGGGCCGACCATTTTTCGCGCCGAACGTTCTCAGATTGGCTCCTTGAACACCGCCAAATTGATGCCAATTTTTCATCAAAAATCATGTTCAGCGACGAAGCGCATTTCACTTTGAATGGGACGGTAAACAAGCAAAACTGCCGCATCTGGGCGAACGAAAATCCCCGTGAGTATCAAGAGCAGCCGATGCATCCTCTAAAAGTGACTGTGTGGTGTGCATTGTGGTCAAAAGGCATCATCGGACCTTACTTTTTCGAAAATGCGGCCGGGGACGCCGTTACCGTCAATTCTGAGCGATATCACGTGATGATAGAGGACTATTTTTTGCCGCAACTTGAAGGAATGGATATGGACGATGTTTATTTCCAACAAGACTGTGCAACATGCCACACAACCAACGTCAATATCCATCGATTGCAGTCCTTCTTCGGTGATCGCGTGATTTCGCGCAGAGGAAATGTGCCATGGCCACCAAGATCGTGCAATTTGACTCCTTTGGACTTCTTTTTATGGGGATATTTGAAAAGCAAAGTCTACGTCAACAAACCAGCCACCCTCAAAGAACTCAAAAACAACATCATTGCCGAGATAAATGCCATAGAACCGACCATGTTGCAAAATGTCATTGAAAATTTCGACCATCGCGTGGACGTCTGTAAATCTAGTCGTGGTGAACATTTAAGCGATATTATTTTTCATACATAAATGGTATAAATGAACCTTCAAAATAAAGTACCCAACTTGATTTGAATATCAATCTTTCTTGTTTTAATATGTTTTTTTTTGAATATAACTTCTATGTGTATCGATTTATGCAATAACAATAAAATTTTTAACTTACCTTAGATTAACTCCAGCTAACAGAACGGCTGGATCAATCGATATGCTCAAAAACTTTTCACTAACGCACTGTATCGATTTTTTCCCATTCACGTGACAGGTTACCTCCACAGCCTCTTGAGAGTTTGCCCCCAAAAACGAAGCGAAAATTGCCAAAACTGCTATTCGCCGTTCCAACATTTTGAAATTTTTTCTATCCTCTCAAAAGCACATACTGTGGTACATTTGGAGACAAGATAATTTTCTTTAAGGCGTCAACATGTGACGGCGATAGCCCAAAAACGTCTGGTAAGCAAAAATTGAGGATCACATCAAGTTTTCGCAATGTTTTGACATGCGAATGAAAACAAACATCATTGACATTGAAACGATCTGGGTTAGTGAAATTGTTTATGTTTTAATCATATTTGTTGTAATTGTTGAAAAGACGCCAGGGTTTGGTAAAGAAAACATTTTGGAAGATGTTTTGAATATTGACATGTAGATACAATTTTGCGTTAGTGACTCACCTGCAGTTGGTCGAACATTCAAGTATGTGGATGCATTTGTTATTAATCATGTATGGCATTTTTCGGGGACAAAATTTGAAGGAAAGTTTTTTCGTTTATAGGTCCATGATGTTTGAAGTTTAAAGTATCTACTTTCTTAAGCATTTTCTCATGGAAAATCTCAAAGGATCATTATTATAAGCAGTCAAAAGTACTTGTTGAAAACCCGAAAAGAGTGGGAAAATATCCGTAATGTACAGGGTGGCCAACTAAGAATGTGAGGAACCTATCCGTCGTAGAGGCTTGCGGCACAAAAAGTTCTTTCTAAAACGACCAATAAAAAACCGAGTTTCTGAAGTGCCCATTAGAGGGCGTAACTGCAACCTTGAATCTAAAAAAGTGGTGTTTCTGTGAATTCCGTTATATTGACCTAACAAAAAAATACCTGATCCTTAAAGTTGAGAAAAATGGGAACTTTTTTGTTTGACAATTTTTGCTGTAATCGTATCTCTAAAAATAAAGAGGTGGAGGTATTCAAAGGCTTCCGTAGAAAACGTCCTATATCTTCCAAACAACATCTCAGCCGATTTTAACAAACTTGCCCTAGTGAAAAGAGCTAATCTTGGGTTTTGAAGCTTTGTTAGTTTCGCATGAATAGAATAGAATTCTAATTGCTTTTTTTTGTAATATGAAGACTCTATTTATATGGGTAGAATTTCCCCAGATTAATAAGCCATATTGGATGTGAGAGACGATGAGGGAGTAATAAACACTAACAAGGCATTCATTACTAAGACAAGTTTTTAGTCTGCGTAGTAAGAATATGTTTGTGGCTAATTTGCTACATAGGGTTTCAATGTGCTTTGTCCATTTTAGTGAGCTATCAATTGTTATGCCAAGTAATTTTACATATTTGTTTTCTGCGAGAGAAGAGTTACTAGTTACTACTAGCCTGTTAGTTTTGTCTGAGTTTAGGCATAAGCTATTCTGTTTAAACCAGTTGTTTGCCTTTTCTTCAAGCTGTTTAGATAAGCTTTGTATTATATGAAGGTTTTTGTGACTCTTTATGAGGGTGGTGTCATCTGCGTACAATACACAAATATCTGGTAATAAGTAGTAATAAAGATCATTAATGTAAAGGGAAAAAAGTATTGGTCCAAGTATGGATCCCTGAGGGACACCATACTTTACACCTTTAATTTCTGAATGTTTATTATTACTACTAACAAGCTGAGATCTTTCAGTCAGATATGATCTAAAAAAGCAAAGAGACACCCCACGAAAACCATAATAATGCTCCATTTAACACAGCAGCTTCTCATGATCCACACAGTCAAAGGCCTTGCTAAGGTCACAAAGGGTAATTTGTACACTTCTTCCCAGTTCAAGGCCCTGGACTATGTGGTCAATAAGTTCCTGTAGTGCATTTATGGTTGACAGACCTGGCTGAAAACCAAATTGTTTTGGATTAATGATGTTATTTATTTTTAAAAATTTTAAAAGGCGGTGCTTTAAAATTATTTCTAAAATTTTGCCAAAGATAGGAATTATGGAAATGGGTCTAAAATTATTTACATCAGATAGGTCACCTTTTTTAAAAACTGGTACTACCTTACTAATCTTAAAAACATCAGGGAAGACAGATATATAAATGAGCAAGTGGTGTATTTTTTAATTCACCAATAGCATTCAAAACATCTAGATATGTAACAGGCTCCAGAAAAAAGGTTTTATTACACTTATTAAAATTTATGGTATTTAGCTCATTAATATTAAGATTAGGTAAGCTTTTTATTATATTTTTGGCTGCGGTTACAAAAAAGTCGTTAAACATGTCTGATGTGATATCAGTTTGTCATTGGTTTGGATTTATCTCTTTCAAAATTTACTAGCCTCCAACAGTCCCTACTTTTATTTTTTGATGAACGAATAAAATTATTATATGCACTATATTTAGCATGTCTAATTTTTTGTCTGTATTGTCTCTGAAAGGTTTTAAAGGCATTTTTTGACTGTTCGTCTTTTTGATGCTCCGATATTGTTTTTAACACCTGAACAGAGGACCTAGCAGTCTTAAGTTCACTATTAAACCATTTTACTGGCTGTCTCTGAAAATGTTGCTTTTGCTTTTGTAATGGAAAATATAAATCTTTAAGTTCATTTATTGATTCTACGAGAAAAGAAGACAGACTAATCACATCATGATTGACATAATATTTTGTCCAATCTATGTTGGATAACGAGAGATTTAAATGATTTAGGCTAGCGTTTGTGCTTTTCCTAGTATGAACAATATTTTCTTTTTTAATAGAATTTAAATGTACAAGCATACTTTGGGCATAGTGGTCTGAGAGGCAGGGATCTGTTACAGAAACTGTATATTCAGACTCGTCTAAATTTGTCAAAATATTACCTATGCAAGTTGTACTTTGTAATGCCTACTTAAAAGATAAATTATCTATGCGTAATCAATATCATAATACCAATCTTAGATTTGTCAATCATACACTGGATATTCCTGCTCACGATACATCTTTTAAAAAATCGTTTTCTTATATAGGACCTGCATTGTATAATAAACTACCGATTTCAGTCAGGCAGCTACCACTTAGTAGATTTAAAGGACAAATCAAGGAGCTCATATTGAGAAACGGCCTATCTATATAACTGTGAACAGACTCTGGTTGTTTTTTTTCTAACACTCTTATAAATTATTAAATTTTATTCTAAAGGTGCTTGTAAGTAATTGCTGCACTGGTTAGGGAGTAAGAACAGCTGCTAGCTTAATCCTCACCAGGAAAATAAAAGGCATTTTGTTATTATTATTATTATATACTAAGAGACATATAAATCCGAACACCCAGTTTAAATGGTTTTATTTTAATAAAATTTTGTATAATTACTTAATGAAGCATAATAAGTAAATGATAAAAATTTCAAAATGATTGCACTGCTTTAAAGCCCTTTGACCTTTAATAATGTGTGGATGCACCCTGATGTGCTACGCATTCTCCAACGCGCCTAGGCATGCTTCTGATCAGGTGGTCAATGTCCTCCTGTGGTATCTCATTCCAGGCAACCACCAACTCCTCTCGAAGTGCTTCTAGAGTCTGAGGAGGACGTTGCAAATTGAGCAATCTCCTACCCATCATATCCCACACGTGCTCAATTGGGGATAAGTCGGGAGATCTTGGTGGTCATGGTAACAATGTGACCATTATGTTGAAAGAAGTCTATTGTGACTCTTGCAACATGTGGTCGGGCATTATCTTGTTGGAAAGTTGGATCTGCCAGGGTGTCAAGATAGGGTAAAAGATGGGGTTCTAGAACTTCGTGGTTATAACTCTGCGCGTTCATGTTACCTCTGATGAAGATTAAAGGTGACCTGGAACCATAAGCTATAGCACCCCAAACCACAACTCCAACAGTGTGATTAACATGTCTTTCAACAAAAAACTGTGGATTCCTCCTTTCACCACGTCGCCTTCTAACCCTGGCACGACCATCGTGCATGCCTAAACAAAAGCGAGACTCGTCAATAAAGACAATACTGTTCCATTCCTGATCCCAGAGTGACCGTTGTCTGCACCACTCAAGGCGATTACGTCGGTGTTCTCGAGTTAAAGGGAGGACCCAGTGTGGCCGAAATGAAAACAAGCCAAAACTTCTCATTCGTCGGTAAACACTTCGCATGCCAATAGGTCTTCCGTGTTCTGCAAACCATTCATTTGTAATGGACCTGGTAGTGGAGAAACGGTCCCTTAAGGCCAATAATCTTAGGCGGCGATCTTCACGGTCTGTTGTTCTACGGCAGCGTCCAGTGCCCCTTGCTCTTTGCGTACGGCCTTCTCGAAGCCATGCCTGGCAACACCTAACCACAGTGAGAAAAGAAAGTCCAGCTTTTTAGGCATCATAACCGATCGTAAAGGATGTCAAGAACCAAAATCCGCCAACGTTGATTCTTTACTGCGGCTGAAATATTCATTTTTAGAGCGTTAGTGAATTAAAAAAAAGCAGTATAAAAACCGGAATCTCCAACTGATAAGGCTGAACATTTTTTCACTTGTTATTTACAGTAAGATAGATAGATTCACCAACTTTTATTAAAATAAAACCATTTAAACTGGGTGTTCGGATTTATATGTCACTTAGTATATGTATAAAGAGCTTTTTGTTCCTGTCAACACTTTCGATTGAATCCCAAAAAACACGTATTCTCATTATTTGTTGTCGAATAAAAAGTTTTCCCACAAAAATTGGTGTACCCATTTTATGCGTCCATGTTTCGAATAGCCCCTTAAACAACTTGCAGAGATAAAACCAGACTTTACAATTATTTCCCAAACTTCCGAGTTATGCATTCCATCACCTTGTATTTGCACAAAGAAAACATCTAAACCGTATATATTTTTATTAAGTCCTTTCATTTTTTCACAATAACGTTGCATGATGGTGTACAACTAACAACAAATCAGTTTTACCTAATGACTTATCAAGTATTATTAATATTATTATATAACAACGTGAACAGCCTTACTAACTATAGGTACTCAGGCAACTACAACGTGTGTTTCACGTTCATTTTCTTTTATTTTTCATGAAACAAGTACTGATAATAAGTGTATAATAATTTACAGTAGCGGGCTTGCCAATACAACAGAAAAAATTAAACGGAAAAGCACCCAGCAATCCCGACGTGTAAAAGGTAAAAATGTGCAAGTGAACTATATTCCCGAAGTTAGAGGAAAATTGAAGATCTGGCAACTATGCATCGTAGTTCAGGATAAATGCTTTTTTAAATTTTGATCCTCCGAAACTTATTAGAACACTGGGTGCTTATTTTTTGTCAAGCTGGGCCCACATACTTGATATTTTTGTTTAAAATATCTACTTGTTTATTGCTATATTTGACATTGGATCCATCCTTATTCTTGAGCAGAAATGTTAAGGCGTTATGTAAAATTCTTCTAATTTCGCGACTTGGCAAGCGCGCTTCAAAATGAATCTACCTTGTTCTTAGGCATTGTTCACAATAAAACATTTTTTCGTACTTCATCTAGTCGTACTTGTTGCTCGTTCATTTGAATACTTTACTGACTTTTATTTCATCAAAAATGTAGGTTAAAGAGAAATTTGAACAAGGTTTCGTCTTTGAAGGACAATTGAAGATCAACTTATATGACCTCCAAGTAACATTCAAAGCTACCTCGCTTTAAATGTGGCAATTTTCAAATAGTCCTTTTTTTTGATAAAATATGGGCAACAGTAGATTGAAATAAAGCTTATAGAGCTTTATTTTTTGTTTTTTATATATTTTACTGTAGACAACATATAAAAACGAAACTAAACGTATCGCATTAACAACAATATCTACAATACAATGTTATACTTGCGAATATCATTTTTTTAATTTTAACAACATTGATCATTTCTTAACGATTTTCAGGATTTCTTGCAAGAATTAATATCACTAGCATAAGTATTGAAGCAGAAGCTCTGGTGGCTCCCGAACAAATCACAAAAACCTAAAACCGTGTTCTAAAATTATCTTTGAACTGCGATGACCCTAATAAATAAAACTACTAAGTGTGTCTGTGATGCATCTAATTTGTGATCGGTAACGAAAAACTGTGATCTGTCCGGAACTCACACCCTCTAAAATATCTTTAAAAATCAGTATCGAGACTTTTGAATACATAGTTTAGTAGAAATTACAGAAATCTGGTCTACTACATCAGTAAAATGTATATGTGTCGTTGTCTCTAATTTAGATATTTTTTTTGCACACGATGTAAGCAAGTCGATTCTGAAGGAAAATTGAAAACTTGGATGAAGTTCATAGAAGAAAAAACACAGCAGGTGATGTTTATGGTAATACTGCCATAAAAGTTGACGTAAAGTAATCTAAATTTACTGATTACTCAATAAAATGACGTATGGCAATTATGAAAGTTTGGGTATATACTAGATGATGGGGGCTATAATATTTTCAAAACGGTGGCACTTCCGGTTGTATCAACTTACTTATTTTATATAGAACACCCTGTATATTGTTCATCTTCTGGATTCTACGCGGGACACTAAGCGCCGTATCGTCAATCGTTCTTACAATTGCGACTTTTTTGTGATCCCAAAATGCAAAATGTTGCTTTACGGGCGGCATCTGGAAGCCATGAAGGCAGAAACGACACGGCAAATGAAGAGCCTCGCAATTAAAGACTTTCAGCGATCGTATCAACAGTGGAAACGGCGTTGGCAGAAGTGCATCTTGTCTCAGGGGGAGTACTTTGAAGGAGACCATATTGAAATACCTGAACAATTGTAAAATAAATTATTCTACTTTTATACGTATTTTCCGCAGAAACCTCGTATAGCATCTTATACCAAAGTCTATCAGAATTATGAGTATGATTTTTAACGGTGTTCCTATAACAGGGAACATGCTTAAGAGTATTTTATTCCAGATTTGAGTAACATAGTACTCGTACAGGCTGGTCTGAAAAAAAAAAATAAAATTGAGTTCTAAAAGACTCCTAGAAGAATTTTTTTCAAATAGAAACTATTTATTTTTATAATATCATCGTATTAAGCTTTGAAAATAAGGTTAATTTTGTATGATGTTGTCTACTTCTTAATAGAGTAGATGGAAATATTGGCTTTTACCTATTGCTTTAAAGCTCCATCATAAGATAATCTCAGTTGGCCATGACTTGGCAACAGTGTAATATACTTAGTAGTATGCCAATCTTAGCGATAGCAACTAAGCTCTCTTGACTATTGTCTTTGGGGATTTTTGAAAGGAAAAGTGTATGGGAATGGTCCCCAAGACCTAAAGCGCAATATTTGGACTGAAATTGCGGTTATAGACCCGATTATTTTGGGAAAAGTCATTGAAAATTTTGATGTTCGGATGTTGGCCTGTAAACGAAGCCACGGTGATCACATCACTGATGTTATTTTTCATACATAAACGGCATAAACCAACCTTCATTTATCAATAAAATTATCCGATTTCACCTCGTAAAAAAGCGTGTTGATTTTTCAAATAGAAAAAGAAGTAATAGATGACTCACCCTGTACTTAGCCTATCCGCCAAAATTTTAGTTTTTACTTTGTAGGCTAAGTAATTTTTGGACCGCTCTCGTATTTGTATGCGAAGAAGGCAAACTTATAAAGTTAACCTTATTTCCAATCCACTCATGAAAAAAGTTGGTTTCCATTGACGAAAAATGATTTTCATCGTTTTCTGAAACTGATAACAGCGTTGCGCGAGTAATGCAGACTCAACCTACTTGACGCCGTTTTCTTACGCACAAATTTGTAATACTTCAAAAACGGTTAGACGCTGTACATGAAATGTCTTTAGAATCTCGAGTCGAATCCAAAAATCAAAAAATTGAATAAAATAAGCAAATTTGTATCTACTTCCGGCACAACCGGAAGTGCCACCATTTTGAAAATAGTTCAGCCGAATTGCTGCTGTTAGCTATACTACGGACTCAAACTTTCATATATCTGTAATACATCAACTTTTTGAGTGATCGATTTCAGCAGTTGTACGTGGGACACCCTGTATACGGATAAATGAACGAATAAATTATCTGCTTGCTTGATCGGTGCCGTGACGCAATAGTTACAAAAAGGTGGTGCGGTATTCGGTGTCATGAATCTTATTCGGAGCTCCGTCTAGCGCAGGTTCTGTCGTCAACGACAAATACTACTAAGTTATAAATAAATTCCCCTAAAACTACTGTGGCTATCGGCTAGTTTGGCAGTTTGTCGAGAAAGCCTGCGAGGAGTAGCTCCGTACATTGAATAGGTGTAACATGTTGGGTTTAACATTAAACATTTATATCACACACCAGACTAAGTCGTTACTACATTGCTTATATTTGTTTATATCATAAGGGAATTTCAACAACAGACAAGGTAGGAACAAGGATTTGAGCGTGGGTCGTCAATAACGCTTCAAATCAAATTAACTGTATGTTTTTGGGGCTTGGAAATATTCCGCTTATTTCATGGAAAAAGTTGTTTTTCCAATTTGGTCTAACACTTCTCAGATTTGGCTATAAAGTATAATATCAATCTAGGTTGATCCATTGATCTTATAGACATACTTTTACCAGAATAGACATCAAACATTAATTGACGTTTTCTAAATCACCTTGTTTGTTCGAAAAGCTATCCAAAATGAAATAAGGTACCCTTGCGTCATCTATAAGAATCTGTCATTGGAATTTTTCTCCTTTCCACAATAATTAGGAATCTACTTTGACAAGGTTAGTATCGCATACGGTTTGAATTGCTTGACCATCCGCCTTACTCACCAGATCTAGCACCAAGCGACTTCTTTGTGCCCTCTCATATAAAAATTGCGCTAGGAGGACAGAGATTTTCGTCAAATGAAGAGGCAATCAGCTTCCTGAACAATTATCAGGTAACCAAATAAGTACGTGCAGTTGCTGTATACCGCACATTGCCAAGAATGTTGTTGATCGACAGGTTGTGGACGCAAATTCCAGGATAACGTGCCAAGAACTTGCAGAAATATTCAGAGTGGGTGCTGAAACTATTCTTTTGCATCTTCATCAGCTAGGAAAGACTTGTAAGTTGAGCAAATGGATCCCACATGAACTGACAAATGATAACAAATTAAGTCGTCTCACAATTTGTTCAGCAAACATTTTACGTAACGCTAATGAACCATTTCTTAATCGGGTATTAACCTGCGACGTAAAAAGTGATTATAACCTTTTTTTGTCTCTTGACAACTGTATGAGGCACCGACAGTTCACAACTCGAGATGGTGCAATAAATGCAGTCCGCCAATTTTTTGACTCCAAATCCAGGGAGATCCACAATACCGGCATACAAAATTTGGTTCCACGTTCCACTGAATGTGATGGTAATTTCTTCGAAGAATAAATAGTGTCTAATTTATATTTTTCTACTTAAAATCCCACGAACTTATTTGGTTATCTGATATTTTGCAGAGAAAAGCGCCGAGTACTATTTGGACGGGTTACAGAGATGCATCGCTGGGGGATATAAGGAGGCTATGTTGAAAAATAAAAAAAAAATCAGAAAAAATGTCTCTATTTTTGTTAGGTCGGAAACTTTTCAGACCACCCTCGTAGATATATGCGACGTAGCATAATCATAGCATGAAGATTAGTAAGTTAAAACCAGTGTTCTTTGTTCAAGATTTCAAAAACTAACACATGTTATGTCCTTATATTGAACCAACCAAATAAGGCTATTTCCGTAGGTGAGACAGATTTCTTATTCACTAAAAGAAAAACGAGCTATTGCTGACAGAAGTGCATTGTGACAGATGCCTTTTTATTTTATTTTCCTGAATAAAATCCGTACATTTCTTCGGCAATTGATTGAATTCAAAATGAGTTTACAAAATTTCGAAAAACACAATACGAATACAAAAGCTGTGTCAAATTTAATGTCAAATGTCAAAAATTAGTTTGGATTGCGCATGCGTGTGTTACGATAATGAAGACTGTAAACTTCAATTCTATATAGTCAAAATCCCAAAAGATGACCATTACGTCATACCATAAGTTAACAATGGACGTACGTCGATGATAAAATCACGATGTCAGTAACAACAAATTTATATTATGATTTTGCGAAGTTAGGTTATTTCACTGATTATTTTTATTTTCATTTTACTTCATGGTTTTGAGTGATACCTTAATAATAATTTTAGTGGGGAGTTTTTGCAGCTGTCACAAATTTTGATATTGGATAGTTTAGGTCATCTTTAGGTACAAATCATGAATTAATGGTTGGTGTTTATTCTGGTGTAATCATGTCTTTCAGGATATTTTTCTTCCAAGAATATTCATACGACATTACATAATTTAGCGTTAAGACAGCTAGTGATTTCATATAGAAATATAATTTCGAAATATGGCATCTCTTGATGGGTACCCAGCAGAGATCTTGGAATTTCTACCTGTCACTACAAATAAAATCAAAACCACTGTATGACTTTTATACAAATTCAAGTATAGGTTGTTATATTTCCGAAGGAGAACCATTGTGATTTGCCGAAGAGAAGATCTTTTCCATGAGACAAGCGAAACTGTCTGGAAACCTTGGTAACCGGGTAACAATATTAATCTAGAATACACATAGACTTTACTTGCTAATACTTGCATTGGTTTGCATTACTTTTTACCGAGATCGATAAAAATCATACGAGAAGAAAAGAAGAAGAGTAAGATTGTTGACTTGAGATAATGTTTACGTTTTGATCTCACCCAAATTCCACATCGAACATTGCGTTTGCCAAAAAGACGCTTATATCAATCGCCAAACAGCCCAGTAGAGAAACCAACAAGAAATCACAATCTCTGGTGACTGAAGAATCTTCTGTAGTGCTTCTGAAATCATTCTTTTGAACGAGGACCCTCAAAAAAGACGTAGAGTCCTATGGTCGTTAGCTACTACAACTACCACAAAGTATCTCCTTTTTTATTGGTTTCTTCCACGTTGCGGTGATATTATACATTGGCGACTGATGTTGTTGGTTAAAGAAAATAGCTGTTGAGCAACGACACTTAACGTTTTTCGAAAACACTGACAGTCTAGAAAACTACATTCCTTAGAAATTCAGATAGATACAATACATTGAGAGATATTACATGCTATTGACAGAGAAGGAATGATATCTGGTGATAATTGACACAGATAATAGGAAAGATAAAAGACGGCATTAGAGATAGATATAAAGGCAGAGGATAAAATAAAATGGAAGGCTCAGTATGTACTCAAGCTGAATACACTCACACAAACTTTGCCATGTACCATGAATATTATTTATATATCTCCATCGATGGCCTTGAGCACCAGTCTTTCACTTAAGGTCAACTTCAAGGACATTGATCTGTACCTATCGCGCTCGAGGTCATCCAAAGTTGTAGGTTATATGTTGGTGAAGGTTTTGATCTTGTTGTATGACAAATGTTCAACAGTGCTATGTTTCAGATTGAGGCTGGTTTTTCTATCGGTCTTTTCCTCAAGGCCAAGACTATCAAATAGCTGTCTTTCTTAACAAGAGTATCGCACAGCTTAGTACCGTGACGATAATGACCGTGAACATCAACCCAATTTCAAGGTCATACCATCAAGGTTATTAGTTTTTCCAGATTGATATAAGTCAAGGTCATCAATACAATCTGGACGGTATGTCAGTGATCATTTTTGAATTGCTTTGTGTAGGGCCTGTCGGTTTGATTTTTTTCATCATATAATCCAACGAATACAGTGCAGTTTGGTTAAAAGAGATATTTTTTATAAATGTAAGGTAAAATACTCATCATGGTGCAAAGAAAAAATGAGTGGATTCACTAAAAGTACAACACGAATGCTCATATTTCCTATCCATTAGACGATGAAACTAGAAAATTGATAAAATAAATAAAAATACAGGCCACCGCAGTCTCCGGCGAGCAATGTTTTTATTCCCATTAACGCGTGAAATTTTCAGCTGTATCAACGACAGAGAACATGAGCATCCGGAAACGTATTCCCAGTATGCGCTTTGGGTTTTCAAAGCATGCGGCTACTCAAAAATAAACGAACATAAAAAGGTAGAGGAGAGATACATAGTTTACATACAGCATAAGGTTCCATCGTAGCAGAGTGTTTGTTTTATTGTTTTAATAGTACGAAACAGTATGTTAGTGGTATGAGTTATTGTACAGAATGTTAGTAGATATACGAGTAATAAGGCGAGAGAACCGAGAAATACTGAAGAATATTTTCAGAAGTAGTGCTTTGGGATTACCTGAATGATGTTGGCTTTGTGTTTGGTCTGTTGTACAGCAAGTCGTATATTGAGGTGCTTTCTACATGGGTATCATTTTAGTATAGGGGAATCTTGGCTCTAAGATTGAATTTTAATGAATCGGCTAGTTAATAACACTTCATAGACAAAGTTGTTACAAACACTTGTCCTTTAGGATACAGTCATTATGGGGTGATACTTGGACATCAGTATTTCTACAGTTTCTCTCACCCTATGCTATTGGACGTGTACAGAGAGTTGAAATACATTTCCCATTTAGAAAGAGACGAAGGCAATAACAATAAACATCGAACAATTCAAGAAACGACATGCGACGTCAATCATTAATACATCGAGAAAATAAAAAGCACACATTTAGCTGGCACTTTGGATGAGAGTTTGTAAGTCCTGGATAACCTTGAAGTAAAGAAACTCCCACACGATGAGTTGACCTTGACAGTTGATGTTGATAGCATGCATACAATTTTGGATGTACAACTGCATTCAAGGTCATCATGTTAGCAGTTAGAGGAATTGGAGAATAAACCCATCGACCTTGAGATCTTAAACTTACTTTATAATTACTTTCAAGGTCACTCTGTTAGGCAAGATACCTCATGTGTTCAAGGTCAATCTTCGTAATGGTTGTGACAAAACGATAAGCCTTGAAGGGAAATAGACCTGGTTTCTCGACTTTGAGAGTTGTTAAGACTAAAACTGCACCCTGAAGGTCAAGTGAATGTCAAATTATTGACGAAAAAAAGTCCGAACTTCAGTAACTTCAGCAAGGATTACAATATTAACATTTGATTTGACCTTGATAACACTAAAATAAAGAAACACACAATAAGTTGTCCTTGAGAGTAGATACATACAATTTTGGATCTGAAATGACATTCAAGGTCATCGAGTCGGCAGTTAGTGGAGTTGGAGAATAAACACATCGATCTTGAGTGATGTGATGGACGTAACATCAAACTTACTTCACAATGGCTTCTAAGGTCAGTCTGTTAAATAAGATACTTCATGTATTCAAGGTCAATCTTCATAATGGTTGTGACCTCCAATACTCGTTTTCAATGACAAGACGACAAAGCTTGAAAGGAAATAGACCTGGTTCCTCGACTTTGAGAGTTGGTGAGACTAAAACTGGAATCAATGTTACCCCTGAAGGTCCAATGAAGGTCAACTTTATTGACGAAAAACGGTCCGAACTTTAGTAAATTTTAGCAAAGATTAGAATATTAACATTCGATTTGAGTTTGATGACCTTTAAATGAAGAAATACCCATACCATAAGTTGACCTTGAGAGTGGATATTGATAGTAGTATACATACAATTTTGGATCTACAATTACATTCAAGGTCATCATGTTAGCAGTTGGTGGAATTGGAGGATAAGCACATCGACCTTGAGTCATGTGATGGATGTGATCTCAAACCTACTTTACAATGACTTTCAAGGCCACTCTGTTAGACAAGATACTTCATGTATTCAAGGTCAATTTTCATAATGGTTGTGACCTCCAATATTGGTTTTCAATGACAAGACGATAAGCCTGGAGAGGAACTAGACCTGGTTCCTCAACTTTGAGAGTTGTTAAGACTAAAACTGATATCAATGTCAAGGTCAAATTTCTTGACGAAAAAAAGACGGAACTTTAGTAACTTTTAGCAAGAATTATAATATTAACATTCGAATTGACCTTGATAACCATGAAATAACGAAACACTCACACAGTAAGTTGACCTTGAGAATGGATATTGACAGAATCTATACAATTTCGGATCTACAATGACATACAAGGTCATCATGTCGGCAGTTAGTAGAATTAGAGAAAAAGGGCATTTGACCTTGAGTCATCTGATGCATGTGATATCAAACTTACTTTACAATGACGTTAAAGGTCACTCTATTAGATATTTCATCCAAAGTCAATCTTCACAATGGTAGTGACCTTAGGTATTCATTTTGAACAACAAAGCGGCATACCTTGAAGGGAAATAAAACTGGTCCTCAACTTTGAGATTTGTTGATATTAAATTTCTAGTAATCCATAGACCTTGAAGGCAGCCACCTGTCAACTAAATGCAATAACTCACAAAGTCGACAAGGTCATATATCTGGAGAACATCAGCTTTAAGGATATGAACTGTAGAGTATGATAGAACATCATAATTTTGAAGGACACTCAAAACCAAATAAACCTGAACCTGTGGTTCTAATCCTTCAAGGTCATTTATTCAGAACGAACAAACTTCTTCCATTATTATTGCTTGATAATAGTTTCCCGCATAATATTTTTACTGTACTTCATGGGGCTGATAACAGGTTCATGCTGAAACACGGTAGAAACCCTGATATATGCATTCACTTTTGTTCAAGGTAGCCTTTATTATGTGAGGATGTACTACCGATTATTTTCGTGCTGATACACATTTTTGGGAACAAAGGTATAGCGCAAAAAAACTATAATTTGTTTGACTGTATTTGTTGTTAGGTAGATGAAATGTCTTTGCATCAAGTGAGATTAAATTGTAGATGGTGTTCAAACTACTGGTACTGTTTATGTATCCCCAATAATACCAAGAAGCAGATATTGATAGTCCAACAAATACAGAGAAACTTTGACACCAAAGGCTTTAGAACTACGGGAATTTGGATGATCCATCACACAGTGTGCTGAGAAGACAATGGAAAATACGTCGAAATAGTTGTGGTTAAAAGAAGCCTCAAACATTTTTTAGAATTTCGTTATTTATCATGCTCCGAATATCATAAAAAAGGTAACCAAAACGGAACCGAATTTCAAAATACGCACACGTTTTAAATTTTCTCTTTTATAATTTTACGTTTACAAAAAAATAGGTTTAAACTATACACTCTATCTACAAAAAATCGTTTAACAATATGCTTAACACTAACACAAACGTATTGTGATGTCTATAACACATCATAGTATGTTTGTTTTTTGTTAAATGTTTATCGCAGTCTCTTTTTTGTTTGTATTTTTAGGGGGGGGGGGAGAGGGATGGGAACAACTTTCTGCGTGGCCTGGATTTTAGGATTATTTTGGAAACGACCAAACGTAGCTTCTGACATTTTAAAATGACGCCGATTAAAACATCTCAATCAAAAATATTTGCTACGCATCTTCCTATAAAACCTTTACGTATTTTGTGACAGATAGTACTGGTAAAATAAGGCCAATGTCAGATCTTTACTTTGAATGGTGACCTTGAGTCTCCATCCAAGGTTATTTCAGGATCAACTTTGGTTTTTTAGGTCTTGATTGCATTTGTACATTAATAAGCAATCGCATGTGGTTGTTACTTCTATGCGCCATATTTTATAGGTAATAGTTAAAAAATGACTCAAAATAGTGTTAGAAACCACGATCATCTGTTTCCAATGGACAGGTTGGGGAGCTGGATCCGACATAACAATGCTACAAAGTGCGCTGACTGTATGCGTGTTACAAACAAAAGCAGCAGAAATGTTCATCTTTTACATTCCAATTAGGTTTTTCTCTATTAGTACAAAAATAATAAATTTTGTTTTTGGTGAGATTCTTTCCCGGATAAGCTTACAACCATTTTCGATTCCGCATTTCAGTAAAACATCTCGATCACAGCGTGTTTTATCTACAAAAAGTACAAAACATCTCGTACCAGTCCAGCGGAACTTGGAAATAGTAGAGGAAAATCGCATAAACAATCTTACTGCCAAACACACAGATAAGATAAAAATTGGCAACCTTGCTCATTCGTAGTACAGTTGCCATTTTCTTTAGTTTTTATTGTTTTTGTGTAATTCATATTTTTGGCAAGAATAATCTTGGAAGCTTTTGGCCTCTATTCAAGTAAATTATATCGTATAAATTCGGCAGTAAAATTCGTTATGAAATATTCGACTTTACTATTTAAGCTGATCAAATAGAATTTTAAGGGGTGGACTTTTTAGGATTAGAAGTGGTAATTTATGATAGACGAGCTCATCCTTATTGCAGCAGCTTAGTTATGAGGTGCTGCGAAAAATTGTATCTGCAAAATATGGGCACTGGATATTAGCTTCCCAAATTTTATTAATCACAATCCAGTTCAAAAATTTTCAGTATATTCCAAATTTTTAAGGTTATGAAAATTATCAAAAATCGCAGATTCTTCGAAACATCCAAAATATTTAAATTCTTAAAAAATTCCAAAATTTTCGAAATACTCGGGTTCAAAAATTTCTAAAATTTTCTTGGATTTTAAAAATTTCAAAAATATCCAAAATTCCCAAAATTTTCAAGATAATATAACCTCATAATTTTCAAAATTTTCAAATATTTTAAAACTTACAAAATTTTCAGAATTTCCAAAATTTTCGAAATTTTCAAAATATCTAATCAAAATTTACAAGATTCTCAATATTTTTAAAATCTTGAAAAAATTCAGTTATAAATTTTCATATTTCAATGTATTCAAAATGCTCAATTTTTTCAGAATTTTACAGATTTTCAAAATTTTCAGAATTTTCGATTTTATAAAAATTTTCAAAAATTGAGATTTTAAGATTTTTCAAAAATTAAAAAAATCTCATCAATTTCAAATATTTAAAAAAATTAATAAAAATCAAATATTTTAAAAACATCAATGATTCCAAAAATTTCAGATATTTCAAAAAGTTCTACGTTTTTAAATATTTTAAAGTTTTTCAAAAATCAAAATTTAATTACAAGAGTTTTGGATATTTCAAAAATTACAGAAAAATTCGAAAGTTTCAAAAATATCAAAAATTGCAAGAACTTCCGTTGATTTCAAAAATCGCATACATTTGGAAACTAAGAAGTTTCATAAATGTAAAAAATATGAAACATTTGGAAAATTTAAATGATTTAAAAAAATCCAAAAAACCTAACCAAAAAAATTTGAAATTTTGATAAATTTCAGAATAATGCCATAATCAGTTTCTAAAATATTAAAAATTTTCAATATCAAAAATATTCTCGAAATTTCCAATATTTCCAAAATTTTCAGTTTTCAAAATTTTAAAAATTTTCAATATTTTCAAAATTTTCAAAATTTTTAATATTTTAAAAATATTCAAAACTTTCAAAATTATCTTGGATTCAAAAACGACGAGTCCTTTCTATCACAACAACTCACCATTTATAAAACGAGTAAATACTTGAAAATTCGAATTAGACCAGCCCAATTTCGGAAATTCCACCGGACGGCGTCGGCCGAAACACATTTCAAAAAATGGCACTTACAGGGCAAATATGACTGAATACTGCTACGTACACATATATATGTATATCTACAAAACTGTTTACGATGATGGTGGGGGCAACAGTACTATCAACAGTACTTTCATCAGTAGTACAACCAACTAAAGTGTGTGTGTAGGTGACGAGTGGCCCGCAGTGTGTACCTTGTGGTATTCCCCGGATTCATTGCATAACGCATTTACTTTCTATTTGAGACCTCAGTTCGCTTACTTGCGTTTCTATTGTGTTCTTCAGTTCTGAAAAAGCCAAAAATATTCTATGGGAAAGGTTCAAATCAAGTGGAAAGAGACACGGTTGGTTAGTAGATCGATAAGCGACATATTACTATTTCGTGACAGAATAATATACGTTTCTTGATGATATTAGAGTCATTTCAAAACTAGATCAAAAAATTGTTGCTTATTTTGTATACAATAGAACAAATGTCTCAAAATTAGATATTATAAAGACAGTTGATTGGTTACAAGGAAGTTTATGCCGAATAGTCTAAAATTGTTGCTATTTTATGCTTCTGATATAGCTTTGTATTATGAGTCTTTGGATCGATCCATTTGTGTTTCCGAATATTAATTATACTACTTTTATATGAGCGCATGATCGTAATACTCCAAACTTCAAACCTATATACTGAGATACAAAACATAAATATGGTATAAGAAAATATGTGTTCGTAAAAACATATAAGTCGTAGTCATAATCTTGTAGACACGTGATTCAACTTTTGTTTTCATAGTGATCGCATTCTTTTTTGAATATGGCTTGCGCCTCAGAGTGTTTTATTATAGATTTGAATTACGAAGTGTTTTGATCATGCGTTTATACAATGAAATGAATATGCAAAAATGTGTGAATTTTAGACAAAAATGTAAATATTGCGAACTTTGGGCTTTTATAGAAGAATCAAGTACTGAAATGTAAATAAAAATTTCATAAAAGGGATCAACTTAAAATTTCAGTTACTTTAAGGGTAAAAAAACCCTGAAAATGTTTCTTCAATTTATCGACTATAAAAAAGTATATAAATCTTTTGGAAACGGTATTTTAGTAACTTTCAGGAATAATTTTAAGTGAAAAAGTTTTTCCAGGTTCCACATTTTTTTTTTAATATGTATTGGCCACATCAGATTGATGCCATGTGAGAGAGTGTTCAAACACATTCAAGAGATTGTGCAACATCTTGTGTAGGCTTGTATTACAAATATTCAGGCAATTCAAGAATACTATTCTGTCACTTGTGAAATCAACATGCAAAAAACATATCGTGGTGGAATAAATATAAGAATAAACTATACTTACTCAGCAAAAAAGAAAAGAAACACGAAAACTGATGAAATAAAACAAAATAAAATAATAGTTGCAAAAATTTATTTATAAAAATATAAACAAATAAAAACAATAAGTATCTAGCTAAGAAAACATTAAAGAAATAACAAATGATCTAGACAGTTTATGTGTTACATAGATATACAGAGGAAATATAGAAATTTTGTTTGCTACTAAAACACAAATAAACATTTAACAGCAGAGATTTAGAAACAGAAAAACAGCAAAGATATTTTATGAAATAAGACTCAGATGACAGTTTTCCTTCATTGAAATAAGAATAATAGAGAAGTTAAAACTAGCTAAGCTCTCACTTTAACTTACCCACATTCTGGAAACAATAGAGGAAAAATATTATCATCATCTTTCATACTGTACGTATTTTTTTGGCAACACAGCTTTTTGTTTGGATTTCTCATATTGTCATTTTTCATGCCTATTGGCATATATATTTTAACTGTTTGGAAATGTTCATCAATTTGGTCACTATACAAAGAACCCTTGAACAGAAACGATAGGATACCTGATATATATTACAGTGACCAAATCTGTATAATAATATTAATAATAGCATTTCTATAATTTTAACAGTAAGCTTAAAAGGGGATATAAAACACCTATAGGTAGTAAAAATATCTAAATCTTTGTGAAAACAGAATTTGTGCAAAAATTGTGTAAGTAGTGCGTATATTACGAACACAAAAAACAATAGTGGTGACTATGGTTCTATATCTAAGCCAACAGATAGACTCGCAGAGGTTTGGCAGTTCAGTTTGTGTTATTGCTGAGCAGATTTACTCTTAAACTACAGACATTTGTAGTTTTGTTGTCGAAATTAAAATACTTCGTAGAGTCTTGCAGCAAGAATGAGAAAAATTAGACGAGGTATTGTCCAAACCAAATGTGAGCCTACTTTGGAGGTGTGTAGGGTACATCTAGAGATACGTGAAGAGATTTAGCCTATGGTGAAATCTATTTTAACCAATTTTTTATAGAAACGATTTGGAGCCTTGTGTAGAACCCTGTCTTTTCTTAAGTCTTTTATGTGCAAAATGATTGTATTGCCCTTAATATGCAAACTTCCAGTTTCTACCTGCGTTTTCTTAATTTCATCGGTAAATGCAAATATGTAAAGGAAGCAACATTTTGTGGGTTGAAAATAACCTTCCCATTCTTAGATGCTCAGCCAAAAGCTCGAGCCTTAAGATCGTAGTACCACTTTTGCCTTGACATCATCCTTGACCGGGTTCTCGAAGGTTATTTCAAGGACATACTGCCATCCCAAGTTTTTATTCTGGAAATCGTTGGTTTATAGGTTTAAAAATATCCTTGAACATGAATCAATAATCCCTTAGACAGGTGATTTATTTTGCAGGTCATGATTCCCTTTTTAAAGATAAAATCAAGTTATGTGCTGGCAACATCCAACACTAGAAGTTCACACTTTATCTTTCTGAAGAGTAAAGGTATGTGATAATGCATTGTTATGGTCAAAAAGTGACATCAAAAATTTGGTCTCATGGCGAAGTGAACGAGGACCAGAGAGTGACCTCCTAAACATATTTGCATTAATTAACTCTCCCCATCTTTCTGAAATGCAACTAAATACGAATGTTCCCACAACCACGTTAGATTAATTGACTCTATTGTACTCCAAATCGCACAAACAGGGGCTCTGTGGAGCTTTGGTCGTAACCAACTACATGACACTACATCTTTTCGCTATGGTCTGCCTAAATCTTTTGAAGCACTCACTTGTGAACTCGTCTTCATCCGCTTCTTCCGCCTCTCGCGCGAGTTCTTCGGGCGTTTTCTTCTTCCTCATCAGCGGGTTTGGCTCCTCTTGCACTGGCTCGACTATTTCCTCCTTTTTCTTTATGTTATACTGAAAGGAAACGGTTTTCCATTATAACCAAATCGTATAGCCTTATAGACGAGGGAAAAAGCCGACAGATGGACCGACAGAGTAATAATAATAATATTTATTCACTCAATGTACAAAGAGAACAAACATGAGTAAATAAATATAAAATCAAAACAGGCCCATTAGAAGGTATTTTCTGTACAAGGTGGAGAGTCAGCTTACGCTGTTTTTCAATCCGATCTAAAGACATACACATAATTGATAATCTACTATAAAAAAAGTACATAAATTTAAAATGACACTGTTCGTAATATTGATCACCAAAAAAGAAATGCTTAAGATATTTCACTTCTCAGAAAAAGGAAACAATTAATTATTGCTTTTCTTAAAGTTGCTTAGACTGGATTCTTTATACTCAATTGAAAAGCAGTTATACAGGGTGTAAACGTTATAATAGTCATAACTTAAGTGGGGGCGTTAAAAGAAGCAAAAGGTTTCATATAACATGGGGGTCATAACGGCATTTTTTTAGAGAAAAGCGATTTTAAGATAAAATAAAATTTGACGACGCCGCAATGCCAGATGCAAATTACGATGGAACGCAGTGTAAATAAAGATGGAGTTTGTTATTTTTGGCTCTTAGGTATTAATAATAATAATATAATAATAATATTTATTCACTCAATGTACAAAGATAAGAAACAATATGAGTAAATAAATATAAAATCAAAACAGGCCCAATAGAAGCCATCGCCTGTACATGGACCAATAGAATGCAAATGACAAAAAAAGGACAAAAATTAGCCACAGTAGATTATGCATCTACTTGATGTTCGTATTCATGAGTCTATGAATTTCAGTCCTAGATATAGAATGTAGCCACTTTTTTAAATTTCTTTTGAAACTATTTCCGAAACGTATACCTTTTAAGTCTTTAGCTATAATTTCATAAAATTTTGGCGCTTAATAGAGATATGACCGCTGCATTATAGATTCATGCGGCTGAGGAACTACTGTTTCAAGAATTCAAATAATTGAAAATGGTTTTGGAAATCTCCAAAGGGATCAAAACATAAATGTTCGTCAGCGCAGATTTACCCGTATGATTCTGCGTGAGTTTGATAGAGATCCGACGACAAGTGTTAGGAGAGTTTCTGGTGCCTTGGGAATTTCAGCAAGCCATGTTCACCGTGTTCTTAGAAATGACCATAGACGTCCTTACCATTTGCAACCTGTGCAAGGACTACAGCCAGGGGACGGAGAACGAAGAATCACATTTTGTCAGTGGATTCTTGATAGAACTGATAATAATAGGGAGTTTTTGAGTAACGTTTTATGGACCGATGAGTCATGCTTCACTAGACGTGGAGTGGTAAATTTTCATAATCAACATATTTGGTCGCATGAAAATCCGCATGCAGTTCGGGAAAGAAATTTTCAGCATGAATTTAGTGTGAACGTGTGGATTGGTATCTACCGTAATCGACTATTTGGACCCTACACCTTTTGCCTGCAAGGTTAAATGCTGCGACCTTCTTGGAATTTTTAAAGACTGAACATGCAAATATGTGGGATGATGTTATGTTAGATTTAAGAAGATTGGCCTGGTTCCAGCTTGATGGTTGTCCAGCTTATTATTCGAGAATAGTTAGAAACTGGCTGGACGAAAATTATCCAGAAAGATGGATCGGCCGTGGAGGATCAGTCGCCTGGCCTCCACGATCCCCTGACCTAAATCCATTAGATTTCTTTGTGTGGGGATTTCTAAAAGAAAAAGTGTACCAGACTCCCGTAACCACAAGAGATATGCTAATAGACAGAATTAGGAATGCATGTGATGAAATAAGGCCTTATTTGAATAATGCTATACCACGTTCGATCATTCGTAGATGTGAATTGTGTATTGAACAATTGGGTTTACATTTCGAGCAACTACTTTAGATTTTGTATGTTTGTCCTAACTATCCAATAGCATTTTAGTTGTAAATAATTAATTTAATTTGTTAAAAATAATATTGGAAAATTAAACAAATTAATATTCTGTTTTTTTGTGTTTATTTGGAGTTAGGAATTATTGCTCTGTTTAAAAACACAATCTAAATGATCAGCTTAATAACTTCTAATGCCCAAATCGAAAATGTAAAAAAAATATTATTTTCCCATAAATAATTAAAAATGCATCGAACCTTAAAAATCGAAATATCTCAAAAACGGCTAACTATAACGAAAACTCACAGGAAAGCTTTTTTATGTTGAAAAGTGCAAACAATCAGTTTTTTTTATTCAAAAAGCAAAAAATTGCACTAAGAAAAAATTTTCGGTCATTTTAATACACTACAGGTAAAGTAGAGAGCGCCCTCTAGCGGCTACAGTAAAACTATGCCCATGGTTCGTTTTGTCGTACCAAAAAACCTTTGTTTACCAATTTTCACTGTTATACATCAAATATTGTTCGAAATATTTAAAAAAAAAACATTTTAGAAAGTAAATTTAAACACCCTGTATTTCGGAAGCCACGCATTTTTCGATCCATGTTTATATAGACTTTATGCATTAGTTTTAAAGGTTCTATCGAATCTTAAAGTTATGCAACAATAAACTGAAACACCCTGGATACCAAAAATTATTAAAATCGTATAGAGATACGTAAGTTACTTAGTATAATTACTAAAATTTGACGAATATAGCTTACTTTTTCTTGGATGGTAGCTCATAGCAACAAAATGCTAGTTAGGACCGACAGACTGACCGACGGAAATAAGTGAAACGGTTTCTTGTAATGACGTGTCAAAAATCATCAAAATAACATTTCGTTTTAAAAGTTTGTCACGCCTACAGTACTTCCTCGCCAGTGGCGTAGGGCGTAAAAAAATCAGAACGTAAACATTTTTCAGAACTAGGCGTATTTTTTAAGACATTTTTGTGTTTGACCATTTTGCAACTTTCTTATCAGCTAAGCCTGATGTTTCGAAATCCGGATATTTTCCGCTTTCACTTACCAGTAATGAAATGTTTGAATGAAATTATTGAGTCATCCCACTTGACTCTATCTTTTGGTGTTGTTGCTATTCAGGTATTCGACGTCTGTTCTGAATTTCAAATTGTATAAAAGGGTTACCATTCCAACTGTGAAAAGAGGAAATCTACAGATGCGAAATCCCTTCCTAAGATGAAAGCGCACAACTGAGCAGAAACTCCTTAAAAAGTTTTGCATAAGTACGCATGGAACCGTTGGAATTCAAAAAGTTTTATTACGGACATATTTGTCTAGAAATTACGTTCAAGTACTCTAGTCGAATACAAAGGAAATATGAAAAATATTGCTTTCGTCTATTCTTTGAATTATCCTTTATGTCTGGGTTTATAAATTGAAGCTTCAGCAAGTTTTAAAGTTTTCGATGAAAATACAGACTTTGTTGGATATCGCAGGC
Organism: Acanthoscelides obtectus; assembly: GCA_963669975.1. Lineage (NCBI taxonomy): Eukaryota > Metazoa > Arthropoda > Insecta > Coleoptera > Chrysomelidae > Acanthoscelides > Acanthoscelides obtectus. Next base: position 117,520,803 of record CAVLJG010000001.1, on the reverse strand, counting down.
AAATTGAAGTAGGAACAATGAAAATATTTAAAAACTTATTAGGAAAGAGACGATAGAAGAAGTGCGAGTCATGGAAAACTGGTCTTAAAAATTCTTTCGTTTTGTTTTGCCTGGATAAAGAAGTGAGATGAACAGTTTCGGAAATTGGAAATTTCTCCGACTACGCCCAGAAGTGATTATAAATAACACTGGTCAACAAAATTTTAACTTTGTCGTGCCACACTTACTTTTTTGATATTTTTTACTTTAATTGGTGATTGTAAGAAAAAATAAACAGTTAAAAAAATTTGCTAGACAAGGATTTTATTCTATTGAGTAATTTAAAATATTAAGAATAAACACAGATCTCGTAAATCAAAAGTTATTTTTTTTATGAATGCCTTAATAATCTAAGATTTTCTTGAATATTTAGCTTCTGGTTGGTCCCTTTTAATTGGCCAGCAGTAATCTGCTAACATATTTGGGCTCCATTTGCCCTGGTACCGCTTTTCCATATTAGAAATGTCCTGATGGAACCTCTCACCCTGCTCCGTCGCTGACAGCCCCTAAATTGTCAGGAAAAAAATCCAGGTGCGAGTCTAAAAAATGGATCTTAAGTGACATGTTGCAACCCAATGCTTGATATGACAATAATAGCTCGCTAACCAACTCTCTGTAGCTGTCACTCTTGTGGTTACCCAAAAAATTTGAAACAACATTTTTAAAAGCCTTCCATGCAGATGTTTCTAAATCGCTTAATTTTTCTTCAAATCTTGAATCTTTTATTAACTCCCTAATTTGAGGGCCAACAAAAATACCCTCTTTTATCTTTGCATCACTTATTTTAGGGAATTTTTCTTTTAGATACAAAAATCCACTCGCATTGCGATCCATTGCCTTCACAAAATTTTTTATTAATCCTAATTTGATATGCAATGGTGGTAGAAGCACATTATTTGGCTGTACAAGGGGTAAATACTTTACGTTTTTTTACCCAGGAACTAACGATGCACGCGTAGGCCATGTTTTTTTATATAGTGATTAGTTCTGTCTCGGCTATCCCATTCACATAAAAAGCAGCAAAACTTTGTATAACCCAGCTGAAGTCCAAGTAATAGTGCAACAACTTTAAGATCACCGCAGATTTTGAAGGAATATGTACTGTAATTTATTTTTTCAAGTAAAAGTTTCATATTTTCATAGGTTTCTTTCATATTTGCAGCATGGACCAGAGGTACAGACGGAAGTTTATTTCCATTATGCAATAACACTGCTTTTAGACTTGCTTTCGAAGAATCAATGAATAAACGCCACTGAGAGAGATCAAAATCTATGTCCAACATTTTCATAATCTCATTTATGTTATTGCAAAACACCAAATCTCCATCCTGAGAAAAATACGTTCTGAAGTGTTGATCACGGTTTCGAAAATAGCTAACTTTTGTATTATGATGTAGCAAATTCCATTCTTTTAGACGTGATCCTCATAGTTCTGACTGTTTTTTTGACAAATTTAAATCCCGAACCAAATCATTTAGGTCTCCTTGAGTTGTCAAATGTGGCTCGTTTACAATTCCTTTTAACTCAAAGTCATCGTCCTCGTCAACACATTCACCTGAAGTGGACGGTTGTGAATTGTTCTCAACAGACGTAGATGCAACTCGTATTAGTTCTGGCAATTTTTTACAATGAGAGACTGGTCTTATAGCCGAAGATAAGTTAGGGTAAATAACTGTGTTTTTTTTCTTGTAATTTATACCTTTTATGTCTGTGAGACAAAAATAGCAATCTGAAACGTGATCTCGCTGTTCAGTCCATATCATGGGTACAGCAAACGGCATAGGTCGTGCACCTTTCTTCCAGTCAGTTAAATTTTTCACACACGTTATGCAACAGACATGAGGGGCCCAGGATTTGTCTTGATGGGCGACAGAAAAACCAAAACATTGGTGATAACACTCCAACACAAGATTCGTAAAATTTCGTCGTTGTTTTTTGAATGTTAGTTCTCCGCAGACATAACAAAAAGAGTTAGGATCATTATTACACTTCCTCGACATATTCACAGGGTTAATAAATCACAAAAAAGTGTTCAAATTCAACAACAAATATTTTTATAAGGATTTACTTGTAAGCGTTTCTGTTAATTTACTGCCGTAGTACTAGTTATGAGTATTACCGTATCACAACAAATATGAGGCTAATAGACATATGACAGCTGTCATGTAAGGGTAGACTGATAAAACAAAATTAGCTATCAAAGTTCGTGTGGCAAAACCAGTGTTGACCAGTGTAATCGAGAAATTTCGGAAAACCAAGTTACAGATTTTCTAAAGATTTTTACCTTTCCAAAACTCTCTTCTATCCTTGGCATGGTAGTCACTGTGTGGAATTTTAATTACAATTCGGATACAAGTAGTTATAAACGGACAAATATTACCAGCAGCAAATAGGTAGGTAAAATGACGAAGATATACAGGGTGACGTGAAAATTGATGCGGGGACGGTGGGGGGAGATAGTACAAGCCAATCTGAGTCGAACGGCCGCCTCCTTTGTTCATCAGCCATTGTTCATCGATAGGTAGATCAACGAACAATCAAGTCATACAGCAGCCAAGCCGTAAGGAATCACAGATAACAGGGTACAGTCTAGGTCGTCAGGAAAACAATCACGCACGGAAGTCCAACAAGAGCCAAGTCGTTATAAATATCAAAACAGCGAGCAAACAAACACATCCGAATGCAACAAATCGCAAGAGCAGATTGAAGCGAGGGAGGGAGGGGGGGTGACTAGTCTTACTTATCACACTATTCCAGTGGCAAAGTCCGATGTTCGCGGCTCTACCTGTTTCTTTCACTCATATCTTTGTCATTTCTAAACCGGTTTGTGACTTTGATACCTCATTTGAAAGGTAATGAAACGTAGATATTTTAAAATTGTTTTGCACGAAAAATTTGTAGGTTTCTTTTTTTAACAAAAATCGAACTATTTTGAAGCTTACTGCATGAGATAACGTATCAATTTTCGTATTTTAGAATATTTTTATTGTAAAATCAAAAAAAATCAAATGAAACACCCAATTTTCAAGTTTCATGACTTGGTTAACGTATAAGGAACGTTAATTTTATAAAATCTTAAAAATTAGTATAACTCGAAAACGGCTAATTTTCGGACAGTAGTTCCTATAGTAAAATCGACTCAGATTCGCTTGTACTATCTCCCCGCACCGACTCCGCATCTATTTTCCCGTCACCCTGTATAATAAAGTTAAAAGTTTTATGAAAATCCTGATATCACGTTTCTTGCATAATTTCATAATTTCGATTGAACCGCTACAATAGGTTTACAGTTTGACAAATAAAAATTTGATGACAACGGATCGAAAAAGTATAAGGTCTACCCGTGAAATAAATACATTTTTATTCTTTTGAAAAAAAGTTCTACTCAAAGGGTAATTAAAAATGGTTTGTTTTATTTAATACGCTTTCATTAGCTTGGACTGTATGTATATATGTATCTATGTATGTATGTACGTACGCATGTCACGGAATCTTTGAGCATAATTTTCACCAATGTCCAGAAGTTTTAGGATCGCCAGGATTGACAAATTCTTTTATATACTAAGTGACATATAAATCCGAACACCCAGTTTAAATGGTTTTATTTTAATAAAAGTTGGTGAATGTATTTATCTTACTGTAAATAACAAGTGAAAAAATTTTCAGCCTTATCAGTTGGACATTCCGGTTTTTATACTGCTTTTTTTTAATTCACTAACGCTCTAAAAATGAATATTTCAGCCGCAGTAAAGAATCAACGTTGGCGGATTTTGGTTCTTGACATCCTTTACGATCGGTTACGATGCCTAGAGTACGGAGACCTGTACGATTTCGTCAACTTAGTGAGTTTGATAGGGGCTGTATAGTGGGACTTCGGGAAGCTGGACTTTCTTTTCGGGCAATTGCAGTTAGAGTGCAAGGAAGTGTAGACACTGTGGTTAGGTGTTGTCAGGCATGGCTTCGAGAAGGCCGTACGCAAAGAGCAAGGGGCACTGGACGCCGCCGTAGAACAACAGACCGTGAAGATCACCGCCTAAGATTATTGGCCTTAAGGGACCGTTTCTCCACTACCAGGTCCATTGCCTAAAGGAATGGTTTGCAGAACACGGAAGACCTATTGGCATGCGAAGTGTTTACCGACGAATGAGAAGTTTTGGCTTGTTTTCATACCGGCCACACTGGGTCCTCCCTTTAACTCGAGAACACCGACGTAATCGCCTTGAGTGGTGCAGACAACGGTCACTCTGGGATCAGGAATGGAACAGTATTGTCTTTAGTGACGAGTCTCGATTTTGTTTAGGCATGCACGATGGTCGTGCCAGGGTAAGAAGGCGACGTGGTGAAAGATGAAATCCACAGTTGTTTGTTGAAAGACATGTTCATCATACTGTTGGAATTATGGTTTGGGGTGCTATAGCGTATGGTTCCAGGTCACCTTTAATCTTCATCAGAGGTAACATGAACGCGCAGCGTTATATCCACGAAGTTCTAGAACCCCATCTTTTACCCTATCTTGACACCCTGGCAGATCCAACTTTCCAACAAGATAATGCCCGACCACATGTTGCAAGAGTCACAATAGACTTCTTTCAACATAATGATGTCACATTGTTACCATGTCCACCAAGATTCCTCGACTTATCCCCAATTGAGCACGTGTGGGATATGATGGGTAGGAGATTGCTCAATTTGCAACGTCCTCCTCAGACTCTAGAAGCACTTCGAGAGGAGTTGGTGGTTGCCTGGAATGAGATATCACAGGAGGACATTGACCACCTGATCAGAAGCATGCCTAGGCGCGTTGGAGAATGCGTAGCACATCAGGGTGCATCCACACATTATTAAAGGTCAAAGGGCTTTAAAGCAGTGCAATCATTTTGGAATTTTTATCATTTACTTATTATGCTTCATTAAGTACTTATACAAAATTTTATTAAAATAAAACCATTTAAACTGGGCGTTCGGATTTATATCACTTAGTATAGATTCTTTGTAGGGGAGTAAGAGAGATGGAGCTAGCGCGTGATCTGCGCATGCGTACAGTTTCGGACTTACTCTTATTCGACGACCCCTTCACTACGTTGAAGCTCTTGTATTTTAAAATATTTCAAATTTGATTTATTATAACTCAACTCCAAGCACAAGTTTATGCTTTTTGGTTATTTCATGTTTATTTGTGTATTTTTATGTATTATGTGTATTTAACTCTGTACTTTGTAAAACGCTATTTGGAAATTATAACGAATTATGTAGTCGGAATTTCAAAATAAATTAATATAAACCAAAAGTGATGAGCTAGCAAAAAGGAAAACAATGAAATTATCACATTAATTAATAAAGTGTAAACGGACAGTAACATAACTAGCGACATCTATCAGCAAATTATTAAAAAAATCAAATTTGGACATAGATACCTACGCTACTGGTGCTTTTAGCCGAAAATGTGTTTTTCTTTATTGAAATTGATACCTTATCGCTCTTCAAATAGTTAATTACAGTGTGAGAAACAAATTGGAAAATATATTGAAAATATTATTAGGCATTTATTTTTGGTTCATTTCATGAACGCCGAGAATATTGTTTATAATTTTTGTTAAAAATGCCAAGCGAACGTAATGGCGTGTCCAAAGCATTTAGCTTTGTTAAAATTACGCATTGTTGCTGTGAAATTCGAGAAATTTAAACAGCAATCTTTCTACCTTTTTTAATTAAAACTAGTCACCAGTGAGCGAAATATGCATGGTATTTTTGTATTCATTTTTACAGCTAATTACAGTATATTGTATTTTACTCAGCGAATAGTGTTAGGTTTATGAGGTACGTTTGCCTGTGCGTCACTCATCAAAGAGCAGTCAACAATATTAGTAACGACATTATAGGCCCAAACTGCAACGTAGATAATATTGTTAGATATTTTATGGACATTCAAATGTTATACAAATTATAAACAGGACCAGCTGCTAATAGCTAATAGTTTTTTTGTACACACAAAATATGCCAAAATGACGAATGGATCTGGATGAAATTTTGGTACAGATATTATACTGATGTGTTTAGGTTAAAGGGAGTGTCAGATTAAATTTAGTTCAAAATTATTTTCGAATCAAATAAATAGTATTATTACGAAAGAACAAAAGTGAATGCATATTTCAAAGTTGCATGACTTTATAGAGAGTCATTTGAATGTGATTTACGATCATATTTTTTGTCAAAATAAATGACATTCCGTCCTTAACTGCCGTAAATGCGATTTACTGCTTTTATACTCTGCAAAAACATGACTGCCTTTCTTTGTAGTTCTATTTGTGTTATTTTTCCAAAGAAAAAGCGCAGTAATGGAGAATCGTATTTCATTTTAATATAATTTAGGGTAAATCCTACCAACATATAATAATTCGATTTAATAATCACATCCAACAAAAATTATTATATAAATAAGCTAAAAACATCATGTTATTATATGTTAAACAACGAAGAATATTTTTCAAAATTATTTTTTCGGAGTAAAAGTATTTATTTATAACGACAAATACTTATTCACAAATAATAATGCAATATAACCGTTATGAATCTTTTATACCTTTCAAGTTGACGGGTTTAAAAAATTGTGCAAAAATGTTGTTTACATCTTAAAGAGCTTGAACGTAATATAGCGTGCTTTTCCACACTGATGAGTTCCCAAAAAAGCACGAAACAACTATCCATAGTTGGTCATCTATGGTCAAGCAAACGAAAGCTATATTACTAGTTTTGTCAATGGCGAGAAGACTGCATCTAGTATACCGCCAGAACCGTCAGCCATCTAGCGGTCAAAGTGGTTGCCAACTGCGAAATGGGATACAATACAGACGGTTTGTTTTCACTGTCGCAGTGATCGCTTCTGTTAATAGATGGCACTATGTGTTGTCTTATGCCTATATACCTTATTTCCTGACACACAGACTATATAAATTAAACCACTGTATTATGTATTGCTCTCTAACCGCTACGACAGAAGTGGCAGAGGTGGAGGAGTCGCATTACTCGTCAAACGTACCTTGACGAGTCATGTCCTCGACGATGCCGCAGACATCAATGGGGACGGAATCACGGTCCAGGTCCATCACAACCACCGTCCCTACATAATCACCTCCCTATATGTGCCACCAGGGGAGGCCCTAGACGAAGATGACATCGCTGACCTCCTGAGAGGCCCAGGAGCACGCATAGTCATCGGAGATCTGAACTGCAAGTCTCCGGCATGGAACAACAACGTCGAAGACAGGAATGCAAGGCAGCTCCAGGAACACGTCGATGCCCTGGCGGGGGTCATCGTCGGTCCGGAGCAACCAATCTACATTCCATTCGGCCTTGGGCGAACTGCGGTACTGGACATAGCCATCCTCCGCAACATCAGAGAGGAGTTCGAGATAGAGACCCTGGTGGAAGGATCGTCGGACCACAATCGGATTCTACTAACACTTGGCACAGGGTCTAGAACTCGAGATAGCTTGAGCACCAAACGGACGAACTGGAACCTGTACAAATCCAACGTCCAAAGGAGCATTCCAACCATCCGATTAGCGGAGGAACTGGACAATGCAGTAGAGGAGCTGCAGAATGCTGTCCTGCGAGCGCACGAGGACAGCACCCGCTCCGAGACTACGGCAGTTCCTAGACACCTAAATGGTCCAGCACCGCACCATATTAGGCACCTGATCAGGGAGAACAGAAGACTCAAGCGAGAACATCTCCAGCTGTTGACAGAGGAGTCGAGAGTTGCGCGAAACAGAGCATCGCTAGCTCTGAAGAACGCACTCGCGGAACTCCAAAACAGCAGATCGAATGCAGCCTGTGCAGAACTAGAGACCCAGGATGGTACGGCCTGGACTATGCAGCAAAAATTTCGTCGTCAGCGCACCACGATCCCCACTCTTCACGGCCAACGCGGCTTGGCCTACTCCAGTGAAGAAAAAGCAGAAGCATTCGCCGATTCGCTAGAATCCGAATGCAGACTCAATTACCATGAAGACGAGGACGACAACCACGAGGAGGCCGTGGAAGTCGCAGCCGAAAGCATGAGGAGTCGACCACCTGGCCAGGAGACGGATCACCCCTCCAGTCCAGAGAAAATCCGTCTGATCATCCGCAGGTTGAAGGTCAGAAAGGCGCCGGAAAGGGACGGCATCAACAACAGGATGCTGAAGAACCTTCCCACCAAAGGCATTGCTGCGCTCACCAACATCGCCAATGCCACTCTGAGACTTAACCACTTCCCGCGGCGGTGGCGGGAAGCCCAGGTTATAATGCTCACCAAGCCAGGCAAGGACCGGAAGTTGCCCCAGAACTACCGGCCCATCAGCCTGGTTTCCTCGATGGGCAAAGTAGTCGAAAAGGCTATCGCCGTTCGACTAGAGAAGCAGGCAGAAGAACTGCAACTTCTCCCCCCAGAGCAATTCGGCTTCAGATCCTCCCACAACACGGAACTCCAAGCGCTACGACTGACAGAAAACATCATCAGCGGCTTCAATCTCCAGGAGCCAACCGGTCTCATCCTGCTGGACGTGGAACGAGCCTTCGATCGAGTTTGGCACGATGGACTCATCGCCAAAATGGAAGCCGCCGGAATCGATGCGAACATGTGCCAACTGATCCAGAGCTATCTAACACAAAGATGGGTCACGGTGAAGATTGGTACATGCCATTCAACAAGACGACAGCTGGAAGCAGGCGTGCCCCAGGGGTCAGCCGTTAGCCCCCCTGCTCTACAACATCTATACTCTCGATGTGCCGAAGACAGCTGACACAATGCTGGCCCTATATGCAGACGACACTGCTATAGCCGCCAAGCATAGACGACCCGAGATCATCCGTAGGAGACTACAGGATGAACTGGACCACATCCAGGACTGGTGCGTGAAATGGAAAATCCTCATCAACGTCCAGAAGACGCAGGCAACCTTCATTCAACGAAGAAGGACTACAAGACCTCTCGAAGAATCCATCTTCGACGAAGATATCCAGTGGAGCGACAAAGTCAAATATCTGGGGATCGTATTTGACAAGTCCCTCACCTGGAAAGCCCACATAGAAGCTGTCATCGCAAAGACCAGAGCAGCCATGGCTCAACTCTACCCATTACTGGGTAGACACAGCCGGATGCCGCTAGCGACCAAGCTACGGCTGATCAAGGCCATCGCCAGACCTCAGCTCGCTTATGCCTCCGCGGTCTGGGGGTACGCTGCCCCCAGCTACCGCAAGCGACTTGCTGCTCTAGAGATTAAGCTACTCCGGATCGCCACCAGTGCACCATCCCATGTAAGAAACTCAACCTTGCGTAGAGACCTGCACTGGGACACCATTCACGAGTACATGAGGAAAAAACCTCATGGACTACGATCCGGACGAGAGGCCTCGCAACCGCAGAACCAGGTACCCTAGACCAAGGTCTCAGTTAGCACCCGCTAACTGGAACCTTGACTAGGAGACTAGGAGAACCCGCGGTTGCCCCCCCCCCCACGGCGTGGATGCAAAGGACCAGGACCCACCGGGACCAGGACCCACCGGGACCAGGACCCACCGGGACCAGGACCCACCGGGACCAGGACCCACCGGGACCAGGACCCACCGGGACCAGGACCCACCGGGACCAGGACCCGCCAGGACCAGGACCCGCCACGACCAGGACCCACCAGGACCAGGACCCTTCAGGACCAGGACCAGGAACAACATATTGGTAAGAGGACTTGAAACTCTTGATTTTTCGAAAACAAGAGTTTCAAGAGAACCTAGCAGACCCTCTATCGATGATCGCTTAACGACATCGATAGAATGTGCGAGGTAAAGGGAATCAACCCGGCGTTCCCAGAGACTGAAACACATGAGGAGACGTTGTAGCAGACCGCAGGTCACGCACAACACATGGCCTACCGAGACGCTGATGAGTCGGGCCACGCGGAGGTGGTCTCCTCAAGACAACCTGGAGTCCCACACACGCCGTAGCTCGGGCTAAGGTATGGTGCGTAAACGCATTCCCCCTCACTAAAAAAAAAAAAAATAAAAAAAAAATGTATTGCTCTCTAAATGGTACCTGTACTGTTGGGCAATAAATGCTTTATTATTATTATTTATTATTATTTCCTGGATAGAGGATAATTGCTAAGCATTCGTCCGTTGTCCTACCTGAGACCAAGCTGATGAGTTGCCAAATAGCACGAAACAGCTGTACATGATTGGCCGTCTGTGGTCGGACAAAAGAAAGCTATATAGCTTTTTTATTAATAATTCTTGTTTGCTTCTGAAAAATTATCTTGGAATGAGTAAGGAATAGGGAAGGTATTTTTTGAAAACAAAAAGGGTTGTTTTTCATTATGTAATTTATTACTTAAATATTGCATACTCCTAAATTACGTAACAAAACTGATGTCACAGGGTTGTTGACATTGCGACGATCTCCCTCAAAGGGAGTCAACCTGACTCCGTTAGGGAGTCGCTAAAATATAAACGGACTCCCTACTAGAGTCAATTTGACCCCGATTAAGATATCCTCTTCATCCTGTACGGACACCACGTCTTGATAGGTCGCAGCAGACCCTTCTAGAAAGTCATAAAAGTCTTCAATCTCAATGAAGTACTGAATATGATTAATAATTACCATTATGTTCGGTATCATTAATCATTTATTCACACTATTTTCACAATACTACAATGTTTTAGCGACATCGATAGTGAACGTCAGAAATGTTTCTTCCCTCAGCATACAATAGATAGATAGAGTCCGACAGGGTACTTAGAGTCCAAACTGCCGCAAAAGTGATAACATAGCCACAAAGTTATGCCCGCTGGCATAATGGTGTAATAAGGCTTGCGAATATTGTCGTAAGAGTTTGATTTTCTGGAAACCAGCCGTTTTTTGTAAAGCAGCGAAAAACCCAAAAAACCTCTTTTTCGCTGAAACGGCCGAAGATATCTGGGTTTTTTTTACACGTAAATTTGCCTAATTGTTGGGTCATCAAAAAAGGTATCTAAAAATTGTTTGCTAAATTGCTTAGTTTTCGCGCTACAGCTTGCTGATAGCTTGTAGGCGAGGGACAAAAAAAATGTTATTGTGCGCGTTCAAAACTTTTTCCATAGACGGCGCTGCGTGACTCGAAGATCCTTGATCCACCACTGATTTTGGGACGGCATTTTGTCTATACGGAATTCAACGAAACTATTTGCCGATTCCTTTTTTTATCGGTTCGGCAACACTGCAGAAAGCTTCAAAAGCAATTAACATTCCAGGCATCTTCCAAATCAAATATATAGGAAATATAACAATAAGTTTTGCAAATATAAATAGGTATTCTTGAATCTGACATAATATCTAGACGATGAATAATAGGTGGATGCGGATATACAGGGTGTTTCAGTTTATTGTTGCATAACTTTGAGATTCGATAGAACTTTTAAAATTAATGCATAAAGTCTATATAAACATGGGTCGAAAAATGCGTGGCTTCCGAAATACAGGGTGTTTAAATTTACTTTCTAAAATAGTTTTTTTTAAATATTTCGAACAATATTTGATGTATAACAGTGAAAATTGGTATACAAGGGTTTTTTGGTACGACAAAACGAACCATGGGCATAGTTTTACTGTAGCCGCTAGAGGGCGCACTCTACTGTACCTGTAGTGTATTAAAATGACCGAAAATTTTTTCTTAGTGCAATTTTTTGCTTTTTGAATAAAAAAACTGATTCTTCACACTTTTCAACATAAAAAAGCTCTCCTGTGAGTTTTCGTTATAGTCAGCCGTTTTTGAGATATTTCGATATTTAAGGTTCGATGCATTTTTAATTATTTATGATAAAATAACGTTAAAAAGTCAGTATCTCGATAATTTTTAGAAGTAGGCTGTGCCTGCAAATATTTTTGAAATTGAAAGCAGAATAAGGTTAAACGTCAATTAGTTGAGAGTTAGTTTTGTTGTCTGTTGAAACCTGAAACGTTTTTTTGCAATTGTGAATGCACGAAATTTTGTTTCTTTTACCTGTTTTTTTTTTGTAAGTTTTATAAAAACGCCATTTTTATTCTCCAATCAAGAGTTAGCGGATATTAATTTTCTGTATGGCTTTGTAAATGGAAACGCAGCAGAAGCAGCCAGAGGATACGCACGAAGATTTCCAAACAGACGACATCCAACTCGCTCAGTATTTGTAAGAGTGCATCGCCAAATAATTGAAAATGGTTTTGGAAATCTCCAAAGGGATCAAAACATAAATGTTCGTCAGCGCAGATTTACCCGTATGATTCTGGGTGAGTTTGATAGAGATCCGACCGCAAGTGTTAGTAGCGTTTCTGGTGCCTTGAGAATTTCAGCAAGCCATGTTCAGCGTGTTCTTAGAAATGACCATAGACGTCCTTATACTTTGCAACCTGTGCAAGGACTACAGCCAGGGGACGGAGAACGAAGAATCACATTTTGTCAGTGGATTCTTGATAGAACTGATAATAATAGGGAGTTTTTAAGTAACGTTTTATGGACCGATGAGTCATGCTACACTAGACGTGGAGTGGTACATTTTCATAGTCAACATATTTGGTCGCATGAAAATCCGCAGGCAGTTCGGGAAAGAAATTTTCAGCATGAATTTAGTGTGAACGTGTGGATTGGTATCTACCGTAATCGACTATTTGGACCCTACCTTTTGTCTGCAAGGTTAAATGCTGCGACCTTCTTGAAATTTTTAAAGGCTGAACATGCAAATATGTGGGATGATGTTATGTTAGATTTAAGAAGATTGGCCTGGTTCCAGCTCATTATTCGAGAATAGTTAGAAACTGGCTTGACGAAAATTATCCAGAAAGATGGATCGGTCGTGGAGGACCAGTCGCCTGGCCTCCACGATCCCCTGACCTAAATCCATTAGATTTCTTTGTGTGGGGATTTCTAACAGAAAAAGTGTACCAGACTCCCGTAACCACAAGAGATATGCTAATGGACAGAATCACGAATGCATGTGATGAAATAAGGCCTTATTTGAATAATGCTATACCACGTTCGATCATTCGTAGATGTGAATTGTGTATTGAACAATTGGGTTTACATTTCGAGCAACTACTTTAGATTTTGTATGTTTGTCCTAACTATCCAACAGCATTTTGGTTGTAAATAATTAATTTAATTTGTTAAAAATAATATTGGAAAATTAAACAAATTAATATTATGTTTTTTGTGTTTATTTGGAGTTAGAAATTATTGCTGTGTTTAAAAACACAATCTAAACGATCATCTTAATTACTTGTAATGCCCAAATCGAAAATGTGAAAAAAAATATTATTTTCCCATAAATAATTAAAAATGCATCGAACCTTAAAAATCGAAATATCTCAAAAAACGGCTAACCATAACGAAAACTCACAGGAGAGCTTTTTTATGTTGAAAAGTGCGAAAAATCAGTTTTTTTATTCAAAAAGCAAAAAATTGCACTAAGAAAAAAATTTCGGTCATTTTAATACACTACAAGTACAGTAGAGAGCGCCATCTAGCGGCTACAGTAAAACTATGCCCATGGCTCGTTTTGGCGTACCAAAAAACCTTGGAATCCCAATTTTCACTGTTATACATCAAATATTGTTCGAAATATTTAAAAAAAACTATTTTAGAAAGTAAATTTAAACACCCTGTATTTCGGAATCCACGCATTTTTCGACCTATGTTTATATAGACTTTATGCATTAATTTTAAAAGTTCTATCGAATCTTAAAGTTATGCAACAATAAACTGAAACACCCTGTATTTACAAATATCGATGTTTCAGGACCCAGATATGCAGTGAAAAAATCCTATTAAATATAATAGCTAGCTATATTTAATTACTGTTCCCTAATTGATCGAAGATCCCATTAGATTTTAATGTTAGTGAAACCGACCCTTAGTCTGATATTTTGATTTGTTAGTATCTCTCCCTGCTAAGCTCTCCCATACTTCAATTTACTGACCAGTCTATGCGCGATGAATAAAAGAAAGCAACTATTTATAAGCTACTACTTAAAACACGATTATTCATATGGAAATCGTATAGTGATTATGCACAAAAACGCTATTTTTCGCACAGTACAGTTTAGCGGATTATTGAAATTCTTTCATAAATATTTAATTTGCAAAAAATTAATTATCGTTGGCACCATTATTAAAATACCTCCTTTATGAATATGAAATATGGAGGCTTAAACTCAAAGCCTCATACGGACGACGGGACACACATAAAAATACCGCTTTTAACTATCAACTCGCATTAAGCAGGACCGGACTGAACTCACATTTTCGCCTCGAAAATATTTATTGCCCAACATAATAGAGTTCCAGACAACTTAGAAAAAATACAACTGAAGTTAAAGTGAACTATAAAAGTGAAAAAAGATAATGGATCGCTTCAAAGATGCGATTTGAACCCGTTGGAGTATTGTTTGTGCGAAAATCCTTAGTTCGCCAATTTTGACCTGTCAAACATGGTAGAAAATCGCTTTAAAATAAACCAATCTCAAAATAATAAACATAATATACTAAGTGACATATAAATCCGAACACCCAGTTTAAATGGTTTTATTTTAATAAAATTTTGTATAAGTACTTAATGAAGCATAATAAGTAAATGATAAAAATTTCAAAATGATTGCACTGCTTTAAAGCCCTTTGACCTTTAATAATGTGTGGATGCACCCTGATGTGCTACGCCTTCTCCAACGCGCCTAGGCATGCTTCTGATCAGGTGGTCAATGTCCTCCTGTGGTATCTCATTCCAGGCAACAACCAACTCCTCTCGAAGTGCTTCTAGAGTCTGAGGAGGACGTTGCAAATTGAGCAATCGCCTACCCATCATATCCCACACGTGCTCAATTGGGGATAAGTCGGGAGATCTTGGTGGCCATGGTAACAATGTGACATCATTATGTTGAAAGAAGTCTATTGTGACTCTTGCAACATGTGGTCGGGCATTATCTTGTTGGAAAGTTGGATCTGCCAGGGTGTCAAGATAGGGTAAAAGATGGGGTTCTAGAACTTCGTGGATATAACGCTGCGCGTTCGTGTTACCTCTGATGAAGATTAAAGGTGACCTGGAACCATAAGCTATAGCACCCCAAACCATAACTCCAACAGTGTGATGAACATGTCTGTCAACAAAAAACTGTGGATTCCTCCTTTCACCACGTCGCCTTCTAACCCTGGCACGACCATCGTGCATGCCTAAACAGAATGGAGACTAGTCACTAAAGACAATACTGTTCCATTCCTGATCCCAGAGTGACCGTTGTCTGCACCACTCAAGGCGATTACGTCGGTGTTCTCGAGTTAAAGGGAGGACCCAGTGTGGCCGGTATGAAAACAAGCCAAAACTACTCATTTGTCGATAAACACTTCACATGCCAATAGGTCTTCCGTGTTCTGCAAACCATTCATTTGCAATGGACCTGGTAGTGGAGAAACGGTCCCTTAAGGCCAATAATCTTAGGCGGCGATCTTCACGGTCTGTTGTTCTACGGCGGCGTCCAGTGCCTCTTGCTCTTTGCGTACGGCCTTCTCGAAGCCATGCCTGACAACACCTAACCACAGTGTCTACACTTCTTTGCACTCTAACTGCAATTGCCCGAAAAGAAAGTCCAGCTTCCCGAAGTCCCACTATACGGCCCCTATCAAAATCACTAAGTTGACGAAATCGTACAGGTCTCCGTACTCTAGGCATCGTAACCGATCGTGAAGGATGTCAAAAACCAAAATCCGGCAACGTTGATTCTTTACTGCGGCTGAAATATTCATTTTTAGAGCGTTAGTGAATTAAAAAAAAAAGCAGTATAAAAACCGGAATGTCCAACTGATAAGGCTGAACATTTTTTCACTTGTTATTTACAGTAAGATAAATACATTCACCAACTTTTATTAAAATAAAACCATTTAAATTGGGTGTTCGGATTTATATGTCACTTAGTATAGTTATTTACTGATGTTAATCCCCAGGCGAGTTAAAAATGCTCAAAGAATATTTCATAGCAAGTCTATCGGACAAGAAAAAAATTTCAGTCGAAAATAAAATGCAATGCTGCATAAGGCATAATTTGCTAACGGCCGATTCGAGTTTCAAAATTTAAATGGCTTACCCTTTACTTGCTGTATTTCAGTGTCGTTTTCCGTCTAAATAGCAACGTTTGTTTGTTTTACATTTTTTAGTTCGTAATTCTTCATTGAACTTGAAATTAAAAACATTCTCTTCTGCTACGGAATGCAGCTGAAGGTACGGTTCTGGTTCGTTGCAAGCACCGGATTTTCCAACTCGTTAGAATTGCAAATTTTCCACAGGCCAGCCTGAGTCGTGTATACGTAGATTGGAGGAAAAAAATCTAATTCCTGTCGCGTGCCATGACAGAAAATGCACGGAAAATCATTATGTAACTTTTTTAGCACAGAATGTGGAAAGAGCACATGCGACATTTTATATTTCACTCGGATTACTATTTTTTCCTACAATGAACCTAAAATACAGAGAGTGCCTAAAGGCGAACCCCGTTCTGTTATTGATTTAAAAATATGAAAAATGGCTGGAAACATCCATTACTATAGTCAACGCCAAACAAAGTGGCGTGCACGTCATCAAGGTGGGTGTGTTGAAAAATTTACATTGTTGCCAAACTTTTTGTAAAATAATAAAATTTATTATTTACACATCTAGGTTTATAAGCAATATTAACCTCAAATGAGAACAAAAATAATAGTATAATAAAATTATAGATCTGTACTTGCATAATCATTAAGTATGACAATTATTGATCAGATGACACTTTGAAACTACCATATTTAATTGATAGCTTAAAGGTACTGAATAAAAATCCAAATGGGGTCCTCCAAATTTTATGCATGGTATTTATTTTACAGAATTCATACAGAAAAATGCATTCTAAAATTAGGTAAGCTACTGGTGTAAGCTTTTTCTGTACAATAAAGTTAGTCGGAGTTTCTTTCTTCAGCGCTGTCTGAATCTGAATCTTCATCACTCTCAAAGTTGATTATTAAAGGTTCGATGTCTGATCGATCAAAAATTCGTTCTCTTTCATACCATTTAAAAATTTCTTGCTCAGTATGTCGAACACTATTTTTCCACATGTCTGGGGTAACCGTTTGTAGAGCCTCGTTCCACATATCCAAACAGTCTTTTTCACTGTTACCATCTCTACCAATATGTCTGTTATAGTAACCTTTTGCTATGCCCAAAATTAACTCAATAGGGTTAAATATACAATGGTAAGGAGGCAGACGAAGAACTTTGTGCCCATGTTGTTCCGCCAATTCATCAATCACGTATATTTTAGGTGGTTTGTTTCTAAAAAAGCAGTTATTTTAAGAATAGGAATAAACAAAAGAAATATAAACTGTCGACCAAAATATATATAATTAAGAAGCATTATGTACCGAGCAACAATACTCAATAGCTCTGTTTTAAACATTGTGTTTAAAAATGGTATGTTTTGATTTGTCAACCAGTCTTGGATATTTTTTTTGTCCATGCATTGTTGGGCACTTTGTTCAATATCATGCTGTGATAAGGGGCGTTATCCAGTATAATCATAGATGGACTCTCCAATTTTTCTAATAACTGATGTTGAAACCATTTCAAAAAATTGTCCTGGTTCATCTATCCATGGTAATCGCTCAATTTTGTTTTCGAAGAAAATATCGCTTCACTACCCTCAATAAACCCATTTTCATTTCCAGCATGTAATATAATGTATCTAAAATATATTAGTTTTAAATTTTATAGTGCAAATTGTGTAAAAGTACATGCCTTTTACCATCTGTTTTAATAGCTTTCACGCTTTTTTGGTTTCCATTTTGCCAAGAGCGACCTATGGTCCCATTTTGAAATATCCAAGTTTCATCGAGGAAGACAAACTGGTATAAGGCCTCAACCTTGGCTTGATTGTATTGCCTTAGAAATTCCACCCTTTTCAAAGCTATACTTGGTAGTTCCATGAGCCCTCGTCGCGGATTGTCCTTAAGCCACTTAAATCCAAGATCTCTAAGCAACCGCCTTAAAGACGTGGCACTACCATCAAATAATGCCCTATCTCTTAATCGAGACCATAAAGTTTGTATCGTAACTTGTTCTTCTGAAACCATGTGTAATATGACATTATAATTTAGTTAACAAATTAATGCAAATTTCTGATAAGTTATTATAATAAGATCTTACTTTTGTGATACATATTATAGATCACTTCTCGAATGGCACTTGTATCCAATGTCGCTGTGTTGGTTACACGTTTAATATAACTCCGCTTTTTCTTGGGCGATTCTAAATTTGCATCACTTTTCACACCCTCGGAAATACGACTAACTGTCCTTAAACTAATTTTTAAAGCAGCAGCAACACGCTACAAAAAATGAAATAAAATTTCACTGTTATTAATATACATTACATATAATTATTAGTAACCTACCTCTTGAACAGCATTTAAAGGCAACAAAGGCCCGTTGTTGTCCCTTTCTTGCTCAAAGTAGTGCATTAACGAGGCCACGAGTTCCTTACATCGACTATTTAACTGTTTGGGCATCTTTATATACCAAAATTGCCTTTATCTACTCGTAAAATGAATAATTTTGTTTTGAAACAAACAGTTGTTGATTTACAGTATGCGGGGCCAAAGGATTTATAAAGATTTGAAATGCTACAAATTGATTCAGTGTCAAAATTAATACAAATGTCAGTTCCCAGTTTAAAAAAGTTTCAAGGTGACAATGTGTCAACGCTGCGAAATCGGTTTAGTGCGTTTACATGTCGATAAGTGATTGGAGCGTTTGCAAAACATTTTATTTCGCATAATGCGTCTAAATTTATCAGAAAGCAACTTATGTGATATTTTAATAACAATGTTTATATGACTATTAACCATAATAAGAGAGTAATGACCATTTTACAATTTATATATCACATTAATATGAAACTGCAATAGAGCAATTGTTTGTGATAGAAACCTAGGCATTAGGTCGGGGAATTTTTATCGTGATGACGTGCACGCCACTTTGTTTGGCGTTGACTATAGAAACGAACCCTGCGAGAGTGAATAGCCCAATCATCATTGTGACTGCTGGAGGCTGACGGCTCTGGCGGTATAGAAGATTGAACAATCTAGACATCCCGATACAGATTATTCATTATGTCTTTTCCTAGCTGTCCAACCGTAAACGGGTTGTGGAATACAAGGGATCCAAATCTCAAACGTCAGGTGTTCCACAAGGATCTTCGTTAGGACCACTTTCTTTTATTATATCTATCAACAACACTGCTGACGTCAATGATTACAACTTTCTGTTATATGCCACCAACTAGGAGATAATGCGTCATAAAGAAGCTACGACATATCTCGTAGTTGGCATTCAATGTGTCAAGGTTGCCCAGTACCCATCGTGGCCTTGAGAATTCTATTGAGATGAGCGAAAGAGAGGGAGCGTGGAGGTCCAAACATCGAAATTAGGCGACACGGCAGCGGCGTGCTAGCTCTAGCATTATGCTCGCTATCCTAAGGTGGAATTTTTGTTAATGAATCTTTATTTACATTGTAGAAATCGACTAGTGTTGCGCCATTTCTTAGCACAGAGTGGTGTTAAAGTACGGCACGACACAGACCTTTCGTTAGCTGATGCAAACAGGGTTTTTTTCTTAAGCAAAAAAATGATTTCCCAGCAAAATCGGCTACAATGCCTTCCCACGCTGAAAAGGTTAAAATCCAATAAAAATGGAAGTAGAGTACGAGGAACGTCTTTTAAGTTTTGCATATGGAAATAAAACAACACGGTAGGTAATTTTATATGACTTTATCGTTTTTCGAAGTATTCTTCACAAATTTTCCACTCGTTTGGTGGCAGATTCAAAACGGCGTTTTTGAACGCGTCAACTGCTTCTTCTGGTGACTGGAACCTTTGACCACGCAGTCTGTTTTTAATTTTCGGGAAAGTAAAAAAATCGTTAGGACTTAGATCGGGACTATATGGAGGATGGTCCAATAATTCCACGCTTTCTTCCGTTAAATACTGCCTTGTTTTTTGGGCTGTATGCGAGCTTAGGATGATTCTTCTTTCGGGGTTGATTTTTCGAAGCTCGGTGATGACTTTTGGCAAAAAAATGGTGGTATACCAATCCGCAGTAACAGTTCTTTGCTCTTTAAGAGGAATTGTTGCAATATGACCCGCTTTTGACACAAATGTCGCGACCATCTTTTTCGAAACACTTCGAGAACGGATGACTTTTGTTGGCTTTTCTTCACCTTGGAACACCCAAACAGCCGACTGTCGTTTATTTTCTGGTTCATAACAGTAAATCCACGACTAATTTTCTTACTCCTAATTCTTCATGTGAATATTTTTGAATTGAGGTCTTTGAGATCTTCAAGGACGCCTCAATCTCACGATATGTCACATGTCTATCTTCAATGATGAGTTTACGCACATCATCGACGTTTTCCTGGGTGACTGCCGTTTTAGGTGCACCCACCCTGGGATCGTCGCTAAGACTCACCCGTCCACGTTTGAATTCTCCATACCAACGGGAAATTGTCGCCTGATGTGGCGCTTCGTTGCTGAAAACAGACAGTAACTCAGCAAGGCATTCTTGTCTCTGACAGTTGTAATAAATTATGGCGCGAAATTGTTCTCGGTTGAGTTCCATTTTTCTAATGACTTGGTGACACTTAAAAATTCACTGTAGTGAGAACACTGCACGTATTGTTGTAAAACTTTGAATTTAAGTTTACTAAAGAGTGAGGTGAAGATTCAGTTCTGACGTTCGATCCGGGCGGCCTACTATGTTTCTATATGCCAAACTTAAAGGACATACCTCCTAGCACCAAACAGCCAAAACAAGAAAAGGCAAGGTAGGTACTAACAATGGTGCTAGTCGATAAAATGTTGATTGCGGTCCAATATTACAAAATTTGGAAACCAAGGCTTCAGCAAGAAAATTATCAACTCGAAAAGTTTCGCAACCGAAGCTACAACATCACTGGTTGCCTATGGGAAACCAATTTACGAGGGATCAACGATATTTTATGATATATGTGAAATTATACTTTCCGGATTTCGCACTCAACAGACCAATAAATTATAAATTTTCCCAAAAGAAAATCATTGAAAATTTTTTGGCATAGGGATCAGTACTCCATCATTAATGAAGAGGAATTTAAATTACTGGTTATCTGATTTTGGTACTTACAACCTACGATGTAAACATGGCCATTGAATTAGAAAATACGATATTTAATATAAAAAATCAAATAACCCGAACAAAGCTCGTTCAATTTTCCACACTTCGTATAAAATATTCTTAAAGCCCTCGATCCCCCTTTGCGTGATTGAAACCCATGCGAGAAACATTCTCATAAAAAGCGGTCTTTCGTCTGAATGCGTCTCACAAAATTGGGGTTAATGCAAAGTCATGTATACGCATAAAAATCGTAATTTAGGGGCCGCTTCCTGCTCTCGATCCCTTGGCTTATTACACTTGCAGATTCCCCTTAAGATTAGCCACAAAAACCCACGAATCGCGTGTCCGAACCGAAATTGCGTGTACGACTTGTTTTTAATCGACGCGGACGCGGACATTTTTTATTGGAATGGTGCGTGGGCGCTAAGTGGCTCTCGGTGTAGATAAGGACAAAGTTATTGTCATATCAGTCGAGTAAAAAAAAGTATTCTCCGTTTGTTAGGACTGCTACATGAAGGGACTAGTCGGTGCATTTTTTTAGAAACTTTTATAACTTTATCTGAAGTCACTTGAAATAGCATAAAAACCTTTGGTCTTTTGTAATTTCATGACGTATCATAGGCGTGCGGTCATTTATTTAGAACGATAATAATAATGTTTTTATATCACAATAAATGGATTTTACTATCTTCTTATTTTTTTGATTTGGGATAAAAAATACTTATATTGGGAGTTTAATTTATGTTGACTGAAAGTTAAGAAATGGAAAAATTACAGAATTCCAACGTTTGACATAGGCAAATATTTACATAGCTGGTAGGTATACAAAAAGGTATATAAAGACTTACGTTATAGGTATTTATATATCATCCTCGCCTTCGGAGCTGTCGCTAGAGTCATCTTGTAGAGGAATTACAACGGGATTTACAGGAGGCAAAACACAATATTCATTTTCTTTTTCAATAATATGCCTAGAACACTGCTTCCATAGGTCTGTGGCAGCAATATGAGATACTGCATCTCTTATTGTGGTCAATAGCGATTCACTTAATTGAGGGGTCTGATTATGTTTTCTTACTTTTTTTTTAAAGCAGCCCAGACCAACTCAATCGGGTTAAAAATGCAGTAATAGGGAGGTAGACGTAATACTTCATGGCCATTTTGCTGAAGCAGATTGTCAACAACATACTCTTTTTCAAAATTTTGTCTTTTAATAAGATCCAATAATATGGCTTTGGTTGATTTTTGTGGTATTTCCATTCCCTTATCCTTCATAAAATCAATAATGTCTTGTTTTTTTGTGCCTGTATTCGGAATTTTGTTTTTCTGTCGGGAATGGTATGGCGCATTGTCCATAATAATCACTGAATTTGGGGAAATGTTTGGTATTAACTGCTGCTCTATCCACTTTTCAAATAAGTCGGAGGTCATGTCCTCATGATAGTCGGCACATGATTCTTTGATATTTTTGGCAGATAACAGCAAGGCATTAGGTATAAATCCATTTTCACTGCCAGCATGGAGAATAATGATTCGTTTTCCACGGTTGCATGGTGCATTTAAAATGCACTTGTTGCTGTCGTCAACCCAGCCATACTGCACAACATCATGGGTATTATACCACGTTTCATCCAGGTAAATCAGATTTCTTTTCTGCTCTCTATAGATTTTAACTTTGTGCAAAAATTCTTGGCGCAATTCAACGATTCGAGACGACTCCATCATCACCATTCTTTTATCTAATTTTTTGTATTGAAAACCACACAGTTTTACAATACAGTGCAGTGAGTCTAAGCATTTGTAATTATAAAAATCTTCAGGATAATCTTTTAATTTATCCCGTATCATTTCCAACGTGGGCACCAAATTTTCTTTATAAAATCCGTATATTATACGACGAATATCTTCCTGAAAACCCACGTCTATTCTTTTTAATTTTTGCCCTATGCGCTTTCTGTGGAAGGAATGGTTGACTACATCTTCCCTTTTTATAACCCGATAAATGGTAGACCGACTGATTTTTGTCAGGATACAAATTCTGTTTAAAATTTGATTTTGCGAGGAATCTGGATTTTCGTTTTTCAGACAATCATACATATTTAGGATTACTCTTTGGGTCTGTTCCTCTAAATCTTTATGAAAGAATTCTGCCTGCACAGGTTCATCAACCATCTCCTCGTGGCTTGGAGCATTTTCCCAAGGTCTCCAAAGAGCCATATTTAGGACACACAAGAACAATCAACACAACAATTAAATCAACAAGTAAACTGAGTATTCAAAAGTCAAAAACACACAAACTAATAAAATCTTTGAAAAAACACGGACAGACTAAAGAAAACACGTTTATTCACCGCTACACGGCACTGGCTAAACTGTTTCAATTTTCAGTAGTCACCTGCACTTGTTCCGAGCTCTGAAATACACGCTTTCTCATTGGCTATGTCCACGCATAGGCGTGCTTTACTCCACGTGGACCGGTGAAACTGCCTTTGATCTCTTATATGGGGGATATTTGCTGCGAAATTTGGCGATTTTTGCAGCAACAGAGCGTGTTAAATATAGATATATAAAACGCACCCGGTATTTCACAGTGTTTCAAGTGACTTCAGATAAAGTATACGCAGTTTGTCAAGCCTTTTTTTATATGAGGAAATGGTGGTCCTTTTTGTTTTTGTTCAAATATATTAATAAATTAGTAAATTAGTATAAATGAAATCTAAGGATAAGTCAAAGCAAATTAAGGCCCTAGCTCAATAAAGCGGAGAGTAGGTGGGGTGTTACTAGTGATTCAAGACGGATTAAGCCACAAATCTCCGAGTTTTTAGTCGGAACTTGTTCTGCTTGACCACCAGACAAAGAAAAACAATAATAATAATAATAATAATAACGTCTTTATTGGATCACCCGGAGGGACATAAACAGCGAAGTTTAACCAAGGATACTCTTACACTTAACTTTTTATGTCGGTTACATCTGATGTTCAAAACATGGAAAAAAATATATATAAGAACAATGAAAAAAAAGAACACATATATACCTAAGTATAAAATACAAATAGACACAATCTATATCTGTAGCAAAAATGCGTATTTAATCAATAGCGAGCAACATGCTTTTAGTATGTTTACGAAAACTTTCCAAAGACATCAATTTAATACTGTTGTCCAACTGATTATAAAATAGTGCTGCATTATATGTAAATCCTCGTTGGAATAATGCAGAAGTGTGTGGGGTGATTCTGAAACTATAACGATTCCTAACAGCCCTGTCATGCACTTCGTAATTAAATCTTAACTTAGCTCTTAGATATTCAGGCTTTGATGACAATATTATTTTATGAACTAAAACTAAGAATTTATGTTTAACCAAACTTCCTAACCTAAGCCAGTTCAATTCCCTATATTTATCACTTACGTGATCGTATTTACGCAACCCATAAATAAAGCGAACACAGTTATTTTGGATGATTTGAAGACGATTTTTGGTCAATTGATCCAAACGTGGATAATAAACGACATCATAGTAACTGAGCATTGACATCACCAAAGATTCGCACAGTTTTTTTCTCAGCTTAAAGTTAAGCAAGTAGCGATTGGAATAAAGAGCCCTAGAACACAGGTAAGTTTTTTTCATCAAATTAGCTATTTGGCTGCGGAATCTTAATTTTGTGTCAATTTCCACTCCTAGTACCTTAGCTGTTTGAGTATGCTGTAATGTTATGCCATCAATAGTCAGATGGAAAGAATCTTCGACAGTTTTCCTCTTCTGATCAGAACAAAACAATAACACTTGTGTCTTATCTGGATTAATAGTAAGATTATATTCCATAGAAAACTGATGTACCTTATCTAAATCAAGCTGCAAAATGTCTGATGAATTTTGCGTATCTGAGGCGTCGAAATGGAATATTATTTGAGTATCGTCAGCAAATGTTTGTATCCCTGAATTGTTAACTGCTTTATGCAGGTCACACGTGTAAATCAAAAAGAGCACAGGTCCCAAAATTGAGCCTTGCGGAACTCTTGACAGAATAGTCGTAATATTGGATTGATCGTTATTGATTGCGACACATTGCGTGCGACCGGACAAATAGCTACGGAAAAAACTGACAGCAGCATCATCGAAGCCTATATGTATATACCTCAGCTTGGCGCACAAAAGTTTATGATTTATTCGATCTAATGCTTTGGAATAGTCAATTGATACCACTGCTGTTGCTAACTTTTTGTCAACTGCCCTAATAACATTATCACAAAGATCTAACAGTGCCGAGGTGGTACTATGGTGCTTCCTGAAGCCCGATTGACATGACGATATTATTTTTAGTTCCTCTATGTAATGGACAACTTGTTGCTGTATAATTTTTTCCAAAATTTTCGATCTAATAGTAATAATGAAACCTAACAAACTGTATACAGAGAGCCAAATAAAACAAGATATCTAAGAAAATAATCACAATATATTGCCAAAACAAACAGCACATATGCTCCACCACTGGAATGCAAGTTAAAAGAAAAGATGTTGTTAAAAACTACCTGACAATAAAATTAATAGACCGTAATAACTAACCCTACAAAACGTTTACCATGGTATACATACGAAGGCTTTACAAATATAGGTCTTACAAATATTTCAACGCCTAAACCTAAACTTATATGGACAATGGTCTTCTTCCTGTTACAGCTCTAGGCGTAGCTGTGATGTTCTCAGCTCTCTAAAACTCAGGTCAAAAATCAGTGGCCAGTAGTGAGCAGTGACGTAAGGAACGTCACAAGATAGGGGCTGCTTGCCTCGTTCTAAAAATGTATGGTATATAAAAACAACCCTAGAGAGAGAAAGAGTTTAAAGTTTAAAAACCTACTATCTACTCTATGTCTGAGATAGAACTACTAATTTAAAAGACTCAAAAATGAAGAAAAATTCATATACATTCTCTTTTACAAGAAAACTACTTTGCCTTTCTGCAAAGGCAAGAAAAGATAAAAATTTACCAAAGTTATCCCTTGTTCTAAAATAAGTTATGGCAGCTCAAAATTCAAAATTATGATAAATGTAATGTAATAAACCCAAAAGATGGTGACATGTAGACACTGCCCATTATTTAAAAACGTAAAACGCCAAAAAAAATCAAGAACACACTAAGAATTTCAGTCAGCAACAATCAATATAAATATCAATATCTATAAAATACCCAATTAAAATGATACTTTACCCGTTCACATCAGGGTTCTTATAAAGGGGAAGAGATGGCTTCCATCAAAATCGTCTGTGAAACAGCTACAAGGCAGCTACAAAACAAAGCTGGAGGTGTGTGAATGGTGGTTCTCCACAATGGCTTCCCACTAAAAGGAATCAGAGATTGAACAAACTTCTTCAGGACAAGCATTAATGGACATAGTCCGATGGTACTTACCGCTGGAGGTTAAAATCCCATTCAAAGATGGACGGCGTAGACCCAAACCAACACAACTGAACGTAAGGTACAAAATAAAAGGGTACTACTCCATAAACTGGTGCTCGGGGCGTTAATATCCCAAAATCTGGAAGTTAACGAAAGAAAACGCCCACACACAACCAAAATCACAGCGGAAAGAAAATGGCGCTGGACCGTCTGCGTACGCAACCCCCTAAAAGAAGGTTGAATAAGTGGCCCTGAACAAGGCACGTTCGACAGAACATCAAAAGGAACAGATAAAAGCCGGTAAAGAGGGTATCTTGTTAGTAAGGCAAATTTTAACAGTACATATAAACCTCATAAGATGTCGCGCTGGTGGCTGATGCGCAAACTGTACTCAGAAAAAATCTGTCCACGAGGGACCAACAATATTTTATGAGGATATTTCTAAGGTAATACTATAATATTAGTGTCCAAAAGATTTCAAAACTGTATTGAGTCGCTGAGAATAACAGATATACTAAGTGACTTATAAATCCGAACACCCAGTTTAAATGGTTTTATTTTAATAAAATTTTGTATAAGTACTTAATGAAGCATAGTAAGTAAATGATAAAAATTTCAAAATGATTGCACTGCTTTAAAGCCCTTTGTCCTTTAATAATGTGTGGATGCACCCTGATGTGCTACGCATTCTCCAACGCGCCTAGGCATGCTTCTGATCAGGTGGTCCATGTCCTCCTGTGGTATCTCATTCCAGGCAACCACCAACTCCTCTCGAGGTGCTTCTAGAGTCTAAGGAGGACGTTGCAAATTGAGCAATCTCCTACCCATCATATCCCACACGTGCTCAATTGGGGATAAGTCGGGAGATCTTTGTGGCCATGGTAACAATGTGACATCATTATGTTGAAAGAAGTCTATTGTGACTCAAGCAACATGTGGTCGGGCATTACCTTGTTGGAAAGTTGGATCTGCCAGGGTGTCAAGATAGGGTAAAAGATGGGGTTCTAGAACTTCGTGGATATAACGCTGCGCGTTCATGTTACCTCTGATGAAGATTAAAGGTGACCTGGAACCATAAGCTATAGCACCCCAAACCATAAGTCCAACAGTGTAAATAACATGTCTTTCAACAAAAAACTGTGGATTCCTCCTTTCACCACGTCGCCTTCTAACCCTGGCACGACCATCGACCAATCGAGACAATACTGTTCCATTCCTGATCTCAGACTGACCGTTGTCTGCACCCCTCAAAGCGATTACGTCGTTGTTCTCGAGTTAAAGGGAGGACCCAGTGTGGCCGGTATGAAAACAAGCCAAAACTTCTCATTCGTCGGTAAACACTTCGCATGCCAATAGGTCTTCCGTGTTCTGCAAACCATTCATTTGTAATGGACCTGGTAGTGGAGAAACGGTCCCTTAAGGCCAATAATCTTAGGCGGCGATCTTCACGGTCTGTTGTTCTACGGCGGCGTCCGGTGCCCCTTGCTCTTTGCGTACGGCCTTCTCGAAGCCATGCCTGACAACACCTAACCACAGTGTCTACACTTCTTTGCACTCTAACTGCAATTGCCCGAAAAGAAAGTCCAGCTTCCCGAAGTCCCACTATCCGGCCCCTATCAAAGTCACTAAGTTAACGAAATCGTATAGGTCTCCGTACTCTAGGCATCGTAACCGATCGTAAAGGATGTCAAGAACCAAAATCCGCCAACGCTGATTCTTTACTGCGGCTGAAATATTCATTTTTAGAGCGTTAGTGAATTAAAAAAAAAGCAGTATAAAAACCGGAATGTCCAAGTGATAAGGCTGAACATTTTTTCACTTGTTATTTACAGTAAGATAAATACATTCACCAACTTTTATTAAAATAAAACCATTTAAACTGGGTGTTCGGATTTATATGTCACTTAGTATATAATACGAGAGAAATTCTACAATCAATAAACTATGGAATTTGACAAAATAAAATCATTAAAAAGGGTTTGTATCTAGGAATATGTACTCTATTATTAATAAAGAGAAATCCAAATTACTCATAAGTGATCAAATCTGTACGTGGCCCAACAATCAAAAAAACAGAAAGTTTATATAGTTCCCACCGAAACTGTATTCTTAGAATGGATCCACTGATGGGATTTTTCAAATATCCTGTCGGCAACATAATCTATAGTTTTACATGCTGTTGAATGGTGAACGCTGAAATCTTCAGCAATACTTGTTTGAGATCCAGTATCACTAACATACCGCAGAGATACAGGGTGTAAACGTTATGGTCGTCATTATTGAAGTGGGTAATAGGGAGGTGAAAACAAGTCAAAAAGTTCATATGACCCATGGTCCAAAAGTCAATAGATTTTTGTCTAAATGGTTTTATAGTTTACAACTTTAAGTACTTGTTACTAATTTTTATAATCTAATCTAAAACGTTTTTAAATTGGGTCATTAACAAATGATTGGCATTAATTTTTTCTAAGTTAAGCCAAAATTTGTAGTCAGTAAGTAAGTTTCATTATGTTAAATATTTAAAACACACATGACAACAGCGCGTCGATCTTTTATCACTCTTATCGAACCGGCAATCGATCGCAAACGGTAACAGTGGTTAGTTATTGTTCGCGTACGTCGTCGTGTTTATTTACAATGTTCTCGAATCAACAGGTCACCGACATGTTGTTAATTTACGGTGAAGCTCGTCAGAATTCAAATCTTGCAGCTAAAATTTATCGTGGCAGATTTCGCCAACGCGTACGCCCAGACAGAAGGACGTTTGTGCAAGTGTACCAAAGACTTCGAGATACAAGAAGTGTTCAGCACACTAATATTCGCAATCGTGAAAGACAGGTGGAACAAAATTTAAATATCGTGGAAATCACTGCAGATATCAGCACTCGGGAAGTAGGCCGCCGCGTAGAACTATCGGATACCATAATCTATAATAATAATAATAATATATATATTTAATAATATATATATTTATTTCCAACAGGTATACACCCAATCACAGGAAATCAAAACAAAATGGTACCATATATACACATATATACATACACATTTATACACACATACACATATACACATATATACACATATATAGACAATGAATCAGAAAATAATAACAAAAAAAGAAAATAGAAAAACATTAGTGATCTGAATGAACACATAATACATAGGTGAATAATTAAACACTTCACAAAAAAAGAGAAGAAAAAAAAAACATAAAAGTGCTCAAATTGAAGTATAACAATAACTGACACCATCAACAAAACGATTTTATCTCAATTGCTCCCTGTAAATGTTTAATATTTTATTAAGACTATCATGACATACATCAGCTCTGTTACAGATTGAATTGAATAAGGTACACATTACCATTACTGGGGATCTGCATAAAATATTCGTCCGTGGTGTATCACAGTAAAATATGTTATTATGCCGACCAACTAATCTGGGAGCATGAAAATTAATCTTACTCTATAGAATCCTACGGGAAAATTTGCTTTATCTCTACCATGTACAACGAGTGCAGATCTTGTTACCAGAAGACTATCCTCGCAGACATTCTGTCAGTGGTTTTTGCACAAAAACATTGAAAATTCGGATTTTTTTTAAATACATACTAGTGACGGACGAATATACTTTTACGCGAGACGGGATATTAAATTTCCATAATACTCACACGTGGGCCCAAGAAAATCCTCATACTTCGTGAAGGTCATTTCCAACAACGTTTTAAAATAAATATTTGGGCGGGTATTCTTGACGATCAGGTAATTGCCCTTTCGAGTTACCCCCAAAGTTGTCACGAGAAGGATACCTTAGCTTTCTAGCCAATAACCTATCAGAACTTTTGGAACAGACCTTAGACAACATGCCACAACAACGGAGACAGAATTTGTGGTTTCTTCATGATGGGGCACCACCACACATTTTTAGAGGCGTCATTCAGTATTTGAATGAACATTATCCAAATCGCTGGATCGGTTGAAATGCTCCTGATCCTCGAAAATGGCCAGCAAGATCTCCTGACCTCAATCCGATGGATTTCTGGTATTGGGGAGAACTATCTATCACCCATTTAAATAATGACTATCATAACGTTTACACCCTTTACCGTGAGGTAGTACCTCCTCTGGTTACGTCCGTCTGCAGTAATAAATGTTCTGATAAATAGTCTACAATTTCGCTTTCAAAACGCAATAAAGCCTTAGATTAGCAAGGACTTATGCTTTTTCTTTCTCTGTAGTTTTTAGTATTACGAACATTTATTAGATTTGCCATTATTAAAATTATGCTTCTCTGATAAAAGTATGCGTTGGAGAAACCTTAACAGACATTAAGTTAATTCTTACTGATTTTAAAGTATTTTTTTTATCCAAGAAAGTACTGGAAAAACCTAAGTGAATTCTAATGTTTTAAGTGATTACTTGAAACTGAAAGAGCACTATGAGTAGGCTCCTTTTTATGAAGACTTTTTATTCAATGCTTATCAAGTAAATACTCAAATAACAGGAAGTATAAGTGATTTTTTTTTCCATAGACTGACTGACACATAGCACAACATCATTAGGTATCTGTAACCAATTAAAGCGAAATGTATGAAAATAAATAAATATTCATTAAAATGCAACAGTAACAACAAAATATAGATCCCCCGTTTATTTTACATCAATACTAAATTGAGCCACGTCGTCACTGAAATAACAGTAATAATTAATTAAACTTGTCGCAGAATATAAATGGTTAGTTTTAAAACTCAAATAACAAACATTGCAATGATAGAGTTATCCCCAGAAGTGCGAATCGATATTGAAGAAGCTTAAAACTCAGCGAATTTGCGCATCCCTTCATTCCAATTAAATTTTAATAAGCCGCCGTTCATTAATTTCGAAATTTCTAACAAAGCGAAATCGTCACAAACGCGCCCACATTCGAATGTAGGATGCGAAACAAGTTTCAAACTCCCCCGGTTTTATTTGGAATTCGAATCATGCATATTAAAATACGAATTTCTCTTTTTGTAATCACCCTTTGGACAATGTTGTACGATTTTGTCTCTTCCAGTTTTCATTATTTGATGAACTAAAGACGATATGAAATTTTATACAGAATCTGTATGCCTACTTTCAACAATTTTTGTAATCATTTCGTTGGTTTTAATGTTATGTTTATGTTGTCAGTTGTTGTTGTTCATTACCCTTAATGAGTTTAATTTTTCCAATTAAATGAATAATTTATTTTTGCAAGGTAGACAAAAGAACGGTTTTTATTTTTTTTACTCAAAAATGGCGCATCGAAGGAAAACAATTAAAGATAGATCATTTGTTTTAAATTGAATGGGGAATTTAAAAATAAATGAATTTTTATTTGGTAAAAAACCATTGGCGTACCATTTTTTTCTTAAAAAATATCGGAGTCAATACCCGTTCGCACGATACCGTTAAAGCTAAACATTATTTTTGAGTAAAAACACATGTTAATTTATACATTTATTAATTGAATTTAAATTAAAACTACTCAAAATAAAATTTTGTATCTGTTATGTAAAATATACGTAACATCAAATAAACAGGTGTCTGACCAATAAGTGCCCGCATTGAAAAAAAAATAGGAGGGATAAAATTAAAAAAGTGAAAAACAAAAAAAAAGTTTTTTACTTAAAATAGTACAATAAGCGAGTTCGTTTATTAATTATAACATAAACGTATGTTCTTCAATAATTTCACTGTTAGTTTGATTAAATTCCGCTTCTTATACGTTTAAGTTATCTAAAAATAGGCAAAAAATTTATGAATTTTAGTGTGTACCTATCCTTGAATTTTCAGAATAATTAAAAAAAAAATTAAAATATTTTCTATATATCTTTAAAAAAATCAATGCGGGCACTTATTCCCAATGCGGGCATTTATTGGTCAGACACCAATAAACATAAAATAAACTATAAATAAAATAACATAAGCAATAAGTCAATATTTTTAGTGAGAAGGATGAACCTGATGCTTTAATAATAAATTATCAACATTTGGCGTCAATTTTGTAAGGGTTAATCTTAAATGTCCTCGGCTAATGATGTCTAGTCTGTTTCTTTTTTTCGTTAGGAGTTTGGTAACAGTGCTGAACCCCCTTTTCACTAGGTATGACGATGGAAAGAAAATTAAAAATTTCCTCGCTATATTTCATAATACGGGATAAGTAACGGGGATGTTGTTTTGCAGCCAGAATTGCTGATATCCGTTTTTAAACTGAACCTTAAGATCTTTACTTAGTTCAGTCAGTTTCTTTTGTATTACGACATTCGTTTCTTCTATGTCACCATATGGATTAATTATCCACGGTGGTATTACCATAGTCAAAATATCCTAAAACCTAGATTCAAAATCTGAATAGAGGGCATTTAAATGTTGAATGTAAGTTGAAACGTCGTCTTCCTGGCAGCTTGTCGGTGACAAATTGGGGAACTGAGAAAATTCGCCCCGTGCAATATTATGCTTCATTAGTTTAACTCTGGCAAGAAACGCTGATAAGATGGACTGTGTTTTAATCAAATTTAAACTGTCGCCTTGTAATTGCAAATTAACCATATTAAATTTTGTAAACAAATCTGTTAAATAGGCGATGTCTGTTTTCCTCTTCATTAAATTTTCTTTTAAAATTGTATCTTTAGTATCCAGAAATTCTAAAATAGTCTTAAAAAGTGCAAAAAATCTTGTCAAACATAAGCCTTTCGACAGCCAGCGTACTTCAGTGTGAAGAAGTAATTGATGAAAGTGTTCGTCATTTTCTCCACACAACTGCGCAAATAACCACGTATTCAACGCGTTGCTTCGGATTCGGTTTACTGCATCAATCACTAAATGAAGTGATTCTTGCAATCTAACACTCAAATTTTTAGCAACTAAATGTTGTCGATGGATGACGCAATGTATTGCTAACACCCCTGACACATTTTGTCTTAAATAGCTTATAAATCCACGATAACGTCCAACCATGGCAGGTGCTCCATCTGTAGCTACTGATATTATATTTGATAAAGGAATTGCTTTTTCAATGAAGTAATCCTTCAAAACATGAAATATTGATTCACCTTTAGTGTCGGTTATCAAAGTTCTTGCGAAGAGCAGTTCTTCGTAGATTTCTTGATTCATAATAAAAAGAACATATGCCAATAATAATGCTGCATTATCAGGTAAAGTTGACTCGTCCAGTTGTATAGAGAAATGGGTCGTTTGCAAATAATATTACATAAGAAGCTTTCAATATCAGAACTCATTTCATCAATACGTCTTTCAACAGTATTGTTGCTTAAGGGAATTCTTTTAATGATATCAGATGCAGGTTTGTGTAAAACAGTTTTTAAAACCTCTTCAACGGCTGGCAAAATTAACTTCTCTCCGATAGTATGTGGTTTTCCGGATTTTGCTATAAGTAACGAGATATTGTAAGACGCCCGCAAACCATCATCATGTCTTTGTGACGTCGAAGCGAACATTCTGTCCAGTGTAGGTCTCTTCTGAAATTTATATTTAAGTGTTTGAAAGTATTTCAAATCTTTCTCTGTTTTATCAGGGTGGCATCTTCTCAGATGGTCTTGCAGTTTAGATGGTTTCATAGCGTCATTGCCCAAAACTTTGTTGCATAAAAGGCACATAGGCAATGATGGAATGAAGCCAAATTTCAAATAGTCAACACTGTACTGTCTACAGTTCTTTTTAGATTCGGACATGGCATCAGTCATCTGTGGGCAAAATCAAATTATTTAAATAATAAGACAGAAAATCCAGCAGCTGTATATTAAAAATATTTTCTGGTTTTTCCGAAAACATTCCATAATTCGAACCTCTTCTTGCAACAATTAGCTCGAATTACGGAGAGTGCACTGTAATTATATCGCCGACTGCTAAAACTTTCAAAAATAAACTATTGAGGGGTACTCGTGTAATTTTGCATGATTGAATATTCAACTGCTAATAGCTAAAGTCATGATTGGAGTAATTTATCTATCTTTGCTAACTACGAGTACAAAACTAAAATTTAATAAACAATAATGTACTTACTTTTCTCCAGCACTCTCAAACAAAATAACACTGACTCACTATAATTTGTGTGATATACTATCTGTTTATATTTTTTAAAATATTTTCTTAGCACTTTCCTTTTCAAGATTCAGGAAACGAATAAACGTATTTGTCCCACATTCGTATTTATAGAGTGACGAATTGAACAAGTCAGTGCAAGGTAGCGAAGCTCTGAGACTGCGACTCTCAGGTTTTTACAACTTCAAAATGTATTGCGACCACAAAGCGAATACCAACATCCTACAACTTACACAATTTTATAAACGTATATAATAAATTTTTTACTTCATATGTACTTTTATAAATAATGTATATGTTTTGATATTATAAGATAGTATGATGTAAGTAAATAGGTACTATCAGTGTATGTGTTGAGATCCACTATCGTGGACCCCCATGTTCATTTCATGGACCCCCAAATTTTTTTTCGCTGACGTAGACCCCTTGCAGGTTGTCATAGACCCCTAGGGGTCGATATAGACCACTTTGGGAATCAATGATCTACACTATCTTTAATTCGGTATGAAATTTAGCGTACCAAATTTAGCACAAAGTTGCTTATTATCACAGATGCCCTTGAAGGAAGCAGTACGTAACAGCAGTAGTAGAGAAGTACTGCAAAAACCACACAGCTAACAGTAAAACTGATATCATTGACCTTTGCGACTCATTCAATTAACCCAGCATAAAGGGGAAACGCTCCAGGAAATGCCGGTACTTCGACAGGATTAATTGTCCCGCTTTGGCCCCTTTTTCGTCCTAATTTACCTTGAATTAGACGCTTTCTTGCGCCCTAATCTAGCCCAAAGCAAAAGCCGGATGTATTTTCCTTCTTTTTTTTTTAACCTCGGCAGCGTTTGCCGGCTGTCGGCGGTGGGTGGAGTTCTGCGAATTTAATTCTACCTCGGAAGATCGTTTGTTAATTAGGAACTAAAGTAAGGAACAAAGGAACTAGTAAAGCATGAACCAGATGCTCTTTAGATAGACAATTGTGGATTTGTTCGTCAGGTGGGTGGACCATGAAGCCCACGCTAACCAGTGTTATCAGGTCTTCCGATTTTTTTTAGACGTACAGTACTGAACTACCGATATTTTTTTGAAATAATTTATTTAAACACAATATTGCAAAATGTATAACCAGTTTTAACAATAATTCCCCGATCAGTGCTTGTGAACACTGGCCCCGAGAATAACAAGACACTAATCAATAACTATGAACTATAGGTACACTGCAATGTTGCTCATCGTTTCAACAAATAAATTCATTAACATTTTTAAAATCTTTCAATTCTCTGAAAAAATTTCAATAGTTACGAGGGGTGTCTTTTAAGTTTTGCATATGGAAATAAAACAACACGGTAGGTAGTTGTATCTTGCGATATAATAACAATAGTAATAATAATAACGTCTTTATTGGATAACCCGGAGGGACATAAACAGCGAAGTTTAGCCAAGGCTACTCTTACACTTAACTGTTTATAGTCAACGCCAAACAAAGTGGCGTGCACGTCATCAAGGTGGGTGTGTTGAAAAATTTACATTGTTGCCAAACTTTTTGTAAAATAATAAAATTTATTATTTACATATCTAGGTTTATAAGCAATATTAACCTCAAATGAGAACAAAAATAATAGTATAATAAAATTATAGATCTGTACTTGCATAATCATTAAGTATGACAATTATTGATCAGATGACACTATGAAACTACCATATTTAATTGATAGCTTAAAGGTACTGAATAAAAATCCAAATGGGGTCCTCCAAATTTTATGCATGGTATTTATTTTACAGAATTCATACAAAAAAATGCATTCTAAAATTAGGTAAGCTACTGGTGTAAGCTTTTTCTGTACAATAAAGTTAGTCGGAGTTTCTTTCTTCAGCGCTGTCTGAATCTGAATCTTCATCACTCTCAAAGTCGATTATTAAAGGTTCGATGTCTGGTCGATCAAAAATTCGTTCTCTTTCATACCATTTAAAAATTTCTTGCTCAGTATGTCGAACACTATTTTTCCACATGTCTGGGGTAACCGTTTGTAGAGCCTCGTTCCACATATCCAAACAGTCTTTTTCACTGTTACCATCTCTACCAATATGTCTGTTATAGTAACCTTTTGCTATGCCCCAAATTAACTCAATAGGGTTAAATATACAATGGTAAGGAGGCAGACGAAGAACTTTGTGCCCATGTTGTTCCGCCAATTCATCAATCACGTATATTTTAGGTGGTTTGTTTCTAAAAAAGCAGTTATTTTAAGAATAGGAATAAACAAAAGAAATATAAACTGTCGACCAAAATATATATAATTAAGAAGCATTATGTACCGAGCAACAATACTCAATAGCTCTGTTTTAAACATTGTGTTTAAAAATGGTATGTTTTGATTTGTCAACCGGTCTTGGATATTTTTTTTGTCCATGCATTGTTGGGCACTTTGTTCAATATCATGCTGTGATAAGGGGCGTTATCCAGTATAATCATAGATGGACTCTCCAATTTTTCTAATAACTGATGTTGAAACCATTTCAAAAAATTGTCCTGGTTCATCTCTCCATGGTAATCGCTCAATTTTGTTTTCGAAGAAAATATCGCTTCACTACCCTCAATAAACCCATTTTCATTTCCAGCATGTAATATAATGTATCTAAAATATATTAGTTTTAAATTTTATAGTGCAAATTGTGTAAAAGTACATACCTTTTACCATCTGTTTTAATAGCTTTCACGCTTTTTTGGTTTCCATTTTGCCAAGAGCGACCTATGGTCCCATTTTGAAATATCCAAGTTTCATCGAGGAAGACAAACTGGTATAAGGCCTCAACCTTGGCTTGATTGTATTGCCTTAGAAATTCCACCCTTTTCAAAGCTATACTTGGTAGTTCCATGAGCCCTCGTCGCGGATTGTCCTTAAGCCACTTAAATCCAAGATCTCTAAGCAACCGCCTTAAAGACGTGGCACTACCATCAAATAATGCCATATCTCTTAATCGAGACCATAAAGTTTGTATCGTAACTTGTTCTTCTGAAACCATGTGTAATATGACATTATAATTTAGTTAACAAATTAATGCAAATTTCTGATAAGTTATTATAATAAGATCTTACTTTTGTGATACATATTATAGATCACTTCTCGAATGGCACTTGTATCCAATGTCGCTGTGTTGGTTACACGTTTAATATAACTCCGCTTTTTCTTGGGCGATTCTAAATTTGCATCACTTTTCACACCCTCGGAAATACGACTAACTGTCCTTAAACTAATTTTTAAAGCAGCAGCAACACGCTACAAAAAATGAAATAAAATTTCACTATTATTAATATACATTACATATAATTATTAGTAACCTACCTCTTGAACAGCATTTAAAGGCAACAAAGGCCCGTTGTTGTCCCTTTCTTGCTCAAAGTAGTGCATTAACGAGGCCACGAGTTCCTTACACCGACTATTTAACTGTTTGGGCATCTTTATATACCAAAATTGCCTTTATCTACTCGTAAAATGAATAATTTTGTTTTGAAACAAACAGTTGTTGATTTACAGTATGCGGGGCCAAAGGATTTATAAAGATTTGAAATGCCACAAACTGATTCAGTGTCAAAATTAATACAAATGTCAGTTCCCAGTTTAAATAAGTTTCAAGGTGACAATGTGTCAACGCTGCGAAATCGGTTTAGTGCGTTTACATGTCGATAAGTGATTGGAGCGTTTGCAAAACATTTTATTTCGCATAATGCGTCTGAATTTATCAGAAAGCAAATTATGTGATATTTTAATAACAATGTTTATATGACTATTAACCATAATAAGAGAGTAATGACCATTTTACAATTTATATATCACATTAATATGAAACTGCAATAGAGCAATTGTTTGTGATAGAAACCTAGGCATTAGGTCGGGGAATTTTTATCGTGATGACGTGCACGCCACTTTGTTTGGCGTTGACTATATGTCGGTTACATCTGATGTTCAAAACATGAAAAAAAAAATATAAGAACAATGAAAAAAAGAACACATATATACCTAAGTATAAAATACAAATAGACACAATCTATATCTGTAGCAGAAATGCTTATTTAATCAATAGCGAGCAACATGGTTTTAGTATGTTTACGAAAACTTTCCAAAGACATCAATTTAATACTGTTGTCCAACTGATTATAAAATAGTGCTGCATTATATGTAAATCCTCGTTGGAATAATGCAGAAGTGTGTGGGGTGGTTCTGATACTATAACGATTCCTAACAGCCCTGTCATGCACTTCGTAATTAAATCTTAACTTAGCTCTTAGATATTCAGGCTTTGATGACAATATTATTTTATGAACTAAAACTAAGAATTTATGTTTAACCAAACTTCCTAACCTAAGCCAGTTCAATTCCCTATATTTATCACTTACGTGATCGTATTTACGCAACCCATAAATAAAGCGAACACAGTTATTTTGGATGATTTGAAGACGATTTTTTGTCAATTGATCCAAACATGGATAATAAACATCAGAGTAACTGAGCATTGACATCACCAAAGATTCGCACAGTATTTTTCGCAGCTTAAAGTTAAGCAAGTAGCGATTGGAATAAAGAGCCCTAGAACACAGGTAAGTTTTTTTCATCAAATTAGCTATTTGGCTGCGGAATCTTAATTTTGTGTCAATTTCCACTCCTGGTACCTTAGCTGTTTGAATATGCTGTAATGTTATGCCATCAATAGTCAGATGGAAAAAATCTTCGATAGTTTTCCTCTTCTGATCAGAACAAAACAATAACACTTGTGTCTTACCTGGATTAATAGCAAGATTATGTTCCATAGAAAACTGATGTACCTTATCTAAATCAAACTGGTCCCAAAATTGAGCCTTGCGGAACCCCTGACGGAATAGTCGTAATATTGGATTTATCTTTATTGATTGCGACACATTGCATTCGACCGGACAAATAGCTACGGAAAAAACTGACAGCACAACTGCTGTTGCTAACTTTTTGTCAACTACCCTAATAACATTGTCACAAAGATCTAACAGTGCCGAGGTGGTACTATGGTGCTTCCTGAAGCCCGATTGACATGACGATATTATTTTAAGTTCCTCTATGTAATGGACAACTTGTTGCTGTATAATTTTTTCCAAAATTTTCGATAGCACCGGCAACAAACTAATGGATCTAAGATGTTTAAGTTCAGTAGGTTTAGATATTTTAGGGACAGGTATAATTAGAGCCAGCTTCCACAGCTTAGGGTGGTAGCCATTTTCCAAACATGAATTTATTATGTGGGTGATATGGAAAAAAGTTAAGGGAAGTCTTACTTTGACCATGGTTAGTGAGAGGGTGTCAATTCCTTTTGCATCTGATTTGATATCTTTGATTGCCTTCAATATTTCCACCTGCTCGACAACTCGCAAAGAAAAGCGATTTCGATTGTCCAATTTGTTGCTGTCATAAAACCGACATACATTTTCTAAGACACTGTCGTAACTATAAACTGACATAAAATAATTGTTAATACTATTTGCATCGCCTAGCTCATCTGGTATTGTTTGTTTTGAACGAGATTTTATGTTAAGCCTATTCAGCCCAGACCATAAAGTTTTTAGATTATTTTGATCAGTTAGATTCTGAATGTACTCTTTCTTTTTAATTCGAATTTTATGTAGTGCCTTATTCCTCAGCTGTTTGAATTTAGTGATTTACTAGCTTTATATTTGGTAAAATCTGAATCTTTTTCTTTGATAAGTTTTTTCATTCCCTCATCCAACCAAGGAGATGGCGGTTTATTAACACGTAGTGTCTTAATCGGAGCATGTTTGTTATAAATATTTATGAGGGTTGTCGTCAGATGTTCCACTTTAGCATCTATGTTATTCATAAAATATAAGTCATCAAGATTAGAGGTACACAGGTCTGAAATCAAAGCTGCCTCATCAAACTCACGGAAGTCTCTCACAGATATGAATTTTTGATGCATCTTGCCAGCACTAAGTTTCAGAGTACACATAACAAGCTTATGGTCAGATATTTCATAAGCATCAAGTACCAGACAGCCAGTGACAAGTTCCGGCTGATTAGTGAAA
This sequence comes from Acanthoscelides obtectus, assembly GCA_963669975.1. NCBI lineage: Eukaryota > Metazoa > Arthropoda > Insecta > Coleoptera > Chrysomelidae > Acanthoscelides > Acanthoscelides obtectus. The sequence goes on along the minus strand of CAVLJG010000001.1, from coordinate 117,480,005 downwards.
AATGGATGAAGCAATGAAGCGGTGTCGTTTGTCACCCGTGTAGGAGATGTAAATAACTGTGAAAAGCCAGTTACCTCAAAACTCGAAGATATGATATTACTTGAATTCAGAAAATCGTGATTCAAATCACCCAAAACAATAACATTGTCAAAATCATAAACGATGACGGGTAGCAAATTATCTAAGACATTAACACAGTCCAAAAGACTTTGCGACGGCGGACGATACAAAACGCCAACCGCGAATTTATGCTTATCTACATTCACTTGCACAAAAATAGTCTCTAAAGATACAACACGAATATCAACATTAATAACTTTTGCATTCAAATGCGATTTAATATAAATGCCAACACCACCGCCTCGTGAGGCTCGATCACAACGGAAAAAATTGTATCCATCGACACGTACAATGTTATCAGGGATGTCGCTAGAGAGCCATGTCTCACTTACTGCTAAAAAATCAAAATTCTCTGTTTTCAGTATAGTTGTGAAAGCATCAAAATCTGATAAAAGAGACCGTACGTTTGAATGTCCAATTCCTAACTCTTTAATCTTCATAATTAACCCTATCACTAAGATTATGATAATGAGAAATATATACTGGACATGACTTATCACCTGCCTTATGGGCTACATCATTTGTATGAAACTTCATATTATTATGGTTAACACAGTTTTTACATTTTTCCGTGCTAGCTTGGCAGTCTCTAATACTATGGTTTTCTGCACATTTAATGCAAGATACGGTCTGCACTCTGCAGTTTTTCGAACCATGACCATACGCACAACAATTAAGGCACTGGAAGACATTGATATGTTCAGATACATAATGCTTCATCCATCCCAGGTAGACAAACCCCTTATCAATGATATTCTTTCTTACCGTTGGTGGAACTTCGATTACCAGATGCACTTGATTACTCTTTCTCGTTTTCAGCCTTGTGACTATCTTCATAGTTGACAAATCCTCCTCATCTAGGTTATTCAGCATCACAACCTTACGGAGTATACTTGCATCGTCGCCCAGATCGTCATCAAGTGTAACATTCTTGACAAGCAATCGAGGGTTGTACTTTTCAGACTTTTTTATTTGATACCCACTGCCTAATTTAGACTTTAGGGCAGCACTGAGTTTTTCTAAGTCAGATCCATCCCTACAGTAAACTGCTGCACCTTGTTTCGTTTTCCCAGTTCCATCTATTCTAATGTCCAGATTTTCCAGGTTCACGCTGCTTTTTATTGATTTAACCACATCAGTATTTCCGTTATTGCTATCCGTTTTTACTAGAAGGACAGCTGATTGTTTGTTTACATGTTTTTTCAGCACACTGCTATTCGATACATTCTGAGAAGTGGAAATACCATGAGAAACTGCTACAGTTTTTGACGCAGCTGTTTCAGAATTTGTTTCTAAACTCTGGGCGCTGAAGAAAGACATTAAACGTAAACAGTGATCAGCACGTGAACAGATCCCTCGAAAGCATCCACGGATATACTCCAGTCACTTTAGGTCTAAACATCCTCGGCAGTGTATTTCTAGTGAATCCACAGACCCTTTTTCGTGTCATCTTGAGACTAGAAAAAGGATGACTGTTAAAATAAGTTACCTTGATCTTTCATGAGCTCCCAGTACAAAACATCATCGATATATTTTTGATGTAGGAACAACAAATTGGTTTAGAAAACATCCACTTTGAACCTAAATTGACTGGAGTAACATCGATCTACAGACAAATTCAAGGTCACTAGCAGTCGTCGGCGCTCTACGAATCTGCACAGGTTTGGACTTGTAAACGTGATTGTAGATGACACGACAGGCATCTAACAGTTAATTCACGCACAGGATTGCATTGCATACGCATTACGCATTCAGTAGCGTATACTCGTTTTTCGCGAGTGGAACGTTTTGTTTATATATTGCCTAAGATACGATGTCTGACAGAGATACAGCCGACGAAGTGGTTGACATCAGCGCAACTCCACCCAAAAAAAGGGCTAAGAAGCTACATTTAAGTGCAAATGAAAAACAAATAATATTAAATATATACAAAAACCAAATTCAAGAAAAACCCGATTTGGTCGTGGACGAAGTTATATGTAAGGTAGCACATATTTCTGGAGTATGTCGGTCCAGTGTTTATAGGATCATTAAGGAATATAGGAGCACTCAGTCACTTTCTGAGCCAAAACCGTATCCTGCAAGAAAAAGGATAACGGACGGAGTAGATGACTTTGACAGAACTGCCATCAGGAGGAAAGTGCATAATTTTTTCTTCCGAAATGAGATACCTACGGTAGATAAGATATTAAGATTAGTTAATGCTGATGAGGATCTTCCATCATTTAAAAGAACCACATTCCGAAAACTTTTGAAGGAACTTAATTTTCGATTCTTGAAACGGGGAAGAAACAGTATGTTAATAGAGAAAGAAGAAATTGTTGTGTGGAGAAGGGAATACCTTAGGAAGATTCGGAAGTTTCGCGATGAAAAAAGAAAAATTTACTATTTGGACGAAATGTGGGTGAATGCTCGACATACTCAAGAGAAAGTTTGGGTCGACAAATCAGTAACATCATCAAGGCAGGCTTTTCTAGACGGTCTTTCGGCTGGATTGAAAAATCCTGCAGGTAAGCTCCTTCATCTATCCGGCAATTTAATTTTGATAAATTCGGGCAAATAATATGCTGTGATAGCAGATAATGTGTGATATTCTCCAAAAATGGTGCATTCGCAGTGTAGTCATTAGGAAAAAAACTTCGACCCTCTTTTAAGCGTTATTTTGAAATTTATTATCATTTTTGGGTGCAGTCAATGTGCTTTGAATGGGTTTTGAGAAGTTGCAAACTTCAATTTTCTACGTTTTTCAGTTTTTGATCAGCATTCCGTGACTCTTAAATTCAGCTAAATGAACTCAATTGCCTCATTCCTTCAAATTTAATCAATCCATAGTGTAAGGAATAATTTATTTCCAGGAAAAGGCAAACGGCTGATCATTTGTCACGTAGGTAGTGAAGACGGCTTTGTTCCCGAAGCACTGTGGGCCTTTGAATCAAAAAAGACAGGGGACTATCATGAGGAGATGGACGGCAATTCCTTTGAAAATTGGTTCTCCAAAATGTTACTAAAGTTGGAGAATAACGCTGTTATTGTACTGGATAATGCCCCGTACCATTCTAGAAAAATAGAAAAAATTCCCACAATGGCAACTAAAAAAGCAAACATACAACAATGGCTGGCCTCAAAACAGATCGATTTTGATGAAACAATGGTCAAGGGTAAATTGATAAGTATAGTCAATAGACATAAATACAAATACGATTTTAAAATGATCGACGAAATGGCCAAAAAACAAAATAAAACTGTCTTGAGACTGCCACCCTACCATTGTGAGGTGAACCCTATTGAGCTGATTTGGGCCAACATAAAGCAATACGTAGCGTCGAATAATAATACTTATAAATTTTCTGATGTTAAAAATCTCTTTCACATCGCAGTCAATAGAGTTACGGCAGAGGAATGGAAAAACTGTATCCGCCACGTTCGGGAGAAGGTTGAGGTCAAAATGTGGGATTTGGACAATGTCATCGATACCCAAATTGAACCTCTAATAATTCAATTAACTGAAATTTACTGTAAAAGATAATAATTATCTTGTATGAAATTTTTGATGACTACCCATAATATCTTGATGCGGTCCTGTAATGTCTCCTGCGCCTAAACACTCACTCACGAGCAATATGCGTGTATTTGTTTGGGTTTAGTTTCTTTCTTCAGCGCCTAGAGTATAGTTTCGATTTTAATAACGTGTTTGAATATTCAAGCTCGTTTAATAATTTTTCTAGCAGCTGTTTTTCTCGCCTCAGGCATTCTATTTCCTTGATGTAGATAGGTAATTCGGCATTCTGCTCACTGGGATTCTTGAAGGATTTTTTGCACTTGCCACGTAACCAAAACACATTTTCACTTTTTTGTAGGAACTTTTCATCTTTTATTGATGCACATTGACTATGGTAACGTTGTTTACAATTTTTGCAACAGACATATTTTCCATTAACAATAAAATTATCGGAGCAGCGCTCGCACACGTGCACGTCGCTCGACATCTCGTATATAATGTGTATAATATGTCACATGTCTATCTTTAATGATGAGTTTGCGCACAGCATCGACGTTTTCCTGGGTGACTGGCGTTTTTGGTGCACTCACCCTGGAATCGTCGCTAAGTCTCACCCGTCCACGTTTGAATTCTCCATACCAACGGGAAATTGTCGACTGATGTGGCGCTTCGTTGCCGAAAACAGTCAGTAACTCAGTAAGGCATTCTTGTTGAGATAATTGTCTCTGAAAGTTATAATAAATTATGGCGCGAAAATGTTCTCGGTTGAGTTCCGTTTTTCTAATGACTTGGTGACAGTTAAAAATTCACTATAGTGAGAACACTGCACGTATTGTTGTGAAACTTTGAATTTAAGTTTACTAAAGAGTGAGGTTAAGATTCAGTACTGACGTTCGATCCGCGCGGCCTACTATGTTTCTATATGCAAAACTTAAAAGACAGCCCTCGTATGAATCAGAGTGGCATTTTCTTAGTAACAACTTTGTCCCTCATTCAACCAACTTCGTATCTATTAGAGATTCCAATGGTGAGACACGAATTTAAAAATCAACTCCTTTACTCGCGACCTCGAAACAAGACCATAATTTCAAGATTATTCGTATTCCTGAACCAAGACACTTTTCATGTACTTACAAATGAAACAGTTTGCGATCTAGTTAAGGGCAAAACGTAGTTATTACTAGATATAAAAATTAATTGACTTGTATGCTTTCTGCAAGCACTAAATTGTACGAGCTCAAGCTCAGAACCATTTCGTAAAGCCTCTGTTGTTGTTTATCGACTGGGTATATAAACAACGCTTAATATCCGTTTACGACCGTTTACTATCCAAAAGCTATTACACCCCATCCCAGACAAATAAGTTGTTTATTTCGATCTATCCGCCGCTCAGTTGACAAAGGCAATTTCCACAGAAAACACGGCGACATAGAGAAACGTTACCAGTCTCCCGCTATTTTTATTGCTATTAGACGTGTCAAATTCAGGCGAGGCAGTTGCCGCTGCAAACTATGTCTTCTTGTCTATCGGCAATCTCCAGCTGACGTAATTGTTGTTTACTTCCTCAGGGTCACGAAGAGATTTTAAACGCAAAGGTTTAGACAACGAAGAAATAAGTGTCAGTTATATAACAATAATATTGCCTATATTATCTTCAGCGAGGTGGACAACTAGTCTTGCACTTAACCTCAAAACAGAATGAAAAGAGCACAAATTCCAAGCGCCAATGTGATACGGAAATGGATCAGAATGGATCAGCCGACAATGTAGAGCGTGTTCGTGTTCCAGTCCAGCGAAATTCGCAACAGTCAACACGTAAGAGAAGTCAGGCTTTGGACATCAAAAGAACGAGCTTGCGGCAAATTTTGAAGCGTGACTTGCATTTGAAGGCCTATAAGATTCAACTATTCCAAGAATTAAAACCAGATGATGCCAATAACCGACTTAACTTTGTCAATTTGACGCTCAACCGATTCAACAGATTTAACAACGTGATGTTTAGTAATCAGGCCAATTTTCACCTCAATGGTCATGTTAATAACAAACAAAATTGTCGGTTCTGGTCCACTTCACAGCCCTAAACTAGTCGTGTGGGCTGGAATTACGTCACCCGGTATAATTGGACCGTGCTTTTTTGAGGACGAAAGAGGGCAAGCCATGACAGTTAAAGTTAACAATTATTGCAATATGATAACAGACGTGTTGGTGCCAGCTTTGCAAGAAGTCTAGAATGTGGTTTTAACAAGATGGGGCCACATGTCATACAGCTACAGTATATTTAGATAAGAGATAGACCGGATGTAAACAAAAGGTTCGGGTGATTTTCACGCTAACGCCGCCGTCTCGACGTAAAACAGGAGCCCTCATTGGTCAATTCGCAATTAAATGCCTATGCCGAGCGGCAGAGCAGTCGTATCAAGGCAGAGTCACATTCAGGTTCAGACGTGTTACGTATGTCGTGTGCATCATTGCAATTTGATATTTCTTTGGACGTTCTCGTTTGTTATCTTATTAAGTTGTTGAGTTTGTCGTTGTTATTGTTATACCTTGTTATTGATTGTTATTGTTATCAACTGCTTGCGCAAAATGCCCAGTAGTACAGATACTGCCGATGAAGTTGTAAACTCCTGTAGTCCACCTAGGAAACGCTCTAAAAAAAGACACCTGAATGCAAAAATGAAAGAGGTCATTTTGAATATATATAAGATCGAGCGCGAGGAGAACGAGGCATCAACCATCAAAGAAATTGTTGTGAAGGTTTCTCACAAAGTTGGGGTGTGTCGCGCATCAGTGTTTAATGTGTTAAGACAATACAAAAAAAATCACACCTTTTCTGAGCCAATGACCAGTAAACATCGCAAAAGTATTGTTAAATCATTGGATGAAGCTGATAAGCATGCGATTAGGAGGAAAGTGCATGAATTCTTCTTTAGGAATGAAATACCTACTATAGATAAAGTACTGCAGGAGGTAAATGGAGATACAACGTTGCCAAATTTCAAACGATCAACTTTCCATGCGTTACTGAAGCATTTAAATTTCAAATGGAAAAAACGGGGTCGTAATAGTTTACTACTGGATAGAGAAGAAATTGTGCTATGGAGGAGGGATTAGTTAACAAAAATTGGGAAATATAGAAATCAAAACAGGAAGATTTATTACCTTGATGAAACGTGGGTAAATGCAGGACACACTACAAGTAAAGTATGGGTTGATGATTCTGTAACTTCATCCAGGAGGGCCTTTCTAGATGGACTGTCCACCGGATTAAAAAATCCAGTAGGTAAATGCGAGTAATAGACAACAATTGGATGTTTTTCAAACCTTGGGAACAAGGTTCTAAACATTAATTCCAGGGGGCAGATAAAACATATTACAAGTAACAAAACTGTTATAACTTTCGATAAAATGCGTGGATGTTTTATTGTCATTTTCATTTGTTAGAACTTTTTTAAGCCATGTTTTTATGTGTTTTCGATATTTCAATAATTTTTTAATATAATCTTAAAATATGTCGAATATTATAAACTTAAAAAAAGTTACTAAGTTTTATATTGTGTACCGTTCCTAATATTTCTAATCATTTTAATTCATACTTTAAGCTTTATAAAGTTATAATTTGTTAATATTAATATTTGCGCGTATTTCAGGTTCCTGATCATTCATTTTTTAAAGGTTTATAACTTTAAATTAAATTGTGAAGCGCTGAGTAATCATACGACGTTCAATATTCTTTCTTTCAATATGACTAAATAATCCCAATTATAGCAATCTGATACTCATGTCTCAAAAAAGGTTAGCTTATTGAAATAAATCTACACCAGTTAGTACTTAGATTTCCAGGTAAAGGGAAAAGGCTCATTATCTGCCATATTGGCAGTGAGGATGGATTTGTTGTTGACGGTCTGTGGTGCTTTGAGTCTAAGAAAACTGGAGATTACCACGAGGAAATGAATGGCGAATCGTTTGAACAGTACCGAACTTAGAGGAAAACGCAGTAATTGTGTTGGATAATGCGCCCTATCATTCTCGAAGAATGGAGAAGGTCCCAACAACGGCTTCAAGGAAGGTTGATGTTCAAAATTGGCTCCGCTCGAAAAATATCAACTTTGAAGAAGCAATGCTGAAAGTACAATTATTAAGAATTGTCAAGGATCACAAGGCGGAATATCAAGAATACGCCATTGACGAAATGGCAGCAAGTCAAAATAAAACTGTGATCCGTTTACCTCCATACCATTGCGAGCTCAATCCCATTGAGCTCATATGGGCAGAGGTTAAAAATTATATAGCTAAGCACAATACAACTTTTAAATTTTGTGACCTCAAAGGACTTTTCAAAGAAGCACTAGAATTAATAACAGCGCAAAAATGGGAAAACTGTATTAAGCACGTGAAAGACAAAGTTGAAAAGAGAATGTGGGAACTGGACAATATTTTAGAGGAACAAGTCGAGCCATTCATTATTGACGTTGGTGCTTCAGGCAGTAGCGATGATGAAAGCTCATCAAGCTCATCTTTCCAATAAAAGATGTCGTTCATCAAATTCGGTAAGTTATAAGTAATTATGAAGCTACTGTATTTTTTAATTAATTATTGACATTTTTGAACCCATTTTGGCAAAACCTATTCAAGAATCTACTTTCTGACGATGTTCAACCATGCACATTTTTTTACGTTTTGAACGTTTTAATTTGGTTACATATTTACCTAGAAATCAAAAAATATACTAATCAATATTCTAAAAGCAATTTTAAGAGATATACGATTATTTTTAATTTAGGCTAATTTAAACGCCATTTTGAGATTATATTCGACTGTATTTCACCAAACATCAGGCGGCATCCGAAGCTGGAAATCGAAGCGAAAATTTTGAAACCCTTATGTATATTTACATCATTATATATTTCTTACCCCACCCCCACATGATCCTATATCCATCACCAATCGTATACACATCGAATTGTGCCAATTTACTACAAAGTTACGCAAAGCAGCATCTACTATCTAAAATATGTACTGCGTCGTGACTCTTAATACGTCCCTGCCGAATGTTACAGCGTTCGATAATCACGTGGTCATGTTTATGTCCGGTCTATCTATTATCTGAATATACTGTAGAGTATCTATAGAGCTGCTGAAAAATGTCTTTCCCGAAATACTCATTTCGAAAAGGGGGATATTGAATGGTCACCACGTAGCCCCGATCTTTCTCCATGTGATTATTTCCTATGGGGCTACCTCAAATCGGTGGTCTACGAGAATAACCCAACTAATCTAGAGCAGCTGAAGAGGAATATTGTCCAGAAAAGTAACAAAATCCCGAGAACAACTTTTCAACGAGTTTTTTAAAATCTGCAACTTCGGTTTCAAGAGTGCCAAGCAGTCATTTATCATTTGAACAACATTATTTTTAAGTCTTAAAAATTCCTGTCAATCTAGTTATCAATAATAAATTTATTTTTCTTTTATATTGCGTAGTTATTTTTTAATTGAATGTTGAACTTGCCAACACCTTTATGGCCCACCCTGTATGAAAAATCTACAAAACATAAAAAACCTCTAAAATGGCGTTGTATGTAATTACCGTTAGTATGTATATGACTTGTAATTTGGCAGTGTACACTATTAAAGTTATGACGTTCATAATTTGACCAACATTTTGCTTGAAGCATTTATTTTGAACCTGAGTGTATGTATAGGCAAAAATTAATAGTTTTCATTATTTTTCAAAACCCTCCTTTTTTCCACCATCAATCCGGAATTGGACAATTTGATCTAAATAATGAAAAAGCTACATGAGATATGTGTGTGATACTGTGATTGATTTTTGTAGTTGTACTTTAATTAAGTGAATGTAATCATAAAAAGTGCGAATATACTATACAAATTAAAATAAGTTATTGTAAGAATAATAAATAATACTAATAAAATGTCTTTATTAGGCACATTATATACACTACAACATAATGTGACCTCTACGTAGGCGAAGTCTAGCTCTTGGCTACTCTACTTAACCTACCCAAATAATAAATTGAAACACTCAATCAAAGGAAACTTTGACAAGCAAAAAACGCTTCAAAACAACGAGCTTGATAGCTTCCTAGCATACATATATACACACATATATTACGTAAAATAAAATAAAATGTAAGAATTAAAAACTAACTTTTCCACAATTACTACAATGACAAATAAATCTGTTTCACATGCTTACGAAATCTGTTTACTGGCCAATCCTTTATATTGTCATCTAATTCGTTATAAATCAGGATAGCATTGTAAGTGTATGAACTACGAAATAAAGTTGTTTTATACATAGGGATCTCTAGTCTTTTTTTGTGTCTGAAATCAATGTCTGAATTATTTCGTCTGAAAACAAATTTCTTATAAAGATGCAAGGGGGATCTAGAAGATATGATCTTATGTGTAAACACTGCTATAAGGTACTTGCAAGCATTTTCTATACACATCCAACCAAGCTGAAATCTCTTTAAGGAAACATGATCATACTTCTTGAGATTAAATTCAAATCGACAACAAGTATTTTGGAGTTTTTGGAGTCTTGCTTTTGTGATAGAATCAAGACAATGATAGAACACAGTGCTACAGTAAAATAAGCTTGGAAATATAATAGCCTCACATAACTTTTTTCTAACTTTAAAATTCAAAATAGAGCGATTGACAAAAAAACACTTCAAAGTTGCATAACATTTTTTTAAGATAGACGAAACATGCTCCTTAAACCGTAAAGTATAATCAATAATCAACCCTAAATTTTTTGTAGTATTTACGACAGCTAGACGCTCCTTGTCAATTTTTACATCAAGAGAATACAATATAGTGTTACGTTTGACAGCGGGACAAAAAAGCATCACTGAGCACTTATCCTTATTGAGCTTAAGATTGTTACCATTTGAGTATCCTACTATTGCCTCCAAATCATCATTAAGCTCATTGATTGAAGTATGCAAAGTGTTACTATTAAAGCTCTTATATATCTGTGTATCATCGGCATAGCACATCACAGAAGAGTTTTTCACAGAGCTACCCAAGTCTATAGTATAAATTAAGTACAACAAGGGCCCTAAAACTGAACCCTGAGGGACACCTGATGTTATATCAATCGGACTAGATATAGTGTTGTCTATCTCTACTACTTTTTTACGATTTGAAAGATATGTTATAAAAAACATTAGAGGTATGTCTGAAAAACCAAAAAACTTCAATTTAGCACATAAAAGCTCATGATCTATTTTATCGAACGCCTTAGAATAATCTAATGATACAAGTGCTGAAGCATCTCCCTTATCAAGCGAAGCAATGATGTCATCTAAAACCCTAGCTAAAGTTGTAGTTGTACTAAAACCACTGCGGAAACCAGATTGACACTTGGGAAAGAAATCATTATTAGAGAAATAATGATAAACCTGATGTTTAATCAATTTCTCCAATATCTTCGATATAACAGGAATCAAAGTTATAGGTCTTAAGTCTGAGAAAAATTATGGATTTTTACATTTAGGCAAGGGCTTGACAAGAGATAGTTTCCAAGCATCAGGGAAATACCCAGCCTCCAGGCAACAGTTCAATAAATGCGTCAGGGGTAGTAATACTCGAGGCAAGCAAAGCTTCAGCATTGAGACTGTTATACCATCCGAACCTGCTGCATTAGATTTTAGGGACAGAATAATGTCTAGCACATTTTCTGGGGTAGCAAAACTAAATTCAAATCTAGCACTTTCATTAATTTTGGTACTATTAAATTTATCAACTAGATCCTTGCAATTGCCCGAAGGCGTGAAAACGGAAGAAAAATAATTGTTTACTTCATCGGCATTTTTCAGAAATGGTATAGATTTTGTTTGCAGTTTCTCTCAAAGTTGTGTTTAGCTTGAAAAACTCCTGGCAACTTGCGAGTAAAAAAACTTACCCGAATTGTCAACTTCCCAAAATATTTATCATCAGTATAAAAGCAATTCTTAACAAATAGTCTTTCAACCAATATAGGCCAAATAATAATTCCTTATTTAAATGATAGTTTTAATGGCCATTTCAAATAAACACACTAATTTCTCACAAATCTGGCTCAGTTCGAGCTTCTTAGTTGAGAATCAGGTATATACTTAGTTTCTGGCTTGCATCATTTTTGAGGTAAAGGAAAACGTTATTTATTATCTCTCTCATTTTTTAAATTTAGCAAATTTGCATATATATATGGATAAGAAAAAGTGGATGCGCAACTAACTAAATCTCAACTACGTGTATTTGAGACAAGAATCCAATGGAATTATCATCAGCACATGTTATTAGCAGACAAATCCTCACTATGCACCTATGCATTGCCACAACTACAAAACGAGTTTACAACGTGTCCATTATTTAATGTTAGCTTAACATCTTATAGAACAACCTACATAATGTAAAAATCATGTCAAAAAAATCAACATAATGTCACTACTACTACTGACTGGGCGGTCCATTAGTCACTGTCTAATGTACGTTAGTCGAATCTGTCAGTCCTGGTTGCCCAGGAATCAGACAATGTCAAGTGGAAAGAGAAGAAAATAGAAGAAGAGCAAAGAAAAATAGAAGTGTTTAGTTTAAGATTAAACACCTAGGCTTTTTGGCTTGGTACACGGATTGATTTTGAGGTGAACTAAACAAATCTTGATTCGGTTTTGTTAGAGTGTAATTATGACTTTACTAAAAGTTCGCGCTAACTTTTTAATATAGTGCGAGTCGTTGCGTTGAATGTTTACGAACTTGCTCCACTGTGTAGTTCACTGAGTCACGCAACAGAGGGTTGCTGTGCGATTCCGCTTGACTATAACGTCGCTGCGCCTGAAGCTTGACATAATCCATCAAGTAAGGAATGTCACGATCTCTGTGTAGTGTCTCGTTTGAGACATACCGAGGAGCGTTGCAGTTTGTTCGCAAAGTTCTGCTTTGCAGTGTTTGAAGACTTTGCGGGTGCGTCCTGGCAAGAAAACACCAAGCCGCACATACATAAGTAATGGCTGGTCTAAAATTCATTTTATACAGGGTGTTTCAGTTTATTGTTGCATAACTTTAAGATTCGATAGAACTTTTAAAATTAATGCATAATGTCTATATAAACATGGGTCGAAAAATGCGTGGCTTCCGAAATACAGGGTGTTTAAATTTACTTTCCAAAATAGTTTTTTTTAAATATTTCGAACAATATTTGATGTATAACAGTGAAAATTGGTACACCAGGGTTTTTTGGTACGACAAAACGAACCATGGGCACAGTTTTACTGTAGCCGCTAGAGGGCGCTCTCTACTGTACCTGTAGTGTAGTAAAATGACCGAAATTTTTTTATTAGTGCAATTTTTTGCTTTTTGAATAAAAAAACTGATTCTTCGCACTTTTCAACATAAAAAAGCTCTCTTGTGAGTTTTCGTTATAGTTAGCCGTTTTTGAGATATTTCGATTTTTAAGGTTCGATGCATTTTTAATTATTTATGGGAAAATAATATTTTTTTTTACATTTTCGATTTGGGCATTACAAGTAATTAAGATGATCGTTTAGATTGTGTTTTTAAACACAGCATTAATTCATAACTCCAAATAAACACAAAAAAATAGAATATTAATTTGTTTAATTTTCCAATATTATTTTTAACAAATTAAATTAATTATTTACAACTAAAATGCTACTGGATAGTTAGGACAAACATACAAAATCTAAAATAGTTGCTCGAAATGTAAACCCAATTGTTCAATACCCCATTCAAATCTACGAATGATCGAACGTGGTATAGCATTATTCAAATAAGGCCTTATTTCATCACATGCATTCCTGATTCTGTCTATTAGCATATCTCTTGTGGTTACGGGAGTCTGGTACACTTTTTCTTTTAGAAATCCCCACACAAAGAAATCTAATGGATTTAGGTCAGGGGATCGTGGAGGCCAGGCGACTGGTCCTCCAAGGCCGATCCATCTTTCTGGATAATTTTCGTCCAGCCAGTTTCTAACTATTCTCGAATAATGAGCTGGACAACCATCAAGCTGGAACCAGGCCAATCTTCTTAAATCTAACATAACATCATCCCACATATTTGCATGTTCAGCCTTTAAAAAATCCAAGAAGGTCGCAGCATTTAACCTTGCAGGCAAAAGGTAGGGGCCAAATAGTCGATTACGGTAGATACCAATCCACACGTTCACACTAAATTCATGCTGAAAATTTCTTTCCCGAACTGCATGCGGATTTTCATGCGACCAAATATGTTGATTATGAAAATTTACCACTCCACATCTAGTGAAGCATGACTCATCGGTCCATAAAACGTTACTTAAAAACTCCCTATTATTATCAGTTCTATCAAGAATCCACTGACAAAATGTGATTCTTCGTTCTCCATCCCCTGACTGTAGTCCTTGCACAGGTTGCAAATGGTAAGGTCGTCTATGGTCATTTCTAAGAACACGGTGAACATGGCTTGCTGAAATTCCCAAGGCACCAGAAACTCTCCTAACACTTGTGGTCGGATCTCTATCAAACTCACGCAGAATCATACGGGTAAATCTGCGCAAACGAACATTTATGTTTTGATCCCTTTGGAGATTTCCAAAACCATTCTCAATTATTTGGCGATGCACTCTTACAAATACTGAGCGAGTTGGATGTCGTCTGTTTGGAAATCTTCGTGCGTATTCTCTGGCTGCTTCTGCTGCGTTTCCATTTACAAAGCCATGCACAAAATGAATGTCCGCTAACTCTTGATTGGAGAATAAAAATGGCATTTTTATAAAACAGGTAAAACAAACTAAATTTCGTGCATTCACAATTGCAAAAAACGTGTCAGGTTTCAACAGACAACAAAACTAACTGTCAACTAATTGACGCTTAACCTTATTCTGCTTTCAATTTCAAAAATATTTGCAGGCACAGCCTACTTTTAAAAATTATCGAGGTACTGACTTTTTAACGTTATTTTATCATAGATAATTAAAAATGCATCGAACCTTAAAAATCGAAATATCTCAAAAACGGCTAACTATAACGAAAATTCGCAAGAGAGCTTTTTTATGTTGAAAAGTGCGATGAATCAGTTTTTTTAATCAAAAAGCCAAAAATTAGACTAAGAAAAAATTTTCGGTCATTTTAATACACTACAGGTACAGTAGATAGCGCCCTCTAGCGGCTACAATAAAACTATGCCCACGGTTCGTTTTGTCGTACCAAAAAACCCTTGTATACCAATTTTCACTGTTATACATCAAATACTTTTAAAAATTATCGAGGTACTGACTTTTTAACGTTATTTTATCATAGATAATTAAAAATGCATCGAATCTTAAAAATCGAAATATCTCAAAAACGGCTAACTATAACGAAAATTCACAAGAGAGCTTTTTTATGTTGAAAAGTGCGAAGAATAATTTTTTTTATTCAAAAAGCAAAAAATTGCACAAAAAAAAATTTTCGGTCATTTTAATACACTACAGGTACAGTAGAGAGCGCCCTCTAGCGGCTACAGTAAAACTATGCCCATGGTTCGTTTTGTCGTACCAACAAACCCTTGTATACCAATTTTCACTGTTATACATCAAATATTGTTCGGAATATTTAAAAAAAACTATTTTAGAAAGTAAATTTGAACACCCTGTATTTCGGAAGCCACGCATTTTTCG
Source organism: Acanthoscelides obtectus (assembly GCA_963669975.1). NCBI lineage: Eukaryota > Metazoa > Arthropoda > Insecta > Coleoptera > Chrysomelidae > Acanthoscelides > Acanthoscelides obtectus. Next base: position 117,464,718 of record CAVLJG010000001.1, on the reverse strand, counting down.
ACCTATGTTTATATAGACTTTATGCATTCGTTTTAAAGGTTCTATCGAATCTTAAAGTTATACAACAATAAACTGAAACACCCTGTATAGTCGAACTTTGTTTATCAAACTCAATTTAGAGGATCTACATGACAAAGGAATTTTGTTTTCAAGGCTGCTGCATGTTTCTGCCAGGTCACTTTTCAAGATACGTAATATCCGTGCGGAACGTGTTTACAGTCCTGCGGCTCTCCACCATTCCAAAACCATCCTTGCAAGCACACGGAGGTACCCATAATTTCCAACTACCCCTCTCATGTTTTCTCCTATAGGCACCCTCAGCCAATTTCCTCAATTTCTCTATGTGTATATTTCTGATGCCTCAAGTTATTTCCAGTTAATTGAGCAGCGCCTACTACAATTTCAAGTCTCTTTCGGCATTTACCGTAATTTTCCCGTACGCAATTTGCCGAAGCTGAAGCCGAGGGGATGTCGCTGAGTGGAAGGGAAACAAAACAATAGCATTTTGTTTCGATTATAATCTTGGAAGCGATGGCGACGTTACGGTGTACCGCCACATACAAATTAAAATTTCCAATTAATTGCTGGTATAATTTTGATTTTAATAGGATTTGTTCAGAGGACTAATCGTTTTTTTTTTCAACGAACTTACCTGTAAGTGATGTTCGATCTTAATTATGTGAAGTCCTCGTCCTTCTCTCCCTATGTATCACCCACTTGTTGCAACAACTTGGCTTTGAAGTGAATGAAGGCTTATAGGCGGCCAGAGGGGAGAAAGGTAGGGGGAAGGGGCGCGGAACCGCTTTCCTTCTCTGCGTGCGCACTTTGAAATCGTGGCGGTTGGATACTACTACGAGGGTACTACGATATGTATTCTAAATATTTACTTTGACGAGGACGGAACATAATTAATAATAATAGAAAGAACAGACGTAGATAAGCGTGGAAGTATCAGTTGGTTGAGAGGCTTTACACTTAAAGCGGAAACAGAAGCTCTGATAGTGTCTGTACAAGATCAAGCGTTAAGCACAAGGTATATACAAAAGCAAAGTATAGACAGTAAATGCAGAATATGCGGTCAGTCCGACGAGCACATCAGCCATATAGTAGCAAGTTGCCAAGTACTAGCACCCTCATAGTATACCGCTGGACATAACAAAGTAGCTAGTGACGTTCACTGGAAAATATGTGACTTGTTTGGTATTCCAGTAACAGATAGGGATTACCAGCATGAAGAACATAGTGTCACCAACATCAAGAAAGACACCACTGATATACAGTTGAGTCATTTATTTTAACAGTGAGTAGATCTGATCAAAAGAAATGTTTTTTTCCTTTACCATTTTTCTGGTAAAATTGAAGTAACAAAGTTATAGCCCTTTGGAAGTTTGAGTACCGCCCTGTCTCAATAATAATATTATGTGCTCGTGTTTGGCAACAACGGATATAATCCGCCTTATCGGTTCATCGCATCGGAAACAAAAAAGCGAAAGAATTTGGAACGATGTTTTTACAATTATTTTATTCAGTTGTATACAGTCAGTGTCAGTCGGTAACGCGTGAGTGAATAGTGGTGTCTGTTGCGTGGCTCAAACGAAATCAAAAATGGCACATGTTTACGAAAATGCTGAACTTGTGGACATGCGGCATCACGGATTTATGCGGATCGGTTTCCCAATCGAGTGCAACCAACCCCTCGTGCCTTTGTTAATGTAGTACAAAGGGCTCGTGAATCAGGTGACTTAAGACCTCACAGGAGAGAGCATGCCTGTGCTCCAAGACCGCACGATCAAATACAGGTCCGCACTGAAATACTTGTCGGGAGGATACTTTATAAAACAAGGTAACATTTTTTTTATTTTTTTTTATTTTTACACACATATTTTGGTTTATCTTCCTTCTACAATCATTATCTGAAAATTAATAACTCAACTTCAAAGTATGTATAATGTGGGATTGTGTTTTTTTGACATTATGTAGGTTTTTCTACAAGACGTTAACTTAGCACTAGCTGATGGACGTGTTGTGAATACGTTTTCTAGTTGTACGCGTCGCCTAAACTTCATGAAGCTTCAGTAATCAATGTTTGGGTTTGGTGTGATGTAAAATATGCTTCAGAAATGGCATTACAGTAGGTCTGAGCTGTAAGTTATATACTATAGCTAGAACGAAACGGCAGAGCATAAGTACATAGTGAGAATTTGTGTGCTAATAATATGTGTTGATGGTAATTCCATTGGATTATTGTCTCAAATAAACTTAGTTGAGATTAAAAGCTAGAAATTAGTTGCGCATGCACTTTTTCTTATCCATTCTGGAAATTACATATACAAAAATTTGCTTAAAAAATGAGAGAGATAATAAATAATCATATTCACTGTACATTGTCGAATTACATATCATATATATGCTAACAGTAATTACACACAGAACGGGCGAGGAGGTGTTTTACCGTAATTTTCTGCAAAGTTTAAGAAAACACAAAAAAAGTAAAAAATCGTAATTTATAATTTAGAAGATAACCTGTCTTCAGAAAGGACAACATATAAACAATCCGTCGGGTACCGCTAACAGGTATACTTCATTGGCAGCATATTCAATAATGATTATCTCACACAGCAAATATCATTGATTTTTTACACATGTAGACCAATACCTATAATCATCCAGATGCGATCTTGCTCTTCAACCAACTTTCTTTTCAGAGATGAAAACTACAGACTACTCGGCTTCACAAAACATATGCAACCAACGACGCGTGCAGTTTTGTCATTCCTCCATAGATGGACGCTCACAACGATCCTAGTTTGCAAACGTGGAATGTACCGTAAAAACTACCTAGTCTGCAAGATGACATTTTATAAGTTTTTTACGTTTCATAGGTTTTTTAGATAGTATCCGTGCCGGTAATAATGGATCGGACAATAAAAGCAAACCGACCTGACATTATAATTCATAACAGAAAGGAAAAAACATGTCAACTGATTGAAATTGCGGTTCCCGACGATTCCAATGTAAAATCGAAAGAAAATTAAAAGATATCTGGAGATAGAAATACAGAGGATGTGGCATGTGAAAGCTTGGATAACTCCTGTCGTTGTCGGTGCATTAGGAACTATCACCAAACCTTCTGTGAAAATTGTAACATAATACCGGGCAAACCAGCACTCTACCAAATTAAAAAAATGACACTACTAGGAACAACGCATATTCTAAGTAAGGTGCTTGGATAGCCTCTTTGATACCTGGTTGGTATCTGGTCTATCTTTTATTACTAGACAGATACGTCTGTGGAAGAAAAGGAATAATAATAATAATATAAGAAACTGACAAGCCATCCCATCCTTACCGACAAGACAATTGTTGCTAATCGGCCTGACATAACTCCTTACCTTCGACACCCTGTATATTTTTTAATATACTAAATTTGGTATAAAATGCTTTTCATCTATTAAACAGATAGCTGAAGGTCGTTTCTACTTCAAATCTTAGAATATTATTGCAACAATTTCGTTCGTTGGAGGTAAAGTAACGTATTCGAATCCCCTGTATAAGGTAATCCTTTGATGGAGCGTCGTGCAATTTTATTAAAATTTCGTTTCCAGAAAGTCCTCGGCATGGTGATGTTTTCGGAATGAATTTTGTTGAATGTTACACGAGGGCCGCTGGTTCAGAGGCAATAAATTCTCATAACCTCGATTGGCCCTGCAGTAGGCCTTGAAAGCATTTAGGAACATGTGCGTAGAGAAAATAAATATGCTAAGTGCCATATAAATCCGAACACCCAGTTTAAATGGTTTTATTGTAATAAAAGTTGGTGAATGTATTTATCTTACTGTAAATAACAAGTGAAAAAATTTTCACCCTTATCAGTTGGACATTCCGGTTTTTATACTGCTTTTTTTTAATTCATTAACTAACTAAAAATGAATATTTCAGCCGCAGTAAAGAATCAACGTTGGCGGATTTTGGTTCTTGACATCCTTTACGATCGGTTACCATGCCTAGAGTACGGAGACCTGTACGATTTCGTCAACTTAGTGAGTTTGATAGGGGCCGTGTAGTGGGACTTCGGGAAGCTGGACTTTCTTTTCGGGCAATTGCAGTTTGAGTGCAAAGAAGTGTAGACACTGTGGTTAGGTGTTGTCAGGCATGGCTTCGAGAAGGCCGTTCGCAAAGAGCAAGGGGCACTGGATGCCGCCGTAGAACAACAGACCGTGAAGATCGCCGCCTAAGATTATTGGCCTTAAGGGACCGTTTCTCCACTACCAGGTCCATTGCAAATGAATGGTTTGCAGAACACGGAAGACCTATTATTGGCATGCGAAGTGTTTACCGACGAATGAGAAGTTTTGGCTTGTTTTCGTACCGGCCACACTGGGTCCTCCCTTTAACTCGAGAACACCGACGTAATCGCCTTGAGTGGTGCAGACAACGGTCACTCTGGTATCAGGAATGGAACAGTATTATCTTTAGTGACGAGTCTCGATTTTGTTTAGGCATGCACGATGGTCGTGCCAGGGCTAGAAGGCGACGTGGTGAAAGGAGGAATCCACAGTTTTTTGTTGAAAGACATGTTCATCACACTGTTGGAGTTATGGTTTGGGGTGATATAGCTTATGGTTCCAGGTCACCTTTAATCTTCATCAGAGGTAACATGAACGCGCAGCGTTATATCCACGAAGTTCTAGAACCCCATCTTTTACCCTATCTTGACAGCCTGGCAGATCCAACTTTCCAACAAGATAATGCCCGACCACATGTTGCAAGAGTCACAATAGACTTCTTTCAACATAATGATGTCACATTGTTACCATGGCCACCAAGATCTCCCGACTTATCCCCAATTGAGCACGTGTGGGATATGATGGGTAGGAGATTGCTCAATTTGCAACGTCCTCCTCAGACTCTAGAAGCACTTCGAGAGGAGTTGGTGGTTGCCTGGAATGAGATACCACAGGAGGACATTGACCAACTGATCAAAAGCATGCCTAGGCGCGTTGGAGAATGCGTAGCATACCAGGGTGCATCCACACATTATTAAAGGTCAAAGGGCTTTAAAGCAGTGTAATCATTTTGAAATTTTTATCATTTACTTATTATGCTTCATTAAGTACTTATACAAAATTTTATTAAAATAAAACCATTTAAACTGGGTATTCGGATTTATATGTCACTTAGTATATTTAAAGCGGTTCCGTAGTTATTAAGCTTTCCGAGTAAAAGGGTACGGTTGAAAGTGTAATATAGTCTTATTTGCAAATAAAACTCTGAGAATAGCGTAGCGTCATCCATTATAATACCTAGATTCTTCGATGTACTATTTTATTATCCGCTAAATTAATGTTTATGTCCTTTTTTAAAAAACCCTGCATATACCAACATATTTGTCTTTAAAGGATTCAAACAAAGATTATGACTACTATTAATCTTTTATTATCTGTTTTCAAGACATTACTCCTAAGTGAATTGAACATCTTAGTATCGCCTGCAAAAATTGTATGTTGCATGATTTTATCTCTGTTTATATACAGGGTGTCCGCAAAGTTGGGGTTTTCCTTTTCAGAAACAACTACCCTTGAAATAACAAAGGTAATGTGTAGTGAAACGAGGGCGACCAAGTAAAAAAAAATAAAGGAAAAAGTACTCACTGTCCAATTGACGAGAAGGGTTAAGTACGTCTCTGCCCGAAATCATACCGCTCCAACAGAAAATGAAATCAGCTGTTGCGCTACCGAGCAGTCGCAGAAACCACATTGATTGTCTTACACTTAATGGCACATCTTCTAACAAGAAAGGCAAAATGTTGCGTAAAAAGTCTAGGTATTGCATCCCGTCCAATCGATTTGGGAGAATAAATGGTCCAATGAGCATACCGTTCACCATGCCAGCCCAACCATTCACCGAAAATCTTTGTTGAAAATGTGCCCGACGGACAGCGTGCGGATTTTCTACTGACCAAACATGAGTGTTGCGAAAGTTGTTCACCCCATTACGCGTGAACGTAGATTCGTCTGTCACCAATATGCACTTCAAAAAGTCCGGATTATTGTCATGTTGATGCAACAACCACTCACAAAACCGCACTCTTGCTGGAAAATCATCAGGTTGAAGGGCTTGTACACGTTGGACGTGAAACGGATACAGCCCCTCTTCACGCAGCGTTTGCCACACTTTAGTTTTTGATACTTGCACTTCTCTAGCCACGTCTCTAGTGCTTGTTGAGGGATTCTCGTCTACGCGATTACCTCTACACGCGTGACCGTAACCGTCGGTTGAAGGTTGCATACTGACCTGACACACTGACCCCGACCCAGTTCTGTCGTCGGGTTGAGCTAGTGTCCTAGTACCAGTCGGGGATGTCGCGGCTACAGGACGGTATTCAGATATTTTTGATGTTGCAGAGCCCTTTATCTCGGTTCCCTTAAGACATTGGTGTATATGGTACTAAGAAAAATTGCTTATGTTTTCAAGATCTACACGTCGTGTAAAAGAAAACCCCAACTTTGCGGACACCCTGTATAATGAAAATAACAGGAGTCCTAGCACAGGTCCTGGTACACCAGAACAAATTTTTTGTGCGGTAAAGTACTGTTGATTTAGACGAACTTTTTGAATCCAATATTCGAGGTAGGTTTGAATAAACGAAAGAGGTTTTTCAGAAAATCCATCCATCCATTTAGAAAGTCACCGAAGCGTTGTATTTTTAATAAACGTTTTAAGTTGACCAAGAATTTATAACTTGAATTTACATCAACGGCTAGGAATACAAAACTGAGGCAGAAAAAAAAATTCGGAGAAATGGAGAAAAGGCGAAAAAAAATACTTTACTCGACGCCTATGGCTTTGCCCTTAGGGCGGCTGCTGTGAAAACAAGTAAAGCAAATTGATTAAGTCGTTTTTTGTGTAGCTGTATAACCGGAATGAATTTTGCATACTTTAGCAGCCATCCGTGGCAAGGACGTCGTCAAATTTATAGTCGACCGTGGAATATTCGTCTCTAAGATCAACACTGAGCAAGGTTATGTTATTCATGTCCTTGGGTTGATATGCATGGAAAAAATTTCACGCATTAATATTCATCATAGCTGGATTACAGGTATGAGATTCCGAGTCGTGATACTTTCCCAACTACGCCATCTATTACCAGAATCGAACATTGCAAGAGTGAAACAGCGATCTGTCTGTTGGACTGTATCCTAGATAATATTTGAGAGCCGGGTTATCACTGTGGCCGCTAGATGCCGCCGATTCTGGTGATTTAGTGGTCTTTTCGCCATTGAACAAACTAGTAGTATACAGGGTGTTTCAGTTTATTGTTGCATAACTTTAAGATTCCATGGAACTTTCAAAATTAATGCATAATTTACTTTTTAGAATAGTTTTTTTTAAATATTTCGAACAATATTTGATGTATAATAGTGAAAATTGGTATACGAGGGTTTTTTGGTACGACAAAACGAACCATGGGCATAGTTTTACTATAGCCGCTAGAGGGCGCTCTCTACTGTACCTGTAGTGTATTAAAATGACCGAAAATTTTTTCTTAGTGCAATTTGTTGCTTTTTGAATAAAAAAACTGATTCTTCGCACTTTTAAACATAAAAAGCTCTCTTGTGAATTTTCGTTATAGTTAGCCGTTTTTGAGATATTTCGATTTTTAAGGTTCGATGCATTTTTAATTATTTATGATAAAATAACACTAAAAAGTCAGTATCTCGATAATTTTTAGAAGTAGGCTGTGCCTGCAAATATTTTTGAAATTGAAAGCAGAATAAGGTTAAACGTCAATTAGTTGACAGTTAGTTTTGTTGTCTCTTGAAACCTGAAACGTTTTTTTGCAATTGTGAATGCACGAAATTAAGTTTCTCTTACCTGTCTTTTAATGTAAGTCTTATAAAAATGCAATTTTTATTCTCCAATCAAGAGTTAGCGGATATTCATTTTGTGTATGTGTTTTGTAAATGGAAACGAAGCAGAAGCAGCCAGAGAATACGCACGAAGATTTCCAAACAGACGACATCCAACTCGCTCAGTATTTGTAAGAGTGCATCGCCAAATAATTGAAAATGGTTTTGGAAATCTCCAAAGGGATCAAAACATAAATGTTCGTCAGCGCAGATTTACCCGTATGATTCTGCGTGAGTTTGATAGAGATCCGACCACAAGTGTTAGGAGAGTTTCTGGTGCCTTGGGAATTTTAGCAAGCCATGTTCACCGTGTTCTTAGAAATGACTATAGACGTCCTTATCATTTGCAACCTGTGCAAGGACTACAGCCAGGGGACGGAGAACGAAGAATCATATTTTGTCAGTGGATTCTTGATAGAACTCATAATAATAGGGAGTTTTTAAGTAACGTTTTATGGACCGATGAGTCATGCTTCACTAGACGTGGAGTGGTAAATTTTCATAATCATCATATTTGGTCGCTTGAAAATCCGCATGCAGTTCGGGAAAGAAATTTTCAGCATGAATTTAGTATGAACATGTGGATTGGTATCTACCGTAATCGACTATTTGGACCCTACCTTTTGCCTGCAAGGTTAAATGCTGCGACCTTCTTGGAATTTTTGAAGGCTGAACATGCAAATATGTTGGATGATGTTATGTTAGATTTAAGAAGATTGACCTGGTTCCAGCTTGATGGTTGTCCAGCTCATTATTCGAGAATAGTTAGAAACTGGCTGGACGAAAATTATCCAGAAAGATACATCGGCCGTGGAGGACCAGTCGCCTGGCCCCCACGATCCCCTGACCTAAATCCATTAGATTTCTTTGTGTGGGGATTTCTAAAAGAAAAAGTGTACCAGACTCCCGTAACCACAAGAGATATGCTAATAGACAGAATCAGGAATGCATGTGATGAAATAAGGCCTTATTTGAATAATGCTATACCACGTTCGATCATTCGTAGATGTGAATTGTGTATTGAACAATTGGGTTTACATTTCAAGCAACTACTTTAGATTTTGTATGTTTGTCCTAACTATCCAATAGCATTTTAGCTGCAAATAATTAATTTAATTTGTCAAAAATAATATTGGAAAATTAAACAAATTAATATTTTGTTTTTTTGAGTTTATTCGGAGTTAGGAATTATTGCTGTGTTTAAAAACACAATATAAACGATCATCTTAATTACTTGTAATGCCCAAATAATTAAAAATTCATCGAACCTTAAAAATCGAAATATCTCAAAAACGGCTAACTATAACGAAAATTCCCAAGACAGTTTTTTATGTTGAAGTGCGGAGAATCAGTTTTTTTATTAAAAAAGCAAAAAATTGCACTAAGAAAAAAATGTCGGTCATTTTAATACAATACAGGTACAGTAGAGAGCGCCCTCTAGCGGCTACAGTAAAACTATGCCCATGGTTCGTTTTGTCGTACCAAAAAACCGTCGTATACCAATTTTCACTGTTATACATCAAATATTGTTCGAAATATTAAAAAAAAAACTATTTTAGAAAGTAAATTTAAACACCCTGTATTTCGGAAGCCACGCATTTTTCAACCGATGTTTATATAGACTTTATGCATTAATTTTAAAACAATAAACTGAAACACCCTGTATATTTTGTTTTTTCGACCACATACGACCAACATTGGATGGCTGTTTCGTGCTATTTGGAAGCTCCTCGGCATGGTTTAGGTGGTCTCAGGTAGGACAACGAGCAACTATCCTCTATGGAAAAAGGACAGCACAAAACATCAAACTCGACCACTGCGAGAGTGAAAACGGCAAGCTGTCTTTTGTTTTTAAACGGGAAACATACTCATGTCTTTCCAAATATATATGTTACGGGTAAAGTTAGAATAATGATTAAACTTAGGTTTACCCGGGTAAACTGCGCAATACCCAGAAAAAGTGGTTAATGTCCAAAATAGTATTGAAATTTTACATATTTCGAACTTTACCCAGGTAAAACGCGTTTTTTTCGCTTTCGGGTGCCTAAAGTTGGATGTAGAAATTATTATTGCATCATCTTCAGGGATGTTCCGACATGCACAATTGTGCATATTATGCACAATTTTACGAACATATGCACAACATGCACCCCCCACACAAAATATGCACAATCGTCAATAAATAAAGTGCATTTTTTATATAAAACTGGCAAAACATTTTCTTAACAGCTTCACGAACTGAGTGAAATGTACTGTTAGACACAAACAAAATACGAATCCAGTAATTATTTGTTACGCATCCGAGTCCTGATCATTGTTCATAATTGATGGCCCTAGTTTAATTTAATAAAGAAATATTTTTTTATTCCTGGATTATTTTCTTAAATTCTCATTAAACATTAAAAAGGTTCCACGTCAATGGTTCCATGAAATTTCAGTTTTTTGAAATTGGCTGCTGCGCCAGAAAATTAGTATACATATATCATATATGCACATTTTTAAAGAAATATGCACAATTTCTATTGACATCTTTGCACAATTCAAAGTCTATCGAGAACAACACCGATCATCTTTCACCACGTGCAGTTCTAAAATGGCAATCGAAGAAAGCGGACGCGCGCGTTTAGCACAGCGTTTTTATGAAGTTTTCAATGAGTTGGTGTCTTCAAAAAGTGTAAACAGTTTTTATTTTAATAATAAACAATACCAAGAAATGTTAGAATCAGTCAAGTTGGAAAAAAATGCTAAAACTAAGACTACTCTACAATATCGACGGTTAAAGAGGTTTGACATATGTTCTGTGAGGGGCGTTGAAAAGCTTATTGCTCGTGTATCATCAGGTGAATCTAGCATAAAACATTATGTTACAAACGACGAAATGTTTGACATTTTGCACGATGCACATTTAGCTATAGGACATGGTGGAAAACATCGTATGGAAAGTGAATGTAAGAAAAAGTACAAGAATATAACTCAAGATATTATTAAGTTATATCTGCGCTTGTGTGAAGGGTGCCAAAAAACTTAAATCTACCAAAAAAAGACTTGTGGTTAGACCGATGGTTTTTTCGGAGAAGAACAGCCGTTTTCAAGTGGACCTGATAGACATGCAATCACATCCAGATGGAGAATATAAATTTATCATGGTGTAACTAAGTTTGTTCAAATACGTGCATTAACATCGAAAAGGGCTGAAGAAGTAGCTAAGAGCCTGATAGACATATTTTGTATTTTCGGCGCCCCATCCATACTACAATCGGACAACGGCCATGAGTTCGCCAACCGCGTCATTGAAGAGTTATGTACAATGTGGAGTGGCCTTAAAATAGTCCATGGCAAACGACGTCATAGTCAGTCACAAGGCAGCGTGGAAAGAGCCTATCAAGATATACAAAATATGCTTATGACCTGGATGGATGATGAAAACTGCAGGCGATGGTCAGAAGGTTTAAGATTTGTCCAGTTAATGAAAAATAGGGCATACCATGACGGGATAAGACAAGATCCTTATGCTGCCATGTTTGGGCATGATATTAAACCCAGAAACAGATAACATGCAAGAAAATATTACTGAAGACGGAAATATGCAAAATATCAACAATAATTATAGAGAAAACGCTGGTAATATGGAAACTTCAGATAATCAAGGGAAATGTTCAGTGTGTGACAAACCAAGTACATCCGGGAATATATGTTGCGAACTTTGTTTGTGCCAAAAAAATATACAGGGTGTCCGCAAAGCTGGGGTTTTCCTTTACACGACGTGTAGATCTTGAAAGCATAAGCAATTTTTCTTAGTACCATATACACCAATGTCTTAAGGGGACCGAGATAAAGGGCTCTGCAACATCAAAAATATCTGAATACCGTCCTGTAGCCGCGACCCGCCGCGATATCCCAGACTGGTACCGGCTACCAGCTGAACCCGACGACAGAACTGGGTCGGGGGTCGGGGTCACTGTGTCAGGTCAGTATGCAATCTTCAACCGACGGTAAAGGGTCACGCGTATAGAGGTAACGAACCCGTATAATCGATTGCGTTTCAAAAAAAAAAAATAATAATAATAATGGCACACTCATACACCAATAATGAACTCGTTGATATGTTGTTAATTTATGGCGAATGTCTTCAAAATGCTACAGAATCGTCGCGAGTGTATGCAGATCGTTTCCCTAGACGACATCATCCAAGGCCCCGCAGATTTGTGTACCTGGTCCAGAGAGTGAGGGATACGGGCCATTTGGAGGAATTTCGAGGTGGGCACAGTGGGAGGCCTAGACAACCACGAATGGTGCATGTTGAGGAAGAACTACTGAATCGCGTAGACGAGAATCCCTCAACAAGCACTAGAGACGTGGCTAGAGAAGTGCAAGTATCAAAAACTAAAGTGTGGCAAACGCTGCGTGAACAGGGGCTGTATCCGTTTCACGTCCCATGTGTACAAGCCCTTCAACCTGACGATTTTTCAGCAAGAGTGCGGTTTTGTGAGTGGTTGTTGCATCAACATGACAATAATCCGGACTTTTTGAAGTGCATATTGGTGCCAGACGAATCTACGTTCACGCGTAATGGGGTGAATAACTTTCGCAACACTCATGTTTGGTCAGTAGAAAATCCGCACGCTGTCCGTCGGGCACATTTTCAACAAACATTTTCGGTGAATGTTTGGGCTGGCATGGTGAACGGTATGCTCATTGGACCATTTATTCTCCCAAATCTATTGGACGGGATGCAATACCTAGACTTTTTACGCAACATTTTGCCTTCCTTGTTAGAAGATGTGCCTTTAAGTGTAAGACAATCAATGTGGTTTCTGCACGATGGTGCACCGCCCCATTTTAGACGCGAAGTGAATGAATTATTTCCGAATAGGTGGATCGGACGTAATGGACCCGTAGCGTGGTCTCCGCGATCTCCAGACTTAACACCATGTGATTTTTTTCTTTGGGGAGAAATGAAACGCTTAGTGTACAAAACTGAAGTGCATACGGTTGACGAACTTCGTCTCAGAATTGAACAAGCTGGTGCTTTCATTCGGGGGAGGGACTCCATTCTCAAAGCCTGCACCGATGCCTGGCTACGTCGTGCACGCACCTGTGTTTTTGGATCAAACGGCGATAACTTCGAACAATACCTATGAAGTACGTTTACCTAAAAACTGAAAACGCGGCAACGCCGTCTTATTTGTTTGGTCTGCACCACCGCCGGCGTCTGCTCGGTAGCGCATGAGCTGATTTCATTTTCTGTTGGAGTGGTATGATTTCAGGCAGAGACGTACTTAGCCTTTCTCGTCAACTGGAGAGTGAGTACTTTTTCCTTTATTTTTTTTTACGTGGTTGCCCTCGTTTCACTACACATTGCCTTTGTTATGTCAAGGGTAGTTGTTTCTGAAAAGGAAAACCCCAACTTTGCGGACAACCTGTCAAACAGACTAGAGGCAAAACGAAATTTAGAAAATCAAGCAAAGAAAATGAAAGCTTTGTCTAATGCAAAGTTTCCGTCACGTTCTGTTGGAGATACAGTGAGTGTGAAAATTGCAAATATATAAAAATATATACAGGGTCCTACTTAAAAATCTAGTTTCATACTCACCTCCGGTCAAACCGGAAGCGATATTCAGTTGTTTTTAATAGATAAAATTAGATATCTTAACACAAAAGTTCAAGGTTGAATAGTGCCTAGTAAAACGATTTCGTTGACACCCGGTGTAGTATAGTCTCTATACACAGAATTTCGCGGGTTTATAGGGTCCGATTGTTATTTTTTTTGTATTATGTTTGCCCCTAAGGAATGATAAAATTTTTAGCCGTATTCATTGTTCACTTTGTTTCTGGCACCCTCTAAGGTTTGACGTGTTTTTATGAGCTCCGCGATTTTCGTTTGTTCAAAGAAACGCCAAACGCAATACTGTAACGATGCTCCAGCCTCCATATTCGCCAGACGTGGCTCCGTGTAGCTTTATCCGAATTCCAAATACCTATGGAGAGAACCTTAACAATATTTATCTAATGTCCCATGTCCCTAAATGTAAAAATAAAACGTTTTCGTATCCCCCATGGTTCACACGTGAAATTATACTTAATATCAAGAAGAAGGACATAGCAAGAAGGAACTGGAAACGTGACGGTACTAAGTTTTCTTATAATCAGTTCAGTAATTTTAGAAAGCTCATTAAGAACCAGATCAGTGTTGCCTACTCTGCTTACGTCCAATCGGTTGAGGATGCCATTGTCAATGATCCTAGCAAATTCTGGTCATTTGCCCAGATCAAAAAACAGCAATCTAGAATCCCCCAAGGATGACACTTAACGGCAATGTCTGCGATACGCCTCAGGATATAGTAGACAGTTTTGCTACCTTCTTTTCAACAGTTTTTATCCCGTCTGGTCTACTAGGGTGATCTCCTCCAACAAATAATTCTACCGATATCATTTCTTTAAAAAATATAAGTGAAGAAAACGTAATTAGGGCTTCGAAAAGATTAAAGAACAAAATGACGTCTGGATGTGATGGTATTCCAAGTTTTTTCGTTAAAGATTGCATTCATATACTAGCGAAACCGCTGGCTTCCATACTCAACCTAATTCTAAAATCAGAGACATATCCAAATATCTGGAAGTCCTCTAAAATATGTCCTATTCACAAAAGTGGAGATATCTCTGATATTTCCAACTATCGCCAAATAGCAATCCTGTGCAATTTCAGCAAGTTGTTTGAGATCATCGCTTATGAAACGGTTTACTGCTCGGTCAGGGGTGCAGTCTCTATTATTCAGCATGGGTTTATGAGAGGCAGATCTACGGTCACCAACTTGGCTATGATTACTCAGTACATTTCTGAAGTACTGGACGGTCAGAGACAAGTTGATGTCATCTACACAGATATTCAGAAGGCGTTTGATCAAGTTGATCATTATGCATTTCTGGATAAGCTTAAAACAGTGGGTATGTCTGATGCAATGCTATCGCTCATGAATTCGTATTTGAGGGATAGAAGGTTATTTGTCGAATATGGTGGTCATAGGTCGAGTTACTATCGGGCCACGTCTGGGGTACCTCAAGGGTCAAATCTAGGTCCATTATTGTTTTTAATATTTACTAATGACTTGTCTTTTGAACTGAAGTGTTTCCATTTGTTTTTCGCTGATGACCTTAAAATCTGCACGTCAGTCAAGACAGTCGAGGATTGCGTCATGTTGCAAGATGACTTAGCTCTAATTTCGTCATGGTGTTCACGAAACTGTCTCAGTCTGAATGTTTCGAAATGTAAAGTTATGACTTATACAAGAAAAGTTAACTATTTAATTTATGATAATTATAACATCAATGGTCAGGTTATAGACAGATGCACCTCTTATAGAGACCTTGGAGTGATTTTTGATACCAAGCTAACGTTTACTGAGCATATACTCGATATCTCGTCGGCTGTCACTCGACTACTTGGTTTCTGTATCAGAAACTGGAAGGGTTTCTCCAATGTTGATACATTAATGACTTTATTTTTTACTTTTGTCAGGAGCAAGTTGGAGTATGCGACTCTGATCTGGTCTCCTATATACCAAAATTCTGTCGTGATCCTTGAGGCCATTCAACGTAAAGCTTTAAAGTATTTTCACCTTAAATGCACAGGTTCTTATCCAGAAAGAGGTTGTGACCATAGTGCCCTATTAGAGTTTTTCGATTTGGATTCACTGTCAACAAGACGAAACATATTTGCTTTGTCGTTTTTGTATGGCCTCATTCACAATAAAATTGACTGTCAAAATTTACTTGAAAAAATATGTTTCCGCGTTCCAAGGCTAGGGAGTCGACAACAAACGGCATTCTATTGTCAAGCTGGCCGTACAAATGTTATGACAAAATCGCCAATTAATCTCATGTGCTGCGTCATGAACAATGTTACTGAATCGTGTGATATTTACAGTGACAGTTGTGCATCGATTATTAACTGCTATAGATCATCCAATCTTATTTAGAATGTGCGTTACTATAAATTTAAGTCCAAGAACCATGTCTCTTTAATTGTTATTTTTTTCAGCGTTTCCTGTAATTGGGTTTCACCTGTTGGAAATAAATAAATAAATAAATAGATAGACGAATAATGAAATAATAAAAAAAACAACGAAATTTCCCGTTCTCTTCTGAATGCTCGTCGTATGTTCTGGGTGCGGTGGATACTGACAAAGAAGCAATATTTTCTACGGAGATATACAATATCCTTTTACCCAACGTTTGATTGCCCTTTTTATAAAACCCTATAGGGTTTCGAAGTCCCGCATGTCCATATCCTTCCAACACCTCCTCCCTTTTTCCATTATCCCTTTGTCAGACAGATCCGCGGATTGAACTTTTTGTTAAGTTGGATATAGCGAAGGAATCGAAGCCAGCCACAGGCAGATGCGGTTACATCGGAATTTAATCTCAGCCCTTCCAGGCTTTAAAGAAAATAAATGAGTAACATTCGTCAAAGTCGACCGTATCACCAGCGAAAAATGGCTACGGTGTTGGATAATCCGAGGATCCGGCCTCGGAGGTTTTCTAGGGAAGACGCAAAGTTGCCGATCGGCAATCTTTCAGTTATCATGGTGTTATTTGAGATCCTCCTTAAAGAGCATCAAACATTTTTTCAAATTCTTGTCAATATAGCTTCATACACAGTCGACTATATCTGCTATAAATAACTTTGTCGATATAGTCAATGAAGGCTTTGAAAATAAACAATCTATAGATGCTAATGGTTTTACTTAATAAAATATTTTGACTGTGTACAACTCTAGTCTGCTCTCGAAGCTACCACTTTACTCCTTCAATCTAGGCAGTATATTGCTCTTGGAATCCTACTTAACCGATAGACAACAATTCGTGCTATACGTTATGATAGTCATTATTCACAATACACTTTTTGTATTGAAAGAAGGTATTCAAAATGTCATCCTCCACTTTTCACACAAGCATCATTAGGACGAACCCAGTTTCTTCTTACTCTAAGTCCATTTATTATTTCAGCCACATTAAAATTTTTTTCGCGAAGTTGTGCTTCAGTTCTTATCAGACCAGCCCCATAAACCATCCCTTTAAGTTCTCCCCAATACCAGAAATCCATCGGATTGAGGTCAGGAGATCTTGCTGGCCATTTTCGAGGATCAGGAGCATTTCGACCGATCCAGCGATTTTGATAATGTTCATTCAAATACTGAATGACGCCTCTAAAATGTGTGGTGGAGCCCCGTAATGAAGAAACCACAAATTCTGTCTCCGTTGTAATGGCATGTTGTCTGAGGTCTGTTCCAAAAGTTCTGGTACGTTTTCTTGACAACTTTGGGGGTAACTCGAAAGGGCCAATTACCTGATCGTTGTACAGTAACATGTCTTTCACGAGTTTGAAAATTAGTGGGCTGAACACTTCCTTTATCTCGAAATCTTTGGTACACTTGCACAAATGTCCTTCTGTCTGGGTGTACCCGTTGGCGAAATCTGTCGCGATAAAATTGAGCTGCAAGATTTGAATTCTGACTAACACCATGTCGGCGAACTCTTGATTCGAGGACATTGTAAATAAACACGACGACGTACGCGAACAAAAATGAAACAACACGCCCGATGCTCTGCACGACAAAACGATAAAGTATTTTATCTACGCAATACGATAACTAACTACTGTTACCGTTTACGATCGATTGCCGGTTCGATAAGAGTGATGAAAGACCGACGCGCTGTTGTCATGTGTGTTTTAAATATTTAATTTAATGAAACTTACATACTACAAATTTTGGCTTAACTTAGAAAAACTTAATGCCATTTATTTGTTAATTACCCAGTTTGAAAAATTAGTAAGATTGTGGTGATTGTGGTCGATAAAAAGCACTTAAAGTTTTGGACCATGGATCATATGAACTTTTTGACTTGATTTGTCCTATCCTATTACCCATTTCAATAATGACTACCATAACGTTTACACCCTGTATAATGACTGCAAATCCTCAATTAGCCCAGTTTTGTATGGTGTTCCACAAAGTTCGGTCCTCGGACCTCTGTCATTCTTATTGTATGTAAATGACTTGCCCAAGAACACTAATAGCAAGCTAATCCTGTACGCCGATGACACCACCCTTGTTTCGGCTCATTATTCTCTTACCAATTTAGATAGTGTGACCTCTACTTGTAAGAAAGACGTCCTTGAATCGTTTGCAGTTAATAAGTTAACAATTTCCAACAAAACCCAATCCATGACTATCACTTTACGAAATCATGGTGTTGGTAATAACCATGTGGAGACAGTCAAGTTTAGGAAGTGTTGGGTCAATCTATTTGGCGCCATTTTTTACTAGTCACCAGTGAAATCTTCTTTAATAGAAATATTGAACCACTCCATAAGGGCAGCCAATAAAAATACATTTATTGATTTAATGGTAAGACACGGCCCACGGTGAAACGTGTAGTTAAACGAGGGCGACCAAGTAAAAAAAAAATAAAGGAAAAAGTACTCACTCTCCAGTTGACGAGAAGGGCTAAGTACGTCTCTGCCCGAAATCATACCGCTCCAACAGAAAATGAAATCAGCTGATGCGCTACCGAGCAGACGCAGAAACCCCATTGATTGTCTTACACTTAATGGCACATCTTCTAACAAGGAAGGCAAAACGTAGCGTAAAAAGTCAAAGTATTGCATCCCGTCCAATCGATTTGGGAGAATAAATGGTCCAATGAGCATACCGTTCACCATGCCAGCCTAAACATTCACCGAAAATGTTTAGCAGCGTTTGCCACACTTTAGTTTTTGATACTTGCACTTCTCTAGCCACGTCTCTAGTGCATGTTGAGGGATTCTCGTCTACGCGATTACCTCTACACGCGTGACCGTAACCGTCGGTTGAAGGTTGCATACTGACCTGACACACTGACCCCGACCCAGTTCTGTTGTCGGGTTGAGCGAGTGACCTTGTACCAGTCGGTGATGTCGCGGCTACAGGACGGTATTCAGATATGTTTGATGTTGCAGAGTCCTTTATCTCGGTTCCCTTAAGACATTGGTGTATATGGTACTAAGAGAAATTGCTTATGTTTTCAAGATCTACACGTCGTGTATATATACATATTCATATCGCTTAAACAAACGTCAGTATGAACCACAGTTAAGTTTAAAAAAATGAAAAAGAGAGAAACGTAGTAAATTTAAAGGTATAGAATAATATATGTACACATACATATGTTACATTATGCATCATATGAAAAAAAAATATGAACAATATAATAGAATGCAAATAAATAAAATTGAAATTTCGAAGCAGCAGTAAGAATAATTCTACTCTATATATTCAAGGTAAGATCACGCAAAACCGCTTTGAACTTATGAATTTCATATGATTTAAGGTACTGGGGGATAGGGTTGTACAGCTTATATATATTATACGTAAATGATCTTTCAAAAAACTTGGTTCTCTCGTAGAGGTAATGGCCTGAGAGTTAAAATTTTATGATAAAAGCATATTGTGGATATCTCAAAACGATGCTTCATATTTATCCACCCGAGTTCTTTCAGCAAACGCTGCGTGAAGAGGGGCTGTATCGGTTTCACGTCCAACGTGTACAAGCCCTTCAACCTGACGATTTTCCAGCAAGAGTGCGGTTTTGTGAGTGGTTGTTGCATCAACATGACAATAATCCGGACTTTTTGAAGTGCATATTGGTGACAGACGAATCTACGTTCACGAGTAATGGGGTGAATAACATTCGCAACACTCATGTTTGGTCAGTAGAAAATCCGCACGCTGTCCGTCGGGCACATTTTCAACAAACATTTTCGGTGAATGTTTGGGCTGACATGGTGAACGGTATGCTCATTGGACCATTTATTCTCCCAAATCGATTGGACGGGATGCAATACCTAGACTTTTTACGCAACATTTTGCCTTCCTTGTTAGAAGATGTGCCATTAAGTGTAAGACAATCAATGTGGTTTCTGCGTCTGCTCGGTAGCGCATCAGCTGATTTCATTTTCTGTTGGAGCGGTATGATTTCGGGCAGAGACGTACTTAGCCCTTCTCGTCAACTGGAGAGTGAGTACTTTTTCTTTTATTTTATTTTACTTGGTCGCCCTCGTTTCACTACACATTACCTTTGTTATTTCAAGGGTAGTTGTTTCTGAAAGAGGAACACCCCAACTTTGCGGACACCCTGTATAGATCATATGCACGACTTCTGTGTTCTCTGTATTCGCATTATAATCACAATATAAACATACAGAATAAAATGGAACGCAATAACAAAGCTGTGATAAAACCAAGGTTTCGCAAAGAATTCTTTCGATGTCTAAATTGAGAAAATTTCTGTGAGGATACAATAATAATGTACCTCAAGCTTTCAAAACAAAACTTCTTCCCACGCCTATTGCCTGACTTCCTCCTTGTTAATTATAAAACTTTTTATAATAAAAAGACTTGAAGCTTATTGATGTAAAACGAAGTACAAGTAAATCTCCGGAGAGAGCGAGAGCAAGGAATCACGACTCGTAAATCTTTAAATACCCATCGATTTGCTCAGAGGCAGATCCAGAGAGATTTTTTTTCGGGAGCGAAAAAACTTCACAGATTGCTATAAAAAGACAGTTTCATTGTGTCTAGGATGTTTTTAAAAAAAATCGAAAACTAGAACAAAAATAGTAAGCATTTCAACCCACCATAATTCTTGTGGAAATACAAAAATTTGAAAAGTGTTGAGGTAACCAACTAGGAAAATATCACCCTGTATAAATTTCATTCAAAAATGTTCAAAAATGGAGCATCAGTTGTGAAGCAGCTGGACCCTTATGATGTCTTGAATTTCATTACGTCACAGCCGGCTCAAAAGCAGTAGTTCAACAGGCACATAGTGAAAATGAGCTCCTCTGAGTCGGAAAACGGCTCCAATCCAAGTATTACACTATTCTTGGTTTTGATCGATCGAAAAGTGAGCCCCGCAATCAACATTGGCCAGTTATTAAAATTGCGTTTTGAAAAAATGTAAGAATTTCCTGCATATTTTCCCTTTTCCCCGACTGCCTCAGAAGGAGGGGTACGTTTTTCGCGCTTTGTTATGTATGTATACAAAAAAATCTATTTCACGGACTGCAAGCCAAGCAGCTTTTGACATATGAGGTGTCATTGGATTCGTCTTAGCAACGCGATTGCTACTGGATATATTGAAATTTTTTAAAAACAAAATGACGGATTTTCATAAAAAAGTTCAACATTGAAATTCCTATTCTACGGGTCGCAGTTTAAACGGCTTGATTTGAATTTTTACGTATGATGTGTTTTCGGATACAATTCATCATCAATATAGAAAATATATTAAAACAATATGGCGGATTCCAATAACAAATATTGCGAAAGGGTCCCGAGACTGTCCATTAGAGAACAGCCATCCATCAGTCGAAGCATGGATAATGTAGTCGGGGCGGCAGCACCCCAAACTGGCAGCAATATTCGAGGCTAGGTCTTAGATGGGCCTTGTATAGAGTGAGGAGATCACTTCTTAGCCCTAAACAAATAATCTAGCTTTTTCCCAGCAGCTGCTGCTATTGACGAATTGTGTTCGTGCCAGATGAAGTCCTCGAAGATCTGGACCAGCCGAATTGAATGGCTTATTGTTAGACTCGGCTATCCATAGAAACCGGATGGACGCTGGGTCACTTTTTATCACTTTATATCATGTTTTGGAAACATTATTATTAGAACTATCATAGTAGGTGAAAAAGTCCGGTAAAGCATTTTTTTATGCTGGATAATACACGATACGTGGTGCTCTATCTTCTAGTTCGTCATCCAGCTCACTCTTGAATAAATTAACACTTGTTGCATCCGTTTTTCCTTTACTAAAAGAATTCTACGAGTACACCATACGATTTGAAATGAAATTTCTCCTTATCAACTTAGGTGTCTCTTTTTCTAATTTGTTGGTATTCCATCAGTCATGAAAATTATGTCGCATATTGAACTTGATGAGCAGCAGCCACTGACGATCTTGAATGTCTCAATCAGGTCCCTTCATAATCTTCGCTCAGCGAATGTTGTCAAATTCTTAGCCCTTAAGCCTTGTTCTTATTGCAAATGTCGAATCTCTGGCGAACTTCTACAGTAGTTCCATGGTTTTGATAAAATAGGGACTCCATACGCTGAGTGCATGTTTAAGTTTTACTCGAAAAGCAAGTTTTTATATCACAGCAGGACAATGGTTTTTAACGGCTTCTTCAGTCAAATATATCAGTGAGTTGATTTTTTTAATTTTGTTGGAAATGTGAGCTTCCCATTTTTAATTATACTAAGTGACATATAAATCCGAATACCCAGTTTAAATGGTTTTATTTTAATAAAAGTTGGTGAATGTATTTATCTTACTGTAAATAACAAGTGAAACATTTTTCAGCCTTATCAGTTGGACACTCCGGTTTTTATACTGCTTTTTTTTAATTCACTAACGCTCTAAAAATGAATATTTCAGCCGCAGTAAAGAATCAACGTTGGCGGATTTTGGTTCTTGACATCCTTTACGATCGGTTACGATGCCTAGAGTACGGAGACCTGTACGATTTCGTCAACTTAGTGAGTTTGATAGGGGCCGTATAGTGGGACTTCGGGAAGCTGGACTTTCTTTTCGGGCAATTGCAGTTAGAGTGCAAAGAAGTGTAGACACTGTGGTTAGGTGTTGTCAGGCATGGCTTCGAGAAGGCTGTACGCAAAGAGCAAGGGGCACTGGACGCCGCCGTAGAACAACAGGTCTTAAGGGACCGTTTCTCCACTCCCAGGTCCATTGCAAATGAATGGTTTGCAGAACACGGAAGACCTATTGGCATGCGAAGTGTTTACCGACGAAAGAGAAGTTTTGGCTTGTTTTCATACCGGCCACACTGGGTCCTCCCTTTAACTCGAGAACACCGACGTAATCGCCTTGAGTGGTACAGACAACGGTCACTCTGGGATCAGGAATGGAACAGTATTGTCTTTAGTGACGAGTCTCGATTTTGTTTAGGCATGCACGATGCTCGTGCCAGGGTTAGAAGGCGACGTGGTGAAAGGAGGAATCTACAGCTTTTTGTTGAAAGACATGTTCATCACACTGTTGGAGTTATGGTTTGGGGTGCTATAGCTTATGGTTCCAGGTCACCTTTAATCTTCATCAGAGGTAACATGAACGCGCAGCGTTATATCCAAGAAGTTCTAGAACCCCTTCTTTTACCCTATCTTGACACCCTGGCAGATCCAACTTTCCAACAAGATAATGCCCGACCACATGTTGCAAGAGTCACAATAGACTTCCTTCAACATAATGATGTCACATTGTTACCATGGCCACCAAGATCTCCCGACTTATCCCCAATTGAGCACGTGTGGGATATGATGGGTAGGAGATTGCTCAATTTGCAACGTCCTCCTCAGACTCTAGAAGCACTTCGAGAGGAGTTGGTGGTTGCCTGGAATGAGATACCACAGGAGGACATTGACCACCTGATCAGAAGCATGCCTAGGCGCGTTGGAGAATGCGTAGCACATCAGGGTGCATCCACACATTATTAAAGGTCAAAGGGCTTTAAAGCAGTGCAATCATTTTGAAATTTATATCATTTACTTATTATGCTTCATTAAGTACTTATACAAAATTTTATTAAAATAAAACCATTTAAACTGGGTGTTCGGATTTATATGTCACTTAGTATATATACTATTATCACTCCTAGATCTTTCTGGTACTGTGCATTTTCAATTTATACCTGCCCTATACTGTACTATATGAGGATCTGTCTTGCTAGTTTGAACTATCGTGCACTCTTCTGCACTGAATGAGATTTCTTATACCTCCTTTCCAATTTCGACCTCTTGTACTGCAGGGTTACCCTATAGCTTACTACCATCTGCATATAAGGAAATGTTTGTCTTTATATACTAAGTGACATATACATCCGAACACCCTGTTTAAATGGTTTTATTTTAATAAAATTTTGTATAAGTACTTAATGAAGCATAATAAGTAAATGATAAAAATTCCAAAATGATTGCACTGCTTTAAAGCCCTTTGACCTTTAATAATGTGTGGATGCACCCTGATGTGCTACGCATTCTCCAACGCGCCTAGGCATGCTTCTGATCAGGTGGTCAATGTCCTCCTGTGGTATCTCATTCCAAGCAACCACCAACTCCTCTCGAAGTGCTTCTAGAGTCTGAGGAGGACGTTGCAAATTGAGCAATCTCCTACCCATCATATCCCACACGTGCTCAATTGGGGATAAGTCGGGAGATCTTGGTGGCCATGGTAACAATGTGACATCATTATGTAGAAAGAAGTGTATTGTGACTCTTGCAACATGTGGTCGGGCATTATCTTGTTGGAAAGTTGGATCTGCCAGGGTGTCAAGATAGGGTAAAAGATGGGGTTCTAGAACTTCGTGGATGTAACGCTGCGCGTTCATGTTACCTCTGATGAAGATTAAAGGTGACCTGGAACCATAAGCTATAGCACCCCAAACCATAACTCCAACAGTGTGATGAACATGTCTTTCAACAAAAAACTGTGGATTCCTCCTTTCACCACGTCGCCTTCTAACCCTGGCACGACCATCGTGCATGCCTAAACAAAATCGAGACTCGTCACTAAAGACAATACTGTTCCATTCCTGATCTCAGAGTGACCGTTGTCTGCACCACTCAAGGCGATTACGTCGGTGTTCTCGAGTTGAAGGGAGGACCCAGTGTGGCCGGTATGAAAACAAGCCAAAACTTCTCATTCGTCGGTAAACACTTCGCATGCCAATAGGTCTTCCGTGTTCTGCAAACCATTCATTTGCAATGGACCTAGTAGTGGAGAAACGGTCCCTTAAGGCCAATAATCTTAGGCGGCGATCTTCACGGTTTGTTGATCTACGGCGGCGTCCAGTGCCCCTTGCTCTTTGCGTACGGCCTTCTCGAAGCCATGCCTGACAACACCTAACCACAGTTATTTACAGTAAGATAAATACATTCACCATTTTTTATTAAAATAAAACCATTTAAACTGGGTGTTCGGATTTATATGTTACTTAGTATATACTGCCTGTCGCTAATCAAGCCGCGACATTCGAGGTAGTCCAGAAGCTCCCGACTTATCTACCTCTCTATCACTTATATTATAACATAAAGCAGAGCCGTAGGCCTGTAATTGTATCGGTCTTAGATCCATTTCTTGGGAAGTGCTAGACATAAGCAGTTTTCTGGCAAAGTGCCGGCTCTGTAACATATCTGGGAGAGACACGAAAGAACTGCACTAAGCTTCGATGCACATCTCTTCAGTACAACGGACCAGAAGCTTTGCTGATGTCAAGCGCCTGTGGTCGGAGTGTTTGTATTTTTTAAATGTATTTATTCCAGTAATCTTTTGGGGGAACTTTTTCCCCCAGTTTCCGCAATCCGTAGACCCGCCACTGGATTTGCTCGGCTCACGGCTCCGACGGTGTTTCCCCTTGCTCCTCTTTTCCCCTTAGTATTCTCTGTGGTATGGATCGTTATTTATGGGAATTGGCGGTTAATCAGCCGCTTCCTGATTAGCCTCAACGTCTAATTTCGAGGTATTATGGTGTTAAATGTACCGATAGCTTAAGGAAAATTTATAGCATTGTGGTAGGTATAAACCAAGTCATAATGAAACGGCAGTTACAGCGTCTTCCTGACTGAGGCACGCATAGTTTTGTCTTTCTTGGCTGATAGCGCAAATCTTCCAGTAAAAATGGAATTATGATTAAACTTGTCGATTCAAAAACTGCCCGTATCATATTTTTTCCAAAATGCTTTTTTTTGCTAGAAATGCTACCTTAAAAGTACATACACACAAATAATGCGAATGTATGTATGACGGTAGTAGTAATATTAGTAACTCTGCGCTTCTATTAGGCATATCTCATACATACATTTCCTCGTATATTTGTCCTTGAGACTTCCAATGATAAAAATATTTTTTATACCATACATACATTTCCTCGTATAACTTTAAGGCCATACGTTAATATCAGGGCATACGAAAGATGTCCTCGATTATTGAAAAATAATAAACTAGCAAAACCTTTACATCCATTATATTCATTATATTGTGTTTGGTTAGTAAAAGTCAGAATTTGAAACTTAACATCCAAAATTCGTTGTACGAGTATAATACCTTTCTAATCAAAAAATCGTTGATTGTATGTTAGAATTCAAATTTAAACATTTGATACTTGAAGTTTATTAAAATATTTTGGTGCCATAACATATATCTTATACTTTTTTGGCTCTTGGGGCCGTATCGTCGTTCCTCGATTTTCATAGTCTCTCATTTAGAAAGGTTATTTCCAGGTTTCTACAGTTCCGTGTCAGCGTCAGCGCTCTCCTATGGTGAGTTTGTTTTTTTTAATCTTAAAAAATTTCAGGCTGATATACAGATGACAAAAAACAAGTTTTATCAGCTTGAAATTCCTTAGAATTCAAAAAGAATATATATACAGGGTGTCCCAGAAGTCGACGTCAAGCCAAAACCGGGTGATAGGCAAAGTCATAACAGCTATCAGAAAAATATTTAAAAAAATTTTATGTATGTGTTTTGAAAATTATGGGTCTTTGAAAAAAATATAGAAATTTCACACCCTACGGCAGTCTGTCAACTCCTGTTACTACAAATATTTACTTTTTTTGGATTTTATTTTTACAATGTAATGATAAATAATGCATCTTCAAACTGTCTCAACCTTACTGCCAACTTTTCTCGTTCAGGAAAAATTGCCACTTATTTCCCAACCAAGTATTCCAAAGTAAAACTTTGCTCAACTTTAACTGGCTGTACTGGAAAAAATGTACTACGAGAGTTTGGCAAGTAACCTTAAAAGTTGGCGCATAAAATTTTTTCAAAGAACTGTGGATCTTTCCTGTGTCTTTCTAACATTGTGCGACAAAAAGCAACTCGGGGCTCATAATCCCGGGGCAGGAGAGGTTGAACACGCTGTATGTGGTATGGATGAAGCACATCACTTACTTGCTATTGCACACCTTGATACCGATCAGTACTGCTTCGTTTACTGCGCATCTTTACATGTTCGTGCTTGTTGATTTCGTACTGTTACTAATTTTGGATTCGTGAACTGGACTATTGATCGCTTGTGATTTGGATTTGGACTGTTTAATTGCTCTTCAAAACAACATTTGCTTTCTTTAGACTATCTTTGATAGTGTGATTGTGCAGTGCCGCTATGTTCGTGTACACCGTACAAGAATATGCTAACATGCACCTCATTTATGGGGAATGCAGATGCAACGCTAGTGCTGCAGCGAGACTTTACTGTGAGAGGTACCCGAATGCAGCTCGTCATCCAGATCATCGAGTGTTCACAAATGTGCACCGCTTACTGTTCTCAGAGGGCCAACTGCCAAACCAATCACGCGGTGAGGGAAGATCTTGTCGAAGAAGACCCGAGTACTTCAGTGCGTGCAATAGAACTAAAAACAGGTGTGCCCAAAAGTACAGCCCATAGAATCTTGCAAAAAAACGTGCTCCATCCATACCACGTACAGCGTGTTCAAGCTCTTCTGCCCTGGGATTATGAGCCCCGAGTTGCTTTTTGTCGCAGAATGATAGAAAGACACAGGGAAGATCCACGGTTCTTTGAAAAAATTTTATGGTCAGATGAGACCACATTTAAGAAAGATGGGTACATGAACCTGCATAACTTACACGAGTGGCACGTAGCAAACCCACATTTGATGAGAGAAGATAAATCTCAATATCGCTTCAAGATAAACCATTGGACAGGAATTTTAAATGGTAAAATAATCGGTCCGTTTGAGTTCCCAGAGACCTTAACTGCTGAGGTTTATTTAGGTTTTTTGCAAAATCATTTAGAAAATTTATTGGAGGACGTGCCACTGAGTATTTACAGGGACATGTGGTTTCAGTATGATGGCTGCCCAGCGCACTATGCACTCTCAGTGAGAGAGTATCTCCAACAAAACTTTCCAGGCAGATGGATAGGGCGGTCTGGTACAATACCGTGGCCAGCCCGGTCACCAGATTTGAATCCGTTAGATTTTTTTTACTGGGGAACTGTAAAAGAAAAAGTTTATTTCAAGCCGATTCAAAATGTAGCTGAGCTACGGCAAAGACTATTGGAAGCAGCTGAGTTTGTTAATAACCGTGGATTCGCTCGTTTAATAACCCGATCTTTTTTAAGAAGATGTCGAGCGGGTATTGCGGCTGAAGGAAAACAGTTTGAGCATTTGCTGTAAAGGTAAATCATCATCAGCAGAATTTTGACGCCCACTGTTGTACAAACAGTCATCCTTAAGGGTCCTTGTGCGTTTTCATAATCGCTGTTTAATTAGGAAATTTTGAAAAATTTTCATCAGTTTTTCTTCAAATAAAAATTGTGCATAAGCTAACTAGTAATCTTCTAAGTGTTATACCATTTTGGAATCCTTATTAAATGCGCCAACTTTTAAGGTTACTTGCCAAACTCTCGTAGTACATTTTTTTCTAGTATAGCCAGTTAAAGTTGAGCAAAGTTTTACTTTGGAATACTTGGTTGGGAAATAAGTGGCAATTTTTCCTGAACGAGAAAAGTTGGCAGTAAGGTTGAGACACCAGTTTGAAGATGCATTATTCATCATTACATTGTAAAAATAAAATCCAAAAAAAGTTAATATTTGTAGTAACAGGAGTTGACAGACTGCAGTAGGGTGTGAAATTTCTATATTTTTTTCAAAGACCTATAATTTTCAAAACACATACATAAAATTTTTTTAAATATTTTTCTGATAGCTGTTATGACTTTGCCTATCACCTGGTTTCGGCTTGACGTCGACTTCTGGGACACCCTGTATATATATATATATATATATATATATATATATATATATATATAACTTGAGACGTGGTCATTGTCGTCTAGACCAGTTAGGTGAAAAATTAAAGCTTCCGCCTTTTGTTGGGTACTTCGACAAAATTTAAGCAAAGAGGACTCTTTATACCTTTTTTAATTCTCTCTAGCTTTCAATGGACTTTGCCATCATCATCAGGAGCTGCAATTTCAATGATAACAGTAGCAACAAAAGTGTAAAATGAATTTAGATTGACTCAACTTACAGTAGTATGTGAGGATGTTGCTTATTGTTGTTTACGTATAGGATGAGGGAAACGTCCAGTAACATGGTGAGAGCTGGATAGATTGTACAATGGTCAAAATTATATAAAATATGACAAGAACAAGTTAAAAACAGATTAAAAATTATTTAAAAAACATTACAGCATTACATCGTGAAGCCACTTGATGATTGCACAAATTAGTGGTCATGGAATAATGAGTGAGATGAAACCCTTTGACAGAAGGCCGAAGGATGTCAATGTCTGTGTTGAAAGATGGAACGAATTGTGGGCGTGTGCCAAAACGTTGCCAAATCACTTCAGATGATGAGATTTTCAGAATTTTATGTAAGAATTTGTTAAACCGACCAGAGGCAGTTGAATAAACTACATGTAATTTTAATTGATGGGAATTTAAATTAACAATTATTAATAAATCGTGAGAAGAGAATTATTATATTTTGAGTGGAATGAAATTTACTGGTGGAATCGGCCAAAACACAGATTCTAATTATGGTTGTGAAGAGTTGAAATTTGGGGAGATATGAAAGTTCTCCAATTTTTCGCAGTTTAGCAAATATGAGTAAATGACACTCAGTTGTTTAACATCTGTCTTTTTGTTGATACAGTTGTTATTCATGAAGATGTGGGATGTGGGAAATGTCCCCACATTGACATCCTTCGGCCTTCTGTCAAAGGGTTTCATCTCACTCATTATTCCATGACCACTAATTTGTGCAATCATCAAGTGGCTTCACGATTTAATGCTGTAATGTTTTTTAAATAATTTTTAATCTGTTTTTAACTTGTTCTTGTCATATTTTATATAATTTTGACCATTGTACAATCTATCCAGCTCTCACCATGTTACTGGACGTTTCCCTCATCCTATACGTAAACAACAATTAGCAACATCCTCACATACTACTGTAAGTTGAGCCAATCTAAATTCATTTTACACTTTTGTTGCTACTATTATCATTGTAATTGCAGCTCCTGATGATGATGGCAAAGTCCATTGAAAGCTAGAGAGAATTAAAAAAGGTATAAAGAGTCCCCTTTGCTTAAATTTTGTCAACACCCAACAAAAGGCGGAATATATGTATATATATATATTTTGAGACGTGGTCATTGTCGTCTAGACCAGTTAGGTGAAAAATTAAAGCTTCCGCCTTTTGTTGGGTACTTCGACAAAATTTAAGCAGAGGACTCTTTATACTTTTTTTAATTCTCTCTAGCTTTCAATGGACTTTGCCATCATCATCAGGAGCTGCAATTACAATGATAACAGTAGCAACAAAGGTGTAAAATGAATTTAAATTGACTCAACTTATGTGAGGATGTTGCTAATAGTTGTTTACGTATAGGATGAGGGAAACGTCCAGTAACATGGTGAGAGCTGGATTTGTCATATTTTATATAAGTTTGACTACTGTACAATCTATCCAGCTCTCACCATGTTACTGGACGTTTCCCTCATCCTATACGTAAACAACTATTAGCAACATCCTCACATACTACTGTAAGTTGAGTCAATTTAAATTCATTTTACACCTTTGTTGCTACTGTTATCATTGTAATTGCAGCTCCTGATGATGATGGCAAAGTCCATTGAAAGCTAGAGAGAATTAAAAAAAGTATAAAGAGTCCTCTGCTTAAATTTTGTCGAAGTACCCAACAAAAGGCGGAAGCTTTAATTTTTCACCTATATATATATATATATATATATATATAGCCTTAAAATAGAGCGATGACACAAAACAGTAGAAGTCTAGAAACACCCCTGCCTTTCTGCAGGATAGGAAAAACTATGAAAATCAAGGAGGCCATAAAGGCATTTTACAATTGTAGAAACGACTGACGATACGAACCTCAAAAAAGTGGAATGTTTAAGTTACCCGTACTTCTAGTTTTGCAATCGTTGTAACAACAATGTCGTTGTAATTCCTCGTAAACATATGTATATTGAAGATTATGATTATCCTCATATCTATGAAATTCTGCACACTGTCATCTCTATATTTAGAACATACTACACGAGGTGCACGTGTCTAGGGAAAATAGACGCTCAACCTGATCCTTGACCTCATGCCAAAATGGCATAAAATAAGACGGAACCAGATACACCGAAATATATTGATATGATACTATTCGTGCTACAAGGCATTTAAAAAAAATACTAATAATGAGTGGCAGTGATATCGGCCGGTAATTAGTTACATATTCTGTGTCGCCATATTTGCGAACTGGAATAACTAGTGCTCATTTCAAGTCCAGAAAAATCTTGTCAATACATAGGTTTTTCAATTCTGTCAGGGGGCTCACGACCAAGTGTATAATTTTTTTTATCATCGTAGTGTTCACATCATAAATATCTATCGAATTTTTATTTTTCTATGAATTTACACAATCGTTAACTAGATTAAATGACAATAATTTTCTAAAGATAAATAGCCGAGACGTCTCGTATTCAATTCAGGGTGCGAATTACGTCATCAACCACAGAAAAACAAAATACGGAAATGTGACCATCAGCCTTAAATGATCGTAATTCCATTTCACAGCACAAAACGCGAGTACCGCGTGACAGTACAAGTCTAACAGAGGCGGTCCATTAGCAGCCATCAGTATATCGAGCAAACACAGGCTTATTCTAACAAGGACAGTGTTTCCCCCATAAGCAGTCGGAAATTAGGGTAAAGGATGGCTCGGAGCCGCAAATCCAGCAAATCTGATTAGTATTCGGAGTAGACCGCACACTGACAAGATGCATTAGCTAATGACTAATGACCCAATATGTCCGTCCCTTCCCGTCGAGGAGCGCTGTTTCTCCATCAATCAGAATTGAGGATTTGAGACATCGTCGCCTTATATGAGTATTAGGGCATGGATTTCTTACTAATAGAGTCACAGTAAGCAATTTAACAATCTTTACTCAGTTCGCTATTGAATGTGTCGATCGGCAAGGCTAACTAGATATAGTAATACTGATTCTGCTAAAGCGTTCGATAGGGTGGACCGTGGAATACTTTTTAATGAGCTTTCTCTTAATGGATTCCATTCATCAGCTTCAACACTCAGTCAAAGTTGTCGTTATGAAAAAAATAATGTGATACTTTCACCGGCTTCACGTTGTACCAGTATGTAACTAAATTGGGAGTGCCTCAAGGTTCAAACCTTGGTCCTTTATTGTTTACCTTATTTATTGACGATAAAATTATTCAAGATTACTGATTCTGAGGCTAACTGTATTGCACTTCAGCGGGATATTGGTGCTTTAGTAGCTTCGTATAATTAAAGGTTTGGGTCAAAAACTGACCATAAACTTCAATTTTCACTTCATATAGCTCAAAAGGTGAGTGAAGCTTCACTGGCGTACGGTCTTAAAGTGTGAAACTGCAGAAGCTTCAGCCGCCCAAAGTCACTGTTGGTTTTGTATTCTGTATATAAGGGTGTCCGCAAAGTTGGGGTTTTCCTTTTCAGAAATAACTACCCTTGAAATAACGAAGGTAATGTGTAGTGAAACGAGGGCGACCAAGTAAAAAAAATTAAAGAAAAAAGTACTCACTCTCCAGTTGACAAGAAGGGCTAAGTACGTCTCTGCCCGAAATCATACCGCTCCAACAGAAAATGAAAGCTGATGCGCTACCGAGCAGACGCCGGCGGTGGTGCAGACCACGAACAGAGGTAGCAAATAAGACGGCGTTGCCGCGTTTTCAGTTTTTAGGTAAACGAAGTTTATAGGTATTGTTCGAAGTTATCGCCGTTTGATTAAAAAACACAGGTGCGTGCACGACGTAGCCAAGCATCGGTGCAGGCTTTGAGAATAGAGTTCTTCCCCCGAATGAAAGCACCAGCTTGTTCAATTCTGAGACGAAGTTTGTCAACCGTATGCACTTCAGTTTTGTACACTAAGCGTTTCATTTCTCCCCAAAGAAAAAAATACATGGTGTTAAGTCTGGAGATCGCGGAGGCCACGCTACGGGTCCATTACGTCCGATCCACCTATTCGGAAATAATTCATTCAAAAAGTCACGCAGTTCGCGTCTAAAATGGGGCAGTGCACCATCGTGCAGAAACCACATTGATTGTCTTGCACTTAATCGCACATCTTCTAACAAGGAAGGCAAAATGTTGCGTAAAAAGTCTAGGTATTGCATCCCGTCCCATCGATTTGGGAGAATAAATGGTCCAATGAGCATAACGTTCACCATGCCAGCCCAAACATTCACCGAAAATGTTTGTTGAAAATGTGCCCGACGGACAGCGTGCGGATTTTCTACTGACCAAACATGAGTGTTGCGAAAGTTATTCACCCCATTACGCGTGAACGTAGATTCGTCTGTCACCAATACGCACTTTCAAAAAGTCTGGATTATTGTCATGTCGATGCAACAACCACTCACAAAACCGCACTCTTGCTGGAAAATCTTCAGGTTGAAGGGCTTGTACACATTGGACGTGGAACGGATACAGCCCCTCTTCACGCAGCGTTTGCCACACTTTAGTTTTTGATACTTGCACTTCTCTAGCCATGCTTCTAGTGCTTGTTGAGGGACTCTCAACTACGCGATTCAGTAGTTCTTCCTCAACTTGCACCATTCGTGGTTGTCTAGGCCTCCCACTGTGCCCACCTCGAAATTACTCCAAATGGCCCGTATCCCTGACTCTCTGGACCAGATACACAAATCTGCGGGGCCTTGGATGATGTCGTCTAGGGAAACGATCTGCATACACTCGCGATGCCTCTGTAGCATTTTAAAGACATTCGCCATAAATTAACAACATATCAACGAGTTCATTATTGGTGTATGAGTGTGCCATTATTTTTTTTTGAAACGCAATCGATTATACGAGTTCGTTTACCTCTACACGCGTAACCGTAACCGTCGGTTGAAGGTTGCGTACTGAACTGACACACTGACCCCGACCCAGTTCTGTCGTCGGGTTGAGCTAGTGTCCTAATACCACTCGGGGATGTCGCGGGTCGCGGCTACAGGACGGTATTCAGATATTTTTGATGTTGCAGAGCCCTTTATCTCGGTTCCCTTGAGACATTGGTGTATATGGTACTAAGAAAAATTGCTTATGTTTTCAAGATCTACACGTCGTGTAAAGGAAAACCCCAACTTTGCGGACACCCTGTATTATTACATTAGAATATGCATCGTTAATTTGGTACCCACTTTACAACTGCTACATTGATTCTCTTGAGCAAATTCAGACAACGTTTCTCAAACGTTTATCTTTCAATGTTGACGGTGCATATTCTGAGCAGGGTATATCTGAAAGGTTGTTATTGTCTAGGTTCCAAATGCAGTCTTTAGAGCTGAGAAGGAAGTGTACGTAATTATTTCCTTCCACAATCTGCTGCACAATCGAATTGATGCTAACGAGATTGTGCCTCAACTAAGCTTTAATGACCCATCTGTTCGGACCTATACTGTTAAAACCTTTTATTGTGACGGGGCTCGCACAAATTTATTTTTGAAAGCAATGTGTGAAATTTTTAATCGCATATCCAATTATTGTGATATATACTAAGTGACATATAAATCCGAACACCCAGTTTAAATAGTTTTATTTCAATAAAATTTTGTATAAGTACTTAATGAAGCATAATAAGTAAATGATAAACATTTCAAAATGATTGCATTGCTTTAAAGCCCATTGATCTTTAATAATGTGTGGATGCACCCTGATGTGCTACGCATTCTCCAACGCGCCTAGGCATGCTTCTGATGAGGTGGTCAATGTCCTCATGTGGTATCTCATTCCAGGCAACCACCAACTCCTCTCGAAGTGCTTCTAGAGTCTGAGGAGGACGTTGCAAATTGAGCAATCTCCTACCCATCATATCCCACACATGCTCAATTGGGGATAAGTCGGGAGATCTTGGTGGCCATGGTAACAATGTGACATCATTATGTTGAAAGAAGTCTATTGTGACTCTTGCAACATGTGGTCGGGCATTATCTTGTTGGAAAGTTGGATCTGCCAGGGTGTCAAGATAGGGTAAAAGATGGGGTTCTAGAACTTCGTGGATATAACGCTGCGCGTTCATGTTACCTCTGATGAAGATTAAAGGTGACCTGGAACCATAAGCTATAGCACCCCAAACCATAACTTCAACAGTGTGATGAACATATCTTTCAACAAAAAACTGTGGATTCCTCTTTTCACCACGTCGCCTTCTAACCCTGGCTCGACCATCGTGCATGCCTAAGCAAAATCGAGACTCGTCACTAAAGACAATACTATTCCATTCCTGATCCCAGAGTGACCGTTGTCTGCACCACTCAAGGCGATTACGTCGGTGTTCTCGAGTTAAATGGAGGACCCAGTGTGGCCGGTATGAAAACAAGCCAAAACTTCTCATTCGTCGGTAAACACTTCGCATGCCAATAGGTCTTCCGTGTTCTGCAAACCATTCATTTGCAATGGACCTGGTAGTGGAGAAACGGTCCCTTAAGGCCAATAATCTTAGGCGGCGATCTTCACGGTCTGTTGTTCTACGGCGGCGTCCAGTGCCCCTTGCTCTTTGCGTATGGCCTTCTCGAAGCCATGCCTGACAACACCTAACCACAGTGTCTACACTTCTTTGCACTCTAACTGCAATTGCCCGAAAAGAAAGCCCAGCTTCCCGAAGTCCCACTATACGGCCCCTATCAAACTCACTAAGTTGACGAAATCGTACAGGTCTCCGTACTCTAGGTATCGTAACCGATCTTAAAGGATGTCAAGAACCAAAATCCGCCAACGTTGATTCTTTACTGCGGCTGAAATATTCATTTTTAGAGCGTTAGTGAATGAAAAAAAGCAGTATAAAAACCGGAATGTCCAACTCTGATAAGACTGAAAATTTTTTCACTTGTTATTTACAGTAAGATAAATACATTCACAAACTTTTATTAAAATAAAACCATTTAAACTGGGTTAAACTTAGTATATACAGGGTGACTTTGAAGTTGAGTCATTAATTTTCAGATAATGATTGTAGAAGGAAGATAAACCAAAATATGTGTGTAAAAATAAAAAAAAAATTTTACCTTGTTTTATAAAGTATCCTCGCGACAAGTATTTCAGTGCGGACCTGTATTTGATCGTGAGGTCCCCTGTGAGGTCTTAAGTCACCTGATTCACGAGCCCGTTGTACTACATTAACAAAGGCACGAGGGGTTGGTTGCACTCGATTGGGAAACCGATCCGCATAAACATGTGCCATTTTTTATTTCGTTTGAGCCACGCAACAGACACTATTCACACGCGACACTGACACTGACTGTATGTATAACTGAACTGAATAAAATAATAAACTGTACACAAACATCGTTCCAAATTCTTTCGCTTTTTTGTTTCCGATGCGATGAACCGGTAAGGCGGATTATATCCGTTGTTGCCAAACACGAGCACATGATATTGAGACAGGGCGGTACTCAAACTTCCAAAGGGCTATAACTTTGTTACTTTAATTTTACCAGAAAAATGGTAAAGGAAAAAAACATTTCTTTTGATCAGATCTATTCACTGTTAAAATAAATGACTCAACTTCAAAGTCACCCTATATAATGGCAGTTTGAACAGAATTCTAGGAGTAGCAAGGAATTACTTAAAGAATTCATGATAATTATGTTTCTCACTTGAGTAAAGTGTATTTTTTGCTTCTTTTTAATGTTTGTTTTTTCTTTTAGATAGAATCACCTGCTTTTCATATGTTTTATATTTTTGTCAGTTTGGTTCATCTTTTCTTAGTAATGTCCTGTAAATGGTTTCCTTAACTTTTGAGCGATAAACGCTATTTATTTATTTATTATATTTATCTAGCTCGAGGCATCGCGGAAAGAAGCTGAATATTAGAGTAAGGTTCCGGAGTTACAACACGTATCTTAATAAGATGAAATGTGGGTCACTGATTAGCCAGTTCACCGATATCAAATGAGAAAGGTAAGTGAATATACGAGTAAATTGAGTTATTCCCTTTTTAGCTTGAAATTAATTTTGGTCTCACCTTACCGTGATACATGGGGTGCAACAAAAGTAATATAACGGTTATATATTTTCAAAAGTCAGGTAGTTTTGGGAAAGGTCAATGCCAGGTCTCCACTTAATTTCAAAGATGAATTCGGATTTGACCTTGAGCCTCGGCTCAGAGGTTATTTCACAGTCAAAGCTGAAAACCAAATATCAAGATCAGGGTCACCTCTTAAGGCCATGTGTAGGTCAAATGTTTGAGGCTAGGAAAGATTCCTAGAAGTCAGCAGGATTATAGATGAAAACATCCAGATTAAACCTTAAGTAACTTTCAACATTGTCCTTGGACTTGAGCTTGAGCCCCATCATCAAGGTTATCAAGATAAATGATACAACTAGCAAAATGAAGGAGTGTCTCTTCATTATTGAACGACCGATATTTTACGGTATGATTTTGGCTTTATTCTTGGATTTCCCAAAGTTGCGCATAACTCCAAAGCGGTCGTTTTGAGACTAAGGTATATGTAGCCTAATGTCTTCCAAATGGGGTGTATCATCGGCCCTTAAAAGCTTTGTATCAAACGCCTCGTACAGTTTTAAAAGTAGGTATTATAATATGAGCATTTTGGCCTTTGTGAATAAGGAGCGGATCCAAAGGGATACTTGGGGGTGGAGGATCCCTGAAAACGACGTGGGAGTGTAGGCAATTGAAAATTAGAGAGCGTGAGGAAGGGTGGTGTATGCATTAGTGTTTCTGAGAGTGACTGTCCTTGTGACAATTGAAGAGCGCAAGTAAATTTTTTTAATCTAGTACTTTTTTGGATGAATTTACGCGCTACCGGCTGGCCTCGTTTATTCATACGTGTCGAATCAAAGAGAGATAATAAGTTCATACTGACCTTGTCTCTGATCTCCTGCCTCATCTTTTCTCTTTCCTCTTCCATTTTCCTGTGCTTTTCCTTCCGCCGTTCCTCAGCCTCCCGGATTGCCTCCTGTCGCTCCCTCTCGGCCTCCTCCTCCTTCTCTTTGTCGTCGCCATCGTCACCGTCCCCTCCCACTGCACCTGGAAACAAAATAAAAATTCAGCTTTCCCTTCGGTCATGATGCAAAATTTTCATTATAGTAAAGTACCTAAATAGAAGAGACCAGCGATTCGATGGTACGCCACTGAACACAGTGACGTACGATGCGTCATGCTATTCTCGTCCATTTTGGTATCTGACTATGAATGTTCTGATTTTAAACGTTTTGAATCTAATGTAATGTTCCACATATTCATATTGTATTGATTCGTTTTTTGTCTGTATATTTTAAAGTTCTAAAAATAGATAAATGTTCTCGCTCGCAAGTATTCGAGGTCACGGTTTAATTTACATCGACGATTCCACGAACCATCATTCGATTCGAATTAAACATTTAGGGATTTACAATATTTCAAATTGATACGAATACATAAATACATTGTGATACCGTTGTTCCAACTGTTTGCCATTATCGGATAAATCTAGGTTTTAATAATCTTGAATCTAAATATATATATATATATATATATATATATATATAGAATTAAATTATTTATTGGGAATTGGCAAAACATATTTTTGGAAATTATCATGCCAGATCACTGTACGAATAAAACGGCTGAACTTAGTATCATTTATTCTTACTTGTTAAACTGAGAAAAATTAGAACGACTAGATATTCCAGTAAATCCAGCATCTTCACAATACTAGCTCACATATTTCTAATATATGCCGTGAAATCAAGTAATTTTTCAAGTTTTCAAAAAAATATTTTTCACACAACCCATGTTTTGTTCTGGTGTGTTATCATCATAAATTCTATATGAGGTGCACTTTGCCAAAACAAAACTAATTCAGCATTTTGAGAAATATGTGAAATTTTTGTCGAATGCCCCTATCCCGAGAATTTTAAGTTGACAATAGTTCTACACTTCTACATCTGTCATTTGTCTACCACGTCATATTTCCGGTTCACTCTCCTTAACCACGTGCAACAGGTATACGGTGATAAATGGAATTTTCTTTCCTAAAACTGTAGTTTTTAGTTTGTAATAACTTGATCACTCTTTCCATGTTTGGGTTTATTGACAGATGTTAGTAGCACATAGCCATGTGTTCTGTCTGTAACAAACCCAATGTGTCCGGTCTTTTGTTTTTATAATCGAAACAAGTGTTCTCATCCACGCTTTAGTTTTAAAACACCGTTTAGCAGCAACCTCACCGACGAATAAGTGATTGAAATTTATTTTTTTTTCCAACTGGCTCTCATTTTCATATTTGCGTCTTAGCTCCTGAAGATGACAACATAGTTTGTCGAAAGCTTGAGATTTCAGTAGAAAGAGTTTTCTACGCTTTAAGTTTTGCTAATTCCCAATAAACAATTTAATTGTATTTTTTTGCCCAACTGGTCGTTGGCAATGGCAATGTCTACTACTCGTATATATACATACAGGGTGACTTCGAAGTTGAGTCATTTATTTTAACAGTGAGTAGATCTGATCAAAAGAAATGTTTTTTTCCTTTACCATTTTTCTGGTAAAATTAAAGTAACAAAGTTATAGCCCTTTGGAAGTTTGAGTACCGCCCTGTCTCAATAATAATATTATGTGCTCATGTTTGGCGACAACGGATATAATCCGCCTTATCGGTTCATCGCATCGGAAACAAAAAAGCGAAAGAATTTGGAACGATGTTTTTACAATTATTTCATTCAGTTGTACACAGTCAGTGAGTGGATATGGTGTCTGTTGCGTGGCTCAAACGATATAAAAAATGGCACATGTTTATGCGGATCGGTTTCCCAATCGAGTGCAACCAACCCCTCGTGCCTTTGTTAATGTAGTACAACGGGCTCGTGAATCAGGAGACTTAAGACCTCACATGGGGACTGCATGCCGGTGCTCCAAGACCTCACGATCAAATACAGGTCCGCACTGAAATACTTGAGGATACTTTATAAAACAAGGTAAAATTTTTTTTGATTTTTTTTTATTTTTACACACATATTTTGGTTTATCTTCCTTCTACAATCATTATCTGAAAATTAATGACTCAACTTCAAAGTATATATATACATATATGGCATAGTTACATGAACTGATTATGTGATCAGCAAAATTACAGGTGGATTTATTATTCCGGTTCCCAGAATTACCTCCCAGTTCACTCACTTCAAATGCATAACATGTGTATGTACATGTAAGAAGCTTAATGTTGTAGTGCTTCTATTATATTATGAATCGATACACTTAAACATCGATTGTTTTGACCTGTTTAAAACGTAATTACCTCCACTGGGGATGCAAATAGTTCAAGGGCAT
Source organism: Acanthoscelides obtectus (assembly GCA_963669975.1). Classification (NCBI taxonomy): domain Eukaryota; kingdom Metazoa; phylum Arthropoda; class Insecta; order Coleoptera; family Chrysomelidae; genus Acanthoscelides; species Acanthoscelides obtectus. Next base: position 117,424,389 of record CAVLJG010000001.1, on the reverse strand, counting down.
TTACGATGTTTGAGCGGCAATACCTATGGTTCATAGAAATATAAATGAATCTGTATCTGTGTATAGAAGGCAGGTAATTTTCTTATCTGGACTAGTTTCACTATTTATTCCACAGGGTGTGATGAAACCGACTACTCAGATTAAATAGGATATGAAAACCATCTGTATACTTCTAATGTCTCCAAGATGGCGGTTGTTAGTTGCATCATACTGTTGAGAGACGACTCCTACAGCTCTGGACAGCTGGTTGACACGTAGCGTTCACTGCTTCAACAACTCGCTTTCTTAGCCCAAATAGGATGTGAGAAGAATACTTAAACATCTTTTTCTTTCCCAGAGAAAGACGTCACACATGTTCATATGTGGCTACAGCGCAGGCTGCCTCATATCACCTTCTTATACCCTGTTGTGCCATAATCACATAACCTTTTTTTCTAGTATTTTGATAACTTCCAGTAATTTGAGTTCCTCTTCATTAATGATAGAGTACTGATTTCTGAGCCAAACCCTTTTCAATGATTTTCTATTGGCAAATTTCATAATCTATTGATCTACTGTGTTCGAAACTACCTAATCTGGAAAGTATAATTTCACATATATCTTTAGTTCTTAGAGACTCAGTATAGTGTTCAAATCTTTTGGACATGCATTAATGCACGTGGTCAGATGGTATAAAAAAGGAACTTACCGCTGAAGAGGTTAAAAATCGAGAGAGTAGCACAAAAAAAACAAGAAAATAAACGTAAGGTAGGTACAAAAAAGGGTGCTACTCCATAAACTGGTGATTGAGGCCCAATATTCCAAAATTTGAAAATCAAATAAAGACTTACCGACGCTTCAACGGGAAAAATGACAGACACGAAGTTAAACTGTCAATCAATGGCACAAGTAGGAGGGCGTTCCAAAATTCGACGCTCCACAGATCAATAAATTACAAAATTTGCCAAAAGAAAATGATTGAACAGGTTTGGCCTAGGGATCAGTACTCTATCTTTGATAAAGACAAGTTAAAATTACTGGTAAGTGATCAAAATAGTAGAAAAAAGTAATATGATTTTGGTACGCTACAACCGAACCATGCTCCTTCGTTTTCAACTGTTAAAAAGTAAACAGGTAAATTAGAACGTTGTCGCAGATACACTGAAAACCTCAACCACACTTGAAACTATCGAAAAACTCCACGACGTCGTCAACAGTGTGTAACTGCTAATGACCGCCAGCTTGGAGAGATTATTTTAAAACTTGATAAATCTAAGTGGTACAAACTGCTCACACCGAAATTGCATTTTTATTTAGATATAGAGATGTCTTCCCTGTATGCTAAGCAGGAGGGGATCTATCAGTAACATATTAAATACTCCCTTTGTTTGCGGTGGCCGCAGTAGTAGACTCTTCGGTCTCCTGATCAGTCGCCGTGCGCTGTGCGGGTCCGAGTCCCATCCCGGTCTCTGACTGTCGAACGCGGAGGTACCACCCGGCGGATCTCGTAGGCGGAGCCAGAATGTGTGCATGCTGCATGCACACATGTTCCCTCGCCAGAGTCCGTGTGGCGTTCCCCCTTTCCCCTGTATCCCCCTATAGCGCCCCGGTACCAAATGGGTGTTTAGGCCTTAGGCCTTCGTGGTAGTTGGAGTGTAAAAAGAAAAAAATAAAGCGCGAGATCGAATGTCTCGTTAATCAACCCGTTATACCCCCTTATTATCATACCACACGATATAGACTATGCTAACTAGCTCCCGAGAACGCCCTGCGGTTAACACATCACCTTCTATTCATACTAAGATCAAGGACAATTTCCTGTGTACTAAAGGGTGACGTATACACCCCGGCATAACGCAAACACATAAATGGAATGCATATACACAGCTAGCTTGCATAAACAACATGGTACAATGGAAAATATATTGACTGTTCGTATGGAAATTCGGGGAAATTGTGGCGGACTGCCGAGTGTCGACAGAGATCTTTTGACTACAATCACGTGGACAACACAGTGGATAAAATAAATGCTGGGAGAAATATGCAAAATGTGACTTGCTTTTCTGAAGACGAGTAGATGCTGAGAACTTTCAGTGGGTGGATTTCGTGCAGTAGTGGTGGCAGATGTATCACGAACTGTGATTTAGTAACTGATATTTCTTAATCATGAATTATATGTAACTTTTATACCAAGAAAAAGCGTAACGCGATAGCCGCTGTGGTCGTGAATCGTAAGACTACTATCGCCTGCAAGCGATATCTTTTTTGCCTTTATCAGTTTATTCATAGTCTCATCGTGATTAGAAAGTCGTGATTATGTCACGGTTTTGAATTAGCGACATCGGCCATGTCTATTGTGTCGTTCTGGATTCATCCTGAAACGTTAAAAACTAGTTTCCAGATAATAATGAAATTCAAGCGGCTAACCAAATGGAAATGGTATTTACCATTTTGGCTTGGTATTTACCAATCCGTTCAAGCGAGTGTAGTTATCAGTTTGGTTATAAGATCCGTGACGTCACGAATCAGCTGTTATATGTCATAGTTATCACCGCAAAATTGTGGTATTTACCCAACTCAAGAGTAGTTTTATATTTCTGGTTATTATTTGAAATGTGACAAGTTAGAATTTTGCCGGGTATTGGATATTGTTATTGTACTTCAGCTTCATTTTTGAGAAAAATGATACAGGCTGACTTCAGTTTTACCATAAAGTGGAGCACCTTATTAGTTATACTCATTACGGTTGTTGGGGACACTTTAAATGTAGTTCCTATGCTTAACAAAGTATCCTGTGTAGCCATATACCACAAGAATATTAAAATATGGCCATATAAACTCACTAGATGATATCCACCTGTATACGGTTTTGCTAATTTCTTTTTTCATCATTTCTGCTGAATCAATAAATGTTTTCTTTGACATGCGGAAAAATTTAGAGAATTGAAAGTTATCATAGCTACAAAGCCATGGTTCCATCATTAAAAAAAAATCTGAAAAAAACATTTCTCCCATGAATATTATGAAAGGTTTCTTATTTAAAGTTTCCATATAAAGTTTCCAGACGAAAAAGCACCGATTATTAAGTGATAATAAAAATAATCAGAGATTATATTCGCGCTTTTCTAAAATAAACAACTTGCAAGAAAACCGCGGTTAAAACCAACGCGTTCAAGCGATCCGTGTAACTGACGTCATCAACCCGTGTGTCATCTTGAACCATATTATAACCGCGGCACATAACACAGAAATTTTGGTTATTCGCTTGGATTTGATTAATGTTTTGGCACCTTTTCCATTATTTTGTAGACATTTCAAATTGAGTTTGATCAGCAAAATTCTGCTCTATAGAATGGTCATACAAGCAATAACCTATACTTTCACTCGTTCTCATTTGCTGAATTTTTTTAACGATTGCACTACTTATTTTATACATATACAAGATAGTTTGCTACAAACTTATTTGTAAAGCCTACCGTATTTTGATGATTATCACCAGTCCTACGACATTTAAAATTGATCTGTTGAGGAAGTGTACATCATAAGGAAGAAATATACCCCTGGGAACATTGGTGAGGTATCTGCTCGCTTGCATATCACTTTCGGCCATTTTGATCTTGAGAATCTGACTTACAATTTTTGACAATCAAATTCACGAGAAGTTAAAGTCAGAGAAGTCAGAAATCAGGTAAAAGCGAAGCGCTGTACTGAGTGTTACTCTAGACTGAAAGTCGAAAATGAGCAAAGAAAATTCAAGAAGACGGTAAAAATCAAGTGGATAGCCATAAAATTATAGTCAATAAAAATGAAAATGATTTAGGAACAGCACAAAATCAAGAAATTCGGACTATAGCAAATAATGACAAAAATACGGAAGTAGCACTTAAACAAGAAATTAAGTCACTTAATGAGAAAATTGAACTACTGAGTGAATTACTAGCTGAAAAAGATAGGCTAGTTCATCAATTGTCCAATGAAAATCGTAGGTTCCAAGAGCACTACGATCTATTAGCCACCAAGGTCGTAGAAAAGGACACTATTATCTCCAAACTTCGGATAGGTATCGACAAGGTCAAAAACTGCAGAAATGGAGCTGTAGAAATAAACGTCCAAGATTTTGTTCGTACCCAACTTAAACAAAAAATCGAAAAAAATATGCCTACATCCTACAAGATATCTGAACCAAGAATGTTCAAGCCAAAAATTCAAATAGTTGGTTATCGTTCGGAGCAAAAATTAGCGAAAGAGCAGTACAAGAAGAAATTATAAAACAAAATCACTTTGTGTCTAACGGAGATATATCCTTTACTCATATTAATTATGTTGCGCACAAAAAATTATTATTTTTGCTGAAGTGACAGGTAAATTATTTAGATATATTTTTGATAACAACAATGGAAACATTTTATCAGGATTTGAAAATGTTATCATTTATGACAACAATATAAGAATTGCTTAAGGTTTAATCATTCAACGAAAAAATGTGTATGTATGTTCAAAATGTGGAGAAAACCATAACATTTCCTCCTGCAATCAATCAACCACCAAATGTTGTAACTGTGTGTCTGCCAACCATAAGTACAACAAACAATATGATACAAAGCATGATCCAACTGATAAAAAATGTCCTACTTTCAAATTCTTCCAACAACAACACATATCACGAGTTTTATTTTGAGAAGTGGATCTTCTATACAAAATTTAATTCTAAATTATGAAAGAAAACAAACCTTTTAAATTTGGTCACATAAATATTCGGTCTTCTCTATCTGGTTTTGCCTACATGTTGGAAAATTCTGATTATGATATTTTAGCTCCATCATAAAAACATCTTAGATAGTCTTTTGTATATTCAAGGATATACATTCTATCGAAAAGATAGGGAGAGTCACGGTGGAGCCGTGGGCATTTACGAGAGAAATGGTTTGCTCTGTGAAGAATTGAGAACCATATTGGCTACTTTCCTAGTGTTGAGAATATGTGGATTAAATTGAAATTATTTGGTCGAACTGTTGCCTTTGGGGTAATTTATCGACCTCCCCATAACAATGTTGATGAAGCCATTGATTTTTTTGATAATGCTCTCGCTTTTCTGGTACCCAACTTTGATTATGTGGTAGTTGTTGGAGATATGAATATAAATCTTTTAAGTTCAGTCAATAAATTAGAAAATTGTTTTAATGCGTATGCGTTCCATCAAGTTATTATAGAACCCTCTAGAATAACTAGTATGTCGAGCAGCCTACTGGATCCCATATTTATCAACGATTTTCAAGTCTGTTCAAATTCTGGGACTATAAATATGGATTTATTTACCGATCATTTTTTAGTATTTTGTGAAAAAACTTTGACGTCTAAAAAACCTAAGCAAAAATTCGTTAAATTCAGAGACTTTGAAAATTTTGATATTTTATCATTTCGAAATGATATTTTGCACTTTCCCTGGAGCATTATATATTCCGTAGAGAGTAGACAGAAGATTCCTGGAATCGCTACAAAGAGCTCAGAAATTCAAGTTTAAGTCAAATTAGATATGAAAAAGCAGCATATTTATTATCCCTCCGCCAACAAAATGATTCAAAAATGTTTTATAGATCCTTAAAATCAATGCGTATCCAACAGTCACAAAATACCGATATTCCTCTACATTTAAAGAATTATTTCTGTTCCATTTTTAATAACGCCATTTGTTCATGGACAGAGAAGATTGAGCATTATGAAAAGAATCACTATTCTAGTGATCAATTCAAGTTTAAACCAATCGATATGATTTAAAATCGATGTTTCAGTCTCTGAAATCGAATGCCTTAGGAAGCGATGGCGTGTCACTCAAAATGCTAAAACTATGGACATTCTATGAATTACACAAGTATCAAAGTTCTTGATAAAGAAAAACACCTTTCCAAACGTTTATTCCTGGAAATGTCCCACATTTTCATGAATAACAACTGTATCAACAAAAAGACAGATATTAAACAACTGAGTGTCATTTACTCATATTTGCTAAACTGCAAAAAATTGGAGAACTTACATATCTCCCCAAATTTCGACTTTTCACAACCATAAATATAATCTGTCTTTTGGCCGATTCCACCAACAAATTTCATTCCACTCAAAATCTAATAATTCTGTTCTCACGATTTATTAATAATTGTTAATTTAAAATTCAAATTAATTAAAATATAGTTTATTCAACTGCCTCTGGTCGGTTTAACAATTTCTTACATAACATTCTGAAAATCACATCATCTGAAGTGATTTGGCAACGTTTGGCACACGCCCACAATTCGTTCCATCTTTCACCACAGACATTGACAACCTTCGGCCTTCTGTCAAACGTTCATCTCACTCATTATTCCATGACCACCATTTTGTGCAATCATCAAGTGGTTTCACGACGTAATGCTCTAATGTTTTCTAAATAATTTTTAATCTGTCTTTAACTTTTCTTGTCATATTTTATATAATTTTAACCATTGTACCATGTATCCAGCTATCACCATCTTACTGGACGTTTCCCTCATCCAATACGAAAACAACAATTAGCAACATCCTCACATACTACTGTAAGTTGATTCAATTTAAATTCATTTTACACTTTTGTTGCTACTGTTATCATTGTAATTGCAGCTCCTGATGATGATGGCAAAGTCCATTGAAAGTTAGAGAGAATTAAAAAAAGTATAAAGAGTCCTCTTTGCTTAAATTTTGTCGAAGTACCCAACAAAAGGCGGAAGCTTTAATTTTTCACCTAACTGGTCTAGACGACAATGACCACGTCTCAAGTTATATACATATATATATATATATATATATCTATAGTTTAGTTTATAATAAAATTGGACTAACCTAACATGATACTGATAATAATGGAATGCTCTGCAAAAAAATAATAATCATGGATACCAGCAAAAACGTTTAGCATCAGTCAGTGCCATCGTATGTCATGAAAGCAAAAACTCTATTACGTGCCTGAAATCTAAGATCCGGATACTTGAGCCCTAGAAGTAGATATTAAAACGAACCGAACGAAATAATGGAAATCAGATAGAAATTTCAGCAGCGAGTTCCGTAGTACGAAATAGCTCTTCTTATACCGTGTTTCTGCTCCGCTATTCCTTATCGTGCAGTTAATAGTGCAGACACAACTTTAAATTAAATCGCTCCACCCCGCTTTGTGTACACTGGAAGGGCGGATGGAAAACGGGGAGGATTTTGATGCAAGACGGAGGTTGTTCGTAATATGAGAGGGTTGACAAATCACAAAGGAATATCAAGCGAGTATGTAAGGAAAGGAGTCCTTCGATTTTCAAAATGTTAATCCTAGATTTTATCATAATGTTGTAAGTTTACCTTATGTTATCCTGTTTTACTTTAATGTCATATTATTACAATCTTAAATTATTATATTTACGATTTTAAAAAAAAACTAATTCACTACCCAAATTCAAGAAAAAGATGATCACCAGCAAACTTTTTGTCTTGTCTGTGTGCTTTAGGAGGCTATTTATGCTTTATTATTGTCGCTGTTGTATACAAGTATTGATTTTCCTGAAACTTTTAGTTTTTCTACTCCTCGTATTGTTAAGGAGATTAGGTAGTAGAACAGCTATAGTATCTGAATCTCACCTCTTATAATATTATTACAAATAAAAGGACGTTAATTATTATCACTGATCAACAGCCAAAAAACATCCTAAATAAAATCAACAAAATATTACTATTTTTAATGTGCTAAAACCGGAATGAAACTTATTTTTTCAATATTAGTTCAAGTTTTAGAGATACGGTAATTATATGTGTTCCTGCTGTGACAGTGTTAATATACTGTAATTCACAAGAATGCACGTGCTACATTTTTATATTCGGCAAGGAAAGATGATGTAATCGGCATGATCGTGTTACGTTATACATACGTGTACATTATATTGTTTTATATTAGCCATTTTTTCCTCAGTTGGCTGACAGCGTTCATGCAAGACGTCTCGAAAGTGTGTAAACAATCCAGATCAGTTTTGTTACGTGTGTGGTGATGTGACTTTTGCGTCTCAGAGACGGTCTATTACTCCACTAATAACAAAGGCATATCAGCTTTATTTCGGTTGTAAACTAGGTGATCAAGACAAACAGTGGGTACCCCACATCTGCTGTAATACATGTGCTTCAAGCCTGAGGAGCTGGTTAAATGGCAAAAAACGGTCTATGCGCTTTGCTGTCCCAATGGTTTGGAGAGAGCCTACAAATCATATTAATGATTGTTACTTTTGCATGGTACCTTGTGTTGGACAAGCCACAGGTATGTCCAAGAAAAAAAAATCGGTTATTAACTACCCAAACATACCATCTGCGATGAGACCTGTGCCTCACAGTGACGAAAATCCTATTCCAAAACCCCCAGAATCCTACACTTGCGAATCAGAAAACGAATCAGATCATGGCGATCGAGTGATTCGTCAGGAAGAAGATATGCCATCAACGTCAAGAGATCCTGATTTTATACCGAGCACGTCATGCCACCAACCGCACAAAATAACACAGTCAGAATTAAATGATCTTGTAAGAGATTTAGAACTTACAAAATGTAAGGCAGAGTTACTTGGATCACGACTGCAGCAGTGGAACTCGTTAGAAGACGATGTTTCGGTATGTGTTTTTCGTAAACGCCACAAAGACTTAGAACCATTTTTCAATATGGAGAATAACTTGGTTTTCTGCAGTAACATTAACGGCTTACTGGCGGCTTTAAATATAAACTATAACCCAGAAGAATGGAGATTGTTTATAGACAGTTCAACATTGAGTTTAAAGGTAGTGTTATTGCATATTGGAAATATTTTACCATCTCTTCCTGTAGGGTATGCAGTTCACATGAAAAAATCATATTGCAATATGAAGTACCTATTGACATGCATAAAATACGATGAGCACCAATGGCATATTTGTGGCGATTTGAAAGTTGTTGCACTTTTACTTGAGCTGCAGCTAGGCCACACAGAGTTTTGCTGTTTTTTGTGTGAATGGGACAGTCGGGCAAAGGCACTTCATTACACCAGACAAAACTGGCCTGTTCGTCAATTCCTAGAGCCATGTCAAAAAAATGTACAGCATATGCCATTAGTAGATTCGAAAAAAAATTTATTACCACCACTGCATATCAAGTTGGGCCTAATGAAAAACTTTGTCAAGGCATTAGATAGAGATGGGTCAGCTTTTCAATACCTGCGTCAGAAATTTCCAAGACTAAGTGAGGCAAAGGTTAAAGAAGGTATTTTTGTTGGGCCACAGATTCGAAATATTTTGAAAAATACACAGTTTGAAAACACTTTAACAGGTATTGAAAAAACTGCTTGGAATGATTTCCGTCTGGTGGTCACTAATTTCTTGGGAAATAGAAAAGCTGACAACTATAAAACCCTTGACAAAAATATCCTGTCATCGTATCAAAAGATCTTAAGATACATTTCCTACACACACACCTGGACTTTTGGAAAAAAGGTACCAGGGAAAGTGGAATCCTTCCATGCTTGCAGACTACTGTTGGACTCTTGGTAGAGATGCTCCAGAAACGATCCATAAAAGGACTTCAAAAAGACAGCGCATATAGTGATTCTTATAAGTATATGAATCTTGTTACTTTTTTTAATATATCCTTAAAAATAAAAAGTTATTTTTGTAAACCGCAACTAATTTTTTTATTTCATTGTCATTTTTGGATTCAGCGCCCCAAAATTAACAAAGAAGTGCACTTTTCCCACAAGATACAATTAAAAAACTAAAATTTGTTGTCCAGTGATTTTTAGCACATTTATACAGGGTTATCCAAATTAAGTGTCCACCATTAGTAACTTTGTTATTAGTGAAAATACAAAGTTGTTTGAATTAGCAAACTAGTAGCATTTTTAACGCTGGTAAAAATGAGAAATAAAAAAAAAACAATTGAGAGTCGTTATTTTGATTTTTTTCAGTAAAATAACATTTTTTTAAATGGAAACCCCTGTATATTATATTTTTTTCTGTTAAAGCATCAAATTCTAAACAAAAAAGTTCATAATGAATTTTCCGCTAAAGTCAAAAATAAAGTCAAAATAACGATAAATATTTTTAATTATTAGCAGTATTATAATATTAAGACGGCTATGAAAACAACATGGCGTTCGCGATATGACAGCATTAAGATAAGCGACAAATTGTTAAACTGGACATACTCGCAACTAGAAGGCTTTGGAAAACAATGATAAAATCAAATAATGTCAAACATTAGTGTAAATACTTGTTTATAAGCTTTATTGTGTCATTAATTTAAAGAAAAATGTTCTCCCATGAAGAAAAGTGTGATATGTTAGAATGCTATTTAGTTGCGAGTATGTCCAGTTTAACAATTTGTCGCTTATCTTAATGCTGTCAAATCGCGAACGCCATGTTGTTTTCATAGCCGTCTTAATATTATAATACTGCAAATAATTAAAAATATTTATCGTTATTTTGACTTTATTTTTGACTTTAGCGGAAAAGTCATTATGAACTTTTTTGTTTAAAATTTGATGCTTTAACAGAAAAAAATATAATATACAGGGGTTTCCATTTAAAAAAATGTTATTTTACTGAAAAAAATCAAAATAACGACTCTCAATTGTTTTTTTTTATTTCTCATTTTTACCAGCGTTAAAAATGCTACTAGTTTGCTAATTCAAACAACTTTGTATTTTCACTAATAACAAAGTTACTAATGGTGGACACTTAATTTGGATAACCCTGTATATAGAAATTCAAATTTCAATTACGCGACAACCGTATATGCGAGGAAAAGACAACATTCGACGCGAAATTAACATCACTCCGGAGTGATGGCAAACATTTGGACGGAATGGTATTCAAGAAATAAAATCTGCCGAATTTACGAATATGTTGATATTTTCTTTTCATTAAGTTTATTTTTTTTTTCTTAAATCAAAAAGTGAACTTTCCCAGTTGCTTGCTCTTTCCAGTAGCAGGGCTGGTTAGTTATTCACTTGAGGGACGTACCAACAGTATATCGCGGAATATACAGTGCTTTCCAAAAAGTCCCCCATTTTATTTTGGGAACGTGTAAGCTTGGCGAGCTGAAATCCCGGAAGTAGAAACTGGAAATCTACATCTTAGGGTCAAGGAAATGGATAAAACTGTCAAGAGGACACTTGGGCACATCTTGGACGGTTTTTTCAAACGGAATGGGGATCATGTGGCATCTCATTTTGAAGCACCTTATGACTGATTATGGTCCTAGGGTGTGAATCTATTATCTTTTAAAATAGCAAACTGAATGTCTACAACATTTTAAACCTACAACGCCCAATTTTCAGCCTGATTGAATATTTTTCTGGAAGTAATTTGCCCGTGAATTGTTAGTGAATGAAGCTTGAGTGATTTTTATTTTTTTTTTGTTTTTCGTATTCGTAGCTCTGTCGCTCCTACGAGCCCCTTCCCACTTCAGTTGGCCCAACAATTGAAATCTTAGTTTTTTTCTTATCAAACACAAATAATAAAAATGTAGCAGGGTGTTATAGGTTTAAAATATTAACAATGAATATTTTGATAATATATAGTAAAAAACACCAACTTTATCACTCCCTAATCAAATTTGCAGCATAAAAATAACACATGTTGCAATTACAGCATATGCGCTGTGAAAAATAAGCCATGACATTTGTTTTTATTAATCACAGCTGTCAGAATACATTTAAAATAGTTTTGGGTAGTTAAGGTTTTCAAAATGGGTAGAGGAAAGGTTATTAGTGAGAAAATTCGGTTACTGATAATTAAATTGTTTAATTCTGGGAAATCAAACTCAAAAATTGCAACTTTGTTAGACTTATCGCGGTACAGTGTGGGAAATATTGTTAGAAGATATAACGTAACTGCTTCAGTTAATATTAAGCCACGATATGTGAAAAAAAGTAATATCACAATTGCCGACCGAAGAGCATTAAGAAGAATAATCGTGAAAAACAGGCGTGCCAATTATTTACAATTAAGTGCTCTGTGGAGTGACGCTGTTGGAAGGAGAATTTCGAGGTCCACAACTCATAGAGAGGCCCACAAACTGGGATTTAGCACTTGCAAGGTAAGTTTTCTTATAAAAAAAAGTGAAGTAAAAACCCTAAAGTTGCACAACTTGTTTATAGGCCAAACAAAAGCCACTATTAACTGCACCGCAAAAGAAAAATCGACTTAGATGGGCTAAAGAACATAGACAATGGACACCTCAACAATAGTGTGCAATACAATGGAATGATGAGGACCGATTCGAAGTTTGTGTTGGTGATAGTCGCAGTAGTTCTTCGCAAAAAAAAATGAAGAATTCCATGTTGACTATCTGAAGAGAAAAGTGAAATTTCCAGTATCCATTATGGTCTGCGGCAGTATGTCATCAAAAGGAGTAGGATAACTTCATTTTATTGATGGAAATGAGGATACAAACAAATATTTGGCAATTTTAGAAGAATCGCTTTTACGAGCGATGGAAGAATGTTTGACATCCGGCCAAGATTTTGTGTTTCACCAAGATGGTGCAGCGTGCCATACCTCAAAAAAGGCTATAAAACGGATGGAAGAAAATAATGTACCACTTTTGAAATGGGTTTCTAGCAGTCCAGATCTGTCACCTATTGAAACTTTGTGGCACGAGATGAAAAAGGTTCTACGACAACATCCTGCTCGTACAATCACCGAACTGAGACAAAAGCTTCAAGATATCTGGGATCGTTTTATACCAAATTTTTGCCAAAACTTGGTTAACACTATGCCTAAAGAATTTCAGCCTTAATAAAAAATAAAGGTGATGTTACCCAATCGTAATCTTTCAATTGTTGCTTTGTTAAGTTCGCGCATTTATTCGCACATTGTTTATTTGTTCAGATATTCTATTAGTTATAGGTCTAAGTGATTTCAAATATGTATTTTTTACGACTAGGGTGTATCTAAAATGTTTTTGTGAAAATAAATTGTTTTAGAAGTAAATAGTTTCGTCATGTTTAGTTTACAAAGGCATATTTTGGTACAAATCTTGAGGTGGGAAGGGGCTCGTAGATCAATTTTCAAGTAAGGTCTTTTTGTCCTTGGCAGAGTAGCAATCTTCTGTCAAAATTTCATAAAAATTGGAGTGGGACTTATCGAACTTAAAGACTCGTACTGAGAACCATACAATAACACAAAGAGTTTGCCAAATTTATATAAGAGAATATCAAAAAACTGTGTAATATACTTTTTTAAACTTTTCTGTTAGTATTTTCTTTATTATCGCAATTTTTTTGTAGGTGATTTTTGGTAACTTCTTTTGACGAGTCCTACAAGCAGTTAAAATAAACTAGTCAACTTTGAAATAATTCGTAAACAAATCAGTGGGTATTTCACGTGGTGCACCATCTAATAAACATAAAAGTGAAATTTGCACAACGAGCCAATTCAAAGAGTAAAATTAACGATAAATGCCTTTTTTAAAGCACGTTTCACGTCTCTCCCAGTAAGCCCACCGATTGTGAAGTGCGCTTTGTAATTAGGTTTTTAAATGCACAAAAATTCGACCTGCCATAAATGCTGAAACGTGTTGTGACGCATTATTGAACCGTAGCTAGCAACGTCATTCTACTTCATGGCAACGCTCAGCCTCACGTTGCAGCAAGAACACATACGCAACTGGACACGGTTCGCTAGGAATTATTGTATCATCCACCAAACAGCCTAGACTTAGCACCATCAGACTTCTTTCAAAACTCAAGGAGTTTCTTGGTGGAAAGTGTTTGGAAAATGATATGTTGAAAAAAAACACTTAACGGCCAGATGGCAGTGACCTTTGATGACAGGATCCAAAAGCTGGTGCCACAAATTGACAACTGTTTAAATGTTTATGATGACTCTGTTGAAAAATGTCCATATTTTAGTTTGTGATACATAAGTTTCTCTAATTCCATTAGAAATCACTTCTCACAAAATGGCCTCCGTATTTCATTTTACTCCAAATGAACTTAACGATAACCGGACTGTAGCGCAATTAACCGTACCTAACAGCTCCAGAGTATAAAGTTAACTGTTTATAGTTTTAGCAGCACGTAGTAGAAGTGAAACGACTCAATAATGAGCCCGGTACAAAGCGCCTAATACTCCATTTCGCCCATTAAGTCCCACTGGGAAAAACGTTGAAATGCCCTCTACTTTGCATTCTGCCACTTACGAACCACTGCGACTGGCTTTTAACAGTTTCCTCTTTACTGGAATGTGTGGAACGTTATCAGAACAATTAGGATATTTTTTTACTTCTCTGGGCAATATGCGAAGTATTCGGTTATTTTTAACAACGCCACAGTCAGAAACAACATGCAAATGGCTTTGGATGGGGTCATAACATGGAGATCAAAAGGGGGTTTAAGCTAAGTCTCTCTAAGACATGTTGTTGCTTTCACCAGAAGGAAGATATTAGAGGGACTAATACCTCTATGCCTTCTGGAAGAACAGATGGAACTGCCAGGGGAAGTCAAGTATCTTTAAAAGGAGAGTAACTTTGACTTGAGCCCTTCCATGATGCGCTGAACATTCATGGTGGTGGTGAGACCCATGATAACTTAAGCATTCCTGGCGTGGAGGCCAAAGGTTAGACAACGCTCTGCCTTTGCAGAATTCATGGAAATGATATTATTGTTGCACCAAAAAAACTCAAAAGAAAAGTAATGATTGTATCCATGTCTTTGTTAAACCATTAGACTGATCAACAGCCAAAAAATATCCTAAATAAAATCAACAAAATATTACTATTTTTAATGTGCTAAAACCGGAATGAAACTTATTTTTTCAATATTAGTTCAAGTTTTAGAGATACGGTAATTACATGTGTTCCTGCTGTGACAGTGTTAATATACTGTAATTCACAAGAATGCACGTGCTACATTTTTATATTCGGCAATGAAAGATGATGTAATCGGCATGATTGTGTTACGTTATACATACGTGTACATTATATTGTTTTATACTAGCCATTTTTTCCTCAGTTGGCTGACAGCGTTCATGCAAGATGTCTCGAAAGTGTGTAAACAATCCAGATCAGTTTTGTTACGTGTGTGGTGATGTGACTTTTGCGTCTCAGAGACGGTCTATTACTCCACTAATAACAAAGGCATATCAGCTTTATTTCGGTTGTAAACTAGGTGATCAAGACAAACAGTGGGTACCCCACATCTGCTGTAATACATGTGCTTCAAGTCTGAGGAGCTGGTTAAATGGCAAAAAACGGTCTATGCGCTTTGCTGTCCCAATGGTTTGGAGAGAGCCTACAAATCATATTAATGATTGTTACTTTTGCATGGTACCTTGTGTTGGACAAGCCACAGGTATGTCCAAGAAAAAAAATCGGTTATTAACTACCCAAACATATCATCTGCGATGAGACCTGTGCCTCACAGTGACGAAAATTCTATTCCAAAACCCCCAGAATCCTACACTTGCGAATCAGAAAACGAATCAGATCATGGCGATCGAGTGATTCGTCAGGAAGAAGATATGCCATCAACGTCAAGAGATCCTGATTTTATACCGAGCACGTCATGCCACCAATCGCACAAAATAACACAGTCAGAATTAAATGATCTTGTATATGATCAAATTTACGGATTCCCTAAGAAAATCTGATGCATGAGTTTTGTATCATCTGAATCCGCTCGGCATCACGTTGTAAAAGAGCAGGTCCATAAACAGAGTCACCGTAAGATAATTTTGACAGGATAAGGGACTCGCAGAGTTTAAGCTTGAGCTGTGTCGACAGGACACTTCGACTCGGATATAACTGACGAAGCACATTATAGGACGCATTGCATAGTTGGTTAACATGTTTAGTGAAGCGTAGCTTGCAGTCAAACCAGATACCAAGGTTTTTGCATTCGTTTACGAAGGGTATGTCTTCATTATTCACCATAATATTAATGCGATATTGATTTATTTCACGATTCTTTTTGAGCCCAAATAAAATGCAGCATGATTTGCCAGGATTTAGTTTTAGATTGTGAGCACTAGATATGTCAAAAATAGACTGCAGGTCTTGATTTATTTGATGTTGGCCAAGCATATATTCATCAGGATCGAAGCAGTTATAAAGTTGGGTATCATCGGCGTAATGATGAACGATTGAGTTGCTGGCGGTTTCATGAAAATCACATATATAAAGAGCAAATAAAAGGGGACTCAAAATAGATCCTTGAGGGACACCAAAATTTCTGAATAAAGAAGTTGATGTATTGTTTTCATATATAACAGACTGTGAGCGATCAGTTAAAAAGCTCTTAATCAGCGTGCAAGCCGATGATGACAGGCCAAAGTATCTAAGCTTTTTATAGAGAATATTTGGGTCAACCGTATCGAAGGCCTTGCTAAAATCAAGAAGAACTAAGCAGGACAGCTTTCCTTGATCAACCGCGCTATAAATATTATCCGATATAGACAGGAGCGCAGTGGTGGTGCTATGTAATGGTCTGAAGCCAGATTGGGAGGTGGTCAGTAAATTATTTTGACAAACAAATGTGTGCAGCTGCTCATGTAGAGCCATTTCCAAAAGCTTAGATAAACTTGGTAAAATGCTTATAGGACGAAGATCAGAAAAACTTGAAGGATAATTAGATTTAGGCAGAGGGAGAACAAGAGCATTCTTCCAGGAAGAGGGATAAAGATTATTTGTTATACAAAAGTTAATAATGAAGGTAATATACTTGAGCAAATGCTTATGTATTATACGGATCATATCAATTGTGATGCCATCTGAGCCTTTAGCATGACTTTTGATGCGATCAATAAATTTCTCTACAGTGGCAGGGGAAACTGTCGTGAACAGAAAAGTACCACTATTCTTGACGTTTTCATATTTGTCTAAAAGGTTCAATTGAGTTAATGATTTGGTTGTTTGAGGTACGTTTAAAAAAGCACTATTTAATGAATCGAGATCCTGAAGATGTGGAGGTAGACTTATGGAGTTATGTTTAACGATATTCAAAGATCTAAGTATATTCCATGTAGTCTCCGAATTTTTATGTCTCATAACATAATCGAGGTAGGCTTTTTTCTCTCGCCTAATAGCACTAGAAACATAATTTCTGATTTTCTCATAGAATTCCCAGGCAGCAATCGTTCCTGTACGTTTAAATTTTTTATATGCGTCACTTTTTGTTCGCATCATGAGTTTTATGTTGAATGTTCGCCAAGGAGCTGGTGGCTTGGTAACTCGAATGTTTCTGACAGGAGCATGCAAGTTGAAGATGCACAAGATATTAGAGCTCAGGAAGTCAATCATTTGATCCACATCTCTCAACGTATATATAAAATCCCAGTTTATTAAAAGTAAATCATGGTAGAAGTTGTCTAGGCTAAAGGTAGAGTAATCACGATATGTCCTCAGTTTACATAGGTTGCTTATCTCCGATGCATCTACATAAAATATTAGGGCTAGATGGTCAGATATTCCATCTACGTCAACAACTTCATAACCACTTATTATATCAGCAGAGCTAACCAAGAGATTTAGAACTTCCAAAATGTAAGGCAGAGTTACTTGGATCAAGACTGCAGCAGTGGAACTTGTTAGAAGACGATGTTTCGGTATGTGTTTTTCGTAAACGCCACAAAGACTTAGAACCATTTTTCAATATGGAGAATAACTTGGTTTTCTGCAGTAACATTAACGGCTTACTGGTGGCTTTAAATATAAACTATAACCCAGAAGAATGGAGATTGTTTATAGACAGTTCAACATTGAGTTTAAAGGCAGTGTTATTGCATATTGGAAATATTTTACCATCTCTTCCTGTAGGGTATGCAGTTCACATGAAAGAATCATATGACAATATGAAGTACCTATAGACATGCATAAAATACGATGAGCACCAATGGCATATTTGTGACGATTTGAAAGTTGTTGCACTTTTACTTGGGCTGCAGCTAGGCTACACAAAGTTTTGCTGTTTTTTGTGTGAATGGGACAGTCGGGCAAAGGCACTTCATTACACCAGACAAAACTGGCCTGTTCGTCAATTCCTAGAGCCAGGTCAAAAAAATGTACAGCATATGCCATTAGTAAATTCGAAACAAATTTTATTACCACCACTGCATATCAAGTTGGGATTAATGAAAAACTTTGTCAAGGCATTAGATAGAGATGGGTCAGCTTTTCAATACCTGTTACTGTTGGACTCTTGGTAGAGATGCTTCAAAAACGATCCATAAAATAACAGCAAAAAGACAGCGCATATAGTGATTCTTATAAGTATATGAATCTTGTTACTTTTTTTAATATATCCTTAAAAATAAAAAGTTTTTTTTTCTAAACCGCAACTAATTTTTTTATTTCATTCTCAGTTTTGGATTCAGCGCCCCAAAATTAACAAAGAAGTGCACTTTTCCCACAACATACAACTAAAAAACTAAAATTTGTTATCCAGTATTATTAAAAATATTTAATCTGACTATATAAACCAATGCATTTCGCGATATTTGGAAACTTTCTAGGGCCACGCCTATTTTCAAATCAGGGGGTAGTACTGATATTAAAAACTATAGAGTGGTGGCAATATTGTCAAATTTCTCCAAGCTGCTGGAGATAGTATTGATTATAAAATTTACTTTGCATTCCATAGATCTTTGTCCCCTTTCCAGCATGGTTTTCTTACCAACAGATCCGCAGTAACTGATTAAACTTTCTCATTATGGATTTCGTTCATCAGGTTTAGCAATCATTCAAAGTTATATTTATGATAGGAAGCAATATGTTACTTTCAGTGGCTTCAAGTCCTACCAGTATGTGACCAAATCGGGAATGCCTCAGGGTTCAAATATTGGTCCAGTATTGTTTACCTTATTTATTGCAATATTTAAATTGTAATCAACTGCTCTTTGCGGATGATTTAGAATTATTCAGGATTATTGAGTCTGAGGCTGATAGTGTTGTCCTTCAGCAACAGCAACTGAAGCTTTGGTAGCTTGGTGTGACAAGAATAATTTATTTCTTAATGAGTCTTTTCGGAATCGATCCTAAACAGATTTGACACAATTAAAATATAAAATAAAACCATTATTTGGGCGTAGAGAATAAACATGCTTCTTCGTAATTGACAACGCGGCAGACCGCCACGTGAGCGTTGCTAGGCAACGCGGTGGTGACCTTCGCTGTCCAGCCAGCTTCTATCTCTTTCTAACATATGTATCTATACACACTTCTCTATCGTACACTTTGAACTCAAGCAGCCAGACCAGTTTGGTTCTCAGTGGACAGTAGACACTGCTGTAACTAAAAGTTTCTTAATGCTATTACATTAGAAGTTTTCAAGCAATTTTTAGAGAAGTGCTCAACTACTGCTGTATTTTCAACTACCGCGCCACTACCCTGTGGTGTTACAAGAGGAATCTATAACATTATAATCAAAATTTTAAACATAATGATCCAAATTAACCATAACAAAATTGAGGTATCTGCAATTTATCGTCCGCCATGTTCAGAACCCCACGAGTTTTTAAAGAATATCGATTTTTTTTTTCAAAATCAAAATAAAGTTCATTTAAAGCAACATATTTTGGACGATGATCCCATCACAAATGAATACTTGAATATCCTATCAAGTAACGGATTTCTGTCCTATATAAACCTACCTACAAGGTCCAACAGTGGCACATGTATAGATCACTGCTTTGTGAAAGACCTATCCAACAAAATTACTTGTATACCAATAATCCTAAAAGGCGATATTACTGACCACTTCTCCACTATTTTACTGATATCTTCAAATGAAAAACATTCTAACATCCCTACCGTTAATAACAACCAGGAAAATTACAAATTTTTTGTCGACAATTCAAAACTAATATCAAATGTCAAACAAGAATCCTGGGAACAATTATACTCTATAAATAATATAGACAAAGCAACGCGACTGTTCATAGAGAAAATAAAAAAACTAATAGATTTTAGTACCAATAAAGTAATAACTAGTCACAAAGAGAAAAACAGAAATGCCTGGATTACCAAAGGATTAATAACAAAAGAAAGACTATATAATGTAATGAAACTAACGCCAACTACAGAGAATACCGACTGCTACAACCAATATAAAAATAAATTTATAGAGCTTGTAAGGCAAACCAAACGAAAACATTACCTAAATAAATTGAATAATAACTTAAATGATCCGGCTTTGGACAACTATTGATGAGATTACTGGGAAAACAAAAGTTAAAGAGTGTCACTGAGTTAAATACAACATCGGGAACAGTATTAAAAAATACTCAACAGATATGCGATGAATTTGTACAATTCTTTACTGACATAGGCGAAAATTTAGCAAGTAATATACAAGCAAATGTACAAAATACTCAGCCTCCAAAAAGAACTTTGAACTCATTTATTTTGGATAAAGTCGAGCAATGTGAAGTATACACCACTGTTATGTCCTTAAAAAATCGGAAAAGTCCTGGGTTCGACGGTATTAAAAGCGAGCATTTGAAAATTATAGCCGAAGACATAACAGAACCACTCACTTACCTAATCAACAAATGCTTTGAATCTGGCATATATCCCTCAATTTTAAAAAAAAGGTAATATAATACCGATACATAAATCAGGAACAAAAACAGATGTTAACAACTATAGACCAATATCAATAATATCCAGTGTAGCAAAGGTTTTTGAAAAAGTTTTATCTACTAGAATGATTCGATACCTCACAAAATTCAAAATTTTAACTGAAAATCAATATGGATTTACAGAAGGGAACGCTATATCGGACGCAATAACTAAAATTGTAAATCAAATACATCAAAATATTGATAACAGAATCCCTTCAATCTGAATTTTTGTTGATTTAAAGAAAGCTTTCGACACAGTTAATCACAAATTATTATTAGAAGCATTGGAGAGAATTGGTTTCAGAGGAAACGCGTACTCACTGATCGAAAGTTATTTGTCAAATCGCCCACAATCTGTGCAGATATCAGGATCATTTAGTAAAGAAATGTATATTAAGTGTGGTGTCCCACAAGGAACTGTCTTAGGTCCGCTGTTATTCAATATATATTTAAATGATATTTTCCAAATTAATTGTGTTGGCAAAATAACTAGTTTTGCAGATGATACTGCAATATTATATGAAGGCACTGACTGGTCTGATCTGAAAAATTTAATTGAAAGTGATTTTATCAAAATTATTCGGTGGTTTAACAGTAGAAAATTAAGCATTAACTACTCTAAAACACATTTTTTACCATTTGGATCTTATGCTAGACATCTGCCAAATTACACAAATCTCTCCTTCAATATTAATGATCAAAAAATGCAAATTAATAGAGTGCCAAACATAAAATACCTTGGAGTGGTCTTGGATCCTCACTTACGATGGGACATCCATGTCAATTATATTTTAAAGAAAGTTAGATTTGTATCCTACAAAATTAAATACCTTGGGAACATATTGACAGAAAAATATCTTCGAACATTATACCATGCACTGATTGAGCCTCATCTCACATATGGTATATTAGCATGGGGAGCTGCATGTTCCTCACATATCTATAATTTAGATGTTTTTCAAAAAAGTATTCTAAAAATGATATTTAAAAAACCGAAACTTTATCCCACTGAAAAATTATACGCAGATGTTCGAATGTATGATATAAGACAGCTTTATTTCTTACGCAGTATCACTCATTACCATAAATTTGTAAACACCGACCAAAAAATTGAACATAATCATTATACCAGGTACAAAATTCGTGGCGCAGTAGTTCCTCAACCGCATAAATCTATAATGCAGCGATCATATCTGTATTTAGCGCCTAAATTTTATGAAATTATACCTAAAGACTTAAAAGATTTACGTTTCGGAAATTGTTTCAAAAGAAATTTAAAAAAGTGGCTACATTCTATATCTAGGACTGAAATTCATAAACTCATAAATACGAACATCAACTAAATACATAATCTACTGTAGCTAATTTTTGTCCTTTTTTGTCATTTGCATTCTACAGTTTCAACTTAAATTTATTGGTCCATGTACAGGCGATGCCTTCTATTGGGCCTGTTTTGATTTTATATTTATTTACTCATATTGTTTGTTATCTTTGTACATTGAGTGAATAAATATTATTATTATTATTATTATTGCAAACTTACTCTCTGAATTTCTTTCTGGAAAAATGAAGATGAACAAGCTCACTATAGATAGTTCCGTATTTAACCTCTTCCTTGACAATGAAACATGTTCATTCGTAGTCTTAAAATTCAATCAGTTTGGAATAAACTGTATATTATATTTAGGTAAGCTCCTGTGTTCCAGAGTCAACGTCCATAATTATATTATGCAGTTGTATAGTGCTGCGAAGAGCCGCAGAGCGAGAGTCCTGCATGCAAAATTCGCCAACCGAGAACGAATCGACGCCATTTTAATGCAGAATAGAAAATAATTACGTTCCAATTAAAATTACACGGACTTCGTTATGTGCTTTGTGTTGCTGAAGTTTTTTTGAGCTCGACGTTGCTTTTTCTCTAGAGACTCTGCTGCGCGACAGTGTTTTGTTCTGCTTTTTAATCAAGGAGAGCCTAGAAATTGAAGATTGTGAAAGGCAGGGTAAGATCAAAAGATTCGTCCAGTACTCTAACATGCACCTGAGTGAATTAACATTTTTTTTTTGAATAAAGGTCTATGGCAAAGTAAACACTTTCGAAGTACAGGGTGTAAACGTTATGATAGTCAAAATGGAATTTTTTTAGCGAAAAGCGGCTTTAAAGTAAAATAAAATCTGACAACGCCACAATGACAGACGCAAATTACGACGGAACGCAGTGTAAATAAAGATAGAGTTTGTTATTTTTGGCTGTTAGGTATTATTTCATTATTTGATAATGTACTCGTAAAATGCAAACAATTAAAAAAAACGGACTTACCACTAACTGTCTCAGCGCTTCACCTGGTGTGTGAAAGTTTATTGAACGTGTTAAGAAAAATCCACTTATAAATAGGGAACACAATTTTGATACATTCTTTTTCTTTTTAAAACCCACACTGAACTTTTTTTGTATTTACAGGTGTTCGAAATGTCGTCCTCCACTTTCCATACAAGCTTCATTACGACGACCTCAGTTTCTTCTTACTCTAGACCAGTTGTCCATTTATTATTTCAGCCGCATTAAATTTTTTTCGCGAAGTTGTGCTTCAGTTGTTATTGGACCAGCCCCATAAACCATCCCTTTAAGTTTTCTCCAATACCAGAAATCCATCGGATTGAGGTCAGGAGATCTTGCTGGCCATTTTCGGGGATCAGGAGCATTTCGACCTATCCAGCGATTTGGATAATATTCATTCAAATACTGAATGACGCCTATAAAAGCGTGTGGTGGTGCCCCATCATGAAGAAACCACAAATTCTGTCTCCGTTGTAATGGCATGTTGTCTAAGGTCTGTTCCAAAAGTTCTGGTAGGTTATTGGCTAGAAAGCTAAGCTATCCTTCTCCTGACAACTTTGGGGGTAACTCGAAAGGCCAATTACCTGACCGTCAAGAATACCCGCCCAAATATTTATTTTAAAACGTTGTTGGAAATGACCTTCACGAATGTTATGAGGATTTACTTGGACCCACGTGTGAGTATTATGGAAATTTAATATTCCGTCTCGCGTAAAAGTATATTCGTCCGTCGCTAGAATGTTTTGAAAAAATCCGGTTTTTCATTGTTTTTGTGCAAAAAACACTGACCGCCTAATTCCCGAGTGCTGATATCTGCATTGATTTTCACGATATGTAAAATTTGTTCCTCCTGCTCTACAGTAACCAGTCTTTCACGAGTGCGAATATTAGCGGACTGAACACTTCCTGAATCTCATAGTCTTTGGTACACTTGCACAAATGTCGTTCTTGATTCGAGAACATTGTAAATAAATACGACGACGTACGCGAACAAAAACAAAACAACACGCCCGATGCTATGCCAAACGATAACTAACCACTGTCACCGTTTGCGATCGATTGCCGGTTCGATAAGAGTGATGAAATACCGACGCGCTGTTGTCATGTGTGTTTTAAATATTTGATTTAATGAAACTTACTTACTTACTGACTACAAATTTTGGCTTAACTTAGAAAAACTTAATGCCAGTTATTTGTCAATTACCCAATTTAAAAACGTTTTAGATTAGATTATAAAAATTAGTAAGATTGTGGTGATTGTGGTCGATATAAATCACTTAAAGTTGTATAACGTTTTCACCCTGTATATCCGATACAAGTAGCGTCATCTATTAGCGTTGGGTAGGTCTATCTTTCGTTGATGCCCTGTCGATATTTCAAGACAATCGAAGCACTTCACGAGGAGTTATCGCGCCTTTTTAGCATCGATCAATATTAAGTACTGTGTACTTGGTAAAACATTTACCGAAACGCATCAGATGTACAGGTATGTATGGTGGTGATGGTTTATCTCGTAGCTAAGTCCACGAGTGGTTCAAAGAGTGTCATGAGTCACTGGAAGACGACAACGTGTCACCCAAAATTTGTGATTACGCCAGAAAAGGTCGAAAAAGTGCTCGAATTTATCGAAAATGGTCCAAAATCTCCATCGAGACACATGGAAATGAGATTAAGTATCTCTAAAGATTCAACCCATCGCAATTTGACCAAGAATTTGGGCATAAGAAAGGTGTGTAACATGTAACATAAATGAGAAAAAACCTTTGGGGTAGGTTGGCGTCTGTTAGGAAATCCGCGTTGATACTACCTAGAATAGATACTAAATCATTTCTATTACAGAACCTGTACAAAAATGTTAGCGTTGTACTCATCATTGCTAAATTCCATTTCACAACACTCAAAAATGGTAAAAGAAACTTTTGATTTGACTTTTGAAAAAAAAATTGTAGTAATAACGATAACAACCGTATAACACATAACATTGACAAACTATCTCCCAAAAAACGTCAAGGTGGTATCAAGGCATCCTATTTTATTTTGAAACTAGTAGTTGTATCTCGGCTCTCCACGAATGATCTAATCTAGGAAAAGCAAAACACGAGAGTAATTATTTGTAGCAAATTTAAGGTAAACATAGAAAAATGCGGTCCTGTGTATGATGTTTAATTTTTGATCATGACATGAGAATCACCTTGTATATAATAATTACTTTATGTAAAGCCAAAGTACAGCTCATGTAGCTATTCTCCTACTTCACCCAAATATACTAAGTGACATATAAATCCAGTTTAAATGGTTTTATTTTAATAAAATTTTGTATAAGTACAGGGTGGGGCAAAAGTCACGAAGGGATTTGAAAAATTAATAACTTTTTTAAATTTATTTTGTTTTCATTTTTTTTTTCAGGACCGTGTAAAATAAATCCTGGAGATTAATTATGGAGCGTTACAACCTCAATCAACGAACCAAACTTATAGAATTTTATTTTGAATATCACCATTCAATAATTCAAACTCAACGAGCATATCGTCGTCATTTCAATTTGCGGAATTCGCCCTCTGAATCAATGATTCGACGCTTAGTGGCACGATTTCAGCAACAAGGCACAGTTATGGATCTCCCACGAAGCGGAAGGCCACGTTCCGCAAGAAATGAAGGGAACATTCAACGCGTTCAGGAGAGTGTTCAGGAGAATCCGGAAACCTCAACCCGAAGACGTTCTGCTGAGCTGCAGATGTCTCAAAGGTCTTTACGCAGAATATTAAGAGGAAATTTACATCTGTTTCCATATAAAGTGCAGCTAGTGCAAGAACTAAAACCAGCAGATTTTCAAGAACGACTAACTTATGCAGTTCGCTTGCAAAGAATGGCTCGAGAAGATAATGAATTTATTCATTCTCTGATCATGAGCGATGAAGCCCATTTTCATTTGAATGGCTTCGTAAATAAGCAGAACTGCAGAATATGGGGTACCGAGAACCCAAGGGTGGTTCATCAAAGGCAATTACATCCGCTTAAATGTACAGTATGGTGCGCAGTTACGTCTCAACGAATTATTGGACCATTCTTCTTCGAAGACCACGATGGGAATGCTGTATCTGTAGATGGCGACCGATATCGTGATATGATTCAAAATTTCTTAAGACCAGCTCTTGCTGACAATCAAACGATGACTTTCCAACAAGATGGAGCCACTGCGCATACTGCTCGAGCCACTATGCACCTTCTAAGGCAGATTTTTGGCGAACGTTTAATTTCGAGAAATTCAGGATTCAATTGGCCCGCCCGCTCGCCGGACTTAACAGCCCCTGATTATTTCCTTTGGGGATATCTGAAAGGAAAAGTGTATATTAATAAACCCACAACCCTGCAGCAACTAAAAGATAATATTCGAGCAGAAGTAAGTGCTTTGGGGCCAGATATTCTGACTCGGGTAATGGAAAATGCTCTTGCAAGAGCTGCACTTTGCGAGGCTGAAAATGGCGGTCATTTGCGTGATGTAATCTTTCACACTTAAATTGTAAACAAACTCCAAACATTGCATTTTAGTTTTGTGTTAGGGAAAAAAATTAAAATTAAAATTTAAAAAAGTTATTAATTTTTCAAATCCCTTCGCGACTTTTGCCCCACCCTGTACTTAATGAAGCATAATAAGTAAATGATAATGATTGCACTGCATTGAAGCCCTTTGACCTTTAATAATGTGTGGATGCACCCTGATCTGCTACGCATTCTCCAACGCGCCTAGGCATGCTTCTGATCAGGTGGTGAATGTCCTCCTGTGGTATCTCATTCCAGGCAACCACCAACTCCTCTCGAAGTGCTTCTAGAGTCTGAGGAGGACGTTGCAAATTGAGCAATCTCCTACCCATCATATCCCACACGTGCTCAATTGGGGATAAGTCGGGAGATCTTGGTGGCCATGGTAACAATGTGACATCATTATGTTGACAGAAGTCTATTGTGACTCTTGCAACATGTGGTCGGGCATTATCTTGTTGGAAAGTTGGATCTGCCAGGGTGTCAAGATAGGGTAAAAGATGGTGTTCTAGAACTTCGTGGATATAACGCTGCGCGTTCATGTTACCTCTGATGAAGATTAAATGTGACCTGGAACCATAAGCTATAGCACCCCAAACCATAACTCCAACAGTGTGATGAACATGTCTTTCAACAAAAAACTGTGGATTCCTCCTTTCATCACGTCGCCTTCTAACCCTGGCACGATCATCGTGCATGCCTAAACAAAATCGACACTCGTCACTAAAGATAATACTGTTCCATTCCTGATCCCAGAGTGACCGTTGTCTGCACCACTCAAGGCGATTACGTCGGTGTTCTCGAGTTAAAGGGAGGACCCAGTGTGGCCGGTATGAAAACAAGCCAAAACTTCTCATTCGTCGGTAAACACTTCGCATGCCAATAGGTCTTCCGTGTTCTGCAAACCATTTGCAATGGACCTGGTATTGGAGAAACGGTCCCTTAAGGCCAATAATCTTAGGCGGCGATCTTCACGGTCTGTTGTTCTACGGCGGCGTCCAGTGCCCCTTGCTCTTTGCGTACGGCCTTCTCGAAGCCATGCCTGACAACACCTAACCACAGTGTCTACACTTCTTTGCACTCTAACTGCAATTGCTCGAAAAGAAAGTCCAGCTTCCCGAAGTCCCACTATACGGCCCCTATCAAACTCACTAAGTTGACGAAATCGTACAGGTCTCCGTACTCTAGGCATCGTAACCGATCGTAAAGGATGTCAAGAACCAAAATCCGCCAACGTTGATTCTTTACTGCGGCTGAAATATTCATTTTTAGAGCATTAGTGAATTAAAAAAAGCAGTATAAAAACCGGAATGTCCAACTGATAAGGCTGAAAATTATTTCACTTGTTATTTACAGTAAGATAAATACATTCACCAACTTTTATTAAAATAAAACCATTTAAACTGGGTGTTCGGATTTATATGTCACTTAGTATATCAAAAAAGTATAATACTGAACGTGAATCTATTTGAATTTGAAATTTAAACACACACTTATTTGTGCATGAGGTGATCTTTCAAATGATATCGAAACCTATTGTATACAGTTGTACAGTGTAACTGCGTTAAATGTCAAATGTCATCAAATAAACCTGCCCTGTGGTGTGGCATAGTGAATAAATGGGGAGATTTGATAACTACATTGGATGAAATGTTTAAGCGAGGTATCAGTTTATTTTTAAAATACAACGACTCTTTATTAAGCTCAATTTTGTGTACAAAAAGTCCAGCGATGTTTAACCATGCTCCTAGAAGTATGATCAGATGTTTTTAAATTGTCTATTAGACGTCAACAATTATTTTGAACCTATTGTAGTCATTTTGCTGTGGTTTGATCTATACCTGGAAAATAAGGAGTAACGCAATCTGTATCTAAATCCAGTTCCAATCGTATGCAACGCGCCCTTTAGGTAAAGCTGCATCGAGCGTCGACAGGGCATCATTTGCTGTCAAAATATCACTTGGCGTTAATTAAGCCATGACGCTGGCATCAATTCAAGAGGGTTGAAGCAGCCCCACGTGCCCCATCGAACCTCGTCCGTCGCGACAGGCCATTGATTGACCTGAATTCCAATCAACACATATGGCTAAATCTGAAATGTAAGGGAACGGGGTCACTTGATGTCTGCGTGCGAAGTTCATCGATGACACCAACAGTGATAGGTGGTTTCATTAAATAATTGAAAAGGTTCTTATCAATGATTCTCTTTTGGCAAATTCCAGTATTTAAATCTTTGGGATACTTAAATGTAGTCATAAAGTATCGTGGGTGCCTCGTAAAGTTGGTTTGAGTCGCCTATAGATCTGGACAACAAATTTTAGTTTTTTAATTGTATCTTGTGGGAAAAGTGCACTTCTTTGTTAATTTTGGGGCGCTGAATCCAAAAATGACAATGAAATAAAAAAATTAGTTGCGGTTTAGAAAAAAAACTTTTTATTTTTAAGGATATATTAAAAAAAGTAACAAGATTCATGTACTTATAAGAATCACTATATGCGCTGTCTTTTTGCTGTTCTTTTATGGATCGTTTCTGGAGCATCTCTACCAAGAGTCCAACAGTAGTCTGCAAGCATGGAAGGATTCCACTTTCCCTGGTACCTTTTTTCCATTGTTGAAATATCCTGATGAAAACGTTCGCCGTGCTCATCACTGACGGCTCCGCAATTGTCAGGAAAAAAGTCCAGGTGTGAGTGTAGGAAATGTATCTTAAGAGACATATTACAGCCCATCTTTTGATACGATGATAGCATATTTTTGACAAGGGTTTTATAGTTGTCAGCTTTTCTATTTCCCAAGAAATTAGTTACCACCAGACGGAAATCATTCCAAGCAGTTTTTTCAATAGCTGTTAAAGTGTTTTCAAACTGTGTCTTTCAAAATATTTCGAATCTGTGCCCCAACAAAAATACCTTCTTTAACCTTTGCCTCACTTAGTCTTGGAAATTTCTGACGCAGGTATTGAAAAGCTGACCCGTCTCTATCTAATGCCTTGACAAAGTTTTTCATTAGGCCCAACTTGATATGCAGTGGTGGTAATAAAATTTTTTTCGAATCTACTAATGGCATATGCTGTACATTTTTTTGACCTGACTCTAGGAATTAACGAACAGGCCAGTTTTGTCTGGTGTAATGAAGTGCCTTTGTCCGACTGTCCCATTCACACAAAAAACAGCAAAACTTTGTGTAGCCTAGCTGCAGCCCAAGTAAAAGTGCAACAACTTTCAAATCGCCACAAATATGCCATTGGTGCTCATCGTATTTTATGCATGTCAATAGGTACTTCATATTGTCATATGATTCTTTCATAAAATATTTCCAATATGCAATAACACTGCCCTTAAATTCAATGTTGAACTGTCTATAAACAATCTCCATTCTTCTGGGTTATAGTGTATATTTAAAGCCGCCAGTAAGCCGTTAATGTTACTGCAGAAAACCAAGTTATTCTCCATATTGAAAAATGGTTCTAAGTCTTTGTGGCGTTTACGAAAAACACATACCGAAACATCGTCTTCTAACAAGTTCCACTGCTGCAGTCTTGATCCAAGTAACTCTGCCTTACATTTTGGAAGTTCTAAATCTCTTACAAGATCATTTAAGTCTGACAGTGTTATTTTGTGCGGTTGGTGGCATGACGTGCTCGGTATAAAATCAGGATCTCTTGACGTTGATGGCATATCTTCTTCCTGACGAATCACTCGATCGCCATGATCTGATTCGTTTTCTGATTCGCAAGTGCAGGATTCTGGGGTTTTGGAATAGGATTTTCGTCACTGTGAGGCACAGGTCTCATCGCAGATGGTATGTTTGGGTAGTTAATAACCGATTTTTGTTCTTGGACATACCTGTGGCTTGTCCAACACAAGGTACCATGCAAAAGTAACAATCATTAATATGATTTGTAGGCTCTCTCCAAACCATTGGGACAGCAAAGCGCATAGACCGTTTTTTGTCATTTAACCAGCTCCTCAGACTTGAAGCACATGTATTACAGCAGATGTGGGGTGCCCACTGTTTGTCTTGATCACCTACTATAGTTTACAACCGAAATAAAGCTGATATGCCTTTGTTATTAGTGGAGTAATAGACCGTCTCCGAGACGCAAAAGTCCCATCACCACACACGTAACAAAACTGATCTGGATTGTTTACACATTTTCGAGACATCTTGCATGAACGCTGTCAGCCAACTGAGGAAAAAATGGCTAATATAAAACAATATAATGTACACGTATGTATAACGTAACACAATCATGCCGATTACATCATCTTTCCTTGCCGAATATAAAAATGTAGCACGTGCATTCTTGTGAATTACAGTATATTAACACTGTCACAGCAGGAACACATATAATTACCGTATCTCTAAAACTTGAACTAATATTGAAAAAATAAGTTTCATTCCGGTTTTAGCACATTAAAAATAGTAATATTTTGTTGATTTTATTTAGTATATTTTTGGCTGTTGATCAGTGAATCAGCGCCCTCCTACTTTTGACAGTCAGCTGACAGTCTGTCATATTGTCCTGTCGAGTTCTAGGTTACATGGTCCTTGGTTTGATTTCCAAATTTTGGGATATTTGGACCCCAATCACCAGTTTATGGAGTAGCAACTTTCTGTACCTTCCTTACGTTTAGTTCGTTGTTTCGGTTGTTGCTTGGGTGCTACTCTTTTTATTTTTATGGGATTTTTACCTCTTCAGCGGTAAGTTCTTTTTTTATACCATCCGACCACGTGCATTAATGCATGTCTGGAAGAAGTTTGCACAATATCCGCTTCCTTTTAGTGGGAAGGCTTTGGGGGAAACCACCATCTGCACTCCTCCAGCTTTGTAGCTGTCTTGTAGCTGCTTTCGATGATAACCAAACAGGCAAAATATAATTTTAATTAACTCTTTTATACTTACAAGTATAAATTGATTATTTTTGACGAAAATTCTCAGAGTACTTGATTTTGACATTTTTCGTATTCAATAAAAATAACACATGTTGCAATTACATCCTATCAACCTATTTTAGGAGGCTGTGAAAGCAATGACAATTGTTTTTATTAATCACAGCTGTCAGAATACGTTTAAAATATGTTTGGGTAGTTAAGGTATTCAAAATGGGTAGAGGAAAGGCTATTAGTGATATGTGAAAAAAAGTAATATCACAAATGCCGACCGAAGAGCATTAAGAAGAATAATCGTGGAAAACAGGCGTGCCAACTATTTACAATTAAGTGCTCTGTGGAGTGACGCTGTTGGAAGGAGAATTTCGAGATCCACAACTCCTAGAGAGGCTTACAAACTGGGATTTCGCACTTGCAAGGTAAGCTTTCTTATAAAAAAAAGTGAAGTAAAAACCCTAAAGTTGCACAACTTGTTTATAGGCCAAAGAAAAGCCACTATTAACTCCACTGCAAAAGAAAAATTGGCTTAGATAGGCTAAAGAACATGGACAATGGACACCTCAACAATGGTGGGCAATACAATGGAGTGATGAGGCCCGATTTGAAGTTTGTGTTGGTGACATTCGTAGTAGAGTTATTCGGAAAAAAAATTAAGCATTCCATGTTGACTTTCTGAAGAGAAAAGTGAAATTTCCAGCGTCCATTATGGTCTGGGGCAGTATCTCATCAAAAGGAGTAGGAAAATTTCATTTTATTGATGGAAATGTGGATACAAACAAATATTTGGCAATTTTAGAAGAATCGCTTTTACCAGTGATGGAAGAATGTTTGACATACAGCCAAGATTTTGTGTTTCAGCAAGATGGTGCAGCGTGCCATACCTAAAAAAAGGCTGTATAATGGATGGAAGAAAATAATGTACCACTTTTGAAATGGGTTTCTAGCAGTCCAGATCTGTCACCTATTGAAACTTTGTGGCACGAGATGAAAAAGGTTCTACGACATCATCCTGCTCGTTCAATCACCGAACTGAGACAAAAGATTCAAGAAATATGGGATTGTTTTACACCAAATTTTTGCCAAAACTTGGTAACACTATGCCCCAAAGAATTTCAGCCGTAATAAAAAATAAAGGTGATGTTACCCAATGGTAATCTTTCAACTGTTGCTTTGTTAGCTTCGCGCATTTATTCGCACATTGTTTATTTGTTCAGATGTTCTATTAGTTATAGGTCTAAGTGATTTCAAATATGTATTTTTTACGACTAGAGTGTATCTAAAATGTTTTTGAGAAAATAAATTGATTTAGAAGTAAATAGTTTCGTCATGTTTAGTTTATAAAGGCATATTTTGGTACAAATCTTGAAGTGGGCTAACTGTAGTGGGAAGGGGCTCATATGTACAAACTTCACGCTTGGAAATTGTTTAAGAGGAGAATGTTATTGTGCGATATTATTTAGATCCTCCTGACGCGAAGGGTAATCAAAATGAACTTAAAATAAAAATAAACCTTTGACGGAGATTATACCAACGTCCTGAATATTCTACCTATCATTGAACTAACCTAATCCGGCGTACGTACCTTCCTTGGTAGCTGCAGGGCTTCCGCTCACAGTCAATTAGGTTTCGGACGTTTAATCCCATTCCGAAGCTGGCGATAAATAGCTGCGAGCTGCACCGGCAGCTTCAATTACCCTTAAAACTGACTGATCTAAATTTACTATGCGCCATCTCGCGTCTAATTATCTTTACGCTGATACGTTTATGTTGGAGCATGTTGTGTACGTCATCCATGGAATACTTGATGAGCTATTGATTGAAGCGTTGCTTTACTTTATCGTGTTTTTTCAACTGAAATATCAATTTTCAGACCCCTAAGTTTATAACAAGCATATAGCGGCATGGGTATTACCTTTCTACCTCTTGACGTTGGTTACAGGTACGGGCTGGGATTTAAGATCCGTTTTTGGATGCTGGGGTACAATATAAGGTTGAATAATGACTAATTAATTATCTGAGTGATCCTACTTTTGGCCGTCCGGTTACTTTGATATAAAACAATATAATAATAATAATAATAATAAATGTCTTTATTGAAACCTTCGAATTGAGGCGAAGTTTAGCCACATGGCTACTCTACCACTTAACCTCAAAAACGAAGTGAAAAAATAATAATAATAATAAGGACAATAGTACAGTACAGAAAAATAAAAAGAAAACAATGAACAATTACAGAATGTATAAAGCATGGAAAATTTACAAAAGCTAGAAAATCAGTCGGCTAATCATCAGGGATTTTTAAAAAGGCAATTCCAAAAGAGTAGATTTGTATTTAATTTTAAAAACAGGTAAGCTTTTGGACTTGAGTACCTGGTTGACAGAGTTGTAAGTCCTGATAGCATTGTACGTAAAACATCTTCGGAATATACATGTTCTCTGGAATGGCATACCGAAGAGATGGTTATGTCGTAGGGCTCTAGAAATGACTTGACCACGAGGTACAAGTTTGTCCATAAGATAAATGGGTGACCTTGTGGAAATCAATTTATGGACAAATACACCCAAAGAGAAAGTATAGTGTTTATCAAGTTTTAGCCATTTTAGCTCTTTTATCTTAGACGATACGTGATCATACCTTCTGAGGCCATATACGAACCGACAACAACTGTTTTGGATTTTCTGCAGTCTATATTTAGTGTTATAATCAATACAAGGATAATAAAGAACCAGCGAATAAAATATTTTAGACATAACAAGACTCTCAACAAGTTTTTTCCGCGTTTTGAAATTAAGAATGTGCCGGTTTGAATATAATAATTTTAACGATATATATGTGGATTTAAGGGTGGCATTCACGTGCTGATTAAAACGGAGGTCTTTATCCAAAATAACGCCCAGGTTTTTTGCTTCGTTAACTAAGGGTATGACAGTATGATTCACAGACAGTTGGATTAGATCAACAACATTAACTGGAAAATTATGTGGACTAAAGACAATAGCATTCGATTTACTAGGGTTTATTTTCAGTGAGTGCCGTTTGCAGAAATTATCAATATTAGCTAAGTCGACATTAAGTTTATAAGAAATTTCATTGAAGTTGCTAGAGTCGAAATTAAATGTTAACTGTGTATCGTCTGCATAAGTTTGGATTGCGCAATGCTCAACACTGTTATGCAAGTCAAACGTGAAAACCAAATAAAGTAGAGGTCCCAAGATCGAGCCCTGTGGAACTCCAGAAGGAACATACTTGGGCACAGATACACCTTTACTGGTTTTCACCTTTTGCGTTCGATTAGACAAATAAGAGTCAAAGAACATAAGAGCAGTATTACCTAAACCAAGGTACTTCAACTTACTCAAAAGTATACGGTGGTTCACAGAATCAAACGCTTTAGATAAATCAAGCATAACCAATATTGTACCAATGCGATCATCCAAATTTCTGATTATGTTATCAATTATATATAACAAAGCAGTTGTAGTACTATGATTCTTGCGGAATCCAGACTGATGTATCGGAAACATATGATTAAGTTCAAGGTACTCAATAAGCTGTAGATAGACGATCTTTTCTAATATCTTAGAAAGAAAACATAAAATGCTGATCGGTCTAAGATCATGGTATTAAGCTGGGTTTGTGATTTTAGCAATAGGTGTGATGACAGCTTCTTTCCAGCTTGTTGGGAAAAAGCCCTTCTCTAAACACATATTTACTATGTGAGTTATGTGGTCAAGTGTTTCAGGCAAACAAAGTCGTATCATTATTGAATTCAATCCATCACTCCCAGTGGCAGTCGATTTAATCGATAAAATGATATCAAGAACGATTTCTTGTGTTACTGTATGAAGAGCGAAAGGAGTCAAATTATTATCAAAACGGTTGTTGGAGTAAAAATTGGCTGTATTATTAACTACATTATTAGAGTGATCGTCGAATGTAAAAGTTGAGAGGAAATGATTATTAGTTTCCTCTGGATCAGATAAACTATCAGGAATCTCAATTCGTTTCTGCTGACAGATATTCATACTTCTCAAATTTTTCCACAGCTTTCCCGAGTTCGAAATATCCAGCTGGGCTAAATATGCCTTCTTTTCTCTGCGAATCGAGGCCAGTGCAAAATTTCTCCGGTCCTTATACGTCCGCCAATTTTGATCTGTTTTATTTTCCTGATATGCCCGAAACGCATTGTCTCGCAAACGAAGTATACGCGTTAGATTTGATGTCAACCAAGGAGCAGCAGCTTTGGTAATGCGTGCAGACCTGATTGGGGCAAGTTCATTATATAAGTGAATCAAACGCTCAGTGACAATTGAAACTTTCGTATCAATGTCTTGTACATAGAAAACATCATCCAAATGCAAAGTTGTTAATCGTTCTTTAAGCAGCTCAATATTCACATTTTTTAGATCTCTATATGTCAAAAACTTTGCTTCTGGTCTAGGAATAGTTACGAGAAGTTCACAATATACCAACCTATGATCTGAAATGATATCAGCATTTAGCGTTCCAGATTTGTTTAACATTACCCCAGCATTGATGAATATAGGATCTATCAATGTAGAACTGAACTGCGTAATTCTAGTTGGCTCATTGATAACTTGAGTAAAGTTATAGGAATCAAAACAATTACTAAGAATATTGTTATGATTAAGTAAATCAACATTCATGTCGCCAAGAAACACTATATTTTCATACTGTGGAGTGAAAAATGAGAGTATGTTGTCAAGAACTTGGATGAATTGATTCATGGAGCAATGAGGCGGACGATATACAACAATGACTAAAAAGTTGCGGTTATTTGCGACCAATTTGCAGCTCATAATTTCAAGTGAGGTATTAACAGCAAAATCTAGTTCTAGCAGTTGACATGTGAGATTTACTTTTACGTATTATATCGACTGGATTTCATACTAACGAAGGTGCCGGCTATGCGTGTTTGGTGCAAAAATTTTAGTACGTTGCTATTCGGTAAAATATGGAGTAATATATCACGAAAAGCTTGTAGTAGAGAACGCATACAATTACACGAATATATTGTTACAGTTTGCGCTTAAATTGAGGATACATTTACGGCAATTAGAGAAGCAATCAGTGCTAATTCCGGCCATTTGTAACTGGAGATGTCAGTGAATATTTCTGTAATAGCAAACTGTCAACCATATTGAATGTATTTCAAAATGAAATATTCCAAATAGGTAACCTTACACAAAATTGCACTCAGTTTGGTACAGCACTTCTGTCTAACTGTATGTGAAACGTACATCAGAAATTCCTCAATAACTCCATCTGGTTTTTGAAATGTGAGCCATCCTGACACGTAAGTGGTGGAAGGCTACTCTGTGAGAAGTTCCTTTGAATCCCTTTGACCAGCGTCCAGAAAGACCGAGTTATCAGGGCAGACAGGATAGCAGTGCTGTAAGGGACAGGATGCGTACTATGAAGAAATGAAGCTAAAGGACGCTGAGAAACATGTTGCAATTTTACAAATACAAAAAATATTGTCATCGGCTGTGAACAACTACAAGGCTGGATGAGTGTAAATGATGGTTCTCCGTAATGACTTTCCACGCTGAAGGTTAAAGTTCCATTAGAAAATGGACGGGGTAGCACCCAAACCAACACAACTAAACGTAAGGTACAAGACAAAGGATGCTGCTCCATAGTCTGGTGTTTGGAGCGTTGATATCCTGAAATCCGGAAATTATTACCAACGAAATGACCCACGCACAACCAAAACGGAAACGGAAAGAAGAAAAGAAAATGACGCTGGACCCGTCTAAACATGCAAGTTTTTAAAACAGGGCAACCTGATAGGAAACCAAATAATCCCATACATGTTTTTAAACGAAGGTATCTTGATAGAAAACCAAATATTCCTATGCGGATAGTACGTATAGAAATCACAAGGTGGCGGAACCAACTTTATACGAGGGACCAAGGATATTTTATAACGAACTTTCTGAGATAGTCGTTAATAATACTATAACAAAAGATTTCAACACAATACTGAGTCGCTGAGAAAGAAAGATATAATAAGTGTGAAATTATACACATAAACTATGAAATTTACCAAAAGAAAATCATTAAAAAGGGTTTGGCATAGGAATGGGCACTCTACGAGCCCCTTCCACTTCAGTTGGCCCACTTTAAGATTTGTACCAAAATATGCCTTTATAAACTAAATATGACGAAATTATTTACTTCTAAAACAATTTATTTTCTCAAAAACATTTTAGATACACTCTATTCGTGAAAAATACATATTTGAAATCACTTAGACCTATAACTAATAGAACAAATAAAAATGTGCGAATAAATGCACGAAGTTAACAAAGCAACAATTGAAAGATTACATTGGGTAACATCACCTTTATTTTTTATTACGGCTGAAATTCTTTGAGGCATACTGTTAACCAAGTTTTGGAAAAAATTTGGTGTAAAACAATCCCATATTTTTTGAAGCTTTTGTCTCAGTTCGGTGATTGTACGTATCGTAGAACCTTTTTCATCTCGTGCCACAAACTTTCAATAGGTGACTGATCTGGACTGCCAGAAACCCATTTCAAAAGTGGTACATTATTTTATTCCATCCATTTTATAGCCTTTTTTGAGGTATGACACGCTGTACCATTCTTCCATCACTGGTAAAAGCGATTCTTCTAAAATTGCCAAATATTTGTTGTATCCACATTTCCATCAATAAAATGAAGTTTTCATACTCCTTTTGGTGACTTACTGCCCCAGACCATAATGGATGCTGGAAATTTCACTTTTCTCTTCAGACAATCAACATGGAATGCTTAATTTTTTTTAATAATAATTCTACTGCGACTGTCACCAACACAAACTTCGAATCGGGCCTCATCACTCCATTGTATTGCACACCATTGTTGAGGTGTCCATTGTCTATGTTCTTTAGCCCATCTAAGCCGATTTTTTTTTGCAGTGGAGTTAATAACTTTAGGGTTTTTACTTCACTTTTTTTGTAAGAAAACTTACCTTGCAAGTGCTAAATCCCAGTTTGTGGGCCTCTCTATGAGTTGTCGACCTCGAAATTCTCCTTCCAATAGCGTCACTCCACAGAGCACTTAATTGTAAATAATTGGCACGCCTGTTTTTCACGATTATTCTTCTTAATGCTCTTCGGTTGGCATTTGTGATATTACTTTTTTTCACATATTCTGGCTTAATATCAACTGAACCAGTTACGTTATATCTTCTAACAATATTTCTCACACTGTACCGCGATAAGTCTAACAAAGTTGCAATTTCTGAGTTTGATTTCCCAGAATTAAAAAATTTCATTATCGGTAACCGAATTTTCTCACTAATAACTCTACCCATTTTGAAAACCTTAACTACCCAAAACTATTTTAAACGTATTCTGACAGCTGTGATTAATAAAAACAATTACCATGGCTTTTATTTTTCACAGCCACCTATGCGTTATAGACTTATTTTGCATTGAAATGAAAGTAGGTTGATATGCTGTAATTGCAACATGTGTTATTTTTATGCTACAAATTTGATTATCAATATATATTATCAAAATATTCTTTGTTAATATTTTAAACCTATATCACCCTGATACATTTTTATTATTTGTGTTTGATAAGAAAAAACCTAAGATTTCAATAGTTGGGCCAACTGAAGTGGGAAGGGGCTCGTACCATTAATAAAGATATTCAAATTACTGGTTAATGATCAAAATAGTAAAAAAAAGTTACATGATTTTGGCACGTAACGATATCGAAAAAACATAGCTGAATGTAATATGTTTCTGTAAAGGCTGTGATAAATACTCAGCCATCATATCGAAAAAGGGCAAATAATAATCAAGTGAATTATGTAATCATTTGTAAACATTTTAGCTCTAGCGCCTCCAACAAAACATTTAAGCTTTCTAGTCACGTGAGGAGACCATCATTAAACGCGTTAACTAGCAGTTGCCCTTAATCGCTGCCTAGCATTTTAACTGATCCCCGCGTTTCCAGCAAATTGAAAATCGAAAGCATAGTCGCTGAAACTGCATTGTAGCTGATTTCGCTCTCGGGTAACACTGCCAAATTGAAAGTTGCGACCACGTAGGGTTGTCTCTGCTAAGCCCGATTTTACTATTGAAACGCAGGAATAAAAAATTGCACCTATGGCTATGTCTCAAATTTTACTAATCTCAAGGTGTTTTTTAAGTAATGGATCTATACTAAGTGACATATAAATCCGAATACCCAGTTTAAATGGTTTTATTTTAATAAAAGTTGGTGAATGTATTTATCTTACTGTAAATAACAAGTGAAAAATTTTCAGCCTTATCAGTTGGACATTCCGGTTTTTATACTGCTTTTTTTTAATTCACTCACGCTCTAAAAATGAATATTTCAGCCGCAGTAAAGAATCAACGTGGGCGGATTTTGGTTCTTGACATCCTTTACGATCGGTTACGTACGGAGACCTGTACAATTTCGTCAACTTAGTGGGTTTGATAGGGGCCGTATAGTGGGACTTCGGGAAGCTGGACTTTCTTTTCGGGCAATTGTAGTTAGAGTGCAAGGAAGTGTAGACACTGTGGTTAGGTGTTGTCAGGCATGGCTTCGAGAAGGCCGTACGCAAAGAGCAAGGGGCACTGGACGCCGCCGTAGAACAACAGACCGTGAAGATCGCCGCCTAAGATTATTGGCCTTAAGGGACCATTTCTCCACTACCAGGTCCATTGCAAATTAATGGTTTGCAGAACACGGAAGACCTATTGGCATGCGAAGTGTTTACCGACGAATGAGAAGTTTTGGCTTGTTTTCATACCGGCCACACTGGGTCCTCCCTTTAACTCGAGAACACCGACGTAATCGCCTTCAGTGGTCCAGACAACGGTCACTCTGGGATCAGGAATGGAACAGTATTGTCTTTAGTGACGAGTCTCGATTTTGTTTAGACATGCACGATGGTCGTGCCAGGGTTAGAAGGCGACGTGGAGGAATCCACAGTTTACTGTTGAAAGACATGTTCATCACACTGTTGGAGTTATGGTTTGGGGTGCTATAGCTTATGGTTCCAGGTCACCTTTAATCTTCATCAGAGGTAACATGAACGCGCAGCGTTATATCCATGAAGTTCTAGAACCCCATCTTTTACCCTATCTTGACACCCTGGCAGATCCAACTTTCCAACAAGGTAATGCTCGACCACATGTTGCAAGAGTCACAATAGACTTCTTTCAACATAATGATGTCACATTGTTACCATGGCCACCAAGATCTCCCGACTTATCCCCAATTGAGCACGTGTGGGATATGATGGGTAGGAGATTGCTCAATTTGCAACGTCCTCCTCAGACTCTAGAAGCACTTCGAGAGAAGTTGGTGGTTGCCTGGAATGAGATACCACAGGAGGACATTGACCACCTGATCAGAAGCATGCCTAGTCGCGTTGGAGAAGGCGTAGCACATCAGGGTGCATCCACACATTATTAAAGGTCAAAGGGCTTTAAAGCAGTGCAATCATTTTGAAATTTTTATCATTTACTTATTATGCTTCATTAAGTACTTATACAAAATTTTATTAAAATAAAACCATTTAAACTGGGTGTTCGGATTTATATGTCACTTAGTATAATAAGTAAGAAACATTTACTATAAAATGACTCTAAAACTAGAGAAAAAACATACGATTTGTGTAAATTAAGAAATACTACATAAATCATCTGGTTTACCTAAAAAAACCTATTTTTTCGCCAGAGGACAAAGTTTGCTGCTATGGGCACAAAATCCACCAATCACAAACAAGGATTTGCGCATGGACCAAATCTAGTAAGATATCTAGATTGATATGACATCAATAACTGATCATTTTCAGTGCCACTACTACTACACTACTATTTGATTAACAGTGACCTTTTAATACTATACGAGGGCGGTTCAATAAGTATCCATGTTAGAAATGAAGTTATCATTTTTTCCAAAAAAATTCTTTTTATTTTTCAACATTTCAACAGATTCTAGTAGCATGGTCGCAGTAACTTTCTGATTATGAATTTTGACTTTCAATCTCTATCTACACAACCACATTTGCAAGAATATGTAGATCGTATTTATTGGTATGCAGAATAAAAACAAAAAAAACAGGGTCGCGTTTGCAATTCTACCGCGATTGATTCAAACAGTAACGAGGAGCATCTCCGGGCGCCCGGGGCGTTTGATGCGAGTTTTAAATTCCGGGTATGTCAAGGACGAATACATCCGGCAACCAGAAACGGAAGTCTGGAATTGGAAATCAGCACGCGAGCCAAAACAATGCAATTGACGATACGTGGAAAAGTCGGTCGACGGGAGGCATGATTAAATTTTGGACGGTCACGAAAGGCTAATGTTTGCTTTACAAGGCGTGATTTGCTTCCTACGAGGCTTGTTCAATTGAAACCCATATTTGGTCAGGTTAGCCTCGGAAACAATTCCGGAATTTGTACGATATAAATTAACATATGCAGTTCTGATGTAAAGAAACATCGAGGACGACGGCGACGCTCCGAACACTAGGATCTTGAAGATACTCATATAAAACCGATAACTACGTTATTATTTCTCGAGGAATGTGCCAATTTCCGTTTTTCAAATGCGATTTGTTTATAAACTAGGTTAAACTAGACACCACGCGACGCGACGCCTGGTTTGGATTCAGACTCGCATAGACTTAGTACAGCATACGTTTTGACATAGAAGGGATATTGTGGACAGAGAGGTTGGAAATATTCCGGTTATTTTTAAGCTCTGTTACATGTCATGTAACATCCAAAAAACAAAACTGCTTCGCAATTATATTTCCTCGCCAATTGGCGTGGGAAGTAAAGAGAAGTGTGGTGGATATTGGAAGGGACTTATAAGACTTCATAACTGAGGATTTCATCCCTCTCAATATATCTTTGACAGCTTTCGTGGAAGCTTCTTAGTACTTAAACTAACTACAGGCATTCAGCAAGTTACCGTTAGTTTACAACATGCAACTTGTAGAGCATTCTTGATGGTTATTACGAAGTCTCGGTAACATATTAACTTGACAGTAAACAAATAGAGTACATTTACCAGTTGGCGTACTTAATGGCTTTGCAAATTTATGCTGTGGCGGTACATTTGCAGTTGCAA
Source organism: Acanthoscelides obtectus (assembly GCA_963669975.1). NCBI lineage: Eukaryota > Metazoa > Arthropoda > Insecta > Coleoptera > Chrysomelidae > Acanthoscelides > Acanthoscelides obtectus. The sequence goes on along the minus strand of CAVLJG010000001.1, from coordinate 117,381,890 downwards.
TTTGCTATAGATGGGTTTAATGTAGGCATAAGTTATGTTTTGCTGAATATTAGCCTAGTTTGAAAATACGAAATAAATCAAAAGAGATGAATATTTTGCATCACTTCTCAGTTTACCTAATAACTATAAAAATTCAAGAACTCACGATACATAAGCAAAGAAACGATCGTTATCTCGAATATCAATGGATTTCAGCACAAAACAGAAGTTTTATGGTGATATTTATAGACGTGTGTTCAGGATTAATGCCTAGAATTTTAACCGAATAGAAATGCCTCTTTGAGGTACGCTTAAGAGATAATTTAACATTTACAGTAATCACTACAAGTTTTTCAAAATTTGGAAAATTTTCAAAATTTCAGCACTTTACTTTGGGATAGTCATAGTAGCAGCGGCCTGCTACGGTATATACAGGGTGACTTCGAAGTTGAGTCATTTATTTTAACAGTGAGTAGATCTGATCAAAAGAAATGCTTTTTTCCTTTAACATTTTTCTGGTAAAATTAAAGTAACAAAGTTATAGCCCTTTAGAAGTTTGAGTACCGCCCTGTCTCAATAATAATATTATGTGCTCGTGTTTGGCAACAACGGATATAATCCGCCTTATCCATCGGAAACAAAAAAGCGAAAGAATTTGAAACGATGCTTATTCAGTTGTTTTCCGTCAATGTGTCAGTCGGTAACGCGTGAGTGAATAGTAGTGTTTGTTGCGTGGCTCAAAAATACACATGTTTACGAAAATGCTGAACTTGTGGACATGATTTTTATTTACGGGGGGGGGGGGGAGCCGTTATGCGGATCGGTTTCCCAATCGAGTGCAACCAACCCCTCGTGCCCTTGTTAATGTAGTACAAAGGGCTCGTGAATCAGGTGACTTAAGACCTCACAGGGGAGGGCATGCCGGTGCTCCAAGACCGCACGATCAAATACAGAACCGCACTGAAATACTTGTCGGGAGGATACTTTATAAAATAAGGTAACATTTTCTTTAATTTTTATTTTTATTTTTACACACATATTTTGGTTTATCTTCCTTCTACAATCATTATCTGAAAATTAATGACTCAACTTCAAAGTCACCCTGTATAAAAATATATTGAAAATTGAAAGGCTTTGAAAGTTTGAAATTTTGAAAATTTTGCGATTTTGACAATTCTGAAAAGGAATATTGAAAATACTCAAAATATTAAGGAATTTAAAAATCTTCAACATTTTTAAAATCCTAAAATTTATATTTTTTATTTTGGATATTTAGAACATTTCGAGAGTATGGAAAAATTTGAATTGAATTTTTTGAACTTTAGAAGACTTGAAAGATGTGAAAATTATTATTTTGAATTTTTGAATATTTTAACAAAATGTTGAGGTTTTAGAAATTTTTAAGAATTCTGAAATTTTTTACTATTTGAATGATATTTAAAATCTCTAAAACTGTCATAATTTTTCTGAAAAAATTGAAGATTTTGAGAACTTTGAAATATTTGAAGATTTTGAGAGTTTCTTAATTTTTGCAAATTATAAAGACTTTGAAACATCAAAGTTGTGAAAATCTTAAAGATGTGTAAAAACTGAAAATTGTGAAAATTTAATGAAGCATGAAAAATCTAAAAATTTTTGGAGTATTCAAGCTGTAGAAGATTTTGAAACAATTTTGAAAATTGAAATGTGTGACAATGAAGTTTTAAAATAATTTTAACATTTGAAAAAACTTGAAATTCTCGAAAATTGTGAACATTTTGAAGATTTATACGATTTTTAAAATCGGGAAGTTTATGAAAATTTGAGTGTTGAAAAATTGAATGTTTCAAACTATTGAGAATTTTGAATATTTTGGAAGTTTTGAAAATTTTGAAAACTGTTCATTTAGAAAATTTTTAAACTTGAAAGTTTTGTGAACATTTAAATCAAATTGTTGATTAAAAAAAAATTGTAAAGTTTTAAAATAGAAATAAAATAGCTCTAGTAAGTTGTGTAAATTTTCCTAATTTTTAAAACCTGTGATGACAGTTGTTACAATCTGATGTGAAATGCAAATCTTCGGTACTCTTTTGAACGTTCTTTAAGGAAAAGGCCATTCCTCAAACAGCACTCAATCCCCAGGAAATGCATATAAATAGCGTTTTTTTAAAATAAAATTCGATGTGCGATGATGGCTGCTTGTAGTTTGTATGAAAATATTAACAGTTATGCTATTCACGTTGGTAAATTAAAGGAAACATCCATGACCCAGATTCATGAAACATTTTTAAACCGTTCTAATCCAATCAGCCCACTCATGCGGTCCATTTTGACAAGCAAAATGTGGAGGCTCGTTCACAGTGACTAATTTCCAGGGATTAATTAAAAACTCTTCGATTAAAGGCGCGAGCAGCGAAGTTCATTGAAAAATTTTTATTGCAAAAACGTCGATTCATTGCTGTGTTAATGGTTCTATCAGGAGGCATGCTTATGGATGCGGACATGCTGGAGGCAAAAGGGTTTTCGAAGAGGGTATCACTTTTTTTATGGGAATGCTTTTATAGCCACTCGACAGTATTGCTCTGCCGGCTCAATTGTCAGCGTCAGCGTCAGCCTGATAGTCAACCCACCTACCACCACATTGGAGTAGGTGATAAGAAGTATTCTCCTCTTAATTGCATTAAACTATAGTGGGGGGAAGATAGCCCGTTCTTTTCCACGACCTTTTTTCTTAGCCTACCTTCTATCAGTCGTTCTAGTAGCTTTCCAACAGAACTCAGCATATCCAGAGATCTATACTTAACTTTATCGATGGGTTTCGGAAGTTTAAGGATGAGTGGCAAGCCAGCCTCCGTCCACCTCCTCGGAAAGTCTCATGTTCACAAGCATTCATCTCATATGGTATTTCATCTAGTCCTGGTGCCTTACTTGTTTTCAAGTGCGTTGCAGCTTCTTCCTGATGATGAAATCTGGTACGTCCAGAGTTTCCTTAAGTTTCCATTTGCTGAGTGAGCACTCCTGGAACAATCTCTTTGCAATTTTTATTTATTGTCCAGTATCCAGGTGAGGTCTATTTGTGACCTAGCATAGCATCTTCTATGCTTGACCCCAAACGTCGTTTCCTAAGTGATTTAATAAGTCTTTCCGCACCCTCCGTTTGGAGTTCACTATGAGCTTTTCTAGTTCTTTTTTGGCAAATTGCTGTTGTTTTTTAGACTCAAGAATCACAACGTTATTCCTTGTTTCATTTGCTCTATGGCACTTTCTATTTTCTCTTGTTATTCTACGTTCTTTTTCTTTTTTAACATTTAACTGACACCGCAAATAAACGAAAACTGAATGCTTCTTTATCACCAAGCAATATACTCAGCTACCACAAAATCCTGACCATTTTATCACTTGTTGTTCATGGCAAGATAAATCGATGTGTAAAAAATTCTTGAATTCTAATAAACATCCGAAAGTGTTCACCGTTTTTTTTCTCACTCAGTATACGTTAATCCATGCTAACACGTAGTACGACTAGAGAATTCTGAATTATACGTCAGATCTGTATTAGATGACGAAACAATTCGAAGAATATGTCTCACCAAATAAACAAGCAGAGCTTTAGCTTCACATGAGATTTCCGTACATTCCCCAATTTAAAAAGTTGTGTGCACAAGCTGCTCGTAGCGATCCAGAAAAGCAACGAGTTCTTTGTTATGTATGCAAATCCAAACGGAGGTCAAGGATGGTACAGAGATAGAGAAAACAACGTGAATATTCAGCGAGTGTCATGACCTGAATGTCTGAGTGGCAGTTGTGCAGGTATTTTTATGCAGCAGGGATGGATCAGGATTTATGAGAATTTGTCTTCAAAAACCGTTGATTAAAATAGGTGTAGGAGCTCAAATATTTCCGATGTTGGCATTGATCACAATCTCCATAGGTCATATTGCCATCAAGGTTGTTTCAAGGTCGTTTGTGTTCTTTTTTGGCAACATAAAACATATTTGTTTTTGTTTACCTTTGTTACAATCATTTTTCCAGGTAAGAATAGATAGATAGATAGTTAGATAGATAGTCTTTATTGTCTTTTGGTCATAAATAGCTATGACATAAGACTTGTCAATATTACATATACAATACATAAGTATAGTCAACGCCAAACAAAGTGGCGTGCACGTCATCAAGGTGGGTGTGTTGAAAAATTTACATTGTTGCCAAACTTTTTGTAAAATAATAAAATTTATTATTTACATATCTAGGTTTATAAGCAATATTAACCTCAAATGAGAACAAAAATAATAGTATAATAAAATTATAGATCTGTACTTGCATAATCATTAAGTATGACAATTATTGATCAGATGACACTATGAAACTACCATATTTAATTGATAGCTTAAAGGTACTGACTAAAAATCCAAATGGGGTCCTCCAAATTTTATGCATGGTATTTATTTTACAGAATTCATACAGAAAAATGCATTCTAAAATTAGGTAAGCTACTGGTGTAAGCTTTTTCTGTACAATAAAGTTAGTCGGAGTTTCTTTCTTCAGCGCTGTCTGAATCTGAATCTTCATCACTCTCAAAGTTGATTATTAAAGGTTCGATGTCTGGTCGATCAAAAATTCGTTCTCTTTCATACCATTTAAAAATTTCTTGCTCAGTATGTCGAACACTATTTTTCCACATGTTTGGGGTAACCGTTTGTAGAGCCTCGTTCCACATATCCAAACAGTCTTTTTCACTGTTACCATCTCTACCAATATGTCTGTTATAGTAACCTTTTGCTATGCCCCAAATTAACTCAATAGGGTTAAATATACAATGGTAAGGAGGCAGACGAAGAACTTTGTGCCCATGTTGTTCCGCCAATTCATCAATCACGTATATTTTAGGTGGTTTGTTTCTAAAAAAGCAGTTATTTTAAGAATAGGAATAAACAAAAGAAATATAAACTGTCGACCAAAATATATATAATTAAGAAGCATTATGTACCGAGCAACAATACTCAATAGCTCTGTTTTAAACATTTTAAAAAACAAGTTTAAAAATGGTATGTTTTGATTTGTCAACCAGTCTTGGATATTTTTTTTGTCTATAAGGGGCGTTATCCAGTATAATCATAGATGGACTCTCCAATTTTTCTAATAACTGATGTTGAAACCATTTCAAAAAATTGTCCTGGTTCATCTCTCCATGGTAATCGCTCAATTTTGTTTTCGAAGAAAATATCGCTTCACTACCCTCAATAAACCCATTTTCATTTCCAGCATGTAATATAATGTATCTAAAATATATTAGTTTTAAATTTTATAGCGCAAATTGTGTAAAAGTACATACCTTTTACCATCTGTTTTAATAGCTTTCACGCTTTTTTGGTTTCCATTTTGCCAAGAGCGACCTATGGTCCCATTTTGAAATATCCAAGTTTCATCGAGGAAGACAAACTGGTATAAGGCCTCAACCTTGGCTTGATTGTATTGCCTTAGAAATTCCACCCTTTTCAAAGCTATACTTGGTAGTTCCATGAGCCCTCGTCGCGGATTGTCCTTAAGCCACTTAAATCCAAGATCTCTAAGCAACCGCCTTAAAGACGTGGCACTACCATCAAATAATGCCCTATCTCTTAATCGAGACCATAAAGTTTGTATCGTAACTTGTTCTTCTGAAACCATGTGTACTATGACATTATAATTTAGTTAACAAATTAATGCAAATTTCTGATAAGTTATTATAATAAGATCTTACTTTTGTGATACATATTATAGATCACTTCTCGAATGGCACTTGTATCCAATGTCGCTGTGTTGGTTACACGTTTAATATAACTCCGCTTTTTCTTGGGCGATTCTAAATTTGCATCACTTTTCACACCCTCGGAAATACGACTAACTGTCCTTAAACTAATTTTTAAAGCAGCAGCAACACGCTACAAAAAATGAAATAAAATTTCACTATTATTAATATACATTACATATAATTATTAGTAACCTACCTCTTGAACAGCATTTAAAGGCAACAAAGGCCCGTTGTTGTCCCTTTCTTGCTCAAAGTAGTGCATTAACGAGGCCACGAGTTCCTTACACCGACTATTTAACTGTTTGGGCATCTTTATATACCAAAATTGCCTTTATCTACTCGTAAAATGAATAATTTTGTTTTGAAACAAACAGTTGTTGATTTACAGTATGCGGGGCCAAAGGATTTATAAAGATTTGAAATGCCACACATTGATTCAGTGTCAAAATTAATACAAATGTCAGTTCCCAGTTTAAATAAGTTTCAAGGTGACAATGTGTCAACGCTGCGAAATCGGTTTAGTGCGTTAAATGTCGATAAGTGATTGGAGCGTTTGCAAAACATTTTATTTCGCATAATGCGTCTAAATTTATCAGAAAGCAACTTATGTGATATTTTAATAACAATGTTTATATGACTATTAACCATAATAAGAGAGTAATGACCATTTTACAATTTATATATCACATTAATATGAAACTGCAATAGAGCAATTGTTTGTGATAGAAACCTAGGCATTAGGTCGGGGAATTTTTATCGTGATGACGTGCACGCCACTTTGTTTGGCGTTGACTATATGCGATATGCAAAAAAGAACAGGTAGTTAATTAAAACAGTAATTGAATATCGCAAGATTTTTGAATTACTTAAATTCCGAATTCCGTGCTCTAAAGGAGACCTCTTCTAGATACCTGGATCTTGGAGGAAAGTTGGAAAACTTTACTTACTTTTAGTTTTAATAATTTTCATCTTCCTCTAAAGATGCTAACATAGCCAAACACTTGGTGGGTACCATAAAACTGGTTTGACGAGTGATAAAACTCTGTATCACTCAATTGTAAGTTCACAGTCCATTTCATCACAAGTTTGAGGTGGATGTTTTCTGATGTAGCTGAGGTTTCTGGTGGAGGTGCTTCTGATTCCAGGACACCACGTATAACAAGAACATGCATATGCGCCAACTGGGAGAGGGGCAGAGAACGATAAAAGAATAAAATTTAATAAATTGCAATTTTTCCTGGTACTTTTTACTTCCCACGCCTACTGGTATTATTTTTTAGGACGTTATATCACATGTATATCACGAAAAACCATGTCACTGATTTCCGTACTGCTCGAATTTTGATGACATTTTTACTCAATATTACTACTGTGCCAAGGACGAGACAGTTTTTGAAAATCGGGCCAGTAGCGGCGGGGAAACAGACAAAAACAAAAAGCAGAAATGTTTTTTGACGTTCAACAGGATGATGATTATCAAATTGCGCTCTTGGATCTACAGGGTGGCCCATCCATGTGTGGAGGGAATATTACTCATAAACTACATTTTGGAAAAATCCATTTATGGGATGTTATACACGACATTTGAGGGCACATTTATAAAAGATCGGCCATTATACAGGGTGTCCCAATTTCGACCTACATATCAAAGTTTTGATTTTTCAAATAGAATACGTCAAATTTTATTAGATCTTTGGATAAATCAATTCAAAAGAAGAAAAATGATATAACATACTATGGGGTTCTGGTAATTAGTTACTGAGATATAAGGTGTTTTGTTTAGAAAAACCTCCCACTCCTCTCAGTCCGCCATTTTGAAATTTGGAGTGCTGAATTTTGTATAAAAAAAACTTACATACCTCAGCTTTTATCCTATTTGTTAGTTTTTCGAATTTAAATTTTGCTTATACAGGGTGGCCAAAAATGCAAAATTTAGCTTTTCTCAAAAATTTTAAATGTATCATCCTGTGTATTTTTGCAAGTTTGGATTCAATTTTTTATAGGCTTTATTTTGATACTAGACACATAAGGGTTCTTAGGGCTATTTTTTCGGTTATTAGCACGTCTTTTATGGAACGGCTTAATTCCCTAAAATATGGCATCATCCTTGGAAAGAAAGAAATTGTTGATTAGTTACAAACTGTCAAAATTAGCTTTGTGAGTGTTATAATAAAAACGTGTTTGAAAATGAATTTTTCACATGGTGAATACGGTGTTCGTTTTGGACGAAGCCCAAAGAAATAGTTTCCTAAAGTGTATCTAACGAAGCTACAAAGTAATCGTAAACAGTGGTCGATTCGTGATCAACGCGTGATCGGTAGCCATGGCGCTCTGTCGGCCTCTTCCTGATTGGCTTGTAGCGACAAGCCTCCAGACAAAGTCGCACGGTTGCCACGCTCGGCGAGTTTTCGCATGGATCACAAATCAATCTGTTGGTGCAATACGTGCAATAACTGTTGTAAAGGACATTATATAACAATAAATGGCATCACAAAGGTATATTCCAATTTGATCTGCAGCAAATTATGAACGGCATATACGGAGATGCGAAAACAAGCTCAAAAAGGTGAAGAAAATTTTTGTGCAATCTTTATAGTTAAATTTTTCCTAAGAGATAGCATCAGTGAGGGAATTTTTTTCTATTGTCTTATTTTTCACATTAATGCGATGTCGAGGTATGTGGCCCTATCGCAATTGAAAATAAGGTTTCGGTAATCCTTCCATAAAGTTTCGATGAGTACATCTGAAATAACCTTGAGATATTATTCAGGGAAATACAAAAATCTCCTTTTGTGTTTTTTTGTGCAGATTTATCTATTAAAATCCTATCCGCAATCTATTTTCCGTGCACACACCTTCAACCGAATGTATGCCATATATGATATTACCGTTTCCAACTTTCACCAAGGTTAATAGGAACCATAACAGCTCCCTACCCTTCCCCCCTATAAGAATATCGATTTGTAGCCTCACATTTCAAGGTTAGACTTCTTGTAATGTTTCTGTTCAACATTCGGCGATTTATGACAATTTTCCCAATAAAACATGATCATTGTGACATTAAGCCTGGCAACGCTGCATAGTAGAGGGAACTCTCAGCGTCACGTTGATGGTTCGTCACCACGCACAGGATTGTAATCAGTTACGGATACCCGTTTATGAGCGCCAACGTTTTATGCACGTCTTGACTTGATTTTTCTTGCGCAAATTTAATATTAGTCTAAAATGTCTGACACAGATACAGCTGATGAAGTGGTTGAAATCAAAAAATACCTACAATAGATAAAATATTGAAGCAAGTGAATGATGATGAGGACCTGCCAAATTTTAAAAGATCTACGTTCCATAAGCTGTTGAAAGAACTAGACTTTCGATTTTTGAAAAGAGGAAGGAATAGTTTATTGATAGAAAAGGAGGAAATTGTTATCTGGAGGAGAGAATTCCTTAGAAAAATTAGGCAATTCCGCGCTGAAGGAAGAAACATATTTATTATTTAGACGAAACATGGGTGAACGCGGGGCATACGCAGGGAAAGGTTTGGGTAGACCGATCTGTGAGGTCCTCAAGGCAGGCTTTTTTAGATGGCCTTTCGACGGAATTGAAAAATCCTGCAGGTAAGTTTCGAAGTATATGAACTCTTTTGGATGCAGATAATTCATTCTCTGATCGAATCAATGATTTGGAAGCTCCGAACTCAGTTTTCCTATCTCATCCAAGTTTCTGAGTATTTCCTTCACCCAAAAATTAATCTAAGACCCTATCCTACACTAACCTAAAAAGAGTAAGTTGCTTAATTTCGTCATTTAGTGCGCTCGCTGAGAAGTAAAATAACTAATTACTTTCAGGCAAGGGAAAACGCCTGATCATTTGCCACATAGGTAGCGTAGATGGATTTGTTCCTGAAGCATTGTGGGCATTTGAATCCAAAAAAACTGGAGACTATCACGAAGAAATGGATGGTAACTCATTTGAAAATTGGTTCAAAAAATTTTTGCCGACACTTGATGATAACGCAATTATTGTGATGGATAATGCCCCGTACCACTCCAGAAAATTGGAAAAAATTCCAACAATGGCCACCAAAAATGCAGACATTCAACAGTGGCTTGTCTCAAAGAAGATCGACTTCGACCAAACAATGGTCAAAGCTGAGCTGATAAATATAGTCAAGCGACATAAGTATAAATATGATTTAAAAATTGTTGACGAAATGGCCAAAAACCAAAATAAAACGATTCTCAGGCTGCCTCCCTATCACTGCGAACTGAATCCTATCGAGTTGATTTGGGCCGACATCAAGCAATACGTGGCGTCAAATAACAGCACTTTTAAGTTTTCTGATCTTAAAAAACTGTTTGATGTTGCTGTCGATAGAATTACGCCAGCAAAATGGAGAACATGTATTGACCATGTCCAAGAGAAGGTTGAAACCATGTGGGATATGGACAATATCATTGACACCCAAGTTGAACCCCTTATAATTGACATTAACAATTCTGATGATTCAAGCTCCTCGGAATACAGCATATGAATCGATTGATACCATTAAGACTGGCAGTTTAACGGACTTTTTGGCAAGACAGGTAAGTTCATTATAGACTGCAATCAAAGTGTAAGTTTCTAGTTATTAATGTGGAAATTCCAAATTTATAATTACACAAAATTAGGATTAATTTAGGAGTTCCAAAGCATAATAGTGCCATTTTGACCTTCTTCCTATTTCTCATGTAAATTTTAATAGTAATCAAACTAACAACTTTATGGAGTCTGTAATAAACTTTTGTACTACTACTACTACGTCTGTAGTTTCTATTTGCTCAAAAAAAATTGCTCTGCATTGTGAATAGAAGGTTGATTTGTAAATATTATTGGGTATATATGTAAGTTAATAATAAAATATGAACAATTTCAATTGAGATGGTCCACAAGTTTTTTTCGTGTGCGTTTTAGTAACATTTTGCTGAAATGGTGAATACAGAATTTTTTGCACTGATTCCTAATGTCGAAATATGATTAGAAAGGCGTGGTATATTCCTGACAATTTACTATGCTTTTGATAGAATTTACAGCAACACATATCTTGTACGACATTTTTTGATAGATCAGTCACAATAGCTTGATACGGCCCTGTAGCGTCTCCTACGGTTAAGTTCTTGATCACGTGCAATACGGGTGTATATGTTTGATTTTACTTTGTTTCTTCGATGGATACAGTTTAGCATCTCGCATTTAAAAGCAACAGTACCCTAACGTGCGACATCCAAGGCCGGAAACATTTTTCTTCTTCTTTTGAATTGGTTTATCCAAATCTGCAATGAAATTTGAGGCATTCCATTTAAAAAATCACAACTTTGATATGTAGGTCAAAATTGGGACACCCTATATAATTGCCAATATTTTAGAAATGTGCCCTCAAATGTCATGTATAACATGCCATACATAGATTTTCCCAAAATGTATTTGGTTTGTTTATATTCCGTCCACACATGGATGGGCCACCCTGTATACAGTCCCGACCGGTAGCCGCTATTCACTGTTCGCAGTGTTTGATTATAGTGGTAGATGGCGCTTCGCGCTGTCTTATTTCGATACGCCCGGTATACATTAATACCTTCTATATTGGATAGCTCTTTATAAAGCGTCGTCAGCCCACACCATGACTGTCAAACAAGCAACAGCAGTTGTTTGTCCGTTTGCGCAAATGCGCGGGTTATTTCGTGGAAATTGGGCGGCGGCGGTTTCCATCAGAATTATAGAAGTGGTGCAGCCAATGAATTGCCGGCAGGCTGCTATTGCTGTCACGGCACGAAGCCTGTTCAGGGCTGATTTAGAACCTCCGAATTATATTACAACACGGCTGTGCATGTCGGTAAACATACGCTGCCACCTCGACAATCAACGTGAGCGACGCAATACGGCAAGCTGCTCTGGATTGGAACAAACATTTTTCGAGATTGTTGAGAAACTCACGTTTCTATATTCGGATGATTGCGAGGTAAATTCTATTTACTCGCTAAGAGTAACCGACGTATTTGTCGTTCGCTTTCCGACTTTGTAACAACGACGAACCACAGGCATCTCTGTTTCGTGCTCATTAGCATCTAATCAGTGCTGTACAAGCCTAATAGTCCTGGAAAGAGAAGAACGGATAGCAAACAACTGGGTATGGTCTATAGAATAACTCAAAATACTGTGAGGAGATAAAGAACGACAGACGCGACACCATCTGCTATACAGGATGTCCGCAAAGTTGGGGTTTTCCTTTTCAGAAACAACTACCCTTGAAATAACAATGGTAATGTGTAGTGAAACGAGGGCGACCAAGTAAAAAAAATAAAGGAAAAAGTACTCACTCTCCAGTTGACGAGAAGGGCTAAGTACGTGTCTGCCCGAAATCATACCGCTCCAACAGAAAATGAAATCAGCTGATGCGCTACCGAGCAGACGCCGGCGGTGGTGCAGACCACGAACAGACGTAACAAATATGACGGCGTTGCCGCGTTTTCAGTTTTTAGGTAAACGTACGTTATAGGTATTGTTCGAAGTTATCGCCGTTTGATTAAAAAACACAGGTGCGTGCACGACGTAGCCAAGCATCGGTGCAGGCTTTGAGAATGGAGTCCATCCCCCGAATGAAAGCACCAGCTTGTTCAATTCTGAGACGAAGTTCGTCAACCGTATGCACTTCAGTTTTGTACACTAAGCGTTTCATTTCTCCCCAAAGAAAAAAATCACATGGTGTTAAGTCTGGAGATCGCGGAGGCCATGCTACGGGTCCATTACGTCCGATCCACCTATTCGGAAATAACTCATTCAAAAACTCACGCACTTCGCATCTAAAATGGGGCGGTGCACCATCGTGCAGAAACCACATCGATTACACTTAATGCCACATCTTCTAACAAGGAAGGCAAAATGTTGCGTAAAAAGTCTAGGTATTGCATCCCGTCCAATCGATTTGGGAGAATAAATGGTCCAATGAGCATACCGTTCACCTTGCCAGCCTAAACATTCACGGAAAATGTTTGTTGAAAATGTGCCCGACGGACAGCGTGCGGATTTTCTACTGACCAAACATGAGTGTTGCGAAAGTTATTCACCCCATTACGCGTGAACGTAGATTCGTCTGTCACCAATATGCACTTCAAAAAGTCCGGATTATTGTCATGTTGATGCAACAACCACTCACAAAACCGCACTCTTGCTGGAAAATCGTCAGGTTGAAGGGCTTGTACACGTTGGGCGTGAAACGGATACAGCCCCTCTTCACGCAGCGTTTGCCACACTTTAGTTTTTGATACTTGCACTTCTTGTTTTTTGAAACGCAATCGATTAAACGGGTTCGTTTACCTCTACACGCGTGACCGTAACCGTCGGTTGAAGGTTGCATACTGACCTGACACACTGACCCCGACCCAGTTCTGTCGTCGGGCTGAGCCAGTGACCTTGTACCATTCGGTGATGTCGCGGGTCGCGGCTACAGGACGGTATTCAGATATTTTGATGTTGCAGAGCCCTTTATCTCGGTTCCCTTAAGACATTGGTGTATATGGTACTAAAAAAAATTGCTTATGCTTTCAAGATCTACACGTCGTGTAAAGGAAAACCCCAACTTTGCGGACATCCTGTATATGGGCCGTTGAAGTATTACGTGAGCACTATGGGGGGGCAGGGGGTCTTTGCTTTGCTTATTTTGGATGACTTGGGGGGTAGGAGAGTCTAGATGATGATTACGTCATCGGTAGTTATTTACTTTTTTATACGAATGGCAACCCTCACATTGTCTTTGCTTTAACATTCTGTCGAAACCCTAATTGTTGTTAGAAAGAGATTTAACCCCGTTGAAGCCTCCAAAAAGTATTACTTTTTGCGGTGCGTTCTAACGCGTCGAGCAAGGGTTAAAAGGCCCGCATTTTTGCAATACCGTCCTTTCAAGCATGAATTGTTTGCTGGTACGGCTTCTCGCGGTTTGTTTTTGTCCTGGGGCGTTTGTAGAAAGGGTCGACCGCTAACGCCGACATGCCTTCGTGTAACAACCTTTTTAATGACGCCCTACAAATATTTGCACCACGCCAGCGAGCAGGATGCTGGATATTCCATTTCACGCTGTCTGACTTGAGGACGGCGCGCGGAAATAATTATTTTCACGAATGTGGATCCTGGACGGTCTTAAGCCGCGTACAGACCGAGATTCCAACGCAATCCACTGCACATGTGGTTAGAGATTAGAGGCCGTTCAAGTATTACGTAAGCAGATTTATTACAATTATTTACCCCCCCATCCCCCTTGTCAGCAAGAGTAAGCAAAGCTCTTACCCCTCCCCCCATGCTTACCTAAAAAATTGTCAATTAATGTATTGATTTTTTTTAATATTATAATTATAACGTTATAATTATAATTTGAAAAATAAGAAAATAGATTTAGGATAGAGATTATATTTTACTGATACGGTATTCAACATAGAGTAAAGGACAAAAATATTATATCTTACTAACATAACAAACTTATTTTAAATTTTTGGTACATATATTAAATTCAAATTAACAGTCTTCAGTCCATAAAACCCGAATCCATTATTCTGTTTTAGATGACATTGGATTGCTTCGATTGCTGCTCAATGTTGTGAGTTTGCTCGCTTTCGTCGGATTTTGGAATGTCTACGTCGTTCTCATCGAGCCATTCAACATCATGGCGCTCTAAATTTTGAATAATGCACATCAGTTCATTAGCACGACGAGCAGCGACTCTTACAGGTCTAACTTTCCTATCAGTGTGCGTGTTTACTTTTTTATGGATATTTTCGATGTGACGATTTAGCGACTTTGCGGTAGCATGATAAAGACCACACGTTTTGCATGTTCGACTTGATAGCCTCAATTTTACCACCGGACAAAAATAATCGTAGGGCATTTGCAGGAAATCTGTGAAGCACTTAAGCGTAGAGCTAAATTGACTGGAAGATTAACAAATTGCCCTCCTTCATCCACAATCAAGTCATCAACTGTTTGTTTTACTTTTACAGGTGGTGGAAGAAACCTATTGTCTAGTAATCTAAATAGGCCACTTCTCGGACAGCATTCTGTATTTCTACATTTTACAATTTGAAGCAAGTATTGGCTCTCACGCACATGTTCTGAATACCATTTAATGTCTGGAAAATCAGGAAAATCTTGTTTACCTGCCCCAACATATTTTGCATTAACATTATAGCCATCAATTTCCATTGAACTCCATACTTCAGCTAATACATTTCCTGCAAATTCGAAATTAGATTTTTCTAAATGTTCATCAATTGTAACGCCACGTTCATCCAAATGAGACAGAAAATGGTCATGAGGCAATATTAAACCAGCCAATTCCCGACTAAGAGGAGCCATTCTGCGCTCTACTCTGTTATACGCACTTCTTCCAGGAGCATTGGTAGCTAAAAACAATGCATCGAGATCATGTCGCTTAAAGTGTTGTATAGCAAACCCTATGACTTTTTGATAACGTGGATTTTCATCTGGCCCTCCATCAACCGTCATGATTACCACTGGTTTTACTAGTCCATGGTCAGTTTTAGCTAATGGTCGAAACTCTTCAAGATCGAGAAGCGTCTCGGAATCCTGAGCATGAGTATTAGCAGTAGATGAACTATGCTTTCCACTTCGAATAGCGATGTATGTTGGTCCAGAATATCCAACGTCTTGCGGTTGTCCTAGCATATTGGAAGTGATTTTGGTACCAACATAAATAGATGGTATTAATTTATGACGCTCAGCGATTACCCAATCGTGATCAGGCAATTTGATTCTATATTCCATGTGCATTAAAAGAGGTGCTTGATTATTTGCCGCAGTTACGCCAATATGGACTCGAGATTTATCATCTTGATATATGAAAAATACTTGATCAGGTCCAAGTATGGATGCTATGTTCTCTAAATAATGGATTGATGTTTCAGAGAACTTGCTATCTAAGTGGCTCTTGTGGTTATGAGTTTGAGCCCGAATGAACTTAACAGGGACTGTCGATACATGTCTTCGTCCCTCTGCAGAATTAGATTTTCTGGGAATCAAACGAAGATATGTCCCACTGCGACTAATGTCAAATCCTATTTTACGTAATTCTTGTGTGAGTTCATCAAGAGTTTTTATGCTTCGAATTGATTCCGTTCGTCTTCTATCATCTGCTGCACTCCCAAATAAAGCTATATCCGCGATTGTTTTCAATAGTGAATGTTGATTGCTTTCAAGATTAGCACGTCCCACTGAATCCCTCAGAGATAGTCTTTTTTTTATTTCTTGATGTTCATGACAAATATCTTCTAACTTTCTTTTCATAAAATCCCTGTGTTTCTTCTGGGCAACTGCGTTTTGAACCTTCCTGTTTAAAGACTGTTTTGCTGGTTTTATTTCCTCGCGCAACTCAATGATCTGTTTATCAACTTCAGCGCGGCATAGTATCTCTGGCAGAATACAAAGCATTCAGATTTTTTTTAGTAGAGCAATCTTATTTTTCATAGCTTCCTGAGAAGGTTTTGCTCTCTGCTTATCTGTATTTTCATTAATTTCGCATTGCTGTTGTGATTCATTACCGGGTTTTATTTTATATATGGTAAATACAAAACCCTATGGTTTTAAATGTAATATGTTTAAACGAGCAATTCGTTCTGGTCACAAAATACAGGGTGTTAGTTTTCTGTATATATGTATAAAACTAACATCCTGTACTTTGTGACCAATTGACGGAATCAATCATAAGAAATAAATCTATAATATAATGAATATTACCTCTATAATTTGAGATAGGCCATAATATTTTCTAATCAGTAAAGAGAAACTTTTTGGCGATTTCTAATATTTCTAGTACTCATAGGTACCTAAATTGATTTCGTCACTCACCTTAGAAAAAAATTTAGTAGATTGGATTTATTCTTAGTCGCCGCTTGCAATTCTTCTTCGATTCTCTTATATACAACAATGTCTAGTTCCTTGTCGGATTTTGCTTGTAATTTGTAATTTCGCCACACTTCGTTAACTAACTTTTGTACATTTTGTACGTTCGTACTTGTATGAGATTTTTCAAAACTTTCAAACAATTTTTGGTATAACTTGGATTTGTCTATGTAAAACGACATCTTATTTAAACATTAAACTTTGGCTAATGGAATGAATGGTAACAAAAATGTTAACTTGCTTTACTATGCTTACAATACGAAACAATACACTGATAGAGGAAATTTAGGCAAGTGAAGGCCGCGCGGTAATTCCCCTACTCGGTTCTAAAGCGAGTAGGGAAATTACCGCGCGCTGTTCACTAAACGTATGCATTATTTGCGGGAATCCCCGAAAATGCGTTTCGTTTTCAAGCAAAGATAATGTGAGGGTTTCCATTCGTGTAAAAAAGTAAATAACTACTGATGACGTAATCATCATCTAGATTCCCCTACCCCCCATGTCATCCAAAATAAGCAAAGCAAAGATCCCCCGTCCCCCCATAGTGCTCACGTAATACTTAAACGGCCTCTTAGGAGGTGTTCGAATCGGTATGTACGGCGCGAGCCAACGGTGTCCAAGGTCAGCGTTCGCTCCTTGATCGGTACATCAAAGGATGGTTAGATTTGGTCTGGATAGGATTTGCTGCGCTCCTAGTATTTAGTCGCTTGTCTGCTCGATGAGATTTGACGCTCGACATTAGTACCAAACTTAACCCAACGCGAAACAAAATTTAGATGTAGACGACGTCTGGACCCATTCTAATACCTTCCAACAACACGCGCTTGCATTCGTTTACTCGGCGTTGGATTTTCGGTCTGTACGCGGTTTTACAGAAACTCATATAATCTGTTCCGATAGCAAATATGTTAACAAATTTTCATCAAAATTCAAAAAATAATTCTGGGCGTTCTATTTTGTATGTCACTTAGTAAACTTTTTGAGGTAAGAGCAAGGCAGGCAAAAAAGTAGGTCAAATACTTTTTGAGGAAAGAAATATACTAGACTGGACGTTAGTTTAGAATCTGAATACTTTTTGGAATGTACATTGTTTACTTCCCATGCCACGGGTAAGGAAGTACTGCAGTCGCGCGAAATTTCCAAAATGAGATATCCTTTTTTTGGACGTTATGCCATATCCAAGATGAGGATCCTATGCATGGGGATCTGAATACCTGTGGCAGATACAGTAAAAGTTGCGTTCTTTGGGGCGTATTTACATACTGTTGAGAGACTTTCATAACTCACTAAGATATTTGGAAAAAACTAAAATTTGCTCAAACTATTTTTATATTTTTTTACTACTTTAAGAAATATCAAAAAACTAATGAAACTTTTCCATTGGCACTTTATAGATACTACATGATGCTGTTTCTAAATCTACTTTATTTTTTCAGATGATCCGAAGAAAAAGTACAACCTTGTATCTAATGGAATTCAACAATCACCTGTTACATTTTCTTGATTATAAGAAAAAATACTTTTTTATGACTTTTGCAAAAAAATGCTTGATTTGACGTAAATACCTGTATGTAAATACGAGTATTGTTATTTTGTATATTGTTAATATTACTCTATTATCGTAAAAAATGTCAGGCGGTCATTTTAGCAATGAAGAAAAGTTTGACAAGAATATTGACAAATTTTCCGAAAGAAGGTAGTCAAGAGTCCATTTTCTTAGAGTTGGTCCGAAATTTGAATGAATATGGTTAACTCAAAAAGCCTGCTTCGTTTCGAAAAAACTTTAAATAAACTAATGGCTAACATATACTACATTCCTACCAATCGTAGGTGTTTGAAAAATAAACGCAATATTTTAAACAAATACATGTCCACTCACTGCCATTTTTTTTAATGCTTGGAGTATAATTTGATACCGCCATTTGAATAAGATTATCCAAATGTTCATCTGTAAATCGATTCCGGTATTTGTTTTTAATAAACTTTTGAAAAAGATTCACACAAATTGGCTAAACTAAATAACGCTTCCACTTTCAAGACGACATAAAACTGAATATTTATCTTTAGTTATTGAAGGCCAGATACATTTGAGACTAATAATTTAAAGCTAAATAATTTAGAAACGCAATCACTTCCATGTCTGTCCCAGCGATGTCTTCGTTAAAATACTGCGTAACAGGATATCAATTTCCATGTAGAGTGAAACAACAAATTGCGACGCTATAGCAATTTCGTTGAGATCCTTGAAACGATTTTTGAAGTTATCCTTCAAGCCAGAGACTATTTCTACATGATATTTACTGTCATATGCTTCTAATGGACTTTGACATATCTTTTCTGAAAGGGCAGGAAGAGGCCTGGTATCGCCATCGATTGAGTTTTGAAGCTGCAAATTAGGTTTATTTAATTTTTTTGTAATATCCCCAAGAATACCGAAATCTCTAAACCAGATTGAATTTTCTAGTTCCGGAATTGGTTCATCACGTTGTTTGAAAAATTGAACTATGGCAGATATATCATTAAAACGGACAGCAGTTCCCCATCAATTTCATCAGCCAAGGTTTGGCTACTGTTAGAATGTCATATTATGTTTAAAAAATAATGGCAACCTATACTAAGTGACATATAAATCCGAACACCCAGTTTAAATGGTTTTATTTTAATAAAAGTTGGTGAATGTATTTATTTTACTGTAAATAACAAGTGAAAAAATTTTCAGCCTTATCAGTTGGACCTTCCGGTTTTTATACTGCTCTTTTTTTATTCACTAACGCTCTAAAAATGAATATTTCAGCCGCAGTAAAGAATCAACGTTGGCGGATTTTGGTTCTTGACATCCTTTACGATCGACCTGTACGATTTCGTCAACTTAGTGAGTTTGATAGGGGCCGTATAGTGGGACTTCGGGAAGCTGGACTTTTATTTCGGGCAATTGCAGTTAGAGTGCAAAGAAGTGTAGACACTGTGGTTAGGTGTTGTCAGGCATGGCTTCGAGAAGGCCGTACGCAAAGAGCAAGGGGCACTGGATGCCGCCGTAGAACAACAGACCGTGAAGATCGCTGCCTAAGATTATTGGCCTTAAGGGACCGTTTCTCCACTACCAGGTCCATTGCAAATGAATGGTTTGCAGAACACGGAAGACCTATTGGCATGCGAAGTGTTTACCGACGAATGAGAAGTTTTGGCTTGTTTTCATACCGGCCACACTGGGTCCTCCCTTTAACTCGAGAACACCGACGTAATCGCCTTGAGTGGTCACTCTGGGATCAGGAATGGAACAGTATTGTCTTTAGTGACTAGTCTCGATTTTGTTTAGGCATGCACGATGATCGTGCCAGGGTTAGAAGGCGACGTGGTGAAAGGAGGAATCCACAGTTTTTTGTTGAAGGACATGTTCATCACACTGTTGGAGTTATGGTTTGGGGTGCTATAGCTTATGGTGCCAGGTCACCTTTAATCTTCATCAGAGGTAACATGAACGCGCAGCGTTATATCCATGAACCCCATCTTTTACCCTATCTTGACACCCTGGCAGATCCAACTTTCCAACAAGATAATGCCTGACCACATGTTGCAAGAGTCACAATAGACTTCTTTCAATATAATGATGTCACATTATTACCATGGCCACCAAGATCTCCCGACCTATCCCCAATTGAGCACGTGTGGGATATGATGGGTAGGAGATTGCTCAATTTGCAACGTCCTCCTCAGACTCTAGAAGCACTTCGAGAGGAGTTGGTGGTTGCCTGGAATGAGATACCACAGGAGCACATTGACCACCTGATCACAAGCATGCCTAGGCGCGTTGGAGGATGCGTAGCACATCAGGGTGCATCCACGCATTATTAAAGGTCAAAGGGCTTCAAAGCAGTGCAATCATTTTGAAATTTTTATCATTTACTTATTATGCTTCATTAAGTACTTATACAAAATTTTATTAAAATAAAACCATTTAAACTGGGTGTTCGGATTTATATGTCACCTATTATATTTGAACACCGATTGTGCATAAACTAAAAATAGTGTTAAAAATGTATTCGCTATTTTAAATATCACTAGACTAAGCAACATTTTATAAAATTTTACCCCATCACATCGTTATGTAATGTGCATCTATCAGTAATCACATAATCTTACATCACGGATTTGTTTGCATCGTCTACTTGAATGAAGTAAAAAAGATGTTCTTCATAACTAACAAATGTAATGCATCGTTGAATTCGTATAAAAAGATACAGATCAGACGTAGGATGTACTTTTTTCGGACCATATAAAAAATAAAGTCAAAAACGAAACGTTGGGCACAAAATTTAAAAACACCATCATGTAGTGCCTAAAAAGTGCCAATGGCAAAGTTTCATTACTTTTTTGATATTTCTTAAAGTCTGGAAAAATTAAAGACGATTTCGCCAAATTTTACCTTTTCCCAAATCCCTCAGCAAGGCATGAAGTCTGTCAACGACATGTAAATACGCCCCAAAGAACACAAAGTTTTTCTAATTTAACCCTGTATAGGGCAGTATCTACTGTCCCGTTATTCAACATTCGGTGCAAACGCAAGATCAATGAAGCGAATAGCCAAAAGCCTAAATCTGGTGCCGTAGGGTTGCTTTTGATGAGAACAGTGGCTAAAGAAATACCCAGGTACCTGCCATCACGTCAGCCATCGTAAATTCACCAACGAATACAATAGCGTACACTGCATCCACGTGCACCTATAGCGAGCAGTATCTATCGTCTCGCCATTCAACTAACGATGTCCGGAACCTTACAACCGATGACTGCGCTAAAATTATCAACCGGACAAAACGGTCGCCAGCTACGGCTACGAGCTACGACACGTCATAACGGCTTTAACACAATTCTGTACCTTGTGCGAGGCATATCTTTATTCTTCCCTACGGGTGCATCCGACACAGGTGCGGATTCAGGGTTGTGTAAATATAAGGGTACAATCAGCGAAAAGTTCGCCAATTTTGACCTAACAAACAAGGCTGGGGATTACTTTAAAATAAAATAGTCTTGAAATACTCCTCAGAGGCTGTAGCTTTAGCTTAGATACCGGGTAATCTGAAAAACAATGATTTTTGACAAAGTTTTTAATAATTAAAAATGACCTTTTTAAGTGACATATAAATCCGAACACCCAGTTTAAATGGTTTTATTTTAATAAAAGTTGTTGAATGTATTTATCTTACTGCAAATAACAAGTGAAAAAATTTTCAGCCTTATCAGTTGGACATTCCGGTTTTTATACTGCTTTTTTTAATTCATTAACGCTCTAAAAATGAATATTTCAGCCGCAGTAAAGAATCAACGTTTTCGGATTTTGGTTCTTGACATCCTTTACGATCAGTTACGATACCTAGAGTACGGAGACCTGTACGATTTCGTCAACTTAGTGAGTTTTGATAGGGGCCGTAAAGTGGGACTTCGGGAAGCTGGACTTTCTTTTCGGGCAATTACAGTTAGAGTGCAAAGAAGTGTAGACACTGTGGTTAGGTGTTGTCAGGCATGGCTTCGAGAAGGCCGTACGCAAAGAGCAAGGGGCACTGGACGCCGCCGTAGAACAACAGACCGTGAAGATCGCCGCCTAAGATTATTGGCCACTACCAGGTCCATTGCAAATGAATGGTTTGCAGAACATGGAAGACCTATTGGCATGCGAAGTGCTTACCGACGAATGAGAAGTTTTGGCTTGTTTTCATACCGGCAATACTGGGTCCTCGCTTTAACACCGACGTAATCGCCTTGAGTGGTGCAGACAACGGTCACTCTGGGATCAGGAATGGAACAGTATTGTCTTTAGTGACGAGTCTCGATTTTGTTTAGGCATGCACGATGGTCGTGCCAGGGTTAGAAGGCGACGTGGTGAAAGGAGGAATCCACAGTTTTTTGTTGAAAGACATGTTCATCACACTGTTGGAGTTATGGTTTGGGGTGCTATAGCTTATGGTTCCAGGTCACCTTTAATCTTCATCAGAGGTAACATGAACGCGCAGCGTTATATCCACGAAGTTCTAGAACCCCATCTTTTACCCTATCTTGACACCCTGGCAAATCCAACTTTCCAACAAGATAATGCCCGACCACATGTTGCAAGTCACAATAGACTTCTTTCAACATAATGATGTCACATTGTTACCATGGCCACCAAGATCTCCCGACTTATCCCCAATTGAGCACGTGTGGGATATGATGGGTAGGAGATTGCTCAATTTTCAACGACCTCTTCAGACTCTAGAAGCACTTCGAGAGGAGTTGGTGGTTGCCTGGAATGAGATACCACAGGAGGACATTGACCACCTGATCAGAAGCATGCCTAGGCGCGTTGGAGAATGCGTAGCACATCAGGGTGCATCCACACATTATTAAAGGTTAAAGGGCTTTAAAGCAGTGCAATCATTTTGAAATTTTTATCATTTACTTATTATGCTTCATTTAGTACTTATACAAAATTTTATTAAAATAAAACCATTTAAACTGGGTGTTCGGATTTATATGTCATTTAGTATATGTTGATAATTTTCACAGCTGTAGGCTGAGGTAAAAATGTAGTTGTCTATGATAAACATTATTATTATCAACTAGGCAAAAGATACCTTCGCTAGAACCACTTAAATAGTTAAAAACTAGGAACTGTTTTACAGAGAACCCCATTTGTTCAAAAGCCTGGTTTCCAAAGTAAATAAGGAATGTTACAATTTAAAAAACTGAGCAACCGCATTTTTCAGACAATGACATATCTTCCCCTTATCGAACCGAATTTGAGAGAAATACAACTTCCTCTAAAATTTTGTCCATCGGTGCCTTGTGACGTGGTGCCCAGTACGGCCCTGTTCACTATTGATTTCTCATAGAACTGTGTTTGGCCGAGTGCCAGACTGTATTAAGTATTCTTTAAATAGTCCCTCTCTTATCCGAGTCCGGAATATCAGTTTTGAAATATAACGTCTATATTTCACCTTGCTCGCGAAAAAACCCTGTTTTCCGCTTTAAAATGCTAATGGAGCTCTTGAACGGAGAAGATAAGTCTTCCTTTGGGAGGAAAATGGGCCGCGTATTCGGAAACCTCTTCAGAATGCTCCATAGCAGCGAAAAACTTTTTGGTTCTACACAGAGATTGCACATTTTTGCCAAAATAGTATTGTCAAACTATATAAGTTTCATTGCAGAACTCGACAATATGGTTACACAGGATAGGCTGATACTATTTTCATTCAGTGCAGCAGTGATTTAAGTCGATGGACCTATCGCAGTGCTGTTTCTGTATTATTGACAAAAAAACCAATGTTAATAGACCCAAATTTCAAAATAAAAAATAAGTACCCACTTTTTTCTCTTTATGTATTCATACATTGCTCTAATGAGGATACATAGATACTTTTTTCTGTCACATTTAGGTCTTAGGAGCGGTAACTAATAATTGTTAGAAGTAAAAATGGAACAGAAAACGTTCAGTATCTGTATTTTTGGCTCTGTGATTATCTAAAAAGCATTTAACTATACTAAGTGACATATAAATCCGCACACCCAGTTTAAATGGTTTTATTTTAATAAAATTTTGTATAAGTACTTAATGAAGCATAATAAGTAAATGATAAAAATTTCAAAATGATCGCACTGCTTTAAAGCTCTTTGACCTTTAATAATGTGTGGATGCACCCTGATGTGCTACGCATTCTCCAACGCGCCTAGGCATGCTTCTGATCAAGTGGTCAATGTCCTCCTGTGGTATCTCATTCCAGGCAACCACCAACTCCTCTCGAAGTGCTTCTAGAGTCTGAGGAGGACGTTGCAAATTGAGCAATCTCCTACCCATCATATCCCACACGTGCTCAATTGGGGATAAGTCGGGAGATCTTGGTGGCCATGGTAACAATGTGACATCATTATGTTAAAAGAAGTCTATTGTGACTCTTGCAACATGTGGTCGGGCATTATCTTGTTGGAAAGTTGAATCTGCCAGGGTGTCAAGATAGGGTAAAAGATGGGGTTCTAGAACTTCGTGGATATAACGCTGCGCGATCGTGTTACCCCTGATGAAGATTAAAGGTGACCTGGAACCATAAGCTATAGCACCCCAAACCATAACTCCAACAGTGTGGTGAACATGTCTTTCAACAAAAAACTGTGGATTCCTCCTTTCACCACGTCGCCTTCTAACCCTGGCACGACCATCGTGCATGCCTAAACAAAATCGAGACTCGTCACTAAAGACAATACTGTTCCATTCCTGATCCCAGAGTGACCGTTGTCTGCACCACTCAAGGCGATTACGTCGGTGTTCTCGAGTTAAAGGGAGGACCCAGTGTGGCCGGTATGAAAACAAGCCAAAACTTCTCATTCGTCGGTAAACACTTCGCATGCCAATAGGTCTTCCGTGTTCTGCAAACCATTCATTTGCAGTGGACCTGGTAGTGGAGAAACGGTCCCTTAAGGCCAATAATCTTAGGCGGCGATCTTCACGGTCTGTTGTTCTACGGCGGCGTCCAGTGCCCCTTGCTCTTTGCGTACGGCCTTCTCGAAGCCATGCCTGACAACACCTAACCACAGTGTCTACACTTCTTTGCACTCTAACTGCAATTGCCCGAAAAGAAAGTCCAGCTTCCCGAAGTCCCACTATACGGCCCCTATCAAACTCACTAAGTTGACGAAATCGTACAGGTCTCCGTACTCTAGGCATCGTAACCGATCGTAAAGGATGTCAAGAACCAAAATCCGCCAACGTTGATTCTTTACTGCGGCTGAAATATTCATTTTTAGAGCATTAGTGAATTAAAAAAAAAACAGTATAAAAACCGGAATTGTCCAACTGATAAGGCTGAAAAATTTTTCACTTGTTATTTACAGTAAGATAAATACATTTACCAACTTTTATTAAAATAAAACCATTTAAACTGGGTGTTCGGATTTATATGTCACTTAGTATATGTCCATGCGGATAGTGTTTTGTGAAATCATAAACATTTGTTTCTTCTACCCATTGCCTCAACAAAATTCTTGGTCAGGCAGAGTTTGATATGTAACCAAGGTAAAATAATGTCTCCGGGGTCAATTAAAGACGCAGAAGTATTTTAGATGTTACTTCCCGTGTACAAGGACGTGCGTTTTGTCCAATCTTTAATTAAATAGTGTTTATCAGTACCAGTAGCAAAAAAAAAAACAAGTTATTTAATAAACTTTTTTGGTTTTGTTATACAGATTTTGAATTAAGGCTACCTTTGAATCACGATTGTTCCTCAACAAACAAAAAACTCTTCTATTACTTTGCATTTCTTGACATTGACCAAGTTATTGGAGACCAGAGTAAATAGTCTAATCATATTAGCAAATTTCCCCGAAATAATTGTAAAGTAATAATAATAATAATGATAATAATAAATCGTCTTTATTCAGGGGACGAAGCTTAGCATAATGCCACTTAACCCAAAAAAAAAAAAACCGTTAGAAACAATACAAAAACATAAATACATTTGATAAGTTAGAAGTTTGAAAATGTTGGTGTGTAAAATATGATGTATATACAGGGTGACTTTGAAGTTGAGTCATTAATTTTCAGATAATGATTGTAGAAGGAAGATAAACCAAAATATGTGTGTAAAAATAAAAAAAAATTAAAAAAAATTGTTTACCTTGTTTTATAAAGTATCCTCCCGACAAGTATCTCAGTGCGGACCTGTATTTGATCGTGAGGTCCCCTGTGAGGTCTTAAGTCACCTGATTCACGAGCCCGTTGTACTACATTAACAAAGGCACGAGGGGTTGGTTGCACTCGATTGGGAAACCGATCCGCATAAACATGTGCCATTTTTTATTTCGTTTGAGCCACGCAACAGACACTATTCACACGCGACACTGACTGTATGTATAACTGAACGGAATAAAATAATAAACTGTACACAAACATCGTTCCAAATTCTTTCGCTTTTTTGTTTCCGATGCGATGAACCGGTAAGGCGGATTATATCCGTTGTTGCCAAACACGAGCACATGATATTGAGACAGGGCGGTACTCAAACTTCCAAAGGGCTATAACTTTGTTACTTTAATTTTACCAGAAAAATGGTAAAGGAAAAAAACATTTCTTTTGATCAGATCTACTCACTGTTAAAATAAATGACTCAACTTCGAAGTCACCCTGTATAATTAAAGGATATTCAATATTTCATAAGTTAAAAGTATAAAATTGTAACAGTTATACAAAACTAAGGAATGCTATATTGTAAATATTTTTGTGTGAGGTGACAGATGAATTTTATCAACCAATTTATATACTACTATTCAAAATAAATTTCTTCATATGTTTTAAATTCATCATATGATAGCAATTTTGTGGATCGAGGTAGAGCACTGTAAAAAATAATTGCGTAGGTGAAGCATTTATCAAAGAATGATGTCCTATGAAAGGGGCATTGTGAGTGTTTCAGTGAATCGAATGTCCCTAGAATGGATATTGCTTCTAGATATTAGCTTATTTCTCAAAAAAGCCTGTGGGTGGTAAGTAACTAAGTGTGGCTCACACAGTTCTACCACTTCATGTCAAAAGGGCTGATATGATCTTATTTTGTCAAATTACAACATGAGTTTTGGATTTTTTGCAGACATGCTAGAGATGTTGAGTCAAGAAATGGAAGATAAACTAAATCGCAATAACTGATTTGGTATGAAATTTAGACATTCATCTAAAGTTACGCCCAAGTTTTTCACTGACTCACTCACTTCTATAGTCTCACCATTTAATTTTACTTTAAAATTTCTTTTGGCATCACTTCTAAATAGTTTTGGTGAAAAAATGATGACTTTCGATTTTAAAGGGTTCAACTGAAGGTTATGATTTTTTGCATACATACTAATAGATGTTACATCTTCATTTACCTCAGATTCAGCATTTCGAATGTCGTGATTATAGAAATGATTGTAGATCTGTGAATCATCGGCAAATAATTGGATATTACAATATTTAACAACTGAGTGGAGATCAGAAATATACAAAATGAATAAGAGTGGCCCAAGTACAGACCCTTGAGGCACTCCGGAAGAAATGAGGCACTTTGAAGATGTGTACCCTTTGATGTCG
This sequence comes from Acanthoscelides obtectus, assembly GCA_963669975.1. Classification (NCBI taxonomy): domain Eukaryota; kingdom Metazoa; phylum Arthropoda; class Insecta; order Coleoptera; family Chrysomelidae; genus Acanthoscelides; species Acanthoscelides obtectus. The sequence goes on along the minus strand of CAVLJG010000001.1, from coordinate 117,354,117 downwards.
ATTTCGTAAGAAGCTCTGAATCATTTTGGAGGCAGAATCAGAAAAACCAAAATATTTACACTTGGCTACTAGAAGACGATGATTTATGGTATCGAATGCTTTAGAGAAGTGAAGAAGAACTAATGATGTGATCATAATTGATCCCAGGCTCTAACAACGTTATCGGTTAAGTCTAGTACGACACCTGCAGTGTTATATCGGGCGTACATTGCTTTTTCTAATAATTTGGATAAAACATGTAAAATACTAATTGGTCTTAAATCAGAATATAATTTTGGTTTACTTATATCAGCTAATCACTAATGCTTCTTTTTATGATCCTGGGAAGAATCCCGTTTCTAAGCAGGTATCTATGATGTGTAAAATGTGACTTGAAATCGCAAAAAAGCATAGTTTTAGCATTGTGAGTGACACGCCATCACTTCCCAAGGCATTCGATTTCAGAGACTGGCACATCGATTTTAAATCAGTCATGCCGATTGGTTTAAACTTGAATCGATCACTAGAATAGTGACTCTTTTCATAAGGCTCAATCTTCTCTGTGCATGAACAAATGGCGTTATTAAAAATAGAATAGAAATAATTATTAATGTCAGTAGGGTTCTTTAAATGTAGAGGAATATTGGTATTTTGTGACTGTTGGATACGCATTGCTTTTAAGGATTTACAAAACATTTTTGAATCATTTTGTTGACATAAAGTCTGGTTTTATTGGAGGAAGCTGTTCAAGGGCGTATTCAAAACATGGAGGCATGAAATGGGAACACCAATTTTTGTTGTAAAACTTTTTATTAGACAACAAAGAATGAGAAAACGTGTTTTTTGGGATTCAATCTAAGGGTTGACAGGAACGAAAAAACATATCATATAAGATTTTCAGATATTCATGAGCCCTTGCAAAACGAGACCACACGACTAATACCAAAATGCTATTGCCGAAAAACGAGGCAAACTGCACTTGTTGGTAATGCGACGATAATTTCACGCAACTACTTGGAATTCTTCAAATCCGTAGGATTGATACATCTAAATAGCAGCTTACAAATTGGAGTATTATTGGTCAAGCAGTTTTTCGAGAATTTCTAATTATTGTTTATTCCAAAACACCTGTTTTCCGGTCAACACTACTAGTTTATTGAGCAATGTAAGGGTTCGTTCATAGAGGATTTCATAGCAAAATACACATGTTTTTTCTAAACAAATTCAAACATTTCGTATTTGTGAGTAATTGAACAAATGTGCTACGATATTCGAAAAGTATACGTTCTCTCGGAATACTATACACATTCTAAACTTAGCGGATGTGTCTATCATCTCTGTCTATCATCTTGTGTTGCGAATTGCTCACAAAATACGAAATGTTTGAATTTGTTTAGGAGAAAAAACGTAACCCATACTTTTTGCATAAAAATAACATATAAATTAAATACGTGTGAGTCGCGGGTGATTGATTGCACTAAGGAATTATCACTCGCGTTCCTATTTCTCTTATAATCGCCAAAGGATGTTAGAGAAATACTTCAGTAACTTTTGTAGAGTAGCTTTTATTGAGGCATCAGCAACAGTTGAGAACAGAAGAACAAGTAACGAAATGAGTACAGAGAATAGTCAAAGACCCTTTTTATATTCTAGGATTAGAGTTACGAATTTTCCAGAAATCAGTAGTGTCGGGTAAAAATGCAAGCAACTTCACATCCTGTCTCTCGAGTATGGGACGGTGTTATACTCGGAGGGATTTGGATGGTGTTAATGCTTAAAGGTAAGAGCATCTGGATACCATCACTTATATCTTTCGGAATTGTTTGTGATTCATATCGGCCAGGTAAACTATAGGATTTTGCTATAAGATGCCGTTTAAACTAACCCTGTATATTGCTCAATAAACTAGTGATGGACGGAAAACAGGTGTTTTGGGATAAATAATTACTTGACCAATCTACTCCAATTTTGTTGTGGTTATTTAGAAGTACGAATCCTACGAATTTGAAGACTTTCAAATATCTGCGAGAATGCTTCGTCGCATTACCAGCAAATGCCAAAACCTGCAGTTTGCCTCATTTTGCGGCCATACAATTTTTGCGATTGGTCGGATCTTTTTAACTGTGGTCTTATTTTGTAGGTCTCGTAAATACCTAAAAATCTTATACAGGGTGTCCCAGAAGTCGACGTCAAGCCGAAACCTGGTGATATTCAAAGTCATAACAGCTATCAGAAAAATATTTAAACAAATTTTATGTATGTGTTTTGAAAATTATAGGTCTTTGAAAAAAATATAGAAATTTCACACCTTACCGCAGTCTGTCAACTCCTGTTACTACAAATATTAACTTTTTTGGCATTTTATTTCTACAATGTTATGCTGAATAATGCATCTACAAACTGGTGTCTCAACCTTACTGCCAACTTTTCTCGTTCAGGAAAAATTGCCACTTATTTCCCAACCAAGTATTCCAAAGTAAAACTTTGCTCAACTTTAACTGGCTGTACTGGAAAAAAATGTACTACGAGAGTTTGGCAAGTAACCTTAAAAGTTGGCGCATTTAATAAGGATTCCAAAATGGTATTACACTTAAAAGATTACTCGTTAACTTATGCACAATTTTCATTTGGAGAAATTTCAAAATTTCCTAATTAAACAGCGATTATGAAAACGCACAAGGACCCTTAAGGATAACTGTTTGCACAACAGTGGGCGTCAAAATGCTGCTGATGATGATTTACCTTTACAGCAAATGCTCAAACTGTTTTCCTTCAGCCGCAATACACGCTCGACATCTTCTTAAAAAAGATCGGGTTATTAAACGAGCGAATCCACGGTTATTAACAAACTCAGCTGCTTCCAATAGTCTTTGCCGTAGCTCAGCTACATTTTGAATCGGCTTGAAATACACTTTTTCTTTTACAGTTCCCCAGTAAAAAAATCTAACGGATTCAAATCTGGCGACCGGGCTGGCCACGGTATTGTACCAGACCGCCCTATCCATCTGCCTGGAAAGTTTTGATCAAGATACTCTCTCACTGAGAGTGCATAGTGCGCTGGGCAGCCATCATGCTGAAACCACATGTCTCTGTAAATACTCAGTGGCACGTCCTCCAATAAATTTTCTAAATGATTTTGCAAAAAACCTAAATAAACCTCAGCAGTCAAAGTCTCTGGGAACTCAAATGGACCGATTATTTTACCATTTAAAATTCTTGTCCAATGGTTTATCTTGAAGCGATATTGAGATTTATCTTCTCTCATCAAATGTGGGTTTGCTACGTGCCACTCGTGTAAGTTATGCAGGATCATGTACCCATCTTTCTTAAATGTGGTCTCATCTGACCATAAAATTTTTTCAAAGAACCGTGGATCTTCCCTGTGTCTTTCTCACATTGTGCGACAAAAAGCAACTCGGGGCTCATAATCCCGGGGCAGAAGAACTTGAACACGCTGTACGTGGTATGGATGGAGCACGTTTTTTTGTAAGATTCTATGGGCTGTACTTTTGGGCACACCTGTTTTTAGTTCTATTGCACGCACTGAAGTACTCGGGTCTTCTTCGACAGCTCCTAGCACCACGTCTTCGTAAGGGAGGAAAGATCTTCCCTCACCGTGTTATTGGTTTGGTAGTTGGCCCTCTGAGAACAGTAAGCGGTGCACATTTGTGAACACTCGATGATCTGGATGACGAGCTGCATTCGGGTACCTCTCACAGTAAAGTGGATTCGCTCGTTTAATAACCCGATCTTTTTTAAGAAGATGTCGAGCGTGTATTGCGGCTGAAGGAAAACAGTTTGAGCATTTGCTGTAAAGGTAAATCATCATCAGCAGCATTTTGACGCCCACTGTTGTGCAAACAGTTATCCTTAAGGGTCCTTGTGCGTTTTCATAATCGCTGTTTAATTAGGAAATTTTGAAAAATTTTCATCAGTTTTTTTTCAAATAAAAATTGTGCATAAGTTAACGGGTAATCTTCTAAGTGTTATACCATTTTGGAATCTTTATTAAATGCGCCAACTTTCAAGGTTACTTGCCAAACTCTCGTAGTACATTTTTTCCAGTACAGCCAGTTAAAGTTGAGCAAAGTTTTACTTTGGAATACTTGGTTGGGAAATAAGTGGCAATTTTTCCTGAAAGAGAAAAGTTGGCAGTAAGGTTGAGACACCAGTTTGAAGATGCATTATTCATCATTGTAAAAATAAAATCCAAAAAAGTTAATATTTGTAGTAACAGGAGTTGACAGACTGCCGTAGGGTGTGAAATTTCTATATCTTTTTCAAAGACCTATAATTTTCAAAACACATACATAAAATTTTTTTAAATATTTTTCTGATAGCTGTTATGACTTTGCCTATCACCCGGTTTCGGCTTGACGTCGACTTCTGGGACACCCTGTATAAAGGGTTTTTTAGTTCCTGCCAACACTTTCGATTGAATCCCAAAAAACACTTTTTCCCATTCTTTGTTGTCAAATAGAAAGTTTTCCCACAAACATTGGTGTACCCATTTTATGCGTCCATGTTTTGATTACCAATAAAACCACACTTTACAATTATTTCGCAAACCGGTGGTATTTCCGTCTAATATGATTAGACTATGATTGCAGACTGGATTTTAGGAAATCAAAGCACCTATCAAAAGATGCTGGAAAATTTTATATGTGGAGTCGTGGAAGGTTTGTATTAATTTTGTTACCAGTAGCAGCCGTACTATAGACGTATTGAATTACCAGTTATGATGCTAATGACCGCGGTTGACTGACTTTGTGATTGTTTTAGGCTTTTAAGGTCGACCATGGATTACAGAGCAAAGCAAGGATTTATTCCAAAAGTATGTAACCAAATCCTGTAGAATCCTACTTTTGAACCTGTGCCCAAGCATGTCCAGTTTTCCCAAAATGTGAATTGAAACTGATATCAGAAAGAAACCATAGCTACATGAACTTCTAAATTTCTGTTTGCTACAGCTGTTTTAAATGGTTATTATGTGCAACATGGAAACCTTGAAAAGTATTTTATTTGATTTAACAACTGCTCGGCTTCGCCAAAAAAAAAAATGAGGTTTAGCCTGAGCCTAGATGTGATGGGCTAGCACCTCCACCAGAAATTTAAATTAGCTGCTCTAAAGAGAAACTAAGGAAATGGGTTAAAGGTCAGACATTTTTTCGATTTTCCCGAACGTGTAAGAGATAAAGGAAACCCTTATCTTCTACTCCAATGCCCCGTTCAAATAGGAAATTTGCATTTCAAAGCGCTTTGCCTCCGAAGTCGCTTCTCCCACAGGTAAAATGTAGTCATTCTAACCGAGACCGGATATAGCGAAATAGATAACAGAATTTGCTTCTTTCTGCAATTTTGTAAGGTCGGTTAAGCGTCCTCGCGCAATCATAATATCGCAGTAACTGTGAAGAGCTCTTTCGGACTTTCCTTTGTCATTTGCAATCGAAAGTAGAGAGAAACACAATAGATACTTTCTCAGGGATGGACTAATTAAGCTCAGCGTTCCAAGTAAAAGATGCCTGAAAAGATGCAAGCTAAGTTTTGTAAGAAGTTTTGGATGATATTATGGAATCTACGAGCCCCTTCCCAGTTCAGTTGGCCCACTTCAAGATTTGTACCAAAATATGCCTTTATAAACTAAACATGACGAAACTATTTATTTCTAAAACAATTTATTTTCTCAAAAATATTTTAGATACACTCTAGTCGTAAAAGATACATATATACTTAGACCTATAACTAATAGAACATCTGAACAAATAAACAATGTGCGAATAAATGCGCGAAGTTAACAAAGCAACAATTGAAAGATTACCATCGGGTAACATCACCTTTATTTTTTATAACGGCTGAAATTCTTTGGGGCATAGTGTTAACCCAGTTTTGGCAAAAGTTTGGTGTCAAACAATGCCATATTTCTTGAAGCTTTTGTCTCAGTTCGGTGATTGTACGAGCAGGATGTTGTCGTAGAATCATTTTCATCTCGTGCCACAAAGTTTCAATATGTGACAGATCTGGACTGCTAGAAACCCATTTCAAAAGTGGTACATTATTTTCTTCCATCCATTATATAGCCTTTTATGAGGTATGGCACGCTGCACCATCTTGCTGAAACACAAAATCTTGGTCGGACGTCAAACATTCTTCCATCACTGGTAAAAGCGATTCTTCTAAACTTGCCAAATATCTGTTGGTATCCACATTTCCATCAATAAAATGAAGTTTTCCTACTCCTATTGATGACATGCTGACCCAGACCATAATGGACGCTGGAAATTTCACTTTTCTCTTCAGACAGTCAACATGGAGCGCTTCGTTTTTTTTGCGAATAACTCTACTGCGACTGTCAACAACTCAAACTTCGAATCGGGCCTCATCACTCCATTGTATTGCACACCATTGTTGAGGTGTCCATTGTCTATGTTCTTTAGCCCATCTAAGCCGATTTTTCTTTTGCAGTGCAGTTAGTAGTGGCTTTCTTTGGCCTATAAACAAGTTGTGCAAATTTTAGGGTTTTTACTTCACTTTTTTTATAAGAAAAGTTACCTCGCAAGTGCTAAATCTCAGTTTGTGGGCCTCTCTATGAGTTGTGGACCTCGAAATTCTCGTTCCAACATCGTCACTCCACAGAGCACTCAATTGTAAATAATTGAAGCGTTATATTCCCAAAGGGTCTAAGTGCGAAAATTTTACTTCCGAGAAAATGAAGAAATAAGATATTCTTGTGATGTAGCGATGTCAAATAAAACAAAAAATATGAAAGTAAATTTATTCGATTAAAACATCAGGTTATTCAACATTTTACGAAAAAAGGTAGCAAAAATAAACGAAATATATTTTGGAACACAAAATAAAATATTAAATTTTTAGAAGGTCCTATGTCTAATGCATCGTGTCATTGTAAAAGGGCCTATGTGAAACCAGTAATTCCATTCAAAATGTTTACCCTGGATTGTTTTGCTTGGTTTTTTCGATGATACCGGTATAAAATGAGATATATGCAAGTGGTATGTAATCTAACATGTCTTCTAAATGTTTGGCCTTTTCCTGAGATATGCGGTTTTTGCAATCTAACTGTGGCAACGGTGTTGTTTTAAGGTCACTCAAAGTTTTGCCTCGTTTTAAAACGTTACAAGAGGTCCATTCTTCCATTTCGTTAAACGTTGTTTTTGTTCTGACTAAAGTTGGATTTTTCTTAGAAACTTCTATCCAACAAGCTTTGGATATATTTAGTTTGGTCGTGTTTAAAAAGCTATCGGAAATCTCTTGAAGATTTTTAAAATCTTCTCTATTCATACGAATGACATTGAATGGATTTTTATGTTGTGCACTCCTAATCATTTTTTCAAGATGATCCGGTACGTAGTTTTTTGTGACTCTTTTACGACGCTCAATCTGCGCAAAGTCCCTATCACATGCCAAATAGGAATGCCCGGAAACTAAAAGTTTCTGTTCAATTTTTTCAAACTTTCCATTATGGACCAAATATATGAACAAAAAAAGCAACATTTTGTTTTTGTTCTGTCCTATGCAATTATCCGACCAAATCACTAAGTTTTTTTTCATATTCAAAGCTGGCAAGTTAAGGCACTTTAAAAGGGCAGATCCAATTTCATTAGCTCCTCTACCTGTTATGGATTCGTCCCAAAGACACATATGAGCAGTTCCAGTATCAGATATGTGTATTCCTAGATTATAGCACGAAAGCTGTCTGCTATAAAACATCTGCGTATGTGTAAGTGTTGGCAAAAATAAAACTTGCTCTAAATCTATAGACATCATGCTAATGCTGGCCGTCGGGATTTGTGACAAATTACCGTCTTTTTCCATTTCTAGTCTAGCCTTTTCCGCCTTTCTGTGGTGTAGGTCAAGTTTGGCTTTCATCTCATCCTTTTCTGTTTGATTTTGGGCATAACTTATTTTATTTTTGTAAAGATCGCAAACTGAGCAAGTGTCCGTTCTGGGGCGACCGAATCGTAAATGCGGAAAATCATTTTTAAATACTGTCAAGTAGTACTTATAAGTAACCTCTGTATCGGGAAACTGTCTTTTAAATGCCAAGTATAGGCGATTTATATTCAAATCTGGACTCAGACATTTCTTTTGTGATTTGCTTCTGCTATAATGATTCTCTTCGCAAGGAAAACTTTGTACGTGTTCTCTAACCTGGTCTCTTATCGCTGTTGTATACTTTCTTGGTTCATTTGACTTGCCTCTTTTATCTGTATACACTGTTTCTCCCAACTTTTTTTTTCTGTTAAAACTTGCACTGCCTTGTGTGATAGGGCAAAAATGTTTGAAAATGTTTGACGGCAAACCTGCACATGCTGGCCATTTCCGTTTGGAACCGTGTACCATGCAGTAGCTTGTCGACGACTTTGTTCTGCAGATTCATATTTTCCGTGACTTCTTTTTACACTGCCAATTTATATGAGTCCCAACAGATAAGATTTTTGCTTCACATGATTAGCTATTTTATAATAATCTTCAAATAAAAATATTTTTTGCTCATAGGGCAATTTTCTGCACTCATATTTACATTTACAAAATACCTGGAATAAAACAAACTTATTTACTTTTGTTGACTAAAACAATAGAAATAAACACAACTAACCTCAAAACTTGGCGCCTTCTTAGCAGCAATATCCTTGTTACTTCGATTGTGATATGCCAGGCCACTATATTTCAGTCGTTTCATTTCATTCTTTTTATTTTCAGACCCTGGGACACGTCGCTTTGGGTTGTTTACTTGATTTTCACTCATTGTTTATTATTAAATGCACGTAATAATATTACGCCTGTACTCGGCGCTTAGACCCTTCTCAATGAACGACCGAGTACGAGAACGCCATCTATCAAATGGGGATATTAAATACATTTTCGTCGGATATGTACTTGGACCCTTTTCTAATGCATGCATTAAAGCATGCCTTTTGGAGGAAAAATATGAAATTCAGAAATATTGGCACTTAGACCCTTTGGGAATACCACGCTTCAATTGGCACGCCTGTTTTTCACGATTATTCTTCTTAATGCTCTTCGGTCGGCATTTGTGATATTTTTTTCACATATCGTGGCTTAATATTAACTGAGCCAATTAAGTTATATCTTCTAACAATGTTTCTCACACTGCACCGCGATAAGTCTAAAAAAGTTGCAATTTCTGAGTTTGATTTCCCAGAATTAAGAAATTTAATTATCAGTAACCGAATTTTCTCACTAATAACCTTTCCTCTACCCATTTTGAAAACCTTAATTACCCAAAACTATTTTAAACGTATTCTGACAGCTGTGGTTAATAAAAACAATTGTCATGGCTTTTATTTTTCACAGCCTCCTATGCGTTATAGACTTATTTTGCATTGAAATGAAAATAGGTTGATATAGTGGATACCAAATAAAATCCGATGCACGTCATAGGTGATGTCATTCATAAAAATCATGGTTACCAACAGTTGACTACATTCAATGTGACATTTCTACTTGAAGTTTAAATTTCCCCGTCTCGATTCGGTTGGTAGTACCGTGCAGAGAAATGTGAGGTTGCCACTTCTCATTTGTTGACATCAGTTGCCATTGTCCTTTTGTCGTACTATTAGTTCTTTATTGTTTAGTTTGTGAGTTTTGCGCTATTTGAGCTTTGAATCGTTGCCTTGCCAATTAAAAGTTGTTCTTTTCAGAACAAAAGTTACTGTGAAGTGGTATAAAGTATCCAAAATGCCAAAACAACTTAACAGTCGGTGTAAAGAGCTCATATCAATTCTGGCAACAGCGCACAGCTCCAGATCGATGACGTGCATCGGGTTTTATTTGGTATCCACTATATGCTGTAATTGCAACATGTGTTATTTTTATGCTGCAAATTTGATTAAGGAATGATAAAGTTGGTGTTTTCTACTATATATTATCAAAATATTCATTGTTAATATTTTAAACCTATAACATGCTGCTACATTTTTATTATTTGTTTGATAAGAAAAAAAACTAAGATTTCAATAGTTGGGCCAACTGAAGTGGGAAGGGGTTCGTAGTAGGATCAAAAAATTCGAATAGATTATTATAGCCTATATATTTACATTGCATTGGATGTAGTTTTAGTGTATAATTTTGGGTAATTTTCATACCAAAGTGAAAAACCAATGAATCGGAGTATCTACATTCTTTGCATTGGGAAGGATATTGAAGTAGCTTGTAGACCAAGGAAGAAATATTATCTGTATTGCAACGTGAACCGCTCAATTATTGTTAATAAGGCAAACGAAACTCCATATTTATTAACGGCTTAGCATATGAACAATTCTGCCTAATTAGTGGTTCAGGAAGGTGAACAATATGAAACATTCTCTCCGTGAAACGGCAACAATGGCGAAATACCTGATATTGGAAATAATGGGGCACGTTGCATGAATTCTACTCGGTTTCTCTAAATAGTTGCCGCGATACGAGCAGATTCTTGGCTAAAAGCAAATACCTACTCGAGCATAATATGGAAACTGCTGCCATTATATCATAGCTGCTATATTTATCAAATAAAAAGATTCGGAAGTATTATAATTGATTTGTTATTCATATTTTTTCCAGGTTGCAAAATTATTAATTATAACGCGAAAGTATCTTTCCTATGAACTTTTAGATTCAAAATTAAAATAGATGAAGTTAAAGTTTAGTTTAGTTAAAGTACCGGTTGTCCCTTTTCAGTATTCCTTAAAAACTTAGGTTTGTTTCCATCATTTTGCATTTTTCGATATTGATGTTAGATATATAGTTTTGTTAACAAAGTTTGGACAAGGAATAAAGTAAAATAAATCAAAATAAACCTCAAAACTGTTCCAGTGAATTAAGTGTGAACCATAACAGACGATTCTCTGAGTAATGTTAAGACAAAAAGTTCATATAAACATGGGTCCGCAATTTTTCGTTCTCAAGAAACAGGATGTTAAAATGAAAAAAAAAAGGTTCTTCGTATATATCTTAAATATCATTTACCTAATTTCGTTGTAATTTGTCGGTGGTATTTACATCATTAAGGGGCTAATTTACCACACCACCACACAAGGAATATGTGGAAAAGATTTTTTTGGAAATTAGTATTTTTTTATTACTAAGTTGTTTGCGTAGAGCAGCGCTTCCGAAATATTTTCAGTCACGGATCCCTAGGAAATCAAACACTACTTTCAAGGATCCCCCCCCCCCAAAAAGCATTTTGCGATTTGGGGGACTCCCAAATGCCACCGGTTGAAAAGTGAAGAGTGCGGTCCCCCATTCATATGCTGGCGGACCACCAAACATCTGTGGACCACAGGTTGGGAAACATTGGACTAGAGGAATCCGGAATCGGAAAATAATTTTAAAGTGAGGTTTATCAGGTATCAAAAATATGACCTGGTTGTCAAATGCCAAAATAAACTTTTTTTTACTATTCTGATCACTTATTAGTAATTTGAATTTGTCTTTATTAATAGACGAGTGCCCACTCCTAGGCCAAACCCTTTCCAATGATTGTCTTTTAGCAAATTTCATAGCTTATTGATTGTTTAATTTCACACGTAATATATCTTCCTTTCTCAGCGATTCAGTATTGTGTAGAAATCTTGTGGATACTAATGTTATAGTATTATTAACGACTATCTTAGAAATCTCCTCATAAATACCGTTGGACTCTCGTAGAGTTGGTTCTGCCCATTGGCAGCGTCACCTTGTCATTTCTACACGTGCAAGTAGTATAAGGATATTTGCTTCTTTACCTCTCGAGATAGCTTCTTTTGAGATTTGATTTACTATCAAGATACCTTTTTTGAAATGTGATTTACTATCAAGATACCTTCTTCTAATTTCGTGTACAGACGCGTTCAGCGCCATTTTCTTTTTGCTTTCCATTGTGATTTTGGTTGTGCGTGAACACCAGTTCATGGAGTAGTATCCTTTTACTTTGTACTTTACGCTCAGTTGTTTTAGTTTGGGTGCTACCCGGTCCATTTTCTAATGGGACTTCAACCTTCAGCGGTAAATTGTTTTTTGTATACCATCAGACCACGTCCATTAATGCATGTCGTGAAGAAGCTTTTTCAATATCTGCTTCCTTTTAGTGGAAATGCATTGCCTTGTCACAAAACCCCGATGTCATCAGGTAAAACATCATTTTAATTGGGTATTCTAAAGATATTAATATATTAATTATTGCTGACTGAAATTCTTAGAGTGTTCTTAATTTTGTTTGGCATTTTTCGTATTCAAATATAGAGCAGTGCCTACATGTCACCGTCTTTTGGGCTTACCACATTACATTGATCATGATTTTGATTTTTGAGCTGCCATAACTTTAAATCAAGGAATACATTTCTGAGATAGTCGTTAATAATACTATAACATTAGTCTCCAAAAGATTTCGTGACATGATTCTTGACTGGGTTTTGCCTCCCAAAAAGTAAAGCGATAGCTATATAAAATTTGAAAGTCTAATTGGGATATAATATCGTTTAAATCAGGGCTGTCCAACATACGGCCCGCTCCTTTCTTTCTTGCGGCCCGCCTAACGGGTCTTGTATACATCACATGTATAAATTACTCTCAAATATAGTATAGTATATACCTGTACCTATCAAAACTCAGTAACAATGTTGTATAGAAAGATTTTATAATGCGGCCCTCCAAACTGCATTTTTTTTTTGAAGCGGCCCCTGGGCCACATTAAGTTGGACAGCCCTGGTTTAAATGATTGACCCAGTTTTCTAGAGCTTTTATGATTGGAGCTGAATCAGTTGAATTTCTTGAATGGCAACATCGATTTCGTGCTCCAAGACCTCAATTGTCTCTGGATGATTAGTTAGACATTTATCCTTCACGGCTCCCGTCAACATATAGTCCAACGGGTTCAAATTACAGCTTCGGGGCGGCCAACTGGCATAAGAATTCCGGCGATTATCAGGTTTATGAAAACGATGCTCAAAAGTTCGATTTTTGTATATATGCCAAGTTGCGCAGCCTTGTTGAAACCGAATCACTTTCCACTTGTAACCAGTCCAAACTCAAGATAAAGAGTTAGTTTAATCTAAATTAGTATTTTAGAGTGAGCCATGGTCACATATCAAGATCGTAAATCAAACTTGAGTGTGTTTGCTGGCAGATCCAAAACGGCGTGTTTGAATGCGTCAACTGCTTCTTCTGGTGACTGGAACCGTTGACCACGCAGTCTGTTTTTAATTTTTGGGAAAGTAAAGAAATCGTTAGGACTTAGATCGGGACTATATGAAGGATGGTCCAATAATTCCACGTTTTCTTTCGTTAATTACTGCCTTGTTTTTTGGGCTGTGTGCGAGCTTGCATTGTCTTGGTGGAGGATGATTCTTCTTTCGGGGTTGATTTTTTGAAGCTCGATGATGACTTTTTTCAAACAATTGGTGGTATACCAATCCGCAGTAACAGTTCTTTGCTCGCGAAAATGTTCTCGGTTGAGTTCCATTTTTCTAATGACTTGGTAACACTTAAAAATTCACTGTCGTGAGAACATTGCACGTATTGTTATTAAACTTTGAATTTAAGTTTACTAAAGAGTGATATTAAGATTCAGTACTGACGTTCGATTCGCGCGGCCTACTATGTCTCTATATGCAAAACTTAAAAGATATCCCTCGTATGTAACATTCTAATTGCTGGCTTTGGGATGAAGCAATTATGATCTCTCGATTTTGTATTTTGAGCAAAGGAATATGAACAGTACAGCATGAGCTTTCAGGAACCATCACCAACAAAAGATTTATTATGTCTATAAGTATCTTAGACTGTTGGCCAAAGCTGGTAAATTGCGCAGCAAAAATTTTGCGGACTACGAAAATGGACAGACAGACTCATTTTGATTCCTACTAGTGTGTTTCTGTCAAGTAGATCAACTCCCCATTCTATGAATTCATATTTCCGTAATTATGTCCACGTCTCGAAGTTAGTCATTAGTTGTTGCAGATCTTTTGTGGAATATGGCTTTAGGTATCAACCATATCTTATTTGGCTATACAGGGCATCCAAAAATTAAAGGATACTTCTGGTCATGACGTGACCTATCTGCAGCTGCAGGATTATCCCCTATATTTGCAAGCTTTTTTAAAAACTTGAGCCACCCCGCAGGCCTTACTATACGCACGGGTATTACGTATTTTTTTTGACAATGTATTAGTTTTTTGTGACATTAGGTAGGTTTGTATACACTAGCTAGAAGGAAATGGTGCATAGTGAGGATTTGTGTACTGTGTTTATGATAATTCCTTTGGATTCTTGTCTCAAATACACTTACTTGTGATTCAAAGCTATAAATTAGCTGCGCGTCCACTTTTTCTTATCCATTCTGGTAATTACATATGCAAATTTGCTGCTGTTGGAGTTAGCTATAACGAGGAGTAGCCTTAGACATCCGCCGGGTGGTACCTCCACACTCGACAGTTTGAGGTCATCGGACAATCACGACATCTGTAGCTAAAAGAAAAATTCTCTGGGGCGGGATTCGAACCCGCGCAGCCCACGTCGACTGATTAGTATGCCCATAGCGTCCACCTCTGCGTCACCGCGCTGCCTGAACGGAATCCTTTAAAAGTTCCACATGTCGCTCGACTGTCGACAAATGATTTATTCTCTTCTAGATACCTCGCGCGTTCTGCGGAAACTGATTGAATTGTGCGAATAAATCAAACCCCTGAATTGACGCATATATCAGATCCTATAAATCGTAGCCATACAATCGTGCCAGGTGTGTCACGGCCTAGTGGATTGTATGTGTGCATTTTTTGGCTGAATCTAGGTCACCGGTTAATGATGTGAATTTTTCTAATGGGTTATAGAGGGTCAGGATAGATAATGGCCAATGGATATTGCAAATTTCGATCAGCGATTTTTCACAAGAATGGAAAGGCAGCATATCGACGAAACAGGCGAAAAACCTTTATGCATTATTAAATTCCTACTAATATTATTAATGAGAAAGTGTGGATGTTCGTTACTGAATAACGCCAAAGTAGCTGAGCAGATCTGGATGGAATTTGGAACGGAGATTGACTATGAATGATTGGAATAGCTACTACTTTTTATCTCGATAAATAATTTTAAAATATGGGGTTGTAGAAAACGGACGCAGGAAAGTAAACGCATATTAAAACAAGAAAGATTGATATTCAAATCAAGTTGGGTACTTTATTTTGAAGGTTCGTTTATACCATTTATGTATGAAAAATAATATCGCTCAAATGTTTACCACGACTGGATTTACAGACGTCCACGCGATGGTCGAAATTTTTAATGACATTTTGCAACATGGTCGGTTCTATGGCATTTATCTCGGCAATGATGTTGTTTTTGAGTTCTTGGAGGGTGGCTGGTTTGTTGACGTAGACTTTGCTTTTCAAATATCCCCATAAAAAGAGGTCCAACGGAGTCAAATCGCACGATCTTGGTGGCCATGGCACATTTCCTCTGCGCGAAATCACGCGATCACCGAAGAAGGACTGCAATCGATGGATATTGACGTTGGTTGTGTGGCATGTTGCAGCGTCTTGTTGGAAATAAACATCGTGCATATCCATTCCTTCAAGTTGCGGCAAAAAATAGTCTTCTATCATCACGTGATATCGCTCAGAATTGACGGTAACGGCGTCCCCGGCCGCATTTTCGAAAAAGTAAGGTCCGATGATGCCTTTTGACCACAATGCACACCACACAGTCACTTTTTGAGGATGCATCGGCTGCTCTTGATACTCACGGGGATTTTCGTTCGCCCAGATGCGGCAGTTTTGTTTGTTTACCGTCCCATTCAAAGTGAAATGCGCTTCGTCGCCGAACATGTTTTTTGATGAAAAATTGGCATCAATTTGGCGGTGTTCAAGGAGCCAATCTGAGAACGTTCGGCGCGAAAAATGGTCGGCACGACGCAGCTCTTGCGTCAATTGGATCTTGTAGGCGTGTACATTCAAATCCTTGTGGAGAATGCGGAGCAAACTGGTTCTCCAAATGCCCAATTCTTGGGATTGACGCGTTGTTGATTGTTTCGGATCGTCTCTCACACTCTCCTTCACAACAGCAATATTTTCCGGTGTGCGAACGCTCCTTGGCCGGCCAGAGCCTGGCAGATTTGCCACAGAACCTGTTGCCTCGAATTTACGCACCAGACGACCGATGGTTGTTTCGTTTGGGCGGTTGTTGCGACCGAAATGTTCACGAAGCGCGCGAAACGTGTTTTTTATTTTTGCACCATTTTTGTAGTGCTCTTCAATAACTTTAATGCGGTCTTCAATCGAATACGACTCCATAGCGATCAATGGTAAACATTCAACTAACAAAATGACATGTCGGTGACAGAAAACAAAGATGGCGTCTATGTCAAATTGACGTTTACTTTCCTGCGTCCCTATTGGACAACCCTTTATCTATTGAACTGGCTACAGCCCAAGCTGCTTAAGTAATTTGGAACGAGGTGTCTGGAGCGGAAGCGTACTGCATTTTGATATTTTTGACATTCATGCTGCGAGCGTTATCGCTTTAATTTATATTTGTTTGATGTACTGTTTCACGTCAAGTATACCACGGTGAATAAATAATCATTCTTATTAGAGTACTTTCAGATATGCTACGCACTCTGTGAGATAGTTTCCGTATTATTTATTGTGATTCCGATTACACATTTGATATTGATTTATTATTGAATAAAAAAATATCCATTAAGATAGTAATAATATTTATTAGGATAACGTACACAAAATCGTTATTTTACAATAAACATAAAATACCTTAACAGTTTTAACCTGTGCTTGGGTTCACATGAGAATGAAAAAAACACAAATGGGTTAGTACACCAACGTTAAGTAATGCAGCTATTGCAACGCAGTTAAGTGTATACATTTATATTTTTCTATATGTAAAATTCGAACAATTTTTGAAATTAAGCTGATTGTGCGTAGAATATTTTTCCTTAAATGCAGTTCGGACATAAATACCCACATGACATACATAAAATACTTGAGTTTTTGTTGTCCCTAAGTTTATGGATCGAGTTCCATGGTTTTTTTATACTTGAACCATCACAAATGCCTAAGGCCTAAACACCCATCGGTACCGTGGGCATTCCTATACAATATACAGGGTGGTCCATAAGTCCTTTGAAATTTCAAATTTGAATAAAATTTAACGGGTGAGCGTGAGCGGCGCGGGCGAGGTGGGGGCAGTATATTCAGTGTCTGGGAATTCAGTCGCCATGGAGTGTTTCACTGGAGCGGATCGTGCTTTTTGTGTGCGCGCGTTTTATCAAAATAATGATTCGGCAACCATTGCGCGGCGTAAATATCGAGAATACCACAATTTACACAATTTTACAAAGTGTCCAACAGCTCAAACGATTAAGAACTGGGTTGCTAAGTTCGAAGAGACTGGTTCGACGTTAGATAAACAGCGGTGGGATCGACCAAGGACAACTCGTATTGAAGAAAACATCAACATTGTGGCACAGTCTGTTCGTCAAAATCCTACCCAGTCTACTCGTAAGCGTTCCAGTGCACTAAACGTACCCAGAACATCTTTACAGCGGATTTTAAGGAAAGATTTACGTCTGCACGCTTACAAAATTCGGTTAGTGCAGGAATTAGAAGATAATGACGCTATTCAGAGACTAAACTTTGCGAATGAAATGTGGAATCGATTTTCTTCGCTCAATAATGTGTTGTTCTCGGACGAGGCTCACTTCCATTTAAACGGGCATGTAAATAAACAAAATTGCCGTTATTGGAGCCCCGAAAATCCAAAGCCTAAGCATCAGAAGCCCTTACACAGCCCTAAAGTTACAGTTTGGGCTGCTATGTCAGCGCATGGCATCGTAGGCCCTTATTTTTTTGAGGACGACAGAGGTCGCGCATTAACTGTTACTTCGGAGCGGTATGTAGCAATGATAGAAGAGTTTTTGACACCAGCGTTGCAGAATTTTCCAGGCTATAATACGCAGACCTGGTTCCAACAGGACGGAGCAATTGCCCACACCTCCAACACTTCTATGCCCGTCGTCTGTCAACTTTTTCCCAGCAAAGTAATTTCTCGAAGAGGAGACATTTCCTGGCCACCACGTAGTCCAGATTTGACCCCAATGGACTTCCTTTTATGGAGCTACCTCAAGAGTAAAGTGTACGACACCACTCCGCGATCAGTTGATGCCCTGAAAGAAAATATCCGAAGAGAAATGGCAAGCATTACAGTGTTGACTTGCCGCGCAGTCATCGACAATTTTAGACGTCGTTTATATGAGTGCCGTGATCGTAATGGATTGCATTTAGACGATGTGATTTTTAAAACTTAATTCCCATTCAATAAAGATGATAACAAAATATAATAATTCTTCATAATGTAACTAGTTTGGTTTTATTCCTTTTTTTTCCAGCTCAAAGGACTTATGGGCCACCCTGTATAACCCGATTTCTTTCTTAAATCTTTTTAATATTTTTGAAACCTTTATTGATGCCAGAATATAATTGAAAAACTTTGGGCATAAAAAAAGAAGAGACATTTGACCAATAGCTTTTGAAGATTTCCGCACAGTTACTGAATTTTGTTCAAACTTTCTTTGATAGTCGTGATTGGTAAAATTTAGATGCCTTCATTTGTAATGTGTTACATCAATTTATTTTAAAGGCAACTATTTCATTGCTTTGAATATGCATCTTTTTTCGAAAACAATCTTCTCCACGTTAATGCGAAACGGATAACCTATACTTGACACTACTTCCACAGGGGCAGATCCTCGGGTTTCGGCTTAAGTAGTACAATACACGGTGTCCTGAAAGATGGGGCTTCTCTTTTTCTTTCAGGGTCAGCTACTTCTAAATATCTACGCTAATTGCGGTAAAACAACACCGAAACCGTAAAAAAGAAATTGAAGAAAAATATGCACTGTTACCTCTTCATCTGTGTTCACCAAGATGGCTTCTGCATGGTATAAACAAACAAATGCGGCTCTGATGGAAAAAAACATCGAGGACGACGGTGACGTTCTGATTACACTCGCGATAATTACGTTACTGCTCTAGAAATGTGTCAATTCCGATTTTTCAAACGTGGTTAGCTTATAGACTAGATTAACCTAGACACCACGCGGCCCCCGATTGGATAATGGACGTAGGACGAAGGAGAGAATTGTGGGAGGGGAGGAAGGATGGGTCGTACTGCTTTTTGGAATCTAATGTCTCGTTTGACTCAAAGCTTTGGTATATACTCGTATGTTGCTACAAACACATGCTTATTATTGTCCCAACTTTGAGGATATCCTGTATATGAAGGACTATTAGAAGGTAGTGCAAAATTATGTAGATTTCAACACTTAGTACTTACCGAACCAGATATCTCTTTTAGTACCACTTTGTACATGCGCTTACCTGAAACAAAGAAACAGATATTGAATCAGTCCAATTTTCACATTTGCTTCGTTTGTCACATTTTGTGGCTTAAGCTAGTGCTGTGCAAAATTGTAAAAATATACGAGGCTTGTTCAATTGAACTTATCTTTGGTCCAGAAAAAATTATTGGCAAATATATCTACAAATAATTTTTTTTATATCGAAACAGCCGCGCAGGCAGAAGCCTAAATGCCGGAACACCGCGGCTGCTATGATGATCCCAAAGAAACCTTGTTAATACGATTCTTGAACTGCCCAAGGTTAGTAGAACTGGGAAAAGCTTCCTCCCGTAGATTTTTCCACAATCTAGACACCCTCGGGACAAAGGAGCGGTCGTATCAGCCAGTTCTGGATGTACGAAGTTTGACACGGTTAGGATGGGACGCCGAAGTCAGGCGAGTCTGTCTGGCAGGCACATCGCGCGGCGGCATCATAGAAGAGAGCTCTGAGGAGCAAAGCCCGTTGGTGTAGCGATAGAAAGGAGCTAGATCGCCGACGGCCCGCCGGTGCGAAAGAGTCCCGAGACTGTCTGTTAGAGAAGAGTCATCGATCAGTCGGACCTCCCTCCTCTGGATAGCATCGAGCATGGACAATGTAGTCGGGGCGGCAGCACCCCAAATGTGTGAGCAATACTCGAGGCTAGGCCTTATCTGGGCCTTGTATAGAGTGAGAAGGTCATGCGGAGAAAAGTACTTCTTAGCCCTAAACAAATAGCCTAGCTTTTTCCCAGCAGCTGCAGCTATTGAAGAGATGTGTTCGTGCCAGATCAGGTCCTCGGTGATCTGGACTCCGACCAGCCGAAATGAATGGCTCTTTGGTAGAACTCGACCGTCCATCGAAACTGTATGAGCGCTAGGACGCTTTTTGTTCGTCAAAGTACAGTACAGTGTTTTGGAAGCATTGAACTGTACAAGATTGTTGCGTCCCCAAGCAGCGATAGCCTCCAGGTCTCTTGTCAGAGAAGAAGTCGTCGCTAGTCTTCTTTTTTCCAGCTCAGCGGCAGAGATCGGCTTGTCACTCTGAATTCCTGCATGTAGAGTGCTGTCATCAGCGAAGCTGTGGATTGGGTTGATCGTGCCGGAAAGGAGGTCGTTGATATGTAAGAGAAACAGTGTTGGAGCCAAGACCGATCCCTGGGGAACACCCGCGTTGACGTTGTGGGATGAAGAGGAGAATCCGTCAATTACGACGGATATCTTGCGGCCAGAGATAAAGTCAGCCACCCATCTGCAAAGCTTTTCTGGGAGGCCGTAGGATGGAAGTTTGCTTAAGAGGGCAGCGTGCCACAGCTGATCGAACGCTTTCGTGATGTCAAGAGCAACGACATGAGCCTCACCATGAGACTGGATGAGTTTACTCCACAGTTGCGTGACGTAAGCTAGGAGGTCCCCTGTGGATCGTTGGTGCCGGAAACCGTACTGCCTGTCGCTAATCAAGCTGTGACGTTCGAGGTAGTCCAGAAGCTCGCGATTTATGCACCTCTCCATCACTTTACTTATAACAGAAAGCAGAGCTATAGGCCTGTAGTTGTAAGGGTCGGTTTTAGATCCTTTTTTTTGGGATGGGCTGTACATGAGCAAATTTCCAGTTTTCTGGGAAGGTGCCGGATTCATAAGATATCTGGAAGAGACGCGAAAGAACTGGAGCAAGCTCCGCTGCACATCTCTTCAGTACAATGGCAGGAATCAAGTCCGGACCAGAAGCTTTGTTGATGTCGAGCGACAAGAGCACTCGTCTTACGGTCTTATGCCTGAATGTTACCTCCCGCATAGTGTGGGCCTTGATCTTCTGCTGGCGAGCAGTGTCACACGATTTGTTGAACCAGCCGTTGGGCCCTGGTTTAGGAACTTTCACTGTGTGAGGGATGTATTCCTCCATTCCGACGTGGATAATTTCGGTTATTGAAGAACAGACAGTCGACGCATCCGCGTCAGTGAAACAGACATCTCTCCAAGGAAAGCTAGAGAAGAAGTCTCTGAGCCCCTCCCAGTCGGCATGTCCGTAATGCCAAGTTTGTGCGAGTTTCTGCTGCCACAGCGGCTTCTGACCGAAACCTAACCTCCACAACACCGTGATCTGAGTTACCCAGGGGGGACAGGACAGCAGTGCTGTAAGGGGCAGGATGCGTGGTCAGAAAGAGATCCAGCAGGCTACTGGCGTGTGACGAGACGCGGGGGAAAAAAGTAGGGCTCGTCACCAGCTGGGTCAGCCCTTGAGTAAGAGCGAACGCTTAGACTGCACGACCTGCTGCATCGGTCTTATTTGAGCCCAACCAAAGCTCATTATGGGCATTGAAATCACCGAGGAGAACTACCTCTGAAGCGGGGTGATTGATGTTCAGGAAGTCGATCTGGACGGCGAGGTATTCGAGTAGGTCATCCCAGTTATGGTTCGATGGAGAGCGATAAAGGCAGCAAATAAATTTGGGTGATGTTTTGGAGTTGAGGCGAAGCCACAGAATGTCCTTCCGGTCTGATTCCAAAGAAAGATCCCTGATTACCACTAAATTAAAGGCACACATCCCATTGTTTCACCAATCAATGTATACACCGTTTAAAGAATCCTTGTGGCTGTTACTTGAAGAACTCTTTTGCGTCATTTTGACTTCTTCGTCCGACTGAAAATGCGTCACCTTTAACGCCTTCTCCAGTGGCCCAAAGATGTGAAAATCGCAAGGCAATAAATCCGGACTATAAGGTGGATACTCTAATTCCTGCATTTCCTTCGTTGTAGACTTTCTCTCACTACTCTGGCAACATGAGGCCGAGCATTGTCGCGCAGAAGAATGACACTATGTGACGATTTCGTTTTATTGCTTGATGGAGATTCCAAGATTCGTTATACAAATTTGCATTTGCGAACATCGCAGTCAAATACAAATGACAGGAACTGATCAGCGTGACGTTTACAAACACAACTAGCATTGAAAAACGTCAGTTAAGTATTTAGAATTGTTTCCAAGGCTAACCTGACAAATGATGGGTTTCAGTTAAACGAGCCCTTTATAGAACGTAGAGCCATTGATTCCCAAAATGGTCTATATCGACCCCTAGGGGTCTATGACAACCTGCAAGGGGTCTACGTCAGCGAAAAAAAATTTGGGGGTCCATGAAATGAATATGGGGGTCCACGATAGTAGATCTCGACACATACACTGATAGTACCTATTTACTTACATCATACTTTCTTATAATATCAAAACATATACATTATTTATAAAAGTACCTATGAAGTAAAAAATTTATTATACAGGGTGGGGCAAAAGTCACGAAGGGATTTGAAAAATTAATAACTTTTTTAAATTTATTTTGTTTTAATTTTTTTTTTCAGGACCGTGTAAAATAAATCCTGGAGATTAATTATGGAGCGTTACAACCTCAATCAACGAACCAAACTTATAGAATTTTATTTTGAATATCACCATTCAATAATTCAAACTCAACGAGCATATCGTCGTCATTTCAATTTGCGGAATTCGCCCTCTGAATCAATGATTCGACGCTTAGTGGCACGATTTCAGCAACAAGGCACAGTTATGGATCTCCCACGAAGCGGAAGGCCACGTTCCGCAAGAAATGAAAGGAACATTCAACGCGTTCAGGAGAGTGTTCAGGAGAATCCGGAAACCTCAACCCGAAGACGTTCTGCTGAGCTGCAGATGTCTCAAAGGTCTTTACGCAGAATATTAAGAGGAAATTTACATCTGTTTCCATATAAAGTGCAGCTAGTGCAAGAACTAAAACCAGCAGATTTTCAAGAACGACTAACTTATGCAGTTCGCTTGCAAAGAATGGCTCGAGAAGATAATGAATTTATTCATTCTCTGATCATGAGCGATGAAGCCCATTTTCATTTGAATGGCTTCGTAAATAAGCAGAACTGCAGAATATGGGGTACCGAGAACCCAAGGGTGGTTCATCAAAGGCAATTACATCCGCTTAAATGCACAGTATGGTGCGCAGTTACGTCTCAACGAATTATTGGACCATTCTTCTTCGAAGACCACGATGGGAATGCTGTATCTGTAGATGGCGACCGATATCGTGATATGATTCAAAATTTCTTAAGACCAGCTCTTGTTGACAATCAAACGATGACTTTCCAACAAGATGGAGCCACTGCGCATACTGCTCGAGCCACTATGCACCTTCTAAGGCAGATTTTTGGCGAACGTTTAATTTCGAGAAATTCAGGATTCAATTGGCCCGCCCGCTCGCCGGACTTAACAGCCCCTGATTATTTCCTTTGGGGATATCTGAAAGGAAAAGTGTATATTAATAAACCCACAACCCTGCAGCAACTAAAAGATAATATTCGAGCAGAAGTAAGTGCTTTGGGGCCAGATATTCTGACTCGGGTAATGGAAAATGCTCTTGCAAGAGCTGCACTTTGCGAGGCTGAAAATGGCGGTCATTTGCGTGATGTAATCTTTCACACTTAAATTGTAAACAAACTCCAAACATTGCATTTTAGTTTTGTGTTAGGGAAAAAAATTAAAATTAAAATTTAAAAAAGTTATTAATTTTTCAAATCCCTTCGCGACTTTTGCCCCACCCTGTATATGTTTATAAAATTGTGGTCGCAATACATTTCGAGTCGCAGTCACAGAGCTTCGCTACCTTGCACTGACTTGTTCAATTCGTCACTCTATAAATACGAATGTGGGACAAATACGTTTATTCTTTTCCTGAATCTTGAGAAGGAAAGTGCTAAGAAAATATTTTAAAAGATATAAACAGATAGTATATCACACAAATTATAGTGAGTCAGTATTATTTTGTTTGAGAGTGCTGGAGAAAAGTAAGTACAATATTTTTTATTAAATTTTAGTTTTGTACTCATAGTTAGCAAAGACAGATAAATTACGCCAATCATGACTTTAGTTATTAGTAGTTAAATATTCAGTCATGCAAAATTACACGAGTACTCCTCAATAGTTTCTTTTGGAAAGTTTTAGCAATCGGTAATATAATTACAGTGCAATCTCCGTAATTCGAGCTAATTGTTGCAAGAAGATGTTCGAATTATGGAATGTTTTCAGAAAAATCAAAAAATATTTTTAATATACAGCTGCTGGATTTTCTGTCTTATTTAAATAATTGAATTATGCCCACAGATGACTGATGCCATGTCCGAATCTGAAAAGAAATGTAGACAGAACAGTGTTGATTATTTGAAATTTGGCTTCATTCCATCATTGCCGGACAAACAATCGCCTATGTGCCTTTTATGCAACAAAGTTTTGGGCAATGACGCTATGAAACCATCTAAACTGCAAGATCATCTGAGAAGATGCCACCCTGATAAAGCAGAGAAAGATTTGAAATACTTTCAAACACTCAAAAATAAATTTCAGAAGAGACCTACACTGGACAGAATGTTCGCTTCGACGTCACAAAGAAATGATGATGGTTTACGGCCGTCTTACTATATCTCTTTACTTATAGCAAAATCCGGAAAACCGCATACTATCGGAGAGAAGTTAATTTTGCCAGCCGTTGAAGAGGTTTTAAAAACTGTTTTACACAAACCTGCATCTGATATCATTAAAAGAATTCCATTAAGCAACAATACTGTTGAAAGACGTATTGATGAAATGAGTTCTGATATTGAAAGCTTCTTATGTAATTATTTACAAACGACCCATTTCTCTATACAACTGGACGAGTCAACTTTACCTGATAATGCAGCATTATTATTGGCATATGTTCGTTTTATTATGAATCAAGAAATCTACGAAGATCTGCTCTTCGCAAGAACTTTGATAACCGACACTAAAGGTGAATCAATATTTCAAGTTTTGAAGGATTACTTCATTGAAACAGGAATTCTTTTATCAAATATAATATCAGTAGCTACAGATGGAGCACCTGCCATGGTTGGACGTTATCGTGGATTTATAAGCTATTTAAAACAAAATGTATCAGGGGTGTTAGCAATACATTGCGTCATCCATCGACAACATTTAGTTGCTAAAAATTTGAGTGTTAGATTGCATTAATCACTTCATTTAGTCATTGATGCAGTAAACCGAATCCGTAGCAACGCGTTGAATACGCGGTTATCTGCGCAGTTGTGTGAAGAAAATGACGAACACTTTCATCAATTACTCCTTCACACTGAAGTACGCCGGCTGTCGAAAGGCTTATGTTTGACAAGATTTTTTGCACTATTTGAGACTATTTTAGAATTTCTGGATACTAAAGATAAAATTTTAAAGGAAAATTTAATGAAGAGGAAAACAGACATCGCCTATTTAACAGATTTGTTTACAAAATTTAATATGGTTAATTTGCAATTACAAGGCGACAGTTTAAATTTGATTAAAACAAAGTCCATCTTATCAGCGTTTCTTGCCAGAGTTAAACTAATGAAGCAAAATATTGGACGGGGCGAATTTTCTCAGTTCCCCAATTTGTCACAGACAAGCTGCCAGGAAGACGACGTTTCAACTTACGTTCAACATTTAAATGCCCTCTATTCAGATTTTGAATCTAGGTTTGAGGATATTTAGACTATGGTAATACCACCGTGGATAATTAATCCATATGGTGACATAGAAGAAACGAATGTCATAATACAAGAGGAACTGACTGAACTAAGTACAAACGAAGAACGTAAGGTTCAGTTTAAAAACGGATATCAGCAATTCTGGCTGCAAAACAACATACCCGTTACTTATCCCGTATTATGGAATATAGCGAGGAAATTTTTATTTTCCTTTCCATCGTCATACCTAGTGGAAATGGGGTTCAGCGCTGTTACCAATCTCCTAACGAAAAAAAGAAACAGACTGGACATCATTAGCCGAGGAAATTTAAGATTAACCCTTACAAATTTGACGCCAAATGTTAATAATTTATAATTAAAGCATCAGGTTCATCCTTCTCACTAAAAATACTGACTTATTGTTTTTATTTTATTTATAGTTTATTTTATGTTTATTGGTGTCTGACCAATAAATGCCCGCATTGGGAATAAGTGCCCGCATTGATTTTTTTAAAGAACCCCCCTTTATAGAAAACATTATTTTATTCTGAAAATTCAATGATAGGTACATACTAAAATTCGTTAATTTTTTGCCTATTTTTAGATAACTTAAACGTATAAGAAGCGGAATTTAATCAAACTAACAGTGAAATTATTGTAGAACATACGCTATGTTATAATTAATAAACGAACTCGCTTATTGTACTATTTTAAGTAAAAAACTTTTTTTTTATTATTTTTCACTTTTTTTTATTTTATCCCTCTTATTTTTTCTTCAATGCGGGCACTTATTCCCAATGCGGGCAGACACCTGTTTATTTAATGTTACATATATTTTACATAACAGATACAAAATTTTATTTTGAGTAGTTTTAATTTAAATTCAATTAATAAATGTATAAATTAACATGTGTTTTTAATTTAAGTTTTTAACAATAAACTTCACTACAGTTAGAAATTTACAGAAAATCAATATCAGGTAAGTAGGGGGTCTACCCAACACGGAAAAACATGGCAAGGGGTCTACGACACAAAAAAGTTTGGGGAACTCTGATGTAGACGATCTATATCGTACTGATGATTGCTGATACCCACGAAACAACGTTATCGCGGTTACAGAGACGGAAAGCAAGCAAACCCAATTCATCGAATAGGAATCGCACCCAACGAGTGGCGTTGAGGTATCCATAGTACGAAAGCCACTCGCCCATCAAACCTCAATTAAGCTTATCTGTAAGCCGCCCTCCTCTATTACTCGAAAACCGCCTAAATCCAAGACGTAGTCCGTTCATTACGCCGCGCGGCACTTTATCAAGAAATAATTAACAGCATCTTGGTTTCCGTCATTTCAATTAGCGAGGGTTGCTAATCTTATTTGCCTGAGGAAATCGAAACCCTACGACTAGTCGAGATGAGGGGACAGACATGTCTCATAATTGACACACTTTGCGCTGGTAATTATTATCACTTGGATTAGACATCCTAATACGAAAATGGGCGAGGGGGGGGGATGGAAAGCGTGCGCGCTCAATTATTGATACTAAAGAAGTAAAAGGAATATCACATGATTCTGGAGGCATCACCTTGTTTGGAAGGTGAGGTAATGCGAGGTTCTGATTAACGACAGGCTGTGGAAAGGTTATTTTGTAGGGTTTTACAGTTTCTTTTTATGGTCAGCTAAAATTTAACTATATCTCGATAAAGTAAATTATTACAACGTTTTTCTTAATAAGAATAATAATTATATAACATTTCCTCAAAATATTGAATTTTATTTCTATAGCAAAACGCATCTCATGTTCCCCTAGTTTTGTGGAGAAAATCGTACTCTACTCTTCATCTCTTTTAAAGGTCATTGCCAAAATGTAATTAATGTTTCTGTTCGACAATAGAGGGCGTGCAGTATGATCAGTGCAGGGATGGCCACCGAGTATTAACTGTAATTTTTATGGTACAATTGACGGCATAGTTCAACACCTGAATCGCAACCTTCTCTTTATTCTAAATGAGTACTTTGATTCTGTGATGTCTTAATTAATTAACTATTTCTAATAATTTTATAACCGTTTGTTTATTACAACTTTATGACCATAAAGTACATCTGACCCTTTCTCAAAATTACGTCATATGCTTTTAAACGGGAATTGTTTCATTATAGAATTGTTGTTGTTAGGTTAACACTCATAATTATTTCATTATTGCAGTGTTTTTCGGGTAATACGAGCCCCTTCCCACTTCAGTTGGCCCAACTATTGAAATCTTAGTTTTTTCTTATCAAACACAAATAATAAAAATGTAGCAGGGTGTTATAGGTTTAAAATATTAACAATATTTTGATAATATAACATATATTGCAATTACAGCATATCAACCTACTTTCATTTCAATGCAAAATAATAACGCATATTTGGCTGTGAAAAATAAAAGAACTGACAATTGTTTTTATTAATCACAGATGTCAGAATACGTTTAAAATAGTTTTGGGTAGTTAAGGTTTTCAAAATGGGTAAAGGAAAGGTTATTAGTGAGAAAGTTCGGTTACTGATAATTAAATTTTTTAATTCTGGTAAATCAAACTTATCGCGGTACAGTGTGAGAAATATTGTTAGAAGATGTAACGTAACTGGTTCAGTTAATATTAAGCCACGATATGTGAAAAAAAGTAATATTGCCAACCGAAGAGCATTCATTTTGAGGTCCACAACTCATAGAGAGGCCCACAAACTGGGATTTAGCACTTGCAAGGTAAGTTTTCTTATAAAAAAAGTACAGTAAAAACCCTAAAGTTGCACAACTTGTTTATAAGCCAAAGAAAAGCCACTATTAACTCCATTGCAAAAGAAAAATCGGCTTAGATGGGCTGAAGAACATAGGCAATGGACACTTCAACAATGGTGTGCAATACAATGGAGTGATGAGGCCCGATTCGAAGTTTGTGTTGGTGACAGTCGCAGTAGAAATATTCGCAAAAAAATGAAACATTCCATGTTGACTGTCTGAAGAGAAAAGTGAAATTTCCAGCATCCATTATGGCCTGGGGAGTATGTCATTGAAAGGAGTAGGAAATCTTCATTTTATTGTTGGAAATGTGGATACAAACAAATATTTGGCAATTTTAGAAGAATCGCTTTTACCAGTGATGGAAGAATGTTTGACATCCGGCCAAGATTTTGTGTTTCAGCAAGATGGTGCAGCGTGCCATACCTCAAAAAAGGCTATAAAATGGTTGGAAGAAAATAATGCACCAGTTTTAAAATGGGTTTCTAGCAGTCCAGATCTGTCACCTATTGAAACTTTGTGGCACGAGATGAAAAAGGTTCTACGACAACATCCTGCTCGTACAATCACCGAACTGAGACAAAAGCTTCAAGAAATATGGGATTGTTTTACACCAAACTTTTACCAAAACTTGGTTAACACTATGCCCCAAAGAATTTCAGCCGTAATAAAAAATAAAGGTGATGTTACCCAATGTAATCTTTCAATTGTTGCTTTGTTAACTCCGCGCATTTATTCGCACATTGTTTATTTGTTCAGGTGTTCTATTAGTTATAGGTCTAAGTGATTTCAAAAATGTATTTTTTACGACTAGAGCGTATCTAAAATGTTTTTGAGAAGATAAATTGTTTTAGAAGTAAATAGTTTCGTCATGTTCAGTTTATAAAGGCATATTTTGGAACAAATCTTGAAGTGGGCCAACTGAAGTGGGAAGGGGCTCGTATAATGTCCAATTAGTTGAAAATTCTTGGAAAATTCAGTGTTGATTAGATTGATTTTTCCAAGTAGTTCATTTGGATGATATGGACTACTTTAAATACGAGATCTGAACGAGACTTGGTGTTTTTCTCTGTGCTCTCGTGTAGCAGTTCATCCGCCACAATCTTCGTTAGTGAAACAATTTCACACCCAGTGCTGTGGTATTGCCGGGTTGTAGGAAGTTTTTATAGAAATCGGCCTTCATTGGTGAATTTCGTTGTCGGGGACCTTTTCTCACCCTCTTGCGGATTTAATCGTTATTACAGCTACAGCTAAACCATCGAGCTGAGGGGAAGTGTCTGCATTAATACTCCGAAACTATTTTTAAGTAGGACTCCCGTCTGTGAGGAGCCGTCCCCTATTTCTGTGAACCCTCACTGTTCGAGGGTTCTACCTTCGGGTTCTGATTTACATCTGGGTCTTCCTACCCTTGTTTCCATAGCAGCTATCACTTCTCTTGCATGTCAACCCCACCATTCTGTAATAGCCAAGCACCTACCAAGGTAGTTTTTTTTAATTGTAGTTTTTTGCTGGAAACCACTAATTTCCTCTTGTTTGTCTCCCAGGACTTCTTTTAAATTTTGTTTGTTCAATAAATGTTTGTGTGTCTCCTGAATTTGTATTTTCTTTAGCTACAGAGACACTCAACGGCGCAGAATTAGGGTGAAATAATAATCCAGTCAATATATAGCTACAAATTTGTCATAAATCAGTTGCAAGTGTAGTGAAGTAAAAATTAGTGTAGAATAATATATTAGAATTTGAACAGTAGAAACGGTGTTTTCGTTACATTATGTAGGTTTGACCGTGAAAATGTCTCCCACTCCATGTTCACTTGTACCAGCTGCGAGTCGTCATAAAGTTTGACGTGGTTTGGATCTGATGTGACATTTGCTCCAGAGATGGCACTAGAAGAGGCCATTTATAGCTTCTATAGCTTAAACTGTACAATATACAGTCTAAGTCGTTGTACCATTGCTCCATAGATGGCGTTCACTGCGACTAGCTAGTACACAAGATGGTATTACAGAAACCGAGTAGGTAACAAGCAACAGTATTTTCAAAAAAGAATTTACTGTCCGAGAATGCGTTAAATTTTTTCGATTCTGTTGTCGCCAATTTTTTTTTCTCAAAATATAAGCCTAATGTAGCATTACAATCAAAATTAAGTAAGTAACGTGACTTCAGGATTCACATAAAACTTTTGCTTTCTCGAAATATATTCAATGTGGCTTATTGCCACAAATACTTCAGTTTCTGCAGCTTTTGGATAATACGTGAAGCTTAGTAGCATGTTGCGTAGTTTATCCTCCCGTGAGAGACGAGACTGCTATGTGACGGGACACTTGCAAAACTTAAAAAGCATAAAACAACGTTGTATACAGCTTAATATAATTATACAGTCGGCAAGCAATTAAATTTCAGTCAGACTTTATAATTATATGCCCTAGATTTATGTACAAGTGGAACTAGTTTTTTCCATTTAAACTTCTGCAAAAAACTTATTTCCAAATCAGTCATGAGCTACATTGTCGCCCTAGTATACGGAGCTCCCCCGATAAGGAACATTAATAATCATAAAACAAATATTGACAAAGTAAACAACACCCTTCGTCAGACATTAGAGGAGTTCAGTGACTTGGGGTAATATTTGACAGGACATTGAACT
Organism: Acanthoscelides obtectus; assembly: GCA_963669975.1. Classification (NCBI taxonomy): domain Eukaryota; kingdom Metazoa; phylum Arthropoda; class Insecta; order Coleoptera; family Chrysomelidae; genus Acanthoscelides; species Acanthoscelides obtectus. Next base: position 117,322,812 of record CAVLJG010000001.1, on the reverse strand, counting down.
TCAATTCTCACCTCATTAGCTTATTAAATTCTGCCTGGGATTTATTATAAGAAATTTCAGAAAGTTTACGGATACCATGGCACTCAAAGTTTTGTACAATTCGTCTGTTTTTCTCTTTTGAAGATTAATTGATTTAAAGCTTAAATAAAACTAATACATCATCATTAGTGGAGATCAATACATTTGGCAGCAAAGTAATTTAAAAATGAAGAATGAGCTGACCCGTCAGGCAAGTAAATGTTGAAAATGGCCACCATGACCCTCCATGCAATAATAAAGATTTTGGTCAAAACGTTGCCGCACATTTTGCAATATTTGAGGAGTAATTTGAAGGCACTCATTCACAATTATTTGTCGCAGGTCTTCTAATGATGTTGGCTGAGTAGCATACATGTTGCTTTTTAAGTGACCCCACATAAAGAAATCCAAAGGTGATAAATCTGGCGATCTTGGGGGCCATTCAATGGCACCTCTTCTACCAATCCATCGATCCGCAAACGTCTGATCTAAATATTGTCGAACACGTAATGCGTAATGTGGTGAGGAACATCAACCTATTTGCAATGTACCGCCGATAATTCTGATTTTCAATTATGGCTGCTAATGCTGGATCTATGGCGTCTTCCAGTAGTTCCAGATACATTTCACCGGTCAAATTTTCAGGTAAGAAAAAAGGACCAACTAAATGATCGCAAAAAATACCAGCCCAAACATTTAATTTTTGTGGCTGCTGTGTATGAACCTCATGATAAATTCTGGGATTAGAATCGGACCAATATCGGCAGTTATGACGATTCACTACGCCATTTAAGAAAAAGGAACATTCGTCGAAAAGCAAGTGTTGAATAGAAAATGTTCATCGTTTATAATTCGTTCACTCATATCTTCACAAAATTGTAATCGCCAATCAAAATCGTCTTCATTAAGTTCTTGTACCAGGTGAATTTTATACGGATGAAAACTATGGGTATTTAGAATCCGTTGGCCAGTATGTCGACTAACACCACATTCAGTCTCCAATTTGCGGGTACTTAACGTAGGATCTACATAAAGTTGCCCTAGAACCCCCACTTCTATTGCTTCGTTCCTTATGGGATTTTCAATGTTGCTTTTTTATTGGCGACTGACCCAGTTTCCCGAAATTTAGCTACAAGTTCTAGAACATATTGCACGTTACTGTTTTCATGTCGCTCATTAAATATTTCTGCTGTTATAGTAGCGCACTGATTATTTCCGAAAAATATTTCGAAAATTTCAACTCTCTGCTGTGGAATATACCATGGTTAATTTATGTAATAAAGCGTTACAAGTTATTTTAGCAACAAAGTTTGGTCAAATTAATCGCAAACTATGTACTAAATTTCTATTTAAAATAAGTACGAGATATTTCCTTATCTTTCTTCAAGAAATAACTTTTTTGCCACAAAAAAAAAAACGTTCAAATAGTTATTTTCAACAACAAAATGATAAACAAACCATGGGCGTAGTGAAAAAAAGAATTTACTTATTAAGTAAATTCTTTTAGTAAAATTTCTTCTGAAAGTAGTACAAACTAATCTGATGTACCTATTAAAGTCTACTTTAAGCTTTAAATCAATAAATCTTCAAAACTACTGAACTGAAGTACATTAATTTTATAACATTATAAAGGGAATTGAAAGACCTTTAAAATAAGGTATCACTCGGCCCCCCTTTCCATTTAAGATTTTAGGGTTGGTGTCGCCCCCGCTCAGGGGGCTGCACGTGTTAACGTGTCTTTTTGCCAAACTTGTGTCCCCCTCGAAAACAAAATCGACGGGTCTGAGAATTTTTCAAAAAAAAAACTGAGCTGCCAGTAAATGCATCTGTTTCGTTTTCGATGCGCCTCCCTGTATAAATATGTATGTCAAGAACAACAATAAATAAATAAATTAGTTCATAGCAGTGATAGTTTTTCTGTCAGTTCTTACTGTAAATTACTATGTAGGTGTAATTATTTTGTGATTCTTAAGTAGTATGTACTGTGTTTCGACGCTCCCCACCAGTGATTGGTTTGTAAACTGTTGGTGGTGCAATAAAATAAATAAATAATGTCGATACTAACATAACGAATTACTGAAAACTGGAGCATTTTCCGTTGATCCCTCGTATACTCATTATTTGGCCACATCGTCTCTACTTGGATAGCTAACTACATTTTGTGCGGTCATGTGGTGAACCAATCAAATTAGTTTGACGATCGATACCTTCGAATTTCCCGCGATCAAAGGGCTCTTTGTGAAAATTAATACCTCGTGTGGGATCACGCATTCTGCGGTCTGGAAATTTTAGAAAATGGGTTGGGGGTTGACGAACGCGATTCCCTTGAGGCGTTAAATTATTTTAGCCACTAGGCTGAGTAGGCGATCCGACTATCTCTCAGACTGTTTGAAGCCTTTCGGGCTATCGGCGATCTGGCTATGTGCTACCAATATGATAACGAAGTATATTTTTGCAAATTTTTGGAATTGCATTTCTTTCAAATAAACCGAAATTGGAACGTGGCAGATAAATTTTGTAAGCCGCATGTATTACATTATCAACATATTTCTTTTATTATGCAACTTTTATATAGGTTATTGTTGGTATATCAATTTTTGACGAGAAGCAGTTAGAAGAAATGAATCAACTTTGAAAACACCCTGTGGGTATGGTTATAATTAATTTCAATTTAAAAAAAAGTGAATGTGCAATATGATTTCATGATAGACTATTTGGTACATGCCACATTCACCAGTTCACATAGTCGATGGTACATGCCGCATTCAACATTTTTCAAACCATTATTTCTACGCTTGCCTAAAAAAGATGGTACATGGGTAATGTACCACCTCTTCTTCGCTCACATAAATAAATGGCCATAATTAGCTTCCAGTAGCTCACTGCAGAAATGAGGCTTAAAGACAGGGTTTGTGTGGCAAACGTTGACAACAAATTTTATCATTCAAACGGATTTCCATTACATAGATAGAAAAACTACAACTACAAATAGTTAGATGATAAAAAAAGAAAGTGTGACTCGTCTTTGCCAACTGCCAGTATCAAAGGAGGCACAGGCCGTAAATTAGGTCATGATGAATATTTGTTCATGATTTGCGGTTGGAGCAGTCTAGGTTTAACTCAGGTTTTGGGAGAAACGAATCAAGCTATACACCAGTGCCAAATCCTAAGTAACTCGAAGGAAGCTTTAGTTAAGATGTGGAACAGGATTTAAGTGAGTAAATCTTGACTAATGCCTAAGGCAGTGATCGCCAACCCGGCGATCGGGAGCTACCGGTAGCTCACAAAGGCAATTTTGGTGGAGCACAATTTATTTTAAAAAGGTGTAAAACTCGTAGAAGCTTCCGTAGATTTTGTAAACTCTCATAATAAACACAAGCAGCGGCAACACTGCGGTGAGCGATCTGTTCGATAACGATCTCTTTGAACGGAAGAAATACGCAAGGCGCGGCGACAGAGCGCTCAGTTTAAAGCCGAACGGCACAAAGTCCAGCGGTCGGGTTTGGGGTTGGCCTGCAAGCAAAAACATTATGAGCAGTAGTAAGAAGATAAAGACATATCATTTCCATTCTGAATGGGAGGAACCATATTTCTCTACAGTAGTTAAAGGTAAACATGTATGTTTGTTATGTAATACATCTGTTTCCGTTGTTCAAGAACCGAATACCGATAGACACTATAAAACTGTACATTCGAATTTTGAAAAATTATTCCCATTACGTTCTGCAACCAGAACGGAAAAACTGAAACAATTAAAAAATCAGTTAATTGGACAAAAGACAATGTTTTTAAAAACAATCGACAAAAGTGAGGCTGCAACTGAATTATCATACCGGGTGTCCCAGATAATTACACAAAAGAAGAAACCTTATGAAGACGGTGAAATGATAAAAAGGGCGCTTTTAGAAGCTGCAGAAATAAAGACGGGATAGTGTCTGCTTTTAAATCTATGCAACTTTCTGCTAATACAGTGATGAGACGTGTAGAAGTAATAAGCTACGATATATACTAAGTGACATATAAATCCGAACACCCAGTTTAAATGGTTTTATTTTAATAAAAGTTGGTAAATGTATTTATCTTACTGTAAATAACAAGTGAAAAAATGTTCAGCCTTATCAGTTGGACATTCCGGTTTTTATACTGCTTTTTTTTAATTCACTAACGCTCTAAAAATGAATATTTCAGCCGCAGCAAAGAATCAACGTTGGCGGATTTTGGTTCTTGACATCCTTTACGATCGGTTACGATGCCTAGAGTACGGAGACCTGTACGATTTCGTCAACTTAGTGAGTTTGATAGGGGCCGTATAGTGGGACTTCGGGAAGCTGGACTTTCTTTTCGGGCAATTGCAGTTAGAGTGCAAAGAAGTGTTAGACACTGTGGTTAGGTGTCGTCAGGCATGGCTTCGAGAAGGCCGTACGCAAAGTGCAAGGGGCACTGGACGCCGTCGTAGAACAACAGACCGTGAAAATCGCCGCCTAAGATTATTGGCCTTAAGGGACCGTTTCTGCACTACCAGGTACATTGCAAATGAATGGTTTGCAGAACACGGAAGACCTATTGGCATGCGAAGTGTTTACCGACGAATGAGAAGTTTTGGCTTGTTTTCATACCGGCCACACTGGGTCCTCCTTTTAACTCGAGAACACCGACGTAATCGCCTTGAGTGGTGCAGACAACGGTCACTCTGGGATCAGGAATGGAACAGTATTGTCTTTAGTGACGAGTCTCGATTTTGTTTAGGCATGCACGATGGTCGTGCCAGGGTTAGAAGGCGACGTGGTGAAAGGAGGAATCCACAGTTTATTGTTGAAAGACATGTTCATCACACTGTTGGAGTTAAGGTTTGGGGTGCTATAGGTTATGGTTCCAGGTCACCTTTAATCTTCATCAGAGGTAACATGAACGCGCAGCGTTATATCCACGAAGTTCTAGAACCCCATCTTTTACCCTATCTTGACACCCTGGCAGATCCAACTTTCCAACAAGATAATGCCCGACCACATGTTGCAAGAGTCACAATAGACTTCATACAACATAATGATGTCACATTGTTACCATGGCCACCAAGATCTCCCGACTTATCCCCAATTGAGCACGTGTGGGATATGATGTGTAGGAGATTGCTCAATTTGCAACATCCTCCTCAGACTCTAGAAGCACTTCGAGAGGAGTTGGTGGTTGCCTGGAATGAGATACCACAGGAGGACATTGACCACCTGATCAGAAGCATGCCTAGGCGCGTTGGAGAATGCGTAGCACATCAGGGTGCATCCACACATTATTAAAGGTCAGCTTATACAAAATTGTATTAAAATAAAACCATTTAAACTGGGTGTTCGGATTTATATGTCACTTAGTATAGTTTAACAGTTAAGAAATGACTTTGACAACTGCGCCTATTTTTCACTGCAGCCGGATGAATCCACAGATGTAGTTGATACCTCTCAGATGGCCGTGTTAGTCAGGATGATTTTTAGTCATTCTACGATTAAAGAAGGCCTTTTGAAGTTTATTCCACTAAAAGGGCAGACTACTGGGCAGGACTTGTTTTCTTCTTTTAAAAATATCATTTCTTCTGAGAAAATTCCAGTATCAAAAATGGTAGGCTTAACAACCGATGACGCTCCAGCTATGTTGGGTTGTGTAAGTGTCTCGTGGGGTTATGTCGTAAAGATGAAAGTTTTCCGCAATTTCTCTATTACCACTGCATTATCCATCAGCAATCATTATGTGGACATTTTAAAACTAAACAACGTTATGAAATTGGTAGTAAAAATTGTGAACAAGATTAGAGCTGCAGCGTTACAAAGAAGATTATAAGGCGGCTTCGACGCAGTGAGTTTCAAGGAATTTACAAGGGTTCAGCTGTTTCAAGACTGACACTCCATTTTTCAATATTTTTCGAATGAAATTCATACAGTATGTTGAGAAGATAATTGCCCAGGGTGCTATAGGAGCAATTTTTGGAATTTTGTTTTTGCACTAGTTTTATGACGGGCTGAAGTGCGCACTTTTTCTGTTCAACTTCGCGATTTTTTTAAAAAGAATCTAGTGAAAAAATGACAAAGTGGCTCTATAGCACCCTGTGGGGTTTTGTTTTCAGCACACTGTGAAAATTTTATCCAAAAATATCAAAAAATAAAGCATCAACTTCGAAGCGCGCAAACCTCTACAAATCGTATTTTGGACGAATTTTGTCTACTGTTTCGTGCTGCCAACTCAAGCGTGGCAGCTTAATGTACGGACTAAGAAAGGACGTATTCAGATAATTTAGTGGCCCTATTTCATAAAATATCGCGTAGATAAGTCGTTCTGCAAATAGGTACCCATAATCCCGATCGCTGATACTCCTCGATTTAAAAGCCGTTTTACTTCCCACGTCATTGGCGAGGAAGCATTGTAATCGTGATGTTTTTTTAAGTCATATGAAAAACTGTATCACTCATCAACTTGGAAATAACCGCTCGGATTTTTATGAAATTTCCACACGGGGTTACTAGTATGCCAATGCTTTGTAGGTTTAGTCCAGTGGCAACGGTGCTATAGGTAAAAAAGAAAAAGTAACAATTGCTGAAACTCCGTTTTTGACGTTACAGGGGTTCCTTATCATTGACAGAAAAAAATTGTACTGCTTCAAAAGTGGGGGTTAGGTGATTCTAAATGTTGCATCTTTGATATCAGTGAAACACGTTCTATTGTTAAGAAGCTTCTGATCCCAGTGATTACAGCACAGTAACGAAAATCCGACAAATAATGTGCTCACGATTAGAAAAAATCGGTACCTGCTCTATAGGTTTAACACCAAGAGCCAACAGATGTATCTGCAACTGCCGACAGTAGGGAAGAATGAATTTTGATATCACCCCACTCAAGTATAGGGGAATTTAACGTGGACTTTAAGATTATCGATATGTTAAGGAAATTTGTTTTTGAGAACGACAATTTGGTAGATTTTATACCTGCATTTTCAGTTGAATTTCATGACCTCTGAAATGTACCCAATTCGCCGTTACCTTTTGTGTTCTGCAGTTTGTGATGTTTTTCTGGATATAAGCAGGACATAAGTGCCTAAGGTGCTATCGGAGCTTTTTACAAAATTTTGTCTTTGCGTAAGAATTATGGTGCTTACTATTTGTGCTCAATTTCTTGATATTTTAAAAAGATCCTAGTAGATAAAATCGAAAAAGTGGATCGTTAGCACCCTGTGGCCTTTGTTTATAGCACGCTGCAAGAGTTTCATTTGGAAATAATGAAAAATGAAACGTAAGCTGCGAAGTGCAAATCGGTTTTTGGGCGAAATTCGTCTACTGTTTCGTCCTGCCAGTCCAAGCGACGCGACGGTGCGTTCCGACTAAAAAAATAATTTGATATATTCCCTAAAATAAATTCAAGAACTCAAATTAAAATTCGTTTATTCATGCCAGTAAACACAATTATGTTTACAAGGGTCAAATTATACTCCAAACATTAAAAAAAATGTCAGTGATCTGAGTTTCAAGCTTCTAACACGCATTTTTTATCTGGACATTTTTTTTAAAATAGCGCGTTGCTTCTTTAATTTTTCGTTACCTTTATTATAGTCGTATGTGACATGCCAGCGATTGGTAAGAATGGATGTAGTTATGTAGTATGAATTTGTTATTAATTTATTTAAGTTTATTAGTATGTATTAGTACTAGTAAAATAAAGACATGTATTGTGACAAGCTAGATTTAAGTGAGTGGTGGAGTTGCGGAAAAATAGGTGGTAGCGGCAACAGTGCGCGGTCGACGTTGCGCGCGGGTCAAGAAGGTGGAACAGGGGGGAATTACGAACGAGTTGAGGCAAGCAGCCGTCAGCGGTCGCGTCCGCCAGAAGGCGGCTACATATTTTTATGTTTAGTTAACCCCATATATTGGATATAAGATTCCCATCTTTCCAATACAGTATAGTCAGTCGTTCAGTGAATACATTGTCTCACAACTTAATGGTGGTTATTGTTATTGTCTCAGCCGTTACCTCACGCTTGAAGAGGAAGAGTCTCCCCAGGAACACCACAGGAATGATACAGTATGTCACATATAACTGTGTATAATTTCATTTAAGTTGGCTAGCGAGTAAGCCGTAAGGTCCAAAAATCTATCTAAAAAGTGGTAGAAAGGCAAGATCCAAAAAGGCTAAGCCAAGTCTAAGGAGGTGGCGCCCAATCTGTTTAGACACGCGCACAAGGTGCCGTTTTTAACTCACGTTGTTGTTAGCTACTGAATACGTGTTATTTATACGGTGGTTCAAATAAAAAGGAAGCATTCTGACCGAAAATTTTTGCAGGTGGAGAGGCTGCCAATGCTTAGTTACGACCAAAGATGCATATGGGCAGTTTCAGTTTAAAAACTGGTGAATGTGCTATATGATATCATGGTAGTGGACTATTGGGCAATGGTGGGCAAACGGTTGGTCACTGGGTCCAGGGGGGGGTGTGAGGTGCTGGTACTGCACTCCAATAAAACCCTTGTGAAACGCCCACAGTCTACAAAAGATAAGAACCAACAAGTCCTATATCCCACCTTCGTCGAACTTGACCCTGAGTTCGGCAGGTGTCCGCCGAAGGTATGACGCTGGGAGGGCTCCCCGATAGAGTTATACCGCCAACGGGAAGGACAAAAGCGGGTCTTCGGGCGCTTAAAAACTGAAGCATACCAGCAAGGACCGGACGACGACGACTTGGCAATGGACTGGACGAGGTAATGGTTATGGAACGACGATGACGACATGGTGGGATAGATGACGACTTGGCAATGGAAACGGAAACAAAATAAAATATGAAATATGAACAGAAAAGTGCAGAAGGTAGAAGTTACGGTGCAGGGACTCGGAACCCCAGTACCGGTCGGTGACGGTGGTGCTCGCTCTGGCCCCGCCCGACCGTTAGCCAGTGACAGGGCGATAACTCCCGTGAGCAACCAGGCGGGAGTGGAAGAAATAGTGTCTGGAATGATAATAGACGATGAGGGGAACATCAATCCCTTTGAAAGGAGGGACTCCTTACATCGAACGCCTCCGAGAGGCAGACTTCACTCTTGGGCAGGAGATAACTCCATCTTCACTGTCAGTCAGCCGCAGAAGAGAGCGCGGGAGGAAACCCCTCCGAAGGAGAGTCAGAAGGCAGCAAATATGGAACAAGAAAAGCTGATAGGGGAAATGAGAGGTCTGTTGCAAAAGTTGTCACGTTCCGGAAAGGAATTGACTGACATCGTGCCTACAAATACCAAGGCTGGAATCAAAAAGGGAGTCAATGTGATGACCCGAATTGCGGATACGGTGTTGCTAAAGCTACGCGAGTTTGAGGAACTACGTACGGAGCATCTTAACTGCCAGACCTCAGAAGCGTATACGCAGGTCGAAACCACTACAACAGGAGAGACGGGCTGTAGCACCAAGGACGTAGGGACGCAAGTGAACATCGACTATCAGGCAACCAAAATTAACAAGGAAGTAGAAAATGGGAGCTCCTTCGAAGAATTCGCCACCCTCTTGGACACTGAATGGCCTGAATACGTGTATAAAACCACGGAGTGCGTGGGGCCTAATCCGCTTAAGGCAGGCGACGAGTGGGACATGGCTCTGGTTATTGATGCTGCTAGCCCGGCAGCAAAAGGAGCGGTCAAGTTAGTCAAGGAACGATATCCAGAAATTTCGGACTTAATCGGTGGTCAAGTATTAGAGGGTGGAGTAGAATTCATGGAAATGTCGACCAAAATATCGACGAGCCGTGGAAGGCAGGACAATAAATCGAGATTTATCTTCCTACTGCCTTATAAAGTGGACCCGGACGGAATAAACGATATGCGAGACCTATACCAAGTCTTATGCAACTTGAGGGAGGAAACCATAAAGCATAATCGCCACAAAATAGTTGTAACTACTCCGGAGGAACTGGATAAAAACTACACTAGAAAACTGCTGGAGTGTGTTTTCAGGAAAAGTGGGATACAGGTGAAGTACGCTGTACAAGGAAAAGTAGCAGCTGAAGTAGGCAGGACAAAAACAAAGCCACCAGACCGACAAAAAAGTCGAGCACGTCAGGAAACAGTGGTGGTTAAAGGGCAAGGGAAAACTTTTGCGGAATTGGTCAGAACAGTTAAAGAAAACGTTGACATCAAGAAGATTGATGTAAATGTCACAAGCATAAGGAAACAAGAAAATGGTGACCTAGTCCTTGTGGTGGACGGAGAAGGTAAGGCAAATGCCTTAAGAGATGAAATAACGTCGAAGGTCAAAGAGGTGGATGCACGCACAAGGAACTCGGACGTCACTCTTTTTGTGTTTGGCATCGACCCTTCGGTAACGACGGCAGAAGTCTCGCAAGCCATTACGACTGACACCGGCATTGAGGGCTCTCGCTTTCGGATAGCCGCACTAAAAGTGGGTAAATTTGGAAACCAGACGGCGACGGTGGTAATGGATAAGATACCAGCAAAGCACCTAATTCAAAAGGGACGTATAGTGACCACCTGGTCTATATGGCCGGTGAAGGAGCGGGTCTCGATCTTGCGTTGTTTCAACTGCCTAGAGTTTGGCCATAGAGCTGAAAGGTGTACTGGAGCAGACAGAAGAGGTGAATGCAGGAACTGTGGCCAGGCAGGACACCAGCGGAAAGACTGCAAGAACACCTCGTTTTGCACTACCTGCAAGACAGCTGGACATCGAGCAGACCAAATTAGGTGTCCTGGTTTTAGGAAACTGGTGAACCAGGCAAGGATATCAAGCCTGGTGTCCAGAGGATAGAAGGATTAAACAACAGCCACCAAACCCATGGCCTGTATCCTCCAATGTAATTTGAACAGGTCCAAGTTGGCTCAAAATGTGCTTCAACAAGCTACGCAGGAATACGCGGTGGACATGGTCATAATTTCTGAGCAGTACAAAAATGAAAAACATTCCAACTGGTACACAGACCAAACCGGAACTGCTGCAATTTGGGTTATCAATAAGTCCCACTTCCCAGTATCCGACTATGGCTCTGAAAACGGTTTCGTATGGTTAAAGACTGGAACGAGAACCTACGTAAGCATCTATTTGTCTCCGAACGACAAAGTTGATATATTTCGGGCGAAGTTAGACAAATTGGAAGAGACTTTACAAAACTTGGGCAACAACGTTGTCTTAGCTGGCGACTTCAATGCAAAATCGACCGCATGGGGTATGGATTGGACCTGTTCGAGAGGTACAGCGATCATTGATCTAGCAGCTAGATTCGACCTAACTATCCTGAACACTGGCAATACATCCACTTTCAGGAGAAGTGGTCAAAGAGGGTCAATTATTGATATCTCTCTGGCATCTTCTTCAGTAGCGCGCGCGGTGACAGAATGGGCAGTTCTGGAAGATTACTCCGGAAGCGACCATCAATATGTCAGGTTTAGGATCCAACTAGATGGTGGAAGGAAAGATAAACCTACGCAAACCACTATTGGGGGATGGAATATTTCCCGTTTGAACAAGGATATCCTGAGCAGACATCTTACCAATATCGAAGTTATTGGTACTCAAAATGCAGAAATATCTATGCAGAATGCAGAGGCCTTGGTGGAGAACACAATGCAGCAAATTATTAACTGCTGCGACGCCGCCATGCCTAGAAGATCTGCCAAATGTTTCAGGAGACAGGTTTATTGGTGGAATAACGAGATCGCAGAACTTCGTAAAAGAACTCTGCAGCTACGACGCATTGTACAAAGGGCTAAGAGAAGGGACCAACGAGATGTAGCCATGGAGCAACAATTCAAGGAAGCCAAAAGGCAACTGAGAATAGCGATTCGTGCTAGTAAGAAGGCATGCTGGAAAAGTCTCTGTAATGACGTAGACCAGGACGTATGGGGACTAGGCTACAAGATAGTGATGCGACGTCTTGGACAGCAGAGACCTGTTGGCCCATTTGAGCTGGAAAGAATGAAGGAAATCGTAACCACTTTGTTCCCTGAACACCCGGACAAACCCATTAAGGAATTTCAAGTCCACGAAACCTTTGATCTTTTCACTGAAGAGGAATTGAGAGCCGTCGCTAGCGTAGCGAAAGTCAGGAAGTCCCCGGGACCCGACTGTATCCCGATAGAGATTATCAAAGCTATAGCGCTGGAACACCCAACTATTCTGCTGAATATGTACAACACTTGCCTCCAAGCAGGTATCTTTCCAACAAGATGGAAGGTACAGAGGCTAGTACTGCTAGACAAGGGAAAGGGTCTACCCATAACACCGTCTTCGTTTAGACCACTATGTATGCTGGACGATGCGGGCAAAATGTTTGAAAAGCTTATTCGACAGAGACTACGTGATGCAATCGAAGACGCTGGAGGATTATCCGCCCATCAACATGGATTCCGACCGCGCCATTCAACAGTAGGAGCACTGCGTGAGGTGGTGGAACAAGCGTACACGGCCTGGCGAGGAAATCACCGCAGTCGCAGTATCTGTGTTCTGATCACCTTTGACGTGAAAAACGCCTTCAACTCAGCAAGGTGGGTCGATATCATGAATGCCCTTGAAGAGCGCTTCAAGATCCCGGCATACCTACTACGGGTGATTAACGACTACCTCTCCAACAGAAGTCTGACTTACGAAACCCTAGAAGGTCAGCAGGTTCAGAAAGTCACTGCCGGTGTAGCCCAGGGTTCTGCGCTTGGGCCTGACCTATGGAATGCGATGTACGATGGGATCCTAAGAATCGAGCTACCGAAATGTGTCCAACTAGTGGGGTTCGCTGACGATATCGTTGCCGTGGTAACTGCCAGGGACATGGAGACTGCGCGCCTAGAAACCGAGTTTGCAGCGCACTCGGTGCACTTTTGGATGAAACAACACGGCTTACAAATGGCTGCAGACAAGACCAAAGTGACCGTGCTTACCAGACAAAGACTACATTCCCTGCCCCTGGTGCTAAACTTTTCGGGAGTCACCATCACCTCTCATGAAACGGTGAAGTATTTGGGAATATGGTTGGACCAAAAACTGACATTCAAGCAACATCTCACAGAAGTGGCAAACAGAGCCACAAAAGTTGTGACCGCGCTATCTAGGATTATGCCAAACGTCGATGGTCCTAGAGCAGATAAGAGGCGGGTACTGATGAACGTCGCCAATTCAATGATGCTGTACGGAGCGGAAATCTGGGCTAACGCAATGACAATCGAAAACTACAGAAGAAGACTCGCATCAGTTCAGAGAACAGCAGCTCTGCGAATATCGTCAGCGTATCGCACTGTCGCTGAGGGGGCCATTTTGGTAGTGGCAGGCGCCATACCGATTGATCTTTTGGCACTGGAACGTCAAAGGTTGTACGACACCAGTGAAATACCAAAACCTTTCACTGCAGTCAGGCAACGGACCCTGCGTGAGTGGCAGGCAAGATGGGAGAACGATCCTAAGGGCTCCTGGACGCACACACTTATTCAGCAGGTTGAACCTTGGTACTGTAGGAGGCATGGGGATGTAAACTTCTACATCACTCAGTTTCTTACAGGACACGGGAACTTCAACCGATACCTGAACCTGCGTACCATTAAGGATAGTCCCTACTGTCGCTATTGCCAGACGGACATCGATTCAGCCGAACACACCTTCTTCGACTGTAGGAGATGGGCTGTACTGAGGAGACGGTTGGAACAACAAATAGGATTAACCTTCACACCTGAGTCGGCGGTGCCCACGATGCTTGCCAGCGAGAATCACTGGCATATGATCTCATCTTTCGTGGAGGAACTACTAAAACTGAAGAAGGCAGACGATGGAGTACAAACATCCCCGAACTCCTAATCCGGCAGGTCCGGGATGGGAGATGTAGGGTGCGATTGGACGACTACTACGAGGACAACTGAAGAACAAGACGATGAAGACAAGACAGCCTGCGTGCGTGAAGTTATGCCATCTTGGCGGTTCCAGCACAAAGGCGGTTCGTAGACCCACTCGCTCCAGGTTGCGGCCTGGCGACGGTCCTTTAAGTAAAAAAAAAAAAAAAAAAAAAAAAAACTATTGGGCAATGACACATCACATTCACCATTTTTCAAAATCGTTTTCGTAGTCACGTAAGCGACCACGCAGGATGTGTTAAAAAGAAAATAAAATAATAGTAACAATAATAATAATAATAATAATATTTATTTACTCTAAAATACAGGGAACATGAAACGAGTAAATAAATATAATACAACCATAGGAAGACATTGCCTGTTCATGGATCATATGTATGTTGAGATGCAAAATATAAAAAAAGAATACAGAGAAAATAAAATATTGATAAGAATGATAGAGCATCTATTGTGTAATTTTTGAGATTATCCTATCCAATTTTTTTTTTTGCAATTTTTTTTGAAACCTAAAGTATTGCGTAGTTGTTTTAAATTATTTGGTAAATGTTCGTACAATTTTGGAGCTAAATACAGGTGACATCGTTTGATTAAAGATTTGTTTGGTGCAGGAACATTTTTTGCGCGTAATTTATATCTGGTCCTATGACTATGTTTAATTATGTCGCGTTCACTAATAATTTTGTGATAATGGCATGTAAGAAGTAAAGCTGTTTAGTATCATATACTTGTGCATCATTATATAAGTCATAAGTTGGGTATAATTTTGACTTGCCAAACATTGATTTCAAAATTGTTCTTTGAAGCACATCTAAATCGTTAAGGTATGTCGTGCGGCTCGACTAAAGCTTGATATATTATTCGTAGATAATATTCAGTTAATATGCCGGTTAGAAATTTTATTTTATATGCTATGAATCTAATTTTCTTTAGTATGTAAGAAATATGAACATCCCATCTCAAGTGGGGATCTAGATAAATTCCTAAATATTTTGATTCATTAACTCTATCGATTCTTAGATTTTTATCATTTACCTTAAATCGAAGGTGGTTATATTTTGGTAGATGATCAGTTAGTGACGAAAATGGTAAAAAATGAGTTTTAGTAAAGTTAATTGTTAATTTTCGGCTATTAAACCACTGAATGATTTTGCAAAGGTCATTTTGGATAACATCTTTTAAGTCTTTCTAATCCTTACCTTTATAGAATATAGCAGTGTCGACCGCAAAACTGACTATTTTACCAGTACTATTAATTTTGAATATATCGTTTAAATAAATATTGAATAACAGAGGATCCAATTGTACCTTGTGGTAGACCACATTTAACATACATTTCTTTACTATATGAGTTTAATAATTTTACTGATTGCGGTCTATTTGATAAATAATTTTCCATTAAAGTATACATCTTTCCACGAAAATCTATTATTTCTAAGATTTCCAAAAGTATGTTATATTGTGGTTAACTGTGTCAAACGCTATTTGTAAATCCACAAATACGCATATCGATGGTACTTTTCCATCCGTATTTAGTGTAATTTCATCTAATACACTTAATACCCCATCTATTGTAGATTTGCCCGCTATAAAACCATATTGATTTGAATTGAAAATTTTGAATTTATTAAAAGAATTAATCATTTTATTAAGGAGTAATTTCTCAAAAACTTTAGCTAAACTTGATATAAGTGAAATAGGCCGATAGTTAGTGACGTCCGTATTATCATTAGCTTTATAGATAGGTATAGGTATGATGATTGCTGTCTTGAAAGCTGATGGAAATACTCCAGATTGAAAGGATTTGTCAATGGCATAAGCAAGTGGTTCTGTTATTGTTTGGCCAGTATCTTTAGATGTTCCACTCTAATTTCGTCAACTCCAGGGCTTTTTTATTTTTTAGAGTCCTAATGGCATTGAAAACATTCTGATATTCCACTTCAGTTAAAACAAATGAATTACTCAGTCTGGTTCCACGCTGATGAACATCAGCATTTTGTTTGATATTATTTGCCAAGTTTTCTCCTATATTCGTGAAAAATTCTCTGAACTCGTCACATATTTGCTGAGTATTGTCTGTTTTCTGTCCTGTTTTTGTTTTTATTTCATTAATATTGTTTTTTTACATAGGATGACTTAAAAGGGCATACTTATTGATGAATCAAGTTCTATCACATTATTTCATATTGAAAATCGCTGCAGAAGCTGGAAAACTGTTCTAATAAATCTATTTATTACGCGTCCCAACTGTACACGTATGTTCAACCGACCGTTGTTGCATCCCGATAGACCAGCATTATATGCAATACTAAACGTAATATAACATCACGAAAATCGGATTTTGAACAACGGGCGATGCTGTTTCAGATAAGTACGTATAAATCACGCAGCTATGGCGCGATAATCGGCTTTCGCACAACTGTTTACGGGAATTTGTTTTTTTTTTTCATTTTGGCCGTAGAACTTACAACCGGAAAACGTCGATGAAAAGCCGACTGTGGGTCAGCGCGGCCGAGATATCGGACTAGTTTATGCGTCGAACAATTCTGTTTGAATACTGTAACGTTAAAAATACGAGTTATCTGTCATTGTGGTTTTGACATAGGTGTTTTTTGGAATTTGGACATGGATGCGGTAGTAAAAATTCACAGTTTTATTGTAAAAGATATGTGATCTTTCACGAAAATAGACCGCAGTTCCGTGATAAAATTTTTGTGTTGTGGGGTATAAAACAAAAAATTGGAATTACCATAGAAATAAAGTTTGTGCAGAGAAGCAGTTAGTGGTAGATCAACGGAATGAACCCCTATATGATAATAATAGTAATTTATTTCATTGTTGAATAGAACAGAAAATTCTATAACAAATGATAAGGTCATAAAAATAGTGGTGACGAGTTGAAAAAGTATAAAAACAGATTTAAACAAAAAACTCCACCAAGGTGTACAAACATTTGTCTATCAACAAAAGTTTTAGGTTTCTTTTGAAATTCCTAATATCAGCATCGAATGCTTTAAAAATCTTACATCCCATATACCTGCATGTTTTTTGGTATGCCGTAGTTCGATGTCTCGGCGAGATTAAAAGCATCTTAGCACTAGTTGGATATTCATGCTGGTGTTTGATGACTTCAAATTCGCGCTTATTTTTGAATAAAAAACAAAGCCAACTCATGAATGTATACTAAGTGACATATAAATCCGAACACCCAGTTTAAATGGTTTTATTTTAATAAAAGTTGGTGAATGTATTTATCTTACTGTAAATAACAAGTGAAAAAATTTTCAGCGTTATCAGTTGGACATTCCGGTTTTTATAATGCTTTTCTTTTAATTCACTAACGCTCCAAAAATGAATATTTCAGCCGCAGTAAAGAATCAACGATGGCGGATTTTGGTTCTTGACATCCTTTACGATCGGTTACGATGCCTAGAGTACGGAGACCTGTACGATTTCGTCAACTTAGTGAGTTTGATAGGGGCCGTATAGTGGGGCTTCGGGAAGCTGGACTTTCTTTTCGGGCAAATACAGTTACAGTGCAAAGAAGTGTAGACACTGTGGTTAGGTGTTGTCAGGCATGGCTTCGAGAAGGCCGTACGCAAAGAGCAAGGAGCACTGGACGCCGCCGTAGAACAACATACCGTGAAGATCGCCGCCTAAGATTATTGGCCTTAAGGGACCGCTTCTCCACTACCAGGTCCATTGCAAATGAATGGTTTGCCGAACACGGAAAACCTATTGGCATGCGAAGTGTTTACCGACGAATGAGAAGTTTTGGCTTGCTTTCATACCGGCCACACTGGGTCCTCCCTTTAACTCGAGAACACCGACGTAATCACCTTGAGTGGTGCAGACAACGGTCACTCTGGGATCAGGAATGGAACAGTATTGTCTTTAGTGACGAGTCTCGATTTTGTTTAGACATGCACGATGGTCGTGCCAGGGTTAGAAGGCGACGTGGTGAAAGGAGGAATCCACAGTTTTTTGTTGAAAGACATGTTCATCACACTGTTGGAGTTATGGTTTGGGCTGCTATAGCTTATGGTTCCAGGTCACCTTTAATCTTCATCAGAGGTAACATGAATGCGCAGCGTTATATCCACGAAGTTCTAGAACCCCATCTTTTACCCTATCTTGACCCTGGCAGATAAAACTTTCCAACAAGATAATGCCCGACCACATGTTGCAAGAGTCACAACAGATTTCTTTCAACATAATGATGTCACATTCTTACCATGGCCACCAAGATCTCCCGACTTATCCCCAATTGAGCACGTGTGGGATATGATGGGTAGGAGATTGCTCAATTTGCAACGTCCTCCTCAGACTCTAGAAGCACTTCGAGAGGAGTTGGTGGTTGCCTGGAATGAGATACCACAGGAGGACATTGACCACCTGAACAGAAGCATGCCTAGGCGCGTTGGAGAATGCGTAGCACATCAGGGTGCATCCACACATTATTAAAGGTCAAAGGGCTTTAAAGCAGTGCAATCATTTTGAAATTTTTATCATTTACTTATTATGCTTCATTAAGTACTTATACAAAATTTTATTAAAATAAAACCATTTAAACTGGGTGTTCGGATTTATATGTCACTTAGTATAAATACATATAACAGTCAACATCTTTAGTGTTCTAAAAGATTATCTACAGGATTGGCGCCAACCAAGGTTATCAATAATTCTAATGGCATATGTTTGCAGCAGAACTCTTACAGTAGTGGACTACTTCCTCACTTGAGAATACCACAACGGACATGGCAGTTGACAGTGGCATAGTATAATGTTTTTAAAATTCGTTTACTACACTGCTTTGCTAAGAATTTCAAGCCATAACAACTCCTTCGCAATCATTGCACAAATACTCAACGTGGAACCCCCACGACATTCGACAATCAAGTATCATCCCCCGCATGTTAACTGATGGAATAGTTCTGTTAGTATGATCAAAAATGTTGAAATCTTGTTCATCTTTCAATGCTGGTCTTCTCTATGTTTACTCGGAGGAAGTTATTTTCAGAACATTTAATGTATGCTCTCTCAGTCATTGCCGGCAGTTCGGTGATGTTTGGACTGGTAACCAACTGGGCTTAGATGGGCTAAAGAACATAGACAATGGTGTGCAATACAATGGAGTGATGAGGCCCTATTCGAAGTTTGTGTTAGTGACAGTCGCGGTAGAGTTATTCGCAAAAAAATTAAGCATTCCATGTTGACTGTCTGAACAGAAAAGTGAAATTTCCATCATCCATTATGGGGCAGTATGTCATCAAAAGGAGTAGGAAAACTTCATTCATATTTTGGTACAAATCTTGAAGTGGGCCAACTAAAGTGGGAAGGGGCTCGTAGTAATAACTTTTGAAATAGCACTGCTTCTTGAGTTGTCGACATTACAAATTTTACTGCTTTATCTAGAATGTTCATGCCTCGTCAGGTGACAGATGATATGGCATCTTGAAGTCATTTCTTGAAAACCGGTGCATTATGTACTCAGTGACACCCAGAAAAAATAATTCCTTCAACTTGACTTTTTGGCAATGAGGTAGCCTTGAATCAAGAATGAAATGATGACAATCTCCCGAAATTTTATTAACAAGTAATACTTAGTTAATCCGTTGCTCTTCTACAGGATCTAGACAGTGTAGAGGTATTGACAAGTAATAAGTCAAGCAGCTAATAAGTTTTGCATATAGAAACATAGTAGGCCGCGCGGATCGATCGTCAGTACTGTATCTTAACCTCACTCTTTAGTAAACTTAAATTCAAAGTTTCACAACAATACGTGCAGTGTTCTCACTCCAGTGAATTTTTAAGTGTCACTAAGTCATTAGAAAAATGGAACTCAACCGAGAACATAATTTATTACAACTTTCAGAGACAATTATCGCAACAAGAACGTCTTGCTGAGTTACTGTGTGTTTGCGGCAACGAAGCACCACATCAGTCGACAATTTCCCGTTCGTATGGAGAATTCAAACGTGGACGGGTGATTCTTAGCGACGATCCCAGGGTCATCATTGAAGATAGACATGTGAGACATATCGCGAGATTGAGGCGTCCTCGAAGATCTCAAAAACCACAATTCAAAAAATTTTACATGAAGAATTAGGAGTAAGAAAATTAGTTTCTCGTTGGATACCCCACCTGTTGACTGAAGAGCAGAAAACAGTCAGGGTTAATTGGTGTCAAAAAACGCGTGGTCGTTTCAATTCCGGAAACTCAAAAAATGTGTAGAGCGTTGTTAGTGGTGATGAATCGTGGATTTACTGTTATGAACCAGAAAATAAACGACGGTCGGCTGTTTGGGTGTTCCAAGGTGAAGAAAAGCCAACAAAAGTGATCCGTTCTCGAAGAGTTTCGAAAAAGATCTAATTCCTCTTAATGAGCAAAGAACTGTTACTGCGGATTGGTATACCACCATTTGTTTGCCAAAAGTCATCACCGAGCTTCGAAAAATCAACCTCGAAAGAAGATCATCCTCCACCACGACAATGCAAGCTCGCACACAGCCCAAAAAACAAGGCAGTATTTAACGGAAGAATACGTGGAATTATTGGGGACCATCCTCCATATAGTCCCGATCTAAGTCCTAACGATTTCTTTACTTTCACGAAAATTAAAAACAGACTGCATGGTCAAAGGTTCCAGTCACCAGAAGAAGCAGTTGACGCATTCAAAAATGCCGTTTTGGATCTGCCAGCAAACGAGTGGAATAAGTGCTTCGAAAATTGGTTCGAGCGCTTGCACATGTGTATTAATCTGGAGAATACTTCGAAAAACAATAAAGTCCCTACCGTGTTCGTTTATTTCCATATGCAAAACTTAAAAGACATCCCTCGTATTGTTTGCGCATACTATTGACAAATCAAGTAATATGATACTGAAATGTAAAATCAAACTAATATTGATGAAAACGTCACATTTGGCTGACACTTAAGTGTTTGGACGCGATATTAAAAAGAAAATAATAGCAGGCAATGGAAACAAAAAAGTGTTTACAATTCAATGTTTTAATTTAAGAATCAATTCTGTGAATCAATTTGCTTTAAAATATCGTGTGGTAAAGCAACAAACGGTACAATCAGAGTTTTAATCGTAAAATTGTTTCGTCAGGCTAACAGTTTTAGAGATATTGCTAAACAAACAAATATCGCAAAGTGTTCGTTGGCAGAGATTGTAAAAAAGCATGGAGGTACAGGTTCATTTCAAGTTTCAAGACACGGTGTTGGTAGGACACATAAAATCGGTCCTAGAATGCAAAGATCTCTTGTTTTTATTTGAAAGCTGGTCGTCGAAGGGACATACAGCAAAATGGAAGAAACGGCAGGTAATGTTTATTGTCGGTGGATTCATAAGTCTGGTTTACATTTTTATAGGATATGTAGGTTGCATTTAAGGGACAAATGCGTATTTATTTAGTAAAATCTTTGCTTTAGACAAAAGGAAAGCCGTTGCTTATGAAAAGAAAATACGACTATCGTGGACTAACGAACGGGCAATGTGGACTTACGAAGACCGGAAAAAGATCATTTTTAGCGATGAATCGAAATTTGATGTTTGTGTGGGTGACCATCGATACCTTTTACAAGAAACAAAAAACTGCCTAAAGAGAAAAGTAAAGTTACCATCAGGTTTCATGGTATGGGGAAACATATCTGCTTTTGGCATTGGAAAACTTCACTTCATAGACGGAACTTTAAACGCGGCTAAAAATCAGTGTCAATTCAACAAGATGTCATGTCATATGGCCAGAATCATGAAAAAAAATATTTTTTATTTTATTATTAAAAAAAATTACAAATCATGCAGATTACCTATAATTAGATTAGTGAGCAGCTTAATGGCGAAGTTTATCTATGACAGCAATTCTTACACTTAACCATTTACTACATAAAAATAACACTGATCAACAGCCAAAAAATATCCTAAATAAAATCAACAAAATATTACTATTTTTAATGTGCTAAAACCGGAATGAAACTTATTTTTTCAATATTAGTTCAAATTTTAGAGATACGGTAATTATATGTGTTCCTGCTGTGACAGTGTTAATATACTGTAATTCACAAGAATGCACGTGCTACATTTTTATATTCGGCAAGGAAAGATGATGTAATCGGCATGATTGTGTTACGTTATACATACGTGTATTGTTTTATATTAGCCATTTTTTCCTCAGTTGGCTGACAGCGTTCATGCAAGATGTCTCGAAAGTGTGTAAACAATCCAGATCAGTTTTGTTACGTGTGTGGTGATGTGACTTTTGCGTCTCAGAGACGGTCTATTACTCCACTAATAACAAAGGCATATCAGCTTTATTTCGGTTGTAAACTAGGTGATCAAGACAAACAGTGGGCACCCCACATCTGCTGTAATACATGTGCTTCAAGTCTGAGGAGCTGGTTAAATGGCAAAAAACGGTCTATGCGCTTTGTTCTCCCAATGGTTTGGAGAGAGCCTACAAATCATATTAATGATTGTTACTTTTGCATGGTACCTTGTGTTGGACAAGCCACAGGTATGTCCAAGAAAAAAAAATCGGTTATTAACTACCCAAACATACCATCTGCGATGAGACCTGTGCCTCACAGTGACGAAAATCCTATTCCAAAACCCCCAGAATCCTACACTTGCGAATCAGAAAACGAATCAGATCATGGCGATCGAGTGATTCGTCAGGAAGAAGATATGCCATCAACGTCAAGAGATCCTGATTTTATACCGAGCACGTCATGCCACCAACCGCACAAAATAACACAGTCAGAATCAAATGATCTTGTAGAACTTCCAAAATGTAAGGCAGAGTTACTTGGATCAAGACTGCAGCAGTGGAACTTGTTAGAAGACGATGTTTCGGTATGTGTTTTTCGTAAACGCCACAAAGACTTAGAACCATTTTTCAATATGGAGAATAACTTGGTTTTCTGCAGTAACATTAACGGCTTACTGGCGGCTTTAAATATAAACTATAACCCAGAAGAATGGAGATTGTTTATAGACAGTTCAACATTGAGTTTCAAGGCAGTGTTATTGCATATTGGAAATATTTTACCATCTCTTCCTGTAGGGTATGCAGTTCACATGAAAGAATCATATGACAATATGAAGTACCTATTGACATGCATAAAATACGATGAGCACCAATGGCATATTTGTGGCGATTTGAAAGTTGTTGCACTTTTACTTGGGCTGCAGCTAGGCTACACAAAGTTTTGCTGTTTTTTGTGTGAATGGGACAGTCGGGCAAAGGCACTTCATTACACCAGACAAAACTGGCCTGTTCGTCAATTCCTAGAGCCAGGTCAAAAAAATGTACAGCATATGCCATTAGTAGATTCGAAAAAAATTTTATTACCACCACTGCATATCAAGTTGGGCCTAATGAAAAACTTTGTCAATGCATTAGATTGAGATGGGTCAGCTTTTCAATACCTGCGTCAGAAATTTCCAAGACTAAGTGAAGCAAAGGTTAAAGAAGGTATTTTTGTTGGGCGACAGATTCGAAATATTTTGAAAGATACACAGTTTGAAAACACTTTAACAGGTATTGAAAAAAATGCTTGGAATGATTTCCGTCTGGTGGTCACTAATTTCTTGGGAGATAGAAAAGCTAACAACTATAAAACCCTTGTCAAAAATATGCTGTGATCGTATCAAAAGATGGGCTGTAATATGTCTCTTAAGATACATTTCCTACACTCACACCTGGACTTTTTTCCTGACAATTGCGGAGCCGTAAGTGATGAGCACGGCGAACGTTTTCATCAGGATATTTCAACAATGGAAAAAAGGTACCAGGGAAAGTGGAATCCTTCCATGCTTGCAGACTACTGTTGGATTCTTGGTAGAGATGCTCCAGAAACGATCCATAAAAGACAGCGCATATAGTGATTCTTATAAGTATATGAATCTTGTTACTTTTTTCAATATATCCTTAAAAATAAAAAAGTTTTTTTCTAAACCGCAACTAATTTTTTTATTTCATTGTCATTTTTTGATTCAGCGCCCCAAAATTAACAAAGAAGTGTACTTTTCCCACAAGATACAATTAAAAAACTAAAATTTGTTGTCCAGTGAATAGGCAGACTTTTTGTTCTATAATCTAAACTATTGGACAACATGCATGCATTATATGAGAAGGATCGGGTAAAAAGAGATGAACTATGAAGGGGATTGTTAAAGAGGATGTGTTACGGATAGGTCGTTGATGAACATTATACTCCAAAAATTAGTTTTTCACGTAAATAAATTGGAGCTCCAGGGACAAGTAACTTACCTATAAAGGTTATATAATTGTATTTTACTAAATCTGTCATCTTTAACCAACCTATTAAAGGATAACGATCTGAAACATGGTCAAATCTTCTTACATTAAATATAAATCGTACCGAGTTATTCTGTATAACAGATATTCTGTTACGACTCGCAATATCTGAACAAGGACAATAAACTAGATTGCAATAATTAAAAATTGATAACACAAAAGATCCACACACAACTTTTTTCACACTTTAAAATTCAGCAAATCTTTGTTCGTATACAGAGTTTTTAGATGGATGTAAGTTCTTTGTAAGAGGTTATCTAAATGTTCACGAAGCCGCACGTTTTCATCAATTAACATACCTAGGCACTTCACACCTTCACAAAAGGAATATTCTGATTATTAACGCATATACTTAGAGAAGCTTTGACTTCAGCTCTTCTGTGTTATAGACAAAACAGCACAGCAGAAGATTTAGAAGCATTAATGGTTAGGTTGTTATTGGCTGAGTAGGTGCAAATAAAGTCAATGTCCGCGGTAATGTTCATAGTATGAAGCAGTCTGGATCTCAGGATAAAAGAAGTAAAGCAGTTGAGTCCCGATTTAAATATTATCAAAAGTGTACGGCACAAAATGAAGCAGCAGTTTAGAAATGATCCCCAGCAAAACATTTCTGATTTACGAGAATGATTACAAAATATGTGGCATTTTTTTAAGGCCGAAGACTGTTAAAATTCAATCAATGTTAGTTTAGTTTTATAGTTTAATATCATATTATTTGATAATACTTTTGTTAATATGATATCCAAACAAAATATTTCAACGTCTTATATAAAAAAAAATATCTTGTAACCTTAAAAAATTAACAAGCTTCATGATAAAATTAGATAACGTCCGAACTATTTTGTGTTAGAGCTCGCATAAAACGCTATGTTTAACATCCCACTATAATACTTTTCCATTCGTAAAAATTCTTTTAAAAAATCTCAATATCAAATACGGTTTCTCTTTCGAAACCCGTAACTTAACAAATGAACGTGCTACAAAAAACCGTCTTTTCTCTTTCACACCTACTAGATATTCAAACAAGCCAGACGAATTTTAAAACCTCACTTTTTTCGACGTCCGCTTCGCTTAAAATGCCCCACAGCCGCAACATTCAAAAATCGCGCCTTACCTAGAATGTTCATGTCTCGCCAGGTGGCACGCCGGTACCCGCGAACTCGCAAAACAAATGAACGCCGATGTAGCTGCCGCGCGTTACGTCATCACACGATCGTAGTGAGCGGCCGAGCGGCGGTTTCAAAGCCAACTGCGATGCCGTCGGAGCCGCGGCCGGCAAGGGTGTCGGAAGTGGGGGGATGCACCAGTCTTACGAGGGTGGAAGTGGGGATTATACGCGTTTTGTGCACCACCGCGACTGGTCGTCAAGGGTGATGAACCTACGATGACGTTTGCGTAATGGTTTAGTTGATTCGCCAGCGGCTAGACTCCGCCATTTATAATAATAATAGTCGCCTTTATATTGTTTTATACTAGCTAACCCGACAACCGTTGTCCTGGCTTAGCTATGAACTGGGATGAATAATGATAGGGTAAATATATGGTAATTGTATAGCGAAGTATTTGTGGCTAGCAAAACACGTTGGCAGCACTGCTATTCCCCCATCAACTTACCTTTAAGTGGACTTCGTGTGTGACTTTTTTATTTTTTTCCTCTCCATCTTCGTTTCCTCACGCTACACCCGTATCTGGATGTATGGGCATGTGTATCTACTTTTGTAGGTACATATGTGCATTTATTTCGGGCCTGATGAAGCCAACCAGCAGTAATATGTATCGCTCGGGTTACCTATCCTATTTTCTGCTCGAATCCACTATTCATATTTTTGCGAATTTTGTCCATTATTTTACTATTTTTTGTTATATACCTTTCTCCGCATGATCATTTTATATATGTATATATATATATATATAAGTCTCTAAATTAACGTGGCAACGTCTTCGTCACATAGAGATTCTGAGAAATAATGAAAACTCTATCCCTCAACATTTAAGGAAACCAAATGAAATCAATGAATATTTTTCAACTTTACCAGTAGTCAATAGAGCTCACCACCAACTAAGTCTACTCAAGAAGTACCATAATGGTCGGGAAAAGTTTGTTTTTGAACCAATAAGTTCCTCAGATTTGTCCAAGTGAATCAATACAGAAGCAGTTGGTCACGATGATACATCTAGGAGGATGTTAATGTTACTTGAGGATCATGTATATCACAACACTTTTATAATTAGCGCTTGCCTCGTATCAAATACTGTGTGTCCCCTCTATACTGTTATACCTACAGTAAATTTTGAATGGGGAAAGTTTTAGGGAAAACTTAGTGCTTTCAATAACCAGCTTCAGATTTACAATCTGTCAATTGGTTTTTAAAATATCAGCAAAAAACAGAAAATGGCGGAATTCATTTTTTGCCAGTAAATCCAAAACGGTTAATTTGACAGCTGTCAAAATGTGATATTATTGGAACATTTTTTAAGAAAACAAAAAGACAGCATGTATCAATCTTCTTTTATTTTCCAACAATACGTCGAAACTTTCATTTTTCTTATGGCCGCTTAGATATTATGGATTTAGCTCTGCTGCCGCCCAGATTATAAGAAGCTTCCTCACTAAAAGGCATAATTCCATCGTAAAAAATTGATATTGTAATTTGTTGTCCATCTTTTTATTTATGGTGAATGTGTATACTACTAGAGTGTGTAGCACATTCGCCATAAATTGAGATCTGACAATTCTACCGAGATAAGACTGTTACCACGATCGGCCACTGCTAGAGTGAAAACAGGAACTTGTCTATTGAAATTGTATCCTAGTTTGCGTTTAACAGCTGGGTTATGACTGTAGCTTTTATATGCCGCCGTTTCTGGCGCTATAGTATACACGGTCTACTCTACGAACCCTAAGACCATGCTGAGGGGTTGCCAAATAGCACGTAACAGCTGTCCATGATGTTGGCCGTCGGTGATCCGACGAAGGAAAGCTATATTACTAGTCTGTAGAATGGATTGTTGCGTTCGTCTGACTTAGAGTCACATTTAGATATTGACGTACTTCCTTAGATTTTAAGGAAACAGTAACGCTTCCTTGAGGAACGTTCGAAAGACATTTGCATCTCACAGTAAGCTATAAAGGTTTTATAGTTATCGTCACAAGTTTTTCAAAATTTGGAAATTTTTTAAAATTTACGAAAGCACGATATTCACCACTTTGAAAATAACCAACATTAAAAAAAACATAATTTTCAGTTTTTGCAAGATTTTCATAATTTTCAAAACTGTCAAAAATTTCCATATTTTCATGGTTTTAAGGAATAACAGAATATTATGGTTTTCGAAATTTCTTCCGGTGCATATCCCGAAATTTTTGAAAATCTTCCAAATTTCGAAAACCGCTAATGATAAATTTACAGTCTACCGTGGAATGCAAGAGATATTGTTACTCAACAGGGCACTCGATGCTATCAACGTCTATTAATCTGACCCTAAGACTAATGGAGTGACAACTTGGTACATTTGGCCTCTAAGGGCAGTTAAGATATCGTGACAATAACGCTATTGAGTGGTCTGCTGTTACGAACACAATCAATGTTCACGAATGGCTTATGGTTGACTATCTCCCCCTCCTTATCAGATAATAAACCACGTGCTCCGAGTATCTTAATTTCCTGAAGAAATTTACCATATAAAACCAATGTCTCTCATGAAGAGCTACAATGGCTGCTGAACGATTTCTCACTTTTGTGTTCCTTGACTTTACTCAGGCTTTTACTCGACATTTTTTCTAAAGGCGTGAAAGTGCTGAAAGGGATTCTGGATTCGTTAAGATTTACGATATTGTTAATCCTCACCGACCTTTGATATCTAGGGGAGACATTGTTGAAGCTGACACCCGTTTTTTTACGATTGAACAAATTCAAAGCCTTGAAGTAAATTCCAGAGTGACTTCTGCAAATGAAGAGATTACTCGCCGGGAGCGAAGTGCATACGAGGGGGAACTGACTCGATGGTCACGCATCCGTTGGACGCAAAAGGAAATATCATTGCATGATAGTGGAGTATTGGGGTCGTCTTTATGGTGAGATGTGTTTCATTTGAGATCACTTGGGGCCTGGAAAAGGTACCGATATTTCGCTGTTATCATATGTTAGTACAAAAATTGTCAGTTTTTTTATTATTTTTAGTAGAAAAATCCGCAAAAAGGAGGTAAGTGGATTCGAGCAGAAAATAGGATAGGTAACCCGAGCGATATGTATTTCTGCTCGTTGGCTTCATCAGGACCGAATTATATATATATATATATAATATATACGAGTATCTGACTTAGAGTCACCTTTATAGACCTCCATAGATTTCAAGGAAACAATAACGCTTCCTTGAGGAAGGTGGAAATGACGATCTAACATTTGCATCTCATAGGTCACCAGCCAACCAGCAGAAATACGTGTCGCTCGGGTTACCTATCCTACTTCGTGCTCGAATCCACTTTACTTCTTTTTACGGATTTTGCCCATTATTTTTCTATTTTTTGTTATATACCTTTCTCTGCATGATCATCTCTCTCTCTCTCTCTCTCTCTATATATATATATATATATTATTTTTGTAGGAGGAGAACAAGTGACAATGAGTACATCTAATTTACTCTGTGGAATCCCATCTCAAGTAAAGTCAGGAAAAATAATAAGTGTTGTCATAAACCTGGTGTAAGAAACATATGGCTATCCGATAATGTCAAGACCTACCAAGGAGATTCTGCTTTTTGAAACAACTAAGGTTTGGCAATGTCACTGTATGACATTTTTGGAATCAGAATTAAACACTCTATTCACCCGTGCAAGAATCCAATATGGGGTCCATAAGAAAAAATATATTTGATGTTGGAGAACAAGAGACGAAACGTCACGTTGAAATTCTCGTTATGCCATCTTGTAAAGGAGAAAAGTGGCAATGGTAATGTGCAATTTATTGTGATGTCCCTCTACACATTAAGTCCGGAAAAAAACGAATCGGTTTTCTGAAACGTAGTTGTGTTAGCAACTTTGTCTCCATTTAAGTAACTTCGTATATATTACTGTTTCTGCGATCCCAATGGTGAGAGTTGAATTTGAATTACACGGTATAATAGTTGTAGGACCGAAACTAAAAAAAAATCAAGATCCAAAAGGTTTTTAAAAAATTTTCCAGTATCTGTCTACTGCAGGACGCGGATCTTCTCGTTTTGCTAAAGAAGACTATTTTAGGTACCTAAATCTAAATGTTCATCCGTTATAGAATTTGTGCAAGATTTTTCGAACATTTTGCTTTCCGGGCTATCTGTTCAAACTATATTTCTCTTCTATATTCTACCACATCGTGTCGTATTTTTTAATCACAGCTGTTTGCAGATAATTCCGAATATGCGGCCTGTTAAAGTCGTAAACAGCTAGTCATGGTATCATTTTTTGCTTTTTGTTCCATGCGATATTTCAGTGGCAATATCACAGACCTAAACGCGTATTTCGAACCAGTAATATTGCAGTTTCATTCGTTACTGTTGAATGCTGCTACTGATTGTCACTGACATGCAAATAGTTTGATTGATCATACTCGCTGGGCGCGCTTTGACAGCGCCATCTAACGGACGTCGTATGGAAATATTTGCGCTTGACATGTGCAATATGAAAATAAACCAATACCAATGAAAATAACAGACATTCAGTGGATGTGGGATTATTTGCAATTCGAATTTCAAACTGAAAGTTGCCTTTTGATCTAGCAAATGACAGAAATATGCACGATTGCCAAGTCTCAGTTAACCACACATATTAGCAAATTTCCCTGAAATAATTGTAAATTCAGGTTTTATTGGCGCAAGTTGTTCAACTGGGTATTTAGAACTTGGATTCAGAAAATGCGTACAGCAATTTTTATGTGAATACTTTTTATTTGACAACAATGAATGAGAAAACGCGTTTTTTGGGATTCAATCGAAAATGTTGACAGGAACGAAAAAAGTTTTCACATAAGATTTTCAGGTATTTATGAGACCTACAAAATGAGATCACACGTTAAAAGATCCGACTAATAGCAAAAATGTTATGGCCGACAAACAGACAAAATTCAGGTATTGGCACTTGTTGGTAATGCGACGATAATTTCACGCAACTTCTTGAAATTCTTCAAATCCGTAGGAAGTAGTTTTCTTTAATATCTAATTGTTTGTCAATAACAGAAGTACTTTTGAGAAGGACATAAGGCATTCTTCAAAAAAGTGCCTTTAGCTACGCACGAGGTGGATTTAGTACAGTAAAACCTGACGGCCACACCTCCAAATCGCATTTTCATGACAACCCTGTGCCGATTGCACATTTTTGCGTTAGTATATAAGAAAGAATTTGACAAACCAAATTAGGGTAAACAGGGTGTTTCAGTTTATTGTGTTTATTGTTTGTTTAAGATTCGATAGAACTTCTAAAATCAATACATAAAGTCTATATAAACATGGGTCGAAAAATGCGTGGCTTCTGAAATACATTACCTTCTCAAATCGTTTTTTTAAATATTTAGAACAATATTTGATGTATAACAGTGAAAATTGGTATACAAGAGTTTTTTGATACGACAGAACGATTCTTCACACTTTTCAACATAAAAAAGCTCTCTTGTGAATTTTCGTTATAGTTAGCCGTTTTTGGGATATTTCGATTTTTAAGGTTCGATGCATTTTTAATTATTTATGGGAAAATAATATTTTTTCTTACATTTTCGATTTGGGCATTACAAGTAATTGATATGTTCGTTTAGATTGTGTTTTTTAACACAGCAATAATTCCTAACTCCAAATAAACACAAAAAACAGAATATTAATTTGTTTAATTTTCCAATATTATTTTTAACAAATTAAATTAATTATTTTCAACTAAAATGCTATTGGATAGTTAGGACAAACATACAAAATCTAAAGTAGTTGCTCGAAATGTAAACCCAATTGTTCAATACACAATTCACAACTACGAATGATTATTATTCATTATATTATTTCATCACATGCATTTCTGATTCTGTCTATTAGCATATCTCTTGTGGTTACGGGAGTCTGGTACACTTTTTCTTTTAGAAATCTCCACACAAAGAAATCTAATTGATTTAGGTCAGGGGATCGTGCAGGCCAGGCGACTGGTCCTCCACGGCCGATCCATCTTTCTGGATAATTTTCGTCCAGCCAGTTTCTAACTGTTCTCGAATAATGAGCTGGACAACCATCCAGCTGGAACCAGGCCAATCTTCTTAAATCTAACATAACATCATCCCACATATTTGCATGTTCATCCTTTGAAAATTCCAAGAAGGTCGCAGCATTTAACCTTGCAGGCAAAAGGTAGGGTCCAAATAGTCGATTACGGTAGATACCAATCCACACGTTCACACTAAATTCATGCTGAAAATTTCTTTCCCGAACTGCATGCGGATTTTCATGCGACCAAATATGTTGATTTTTATAAAATTTACAAAAAAAAAACAGGTAAAAGAAACTAAATTTCGTGCATTCACAATTGCAAAAAACGTTTCAGGTTTCAACAGACAACAAAACTAACTGTCAACTAATAGACGTTTAACCTTATTCTGCTTTCTATTTCGAAAATATTTGCAGGCACAGCCTACTTCTAAAAATTATCGAGATACTGACTGTTTAACGTGATTTTATCATAACTAATTAAAAATGCATCGAACCTTAAAAATCGAAATATCTCAAAAACGGCTAACTATAACGAAAATTCACAAGAGAGCTTTTTATGTTGAAAAGTGTGAAGAATCAGTTTTTTTATTCAAAAAGCAAAAAATTGCACTAAGAAAAATTTTTCGGGCATTTTAATACTTTACAGGTACAGTAGAGAGCGCCCTCTAGCGGCTACAGTAAAACTATGCCCATGGTTCGTTTTTTCGTACCAAAAAACTCTTGTATACCAATTTTCACTGTTATACATCAAATATTGTTCGAAATATTTAAAAAAACCTATTTTAGAAAGTAAATTTAAACAGCCTGTATTTCGGAAGCCACGCATTTTTCGACCCATGTTTATACAGACTTTATGCATTAATTTTAAAAGTTCTATCGAATCTTAAAGTTATGCAACAATAAACTGAAACACCCTGTATAATTATCCATTATTTGGCAACATCGCAACTAGATGGAGAGAGTAGGGTAGTGATGGTGGTGTAGTGATGAGAATATTTATCTAAAATAAAAGAAATTAGTACTTAATAATGAACCATTTTTATCATTAAAATAATGCTAAATTGCATTATTGCGATGAACAGTGTCACTTACATACATACATTGTTTGTTATATTCATATAGTTTTGAGCAATCTTTTGTGTAAACAAGAAAAAAACAGCTTATAAAGCAGTATTCTATACCGCAGTATTACTACACAAAATGCAACTTTGAAGTTCTGTAATATGGCAACACTAGGGTTCCTTAAAGAAAAAATGATATTTTCGTGCAAGTTACATCATAATCTTTCATTTTAAAACAAGAAATGTGATATTTCAGATATGCGCTAAAGTATACTTCAGCCTACAATTGTCCTGTAGAGTCGTCGTTCAAGAGGCATTTTAAACACATGTGATTTTGATTTGGTCAGACAAATATAAGAGGTTATCGACATGAGAAGTTTTGAATGTTATATTTACAGTTCCATTGTTTTACCACGCACAATAAACACTTCATATTCCCACATCGAGTGCTGTGGTAAGTAAATATTGGCAGTGTGTGGGATGTTCGCGAAAAATTGCACAATTCAACATACAGTCGAAACGGTTTGCATGCGTACTCGCTGAATCCCTGCAGGATATTAAATAATATCAATATCGGTAAACGGCATGGAATACGGAACGATGATAGAATTCTCGGATAAAGGGAATCGAGTTTCTATAATAAACGAGATAGTTGAATAGATATTCCCATATTAGATTGCCAACTCCATAATCTATATAGCTGAAAGTTTTTGTGGGTCAAGGTTATACAAGGTGCATGAAAGCTGGGACGACTTGACTTGATGGCGGAGGAAGTACTGTAATCACAAAAAATTTTGAAAATGAGAATTATATTTATGGAGGTATAATGTGGTAAATACTGCACGGGTTAGGATGAAAGGTTACTACTACGCCAAGGGAGGAAGAGCTTAGTAATTACCGAAAATTGGCCCAGAAAAGGGCAAAAACGAAAAAAGAAAATCGATCAAATTCGTTATTCGATGTTTCAAAAGATCCTGAGATACAATCAAATTTTGTTTTTTGACGTTTCAGAAGATTCTGAAAATTTTAAATAAATTTTTAGTAGTAAAATAGTAACTGGAAAGTGGGGCGTTGCTGGAAGGTGGGAAAGGGTGTATCGCAATCTTATGACGTTAGTATATCACACGTCCTACTCCAGCAAAACTAACTTAAAAGTTAGAAAAATATTTTCAGCAGACGGATCGCTGATCGCGAGGCCTATCCCTCGCATATGCCATACACCACGGGGTTACATATAAATATTGCATCTTTGGTACTCAATTCGAGCAGGCAAGCAGCGCGGAGACATACAAGGTGGGCGCGATATTATCTATATACAGGGTGTCCCGGAAAAAGTGTGCAATATTCTACCAGCAATTTCTAGAGCTTAAAATAGGAAGAAAAGTTTATATAAACATAGGTCGAGAAACGTCCCCTAAGGGCGCTACGGTCTTTTAAAGGGGCTCCCCTGAACATGGTTTTTCCTTAATATACTAAGTGACATATAAATCCGAACACCCAGTTTAAATAGTTTTATTTTAATAAAAGTTGGTGAATGTATTTATCTTACTGTAAATAACAAGTGAAAAAATTTTCAGTCTTATCAGTTGGACATTCCGGTTTTTATACTGCTTTTTTTTTAATTCACTAACGCTCTAAAAATGAATATTTCAGCCGCAGTAAAGAATCAACGTTGGCGGATTTTGGTTCTTGACATCCTTTACGATCGGTTACGATGCCTAGAGTACGGATTTCGTCAACTTAGTGAGTTTGATAGGGGCCGTATAGTGGGACTTCGGGAAGCTGGACATTGTTTTCGGGCAATTGCAGTTAGAGTGCAAAGAAGTGTAGACACTGTGGTTAGGTGTTGTCAGACATGGCTTCGAGAAGGCCGTACGCAAAGAGCAAGGGGCACTGGACGCCGCCGTAGAACAACAGACCGTGAAGATCGCCGCCTAAGATTATTGGCCTTAAGGGACCGTTTCTCCACTACCAGGTCCATTGCAAATGAATGGTTTGCAGAACACGGAAGACCTATTGGCATGCGAACTGTTTACCGACGAATGAGAAGTTTTGGCTTGTTTTCATACCGGCCACACTTGGTCCACATGTTGCAAGAGTCACAATAGACTTCTTTCAACATAATGATGTCACATTGTTACCATGGCCACCAAGATCTCCCGACTTATCCCCAATTGAGCACGTGTGGGATATGATGGGATAGGAGATTGCTCAATTTGCAACGTCCTTCTCAGACTCTAGAAGCACTTCGAGAGGAGTTGGTGGTTGCCTGGAATGAGATACCATAGGAGGACATTGACCACCTGATCAGAAGCATGCCTAGGCGCGTTGGAGAATGCGTAGCACATCAGGGTGCATCCACACATTATTAAAGGTCAAAGGGCTTTAAAGCAGTGCAATCATTTTGAAATTTTTATCATTTACTTATTATGCTTCATTAAGTACTTATACAAAATTTTATTAAAATAAAACCATTTAAACTGGATGTTCGGATTTATATGTCACTTAGTATATTTCCGAAACGTGTTGAGATAGACATAAAATTTGGTATTCTAGCCTAGTTTTTTATGCTGGATTTAAAAATATTAACAATTTTAGAGAGTTTTGTTTGGAAGCGTATGTAACAAGGACGGACTGAGGTTATTTTAGCCCCAAAATTTTTGTGTGATTCTATTTTTGAAATTCAATTT
Source organism: Acanthoscelides obtectus (assembly GCA_963669975.1). NCBI lineage: Eukaryota > Metazoa > Arthropoda > Insecta > Coleoptera > Chrysomelidae > Acanthoscelides > Acanthoscelides obtectus. The sequence goes on along the minus strand of CAVLJG010000001.1, from coordinate 117,287,657 downwards.
TAGAATTTGAAAATTTAGGGTTTTCTACATAAAAAGTTACTCCTATTGAATATCGATAAATTGTGCCATTTTTGAATAAAATCAAACGAAAAAATTTGTCACATGATAGGAAATGTACTGCGAATTTAAATGAATTGTTGAATAATTAGCCATAGCAACGAAAAAACTAATTTAAGAATTGGTAAATATTACATAAATACATATTTCTATTGCAACATAGGAAAATTTAGGAAAAAACAAAAGAAATAAATTTTTTCTACAAACGAAATTGAAATTTGTGTAAAAAAGAAGACGGAAGAAGTGGAAAACCTTTTTCTTCTTATTTCATATATATATATATATATATATGAACTTTATGCTTGGATTGTAATCCATTGATGTTATTATTTCGTGACGTGATATTATGTTGTATAGGATATAAGTATTTGGCAGGACCTATTATAATAAGTTATCAAACATTGTTGACAAGTAGTTTTACACTGGAGTTCCAAAGAGAAGCAGCACCCCAGTTATGTGAGCAGTGCTCGGTGTTAGATCTTTTCTGGGCCTAGTACACAGAGAAAAGATTATTTGGAACAATGTACTACTGACCAAAAAGCCCTAACTTCCTCCAAACGCTGAATGGTAGTATCGGTGGGACAGGGAAAAAGGACCTTGATCTGGATATCTGGACTTGATCCATTTAGTGTGTGATATATATTCTTAACTAACATTTTTTAGGGGATCTAAAGTGTGCTGAACATATTTTTTCATCAACCGATGACGGCGTTGGGTGGAAAGTGCAGAACCAACCCACTTGACACCATTTTTTTATTTCTCTATTCCATTATTGATACAGCTGTCTTCGTGGCCGGAATATTCAAAGGGTCATTTGTAGGAGATGCGAAATGCCCGAGCTGGAATTACGTGCAATTTACGGCGTCACTAATCAATGTTGGCTTGTCAACTAATTTGCAGTCAGTCTAATGAAAACGAACGTAAATCGCTAAAGCCCTGGTGAAAACAAAAAACGGAGCTGCAACCGTCCTCATTGACGGCATGTTAATGGATTGCTGAATAAAAGAGTATATCGAATTCATGGCCTCGACTAGTTTTTTTTAATTTCACTTTGAGAAAAGGATGACTTACACATTTTGAAATAAATTTTTATTTAGCTGTTAAAAACTAGAAATTTAAAACCAACGCGGTTTGTTCATAGAACATCGTGTTTTTTTTTAAACTAGTAACAAAGAAAATGATTAGAGCGGAAAGATTTACATTTGGATGAATCCTAAATCTCTAAAAATGTTTGCTGTTAGGAGGTAGTAGTCAAGGTATAGTTAATATCCAACCAATAAAGTAATCTCGAAAACCGTGAGCCTGGAAGAAAGTTCTATCTAGGCATGAGTATCTTTTCCTGGCTCCCTGACGATGACCTTGAATTTTTGAATGAGGCAACGTATTTTAGATTTATAACTTTCCAGGTTATTTTGTCGATTAGGCACTTGGTTTTGACCATGGCCTTTATAGGTCAAATTGTTTTGAATGTCAAGCATTTATCTGAATGTAAGAGTTTTCGCTGGAATCGAAAAATTTTTGGAAACCGCCATTTTTATTGCAGAAATAGAAAGCCAAAACATTTTCTTAGCGGCTAAAACTAAATCTATGAACCTCAGAGCCAGACTAGGTTAAGTCCAAATAAGTAGTATTAAGATAATTATATTTGAAATATTTTTCTTGCATTGTATTTGTATGCGACTTGAGATGAGTTAAAAAGTCATAACTTCCTTATTATTACAGATATACTAAGTGACATATAAATCCGAACACCCAGTTTAAATGGTTTTATTTTAATAAAATTTTGTATAAGTACTTAATGAAGCATAATAAGTAAATGATAAAAATTTCAAAATGATTGCACTGCTTTAAAGCCCTTTGACCTTTAATAATGTGTGGATGCACCCTGATGTGCTACGCATTCTCCAACGCGCCTAGGCATGCTTCTGATCAGGTGGTCAATGTCCTCCCGTGGTATCTCATTCCAGGCAACCACCAACTCCTCTCGAAGTGCTTCTAGAGTCTGAGGAGGACGTTGCAAATTGAGCAATCTCCTACCCATCATATCCCACACGTGCTCAATTGGGGATAAGTCGGGAGATCTTGGTGGCCATGGTAACAATGTGACATCATTATGTTGAAAGAAGTCTATTGTGACTCTTGCAACATGTGGTCGGGCATTATCTTGTTGGAAAGTTGGATCTGCCAGGGTGTCAAGATAGGGTAAAAGATGGGGTTCTAGAACTTCGTGGATACAACGCTGCGCGTTCATGTTACCTCTGATGAAGATTAAAGGTGACCTGGAACCATAAGTTATACCACCCCAAACCATAACTCCAACAGTGTGATGAACATGTCTTTCAACAAAAAACTGTGGATTCCTCCTTTCACCACGTCGCCTTCTAACCGTGGCACGACCATCGTGCATGCCTAAACAAAATCGAGACTCGTCACTAAAGACAATACTGTTCCATTCCTGATCCCAGAGTGACCGTTGTCTTCACCACTCAAGGCGATTAGGTCGGTGTTCTCGAGTTAAAGGGAGAACCCAGTGTGGCCGGTATGAAAACAAGCCAAAACTTCTCATTCGTCGGTAAACACTTCGCATGCCAATAGGTCTTCCGTGTTCTGCAAACCCTTCATTTGCAATGGACCTGGTAGTGGAGAAACAGCCAATAATCTTAGACGGCGATCTTCACGGTCTATTGTTCTACGGCGGCGTCCAGTGCACCTTGCTCTTTGCGTACGGCCTTCTCGAAGCCATGCCTGACAACACCTAACCACAGTGTCTACACTTCTTTGCACTCCAGCTTCCCGAATTCCCACTATACGGCCCCTATCAAACTCACTAAGTTGACGAAATCGTACAGGTCTCCTTACTCTAGGCATCGTAACCGATCGTAAAGGATGTCAAGAACTAAAATCCGCCAACGTTGATTCTTTACTGCGGCTGAAATATTCATTTTTAGAGCGTTAGTGAATTAAAAAAAAGCAGTATAAAAACCGGAATGTCCAACTGATAAGGCTGAAAATTTTTTCACTTGTTATTTACAGTAAGAAAAATACATTCACCAACTTTTATTAAAATAAAACCATTTAAACTCGGTGTTCGGATTTATATGTCACTTAGTATAGATGGATGCTGCATGTAGCAGATGAAAATTAACAATATTACCGTAAGCTTAACATATTGAACTCATTTTTGACAGAAATAGACTTAGACCTAGCCTGGCTCTGGGGTACAGATCTAGAAGATATTTCAAGATCAACTCTTGCTCTTTCATGGAATATTGTGAAGCAGCGGATTAGCTTGACCAAGCAGAAAATTAAAGGAGAATTTTTAATGTAAAAACTGCAGGACACCTGATGGTGACCTTCATTCTGACCTTGGATATGAGCTTGAAGGTCATTTCAAAGTCGAATTGATTTTTCGCATGGAAACCCTCAATTTTGATCCCGGCAAAGTGGTTAGACCCTATAGTCTAATTCATAAACATATTCAATTTCATCTTGAAATAACGTCTGGGTTAATTAGAGCTTTGAACTTGAGATGTTTCTACATTTTTAGAACTGGGAACAAAATTGTGTTCGTGAAAAGAACAGCTTGACCTTGGACTGATCCTTGAGGTCACGGACAAGGTCAGAATGAAAGTGTCACTATCAGATGTGCCGTTGGGTGACCTGCAATGTTCGCTTCGAAAGTTCCTCGATCTTCGTCTTTTTCCAGCTATCCGCTGCCTTATGATATTTGATTTGAAATGCATCCTCTTGAGCTGAAAAGAGTTTGTAATAGTTTAAAATTCCTCTACAAACACGTACACAGTGATGTTGATTCTTCAACTTTATTAGCTAAAATTGATTTTCATGTACCATCCCGCATTTCCCGAAGATTTCTCGCTTTTTACTTAAAAGCACCAAATTCTAATGTTATGATTAAGTCACCCGTGTACTTTATGTGCTCCAGCTTTAACACCATAGCTGATAGTTGTGACATTCATCATGATACAGTCAAAGATATATTAGCTGTATTCAACGACTACTATTATTCAATTTATAACATTTAAGACATATAGGTGAGTAGGTGTAGCTATTCATTTTTTTCTTTCTTTCACTTTTTTTTCAGAAACTGGGCGAGCTATGATTGTAGTTAAAAATACTGCAACGTCAAATTGTATTCAATCACATTGTAAATGGATGTATCTGTTGGGCTATAAATATATTATTATTATTCCATGGGATGAAAAATTTACCTTGAAACAACCTCTAGCTGTTATTTTAGCCGCCATGATATTTATACCGCTGAAAAGCAATTTATTTTGGCTTTATATTTCTGCGATAAAAATTGAACAAATCACCCGCTCAACTTCAAATCCAAGATCACCACTAGCTGCACCATTTGATTTCCTAAAACTTTTGTATCTAAACATTTTAGTTAGTTTCCCAGATATTTGGGTGTGTCCATACTCTTGGGTCATCCTGTATATGGTTTCTAGTGGAGACGTAATGCCCGTACCACAATCTGGTCCCCCTTTGTAGTCCGTGAGGTTGGGAAAATCGTCTACAAAGACGACCAACAATACCAGGCTACCGAGTGCCACTCTTCTTACCGGTTTTCTTTAGCCTCTTTCACGTACTCGACTGACAATATTCATTAAAAAAGTAGATGGACTTAAACCTCGTCTAATTCAATTTCCAGGCACTCCACAGCGATCCGCGGCGATGTCAGGATCTCAGCGATCTAATTCCAAGCCCAATCCAGGCGCCGTTCTGATTGGCCAGATAAAGACTTCCTTAACTAGCTGTTCGGGGTGCAAATAGAAAGAGAGGGTAGGCAAACACACGTTGGTAATTGAATGACACGAACAACCAAAATAATCGGTTTAAAGCTGGGGTGAAGGCATAACTCTATTCAATTCATTCATTAATACAAAAGAGATAAATAATACATAGATTGGGCTGTCGCTAAAAATAAAAGTTATTTTTTTACTAAACGCATACCCTGTAGTTTTGTTTAAACAACGCCAAAACAATTGTAAACCAAGTTCTATGTACCTAGAACCACGGCAATCCGCGCCGAATTAATAATAATAATAATAATAATAATAATAATAATATTAATAATAATAATAATAATGATAATAATGTTTATCGTCCAAACTACGAGCCCCTTCCTACTTCAGTTGGCCCAACTATTGAAATCTTAATTTTTTTCTTATCAAACACAAATAATAACAATGTAGCGGGGTGTTATAGGTTTAAAGTATTAACAATGAATATTTTGATAATATATAGTAGAAAACATCAACTTTATCACTCCCTAATCAAATTTGCAGCTTAAAAATAACACATGTTGCAATTACAGCATATCAACCTATTTTCATTTCAATGTAAAATAAGTCTATAACGCATATGTGGCTGTGAAAAATAAAAGCCATGACAATTGTTTTTAATCACAGCTGTCAGAATACGTTTAAAATAGTTGTGGGTAGTTAAGGTTCTCAAAATGGGTAGAGGTAAGGTTATTAGTGAGAAAATTCGGTAACTGATAATTAAATTTTTTAATGCTGGGAAATCAAACTCAGAAATTGCAACTTTGTTAGACTTATCGCGGTACAGTGTGAGAAATATTGTTAGAAGATATAACGTAACTGGTTCAGTTAATATTAAGCCACGATATGTGAAAAAAAGTAATATCACAAATGCCGACCGAAGAGCATTAAGAAGAATAATCGTGAAAAACAGGCGTGCCAAATATTTACAATTAAGTGTTCTGCGGAGTGACGCTGTTGGAAGGAGAATTTCGAGGTCCACAAACTGGGATTTAGCACTTGCAAGGTAAGTTTTCTTATAAAAAAAAGTGAAGTAAAAACCCTAATGCTGCACAACTTGTTTATAGGCCAAAGAAAAGCCACTATTAACTCCACTGCAAAAGAAAAATCGGCAAAAAAAAATTAAGCATTCCATGTTGACTGTCTAAAGAGAAAAGTGAAATTTCCAGCATCCATTATGGTCTGGGGCAGTATGTCATCAAAAGGAGTACTAAAAATTCATTTTATTGATGGAAATGTGGATACAAACAAATATTTGACAATTTTAGAAGGAGCGCTTTTACCAGTGATCGAAGAATGTCTGACATCCGGCCAAGATTCTGGGTTTCAGCAAGATGGTGCAGCGTGCCATACCTCAAAACAGGCTATAAAATGGATGGAAGAAAATAATGTACTTTTGAAATGGGTTTCTAGCAGTCCAGATCTGTCACCTATTGAAACTATTGGCACGAGATGAAAAAGGTTCTACGACAACATCCTGCTCGTACAATCACCGAACTGAGACAAAAGCTTCAAGAAATATTGTTTTACACCAAATTCTTGCCAAAACTTGGTTAACACTATGCCCCAAAGAATTTTAGCCGTAATAGAAAATAAAGGTGATGTTACCCAATGGTAATCTTTCAATTGTTGCTTTGTTAACTTCGCGCATTTATTCCCACATTGTTTATTTGTTCAGATGTTCTATTAGTTATAGGTCTAGGTGATTTCAAGTATGTATTTTTTACGACTAGAGTGTATCTGAGATGTTTTTAAGAAAATAAATTGTTTTAGAAGTAAATAGTTTCGTCATGTTTTGGTTTATAAAGCCATATTTTGGTACAAATCTTGAAGTGGGCCAACTGAAATGGGAAGGGGCTCGTATTCAGTTATGTCTCCCCTTTTCTGTCTTTCTTACCGTCTCTCACAATGATCAGATAATATAAATCCATTAGCAAAATTTTGTGGCAAATGGACTCCGGATTCCGATGCCATTTTTTGACACACACACATCCTTTGCTGTACACTTTTGTGGTATAAATTTCCTATTATCTGAATACGAAACAGGACACTTACCTCAACCTATACAAAAAATTTGTGAGAGGGTGTATGTAAAGGAAGAACAATATTATAAGGAAAATTAAAAGTCTGATCCCGGAAAACCGTTTGCCATTCTGGCAAAATCTCAAAGTAACGGAAATAGAAGTTACACTAGATTAACTAAAACCCTGTTTTAGAGTACATATATCGGTTTATTTTGCATTGAAATATGTTATTTTTGAGGATCTAATAAACCGTTTTGGTAGATGTGATTGTTTTTCTTTTATTTATTTATTTATTTATTTATATTTTATTTATATACAGTTTGGGGTGTTAACAGGTAAACCCAACACACACCCTCAGTGAACTAAAACTAAACTTACATAAAATATCGTATACATATACATATATTACATTATTGAATACTTCAATATTAATATTTTTTTATCCTCCGATATTGTTGTAACAACATAAACTGAGTGAGTAGTTCTAATTATAAGCAATTAACTATTAATTTAACTTTTTTAATAAAAGGAGTATACATAATTTAACATTTACTTACGTTTAATTAAAACTGAAATCAAAATTAAATTGAAATTATACCAGAAATGATATTGGAGGTGATAACTTGAGTTATGTAAAAAAATAAAGCATTTCTATTTTAGTCTGCCATAGAGCTGTAATACTCATACTTTAAAGCCTTTTTCAGGCAGGTCAAGCTAATGTTAAATAAATCTATATTACAGAAATTATTATGATTTTTTTCAGCCCTGACCAAAGGGGAATTAAGACCAAGATTGGTTCTACGGAACGGTATTCTAAACAGATGATAGGTTCTAAATCTAAACGTTCTATCAGGAGTGTTAAAGTTCAAGTTTGCCAAAAGCTCCGGACAGTCAGTGAGGCCATTCAACAATTTATGGACACAGCAAATGTCAGAAATCGTTCTTCTATCTTTTAAGGAAATCATATTGAACTGTTTCATAATTTGCGTATAATGATGATCTGTAACAGGTTGGTGAGTTTTATGTGCTAATATCTTCAAAAATCTGTGTTGAATTCTTTCTATCCTGACTATATGTACATTGTAAGACGGATTCCATATTACTGATGCAAACATCAGTTTGTTGTGTATATAAGCGTAGTACAATGAAAGAAGCGTTTTTGGGTTCGTAAATTCTCTGCATGTCCTGTTTACGAACCCTAGTATTCTATTTGCATCATTTACGATGTGCTCTACGTGGGTGATGAATGAGAGTTTCTCATCAATGTATACCCCTAGGTCTTTTACTACATGAAGCCTTTCCAGTTCTGCCGTCCCTATCTTATATCTGAAATCTATAGTGTTCGCTATGTTTCTAGTAAGACTCATGTAATGACATTTTGTTAAATTCAGGAGAATACTGTTTTCAGTGCAATACTTTTGCAGAGATTCCAAATCGCTTTGAAGTTTTACACCGTCATTTACATTTCTAACAATAGTAAATATCTTTAGATCATCAGCATATAACAAATATTTACTGAAATGAAAAACAGAAGTAAGGTTGTTCATGTATATGTTAAATAACAATGGTCCTAAGTGACTACCTTGTGGTACGCCTGAAGTTACTAAGAATGTCTCCGAACGATACCCGTTGATAGTCACCACTTGTTTACGATTACTTATATACGATGCTAGCCACTGCCATAATGGACCATCTACACCCACCTCAGCAAGTCTCTCCATCAAGATAGAATGATCAATCTTGTCGAAAGCCCTACTGAAGTCGGTATAAATAACATCCACCTGCAGTTTCTCATCTATTGCGTGAGAGGTAGTAATTATAATTAAAAATACATAGAAGTAACATCGTATCTGCATTCTCTCAACTATGTGACCTTGACATTTTCAAAAAACGTTAAAAAGACGCGATTCGGAAACACTTACTTCATTTTACATCAACATATTACTTAACTGCAGTTTTACAGGAAAAAGCGGCCTCTCCATAAAAATCACCTTTGTGCGAAACTATGCAAGATGCAGATACGACCTTTTCGATAAGGGCGGCACTATAAGACTTCCTGTTTCAAAAGAAACCAGAGCGGATGACGACAACGCAGACTCCGGTTGATGCAGAAACTTAGTAAAGTCGGCTAACTATTCTTGGGACGTTTAACCCAAATGTCCTCATGTTGCTCTAAATAGCTTCTCCAAACACGTTCTGATGTCTCTCGAGCAAAAGTTGTTTAATCGATAAATTGCAACGGGAGTAGCGACGAAAATTAGATGCGGTCGGTCCGTTGTGTTCTTCGATCTCCACGGGATTGTGGAGTTTCAGGGCATAATTGAATCCTATGTGAAGAGGTCGCACCGCCACCAATGGGTAGTTATACTTTGTTCAGTACTGTGATTGAAACGTTTACAGTTGATAAATGTGGTTTTATTGACCAGAAAAGCATGGAGGATTATCGATAGTGTACCTGTTAACGTTTTTTTGGACCGGACTCGATCTCGTATTTCTTTTGGACCACCATTTCCTTGGAACTAGGACGCTTTTCCGGTTTTATCCTACACCTCAAGCATGCAATTAAGTAACAATAATATTGAGTGTAGACTTGACAGCATAATATCATTTTATCACAAGTGCATCGTCCTTTTCAAAAAGAACGAGAGAATTGTATAAGATTATTGGGAGAAGGTCGTCTCGTAAATGATGCAGCTTTAATTTATTATGCTGATCGTTCCTCAATATACCGTTTAAAGTGTATATATCAGGATACCGGGGAAACGTCATACTTGCACGGAGGAGGTAATACGAGCCCCTTCCCACGTCAGGTGGCCAAACTATTGAGATCTTAGTTTTTTTCTTATCAAATACAAATAATAAAAATGTAGCAGGGTGTTATATGTTTGAAATATTAACAATGAATCTTTTGATAATATATAGTAGAAAACACCAACTTTACCACTCCCTGATCAAATTTGCAGCATAAAAATAACACATGTTGCAGTTACAGCATATCAACCTATTTTCATTTCACTGCAAAATAAGTCTATAACGCATAGGTGGCTGTGAAAAATAAAAGCCATGACAACTGTTTCTATTAATCACAGCTGTCAGAATACGTTTAAAATAGTTTTGGGTAGTTAAGGTTTTTAAAATGGGTAGAGCAAAGGTTATTAGTGAGAAAATTCGGTTACTGATAATTAAATTTTTTATTCTGGGAAATCAAACTCAGAAATTACAACTTTGTTAGACTTATCGCGGTACAGTATGAAAAATATTATTAGAAGATATAACGTGAAAAAAAGTAATATCACAAATGCCGAAAGAGCATTAAGAAGAATAGTCGTGAAAAACAGGCGTGCCAATTATTTACAATTAAGTGCTCTGTGGAGTGAGGCTGTTGGAAGGACAATTTCGAGGTCCACAACTCATAGAGAGGCCCACAAACCGGGATTTAGCACTTGTAAGGTAAGTTTTCTTATAAAAAAAGTGAAGCAAAAACCCTAAAGTTGCACAACTTGTTTATAGGCCAAAGAAAAACAAGTATTAACTCCACTGCAAAAGAAAAATCGGCTTAAATGGGCTAAAGAACATAGACAATGGACACCTCAACAATGGTGTGCAATAAAATGGAGTGATGAGGCCCGATTCGAACTTTGTGTTGGTGACAGTCGCAGTAGAGTTATTCGCAAAAACAAGATGAAGTATTCCATGTTGACTGTCTGAAGAGAAAAGTGAAATTTCCAACATCTATTATGGTCTGGGGCGGTATGTCATAAAAAGGAGTAGGAAAACTTCATTCTATTGATAGAAATGGGGATACAAACTAATATTTGGCAATTTTAGAAGAATCGCTTTTACCAGTGATCGAAGAATGTTTGACATCCGGCCGAGATTTTGTATTTCAGCAAGATGGTGCAGCGTGCCATACCTCAAAAAGGCTATAACATGGATGGAAGAAAATAATGTACCACTTTTGAAATGGGTTTCTAGCAGTCCAGATCTGTCACCTATTGAAACTTTGTGGCACAAGATGAAAAAGGTTCTACGACAACATCCTGCTCGTACAATCACCGAACTGAGACAAAAGCTTCAAGAAATATGGGATCGCTTTACACCAAATTTTTGCCAATTCGGTCGTACTAAAAAATAAAGGTGATGTTACCCAACGGTAATCTTTCAATTGTTGCTTTGTTAACTTCGCGCATTTATTCGCACATTGTTTATTTGTTCAGATGTTCTATTAGTTATAGGTCTAAGTGATTTCAAATAATTATTTTTTTCGACTAGAGTGTATCTAAAATGTTTTTGAGAAAATAAATTGTTTTAGAAGTAAATAGTTTCGTCATGTTTAGTTTATAAAGGCATATTTTGGTACAAATCTTGAAGTGGGCCAACTAAAGTGGGAAGGGGCTCGTACAAAACATACGACGTCGGGTCGAAAAACATTTATTGCAGGAAGTAAGGCGAAGGAGGACTCGTTCATCCAGAACCTTAAATAAAAACTTACGATGGCAAAGTGGAATAATAGTATCCGATCGTACTGTAAGAATAACGGCAGTGTTGACCAGCGCGACAGCATTTTGGAAAATAAAAATCTTCCAGTTATTAGCACTTCTTGTCAAACCAAAAAATGCTTTTGATGTTACGCCACTGGAACACACCCCTATATTAAGAGTAGTAACTTGGATTTGTTCATTAAGCCCTTTTATTACATAGTAAAATTTATAAATTCGGTTTAAATTACATAATGTCAAAGTAACTTTTTACAGCACTCCATCGGAGGCAACAACGTTAAATGAGTGCTTCAATCTTTTCCCGGGTACAGGAAATTCCACTATATGCAACAGTATAAGAGTTTATACCCATTCTCAGGAGGAACCCCCAAAAAATCCCTTTTTTAGAGATAAATGTAATACTTCTTTAAAAATCGATAACGAGTTAAAGCCAACTTTCCAAAAATTTGAGAAACTGCTTTTTTTAGGATGGTCCAAAAATCAAAATGATGCATATAAAAATTTCCAAGATCAAAAATTGGGAAGCTGACATAGTCCCAACCGGCTAAGAAAACCTGACTTCCTTTGTTCAGTCTGTATAAGTGGATAAATAAAAAAAATATACCGATCTCAGAGTTGGTCAAACACCGAATATCGCAACACGGTATCTCTTTCCATTCCTGAAACATCGAGATTTGAATTTGAGTAAAATTTTCCATGTTGCAAAGCATCTGTCAGCCAGTTTATTTTGTACTACTAATAGCTTACGAACTCAGCCGTGGATACTTATCAAAAAAGGTGAATGCACCAGGTACCCTAAATCATACACTTCCACCAAAACTGTAAATTTTTACGAAATGCATTTTATCCACCTTGTACCTACTTTGATCGTTTACAGTATTAGTGATACTTCTAAGGTCCCTGTTTGTATCTCAAAAATGAGATACATCAGCTTGCAAACACTAAAACTCAAAGAGACCGCGTTATCACTGAAACATCCAATAAAAAAAATTCCCGCTCTGAATTGCTAAGCGAGTTCAGACGCATTGGAACAAAAAAGCGTTTTTCTGATAGTTTATGTCATAACTTTTAAAACTGCCCCACGTGGGCACGTTTGTAAATTACTTGTAATGTAATACCGTAGGGCAGATGGGTGACGGTTGTAACAAAAATTTTTTAGCAGTAATGTTTCGCTCTAGTTGAATTATTATTTTTTTTTGTAAATGCTATATAATCTTGCGAATGGACTAAAATTCTTTTAAATATTGAAAAAATCAAGTTTTTTATTTTGCTAAAAATTCAGACACGCATCAGTGAAGAGTGTTACAATAGACACTCAAAAGTTGTAAAATACATACACAGTGAGACCAGATCACTATGAATATGTCAGTCAGGCTTGAACCTATTGTGAATCTCTCGGGCATCTCATCCTTTACTATCTTAACAAATTTTTTAAAACTGAACAAACAAAAAGAGGATTATTCTTTGCATATCTAGAATATGGACATATAGACACTATAATAATATAATGATTATTGTATTTCAAACAAACTACAGTAGAAAACTACTTAAAAACTAGTCAAAATAGTTAAGAGCCACAGAGTCACAATTGGGATAGACAAAAAGAGGTTTCGTTGCACATTTGAAATGTGCCCATTCTCTACAGTGTCTAACATTGCAATAACAAGAATAACAACTATAATACTACCAAAATAGTCAGTCTGCAGAGTCGCAATTCCAACAAGCAAAAAGGGGATTCTTCTTTGTACATTTGTAATGTGCCCACTCTCTACATTTTCTACTCTGTAACCAGTCTTCACAGCTACTTTTGTATGGACCGAACCAGACTAAGTACAACGCGTCTTCTTCAGATGATGAGGACTTACTATGTTTAGGTCTTTGTTCCTTCGCAGGACGTTTGTGCCTTGCAAGTTTCTTCTTGATAGATTTTGTATTTTTGTTTGCTCGATGTTGTTCTACTAGCATTTTGTCGGGAGTATGGAAGTGTTTCCTTTCGGTTCCAAACACTTTTGGGTTGAGTCTTATTTGTTCGGGAGTACATTTTTTCTTAGTAGGTAGAGAAAAATGTCCTTTAGATTTTGGGGAAGAGAGTGAACTTGACTGTTCCAAAGCTTTTATCGTTGGAAGCGTTGACGTGACAGAGGTTGACGCTACTAGGGAAGATGAAGAGCAGCGGTTTGTATTACTAGGTTCTAGATAAATACTTCTCTATCAAATGGCTAAATTTCCGTACATGTAAAGCCAGGTCTTTTACTGGTTTTTGTTGTGTACAGGTTGTTCGCGCTCAGCTTCATATGTTACAACCGACACCCCTCACAACCGTCAACGATCTCCCGTACACAGTAATCGAATGTAGATTGACAGACAAAATTTTACTCTCGAATATTGTGAAACTTTATTTTTAGATCGCCTAAATTATTACAGAGTCATGTAGTGACAACTGATGACAGCGGACTAATTTCTGACCACGTTTTCTGTAGCCATTGTATTTATTATAAGAAGTGCTGTCGATAACCGATTTATCGTGAAAAATACATGTTCCACCAATATTCAGCAACGAACAATTACAACCGCTAAAATTGTTACAGAACACACTTTGCACTACTACTAATTTAATGCCATGGATACTGATGCCTTGTTAAAAAAGGTGAATGTGTCAGGTGTCCTAAAGCAGGCACATTCACCATAACTGAAAATCTCAACGCGTATCCCCTTGTCTGTATGTCGGAATGTATTTCATCTACCTTGTATTCGCTTCGATCGTTTACACTACCACTGATCCCTTCCGCCCTCACTCGCCCTTGGCTGCACATCCACGTCCACGGCTCGGTCGTGATTTAGTTTGCGGAAAAGCTCTTAGCCGTAATGAAACGTTTTAAATTTCAAATGGCGATGGCGACGAGAGATCGCCTCGCATCCGGCGGCCAGGATCGGATGTCGAATCTCAGATGAATCGATGTCACGGTCCTGAAGAAACAAGGGCGCGCCTACAGGGTTACGTACAGAAAAATAGCACCTCAAAACTACTCTGGGCATGATTCTAAGCATTGAAGAACGTTTTCTACCTGACGGTAGCTAACCAGACTTTTGTAGTATTCGGATACTCGGATGTGTGAATCCTATTCAGAACGCATTTGACTGGTATTCGAATACTATTCGAATACGTTTGTGTGTTTGGTATTTAGTATTCGACTGAATACTTTTTGGTCGGTACTCGGTATTCTGGATTCTGAATACAGTTTCTGAATCCCAAGATTCGAATACCCGCTTTGTATTCAAATCCCAGTATTTGAATACTGCTTGGCTATTATTATGAATATTGTGTTACGGTGTAACATAAGCGCTAAAACACATTAAAACAACGGTTGTTGTGAATCTTAAAAAACAAAATAGCTTCGCATAGTTATTTTGATTGTGTGGACAGTGTGGTGGTTCTGAATTCGCTTAGTAGCACCACTAGTAGTAGTTTATTGGCATTTTACACAAAGTGTTACTGAGTGAATAATTTCTTAAATGTCTGAAATGAATGAAGAATGATTGACATACTGTTATTGAGTCTCCACAAGATACTGCTTCAAGCGTTTTTTAAGTACTATGTCATCCTGAAGTATTTTAAGCTTTAAGGAAAGCTTATCGATTTTTATACAGTCATACTCAGGTAATTTTTCAAACGTTGTTAAAGGATGTGATGATATGCTCAAATCCGTGCCAGCTCTTGTGTTGTAACGGACATTACAGGGTTCCGCAGTCGTCCTACAGCCCAGATGTGCCCCCGCACTTTTTTTTGTTTCCTCGCCTGAAAAGGCCGATGAAAGGCAAGCTTTTTTGAGACGGCAGAGGGGATCCAAGCAGCATGCACCGCGGCTCTCAAGGTTATTCCGGAGAATGCCTTCCGAGACGCCTTCAATGCTTGGAGATCGCGCTGGCAGCGCTGCATCGATGCAGAAGGAGCCTATTTTGAAAGTTATTAAAGAATTGTAACGATTTGCTCAATAAATTTTTTTAAATCGACTCAGTCCTATTACTTTCCGGACAAATCCTGTATATCTATATTTTTAACAAACCTACATTAGTGTAATGCATATAGAGCGCAGTTAAAGATGTAGATTGTAGGAAGTGTTAGCATATGATTAGACCTACAAGATTCACGTATGTTAAAATTAATCTCACTATTCTTTTTTCAATTATGAATGCCCTATTAAGGAACGAGATTAGATCACGTATGCACTTGTGCTTGGGCAGTATTTCCATTCTAAACTACTCCAAAAAATTAAGTGCGCAAAAAACAAGTTTTGTATTTTGAATGTCGTATCTAGCCTTAAACCAAGGAAACAAAAACAAATCTTCAAAGATTCCAATCAAATCAATCTTATAAGAGGTTTATTCCAGTTTTCGGAAATTACCTTTACATTTTCTGTGCGAACACTGCTCACCGCGATATTAGCGATCGATGACAGAAGGATCCTTTTTCATTTACAGACAGATAACTTCGCGTCAAATAATCGTATCGGAATTTTAAGGACAGGATATTGAAGCTGATTCGTATGGCTGAACAGAGCCCGTGGAATAAAAAGCCATTGTTCTTAATTTTTTTTGGCTAGGAATCCTGAAAACTAAAATGTTGATGCTTCATAATGGTTTTTTAGAGTCGATACGACCATTTTTGTACCGAAATACAGCCTATAAAAGATCACTGAAAAGTTTGAATCTTTTCCTTGCTCCCTTAGATTTTTTGAGTAGTTTATTTTATAATAAACTTTAATACCTGTTATAATTTGTGTGTGATAACAGATAACGTAGCTATATCAAAAGGTAAGATTATTTTTTTAATATGTAGATAAGATCCATATATTCTCTTATTAAGCTTTATTCTGTCAATTTCCGATAAAAATATATTAACTGACATATAAACCCGAACACCCAGTTTAAATGGTTTTATTTTAATAAAATTGTGTACAAGTACTTAATGAAGCATAATAAGTAAATGATAAAAATTTCAAAATGATTGCACTGCTTTAAAGCCCTTTGACCTTTAATAATGTGTGGATGCACCCTGATGTGCTACGCATTCTCCAACGCGCCTAGGCATGCTTCTGATCAGGTGGTCAATGTCCTCCTGTGGTATCTCATTCCAGGCAACCACCAACTCCTCTCGAAGTGCTTCTAGAGTCTGAGGAGGACGTTGCAAATTGAGCAATCTCCTACCCATCATATCTCACACGTGCTCAATTGGGGATAAGTCGGGAGATCTTGGTGGCCATGGTAACAATGTGACATCATTATGTTGAAAGAAGTCTATTGTGACTCTTGCAACATGTGGTCGGGCATTATCTTGTTGGAAAGTTGGATCTGCCAGGGTGTCAAGATAGGGTAAAAGATGGGGTTCTAGAACTTGGTGGTTATAACGCTGCGCGTTCATGTTACCTCTGATGAAGATTAAAGGTGACCTGGAACCATAAGCTATAGCACCCCAAAGCATAACTCCAACAGCGTGATGAACATGTCTTTCAACAAAAAACTGTGGATTCATCCTTTCACCACGTCGCCTTCTAACCCTGGCACGACCATCGTGCATGCCTAAACAAAATCGAGACTCGTCACTAAAGACAATACTGTTCCATTCCTGATCCCAGAGTGACCGTTGTCTGCACCACTCAAGGCGATTACGTCGGTGTTCTCGAGTTAAAGGGAGGACCCAGTGTGGCCGGTATGAAAACAAGCCAAAACTTCTCATTCGTCGGTAAACACTTCGCATGCCAATAGGTCTTCCGTGTTCTGCAAACCATTCATTTGCAATGGACCTGGTAGTGGAGAAACTGTCCCTTAAGGCCAATAATCTTAGGCGGCGATCTTCACGGTCTGTTGTTCTACGGCGGCGTCCAGTGCCCCTTGCTCTTTGCGTACGGCCTTCTCGAAGCCATGCCTGACAACACCTAACCACAGTGTCTACACTTCTTTGCACTCTAACTGCAATTGCCCGAAAAGAAAGTTCAGCTTCCCGAAGTCCCACTATACGGCCCCTATCAAACTCACTAAGTTGACGAGATCGTACAGGTCTCCGTACTCTAGGCATCGTAACCGATCGTAAAGGATGTCAAGAACCAAAATCCGCCAACGTTGATTCTTTACTGCGGCTGAAATATTCATTTTTAGAACGTTAGTGAATTAAAAAAAAAACAGTATAAAAACCGGAATGTCCAACTGATAAGGCTGAAAATTTTTTCACTTGTTATTTACAGTAAGATAAATACATTCACCATCTTTTATTAAAATAATACCATTTAAACTGGGTGTTCGGATTTATATGTCACTTAGTATATAATGAATATAAGAGAATATTTTTGTATTATATAATTAATTTGACAAGTCTCACTGTGACACTGTGTATCGAAAAGTTTTTTTATATATCCTTATAACTTAAGTACATAAATAAAAATGAAGTATGTTTTTTTTTATGTAGATTACGAGTATTCAAACAGTGTTCATATTTATAAGAATCCATGTATTCAGAATAGCGGTATTTGAATACTCGTTTCTTTATATTCGAATTTTGAGTATTTGAATACAATCTAAAATACAGTATTCAGGATTCGTATTTAAGTACCGGATTTCAGTATTGGACTCAAGTGTGTAGCCAAGCACACTTTGTATTCCAGCGCCGAACTCGACATCTGAAACATCCTGGCGTCATCTTTAAGATAGTAACAGACGCAGAAACTTTGAAAATGATTTGAGTTTTTGGTTTTGCTACTGGTTCATAGATGGCACTGTAACCTTCAATTCCCTATTCCCTCATTTTGTAGCATTATGCATTTTATTTTTTTATTGTCTATAATCAAAAAATTGTTTTGTTTTTCAGGTTGTTTGATGCTGTGTTGCAAAATCATCTTTTTATTTTGTTTTGACTCTAATCTTTCAAACTAAAGAACATATGTTTTGGAACCAGAAGCTTGAATTTTAGTTATTCTTTACAACGAAGCAGTCGCTCAGGTAGAAGCCTAAATGCGTGGGCACCGTGGCTGCTGTGCGAATCTTATTTGCGTACCCGTCATCTTATTTAATTTTTATTCTTACAATTTGCTAATGTTGATCTCTTCATTTTAATATCATGAAGTGTGTCTACTAGTAGGAAAAATGGTTTTTCCAGAACAATCAATCGACTATTATTTAAAAAAAAACTGTAGGTATGCCAAATACTGGCCAAATCTAATAAATTTTACGTCCTGCTATTGTAACAAATAATGTTTCATATAAACTTTAATTAATGTTGCATAAAACTGATCAGTGTCGGTGGTATTACTGTTCCAATCAGTACGCGATTAAATCAGAATTAGTATTTAAAACGAGGATTAATAAATGCAAAAACCTCATTACAATCGTATTCAATTTTATTCGTCAACTATCAATACAGAGTAATTAGATCACAGAAAGTGATGTACCTATAATTAAATATTTTAATGACACAGTTTAGATTTACAGTTTTTTGTAAATTACGTATAGATGGAGATGGACATATCTCATCCATGTATAGTAATAGGATCGTTGACATAGCGGAATTCTGTGCAAATGCCTGATATTTTCCTAGTTTTGATCGTAGAATTTTGGGGTAGAATACACAAAGTGTCTGAAGATGCGTTTTACTGGAAGAATCGATGTCTCAACATTTATTTGATGCCCTCTTCAGCGAATTTGAACAATAGATAAAAATGTATCCATGAACGTGAATGGCACACGACGAGTATGTACTGTAATCTGTCAGTATTTATCGTAGAATTTGACATTTAGTCACCGTTTAATCACCAGAGAATACGACAAAGGCTTATATGATAAATAGAGAATCTTAAAATATGAAACATCACAGATTATTTCTGTCAAGTCAATAATTATAAGTTGTTGTGTAGTAGAGTATTATTTAGTTATCTTAAGTCTTACTAAATTTTTCCGAATGGCCTTGTAAGGAACAAGGCTTAACTTGGCATCAACGTTGTGACTAAAATATCAGCTTACATCCGTATTAATTAAATTATATAAAAATGTATTTCAATTGAACCAATAATTGAAAACTTACCACAATATATTCTCATAAAAAGCTCATCAAGAAACATCACTTGAAGTCTATCGTCAAGCTAGGAATGTATTACTGTATGTTTTAAAAATAATATAGTATGCAATCGGTATAAAAAATATGCTGTCATGTTATCGATGGCGTTAGAAATCTACAATTCAGTAAATACTAAGGAGATACAATCTGAAAGTCGGTAAAAACCTACTTATCCCTGCTATTAAAAACAAAGCATTGATATTTTTGTGATTCCTAATTGTCCTTGTGTAGATTTGGGTCGAATACTGAAATTCGATATTCGGAAACAAAAATTATAAATATTGTATTTTGAATTGTATTCGAATACTCAAGACCCGAATACAAAGAAAAATGGTATTCGAATACCGTTATTTCAAATACCTGAATTCATTGAAATACGAGTACTTGTTGAATATACCAACTAAAAAAAAACATATGCGAACTTTTAAGCTTGATTTCTATTTACATGCTACGTTTTAAAAATGTGTAAAATATTGAAAATACATGACTATGTTTAATCAAACTTTTTTCATATAACGAAACAAGATTATTTAATATCAAGCAACTTCACTTATTATCACAAAGTTGTCAGTGTGTGCGATAAAGTCACACATTGCCATGATACTCGAGCAAACACTGTCCCTAAACCTCATAATACCATGACGAAACGATCTTTTCTCTATTTGGCTCCAAAATTATATAAACACATAGCCAAAGACTTAAAACAATATCGAAATGCACATAATTATTATTATTGAATTCCTATCAAATATTCCTTAAAAATTATCATGTTCTATATATGCTCTTTGATATAAACTTTTCATTAAGTTTCTTTTAACATTTTTGTTTTAATTTTGGAACACATTCTAACATAAAATGTCTCCATCTACAGGCATTGTCCTGTGGATTGAAACATTTAATTACCCATTCTATGTTGTTATTTTTCTTATACAGGTGGTTTCACTTTATTGTTGCATAACTTTAAGATTCGATAGAATTTTTAAAATTAATGCATACAGTCTATATAAACATGGGTCGAAAAATGCGTGGCTTCCGAAATACAGTGTGCTTAAATTTACTTTCTAAAATAGTTTTTTTTAAATATTTCGAACAATATTTGATGTATAATAGTGAAAATTGGTATACAAGGGTTTTTTGGTACGACAAAACGAACCATGGGCATAGTTTTACTGTAGCCGCATGAGGGCGCTCTCTACTGTACCTGTAGTGTATTCAAATGACCGAAAGTTTTTTCTTAGTGCAATTTTTTGCTTTTTGAAAAAAAAAAACTGATTCTTCGCACTTTTCAAATTAAAAAAGCTCTCTTGTGAATTTTCGTTGTAGTTAGCCGTTTTTGAGATATTTCGTTTTTTAAGGTTCGATGCATTTTTAATTATTTATGATAAAATAACGTTAAAAAGTCAGTATCTCGCTAATTTTTAGAAGTAGGCTTTTGCCTCCAAATATTTTTGAAATTGAAAGCAGAATAAGGTTAAACGTCAATTAGTTGACAGTTAGTTTTGTTGTCTGTTGAAACCTGAAACGTTGTTTTGCAATTGTGAATGCACGAAATTTAGTTTCTTTTACCTGTTTTTTTTGTGTAAGTTTTATAAAAATGCCATTTTTATTCTCCAATCAAGAGTTAGCGGATATTCATTTTGTGTATGGCTTTGTAAATGGAAACGCAGCAGAAGCAGCCAGAGAATACGCACGAAGATTTCCAAACAGACGACATCCAACTCGCTCAGTATTTGTAAGAGTGCATCGCCAAATAATTGAAAATGGTTTTGGAAATCTCCAAAGGGATCAAAACAGAAATGTTCGTCAGCGCAGATTTACCCGTATGATTCTGCGTGAGTTTGATAGAGATCCGACCACAAGTGTTAGGAGAGTTTCTGGTGCCTTGGGAATTTCAGCAAGCCATGTTCACCGTGTTCTTAGAAATGACCATAGACGTCCTTGAATGAATGAATCTTGAATTTTAGAGGCATCTCGGCCACCATAAGGAGCCAGTGCATAGGCCGCTTAAGCGGGCCCTTATGCACCTCTACAATACTTAAATCACAAGCCTCGCCCTTTTAGCGAAGTTGAGAATCGCCTTGAGTCCAAGCTCCTTTACGTCCTGAGGGTCCAAAGTAATGGACCCCAGTATAGTCTGCTTATAGTAGCTCAGAGCTTCACAGCGACACAAAACGTGTGCCGAGGTCTCTTCCTCTACTCCGCAGCGTTCGCACAAAGGATCCTCAGCCACCTCCATCACGTGCAGGTGATGCCTTAACGTGTTATGGCCAGACAACAGTCCCACCAGCAACCTTAGTTTGGCTCTATCCAGAGATAGGCAAAAGCGTCCATCCTCAGCACTGGGCCCTTCAATGAGTTCTCGTGCCTGGCGGAGATGTCTGGAGATACTTCTCCATTTCTGAGAGTGTTGACTTGCAACCCACGTCTCCATTTTCCTCCTGGCTTTATGCGCGGTCATCCTAGAGCTGGCTCAGGACCAACGAGCTTGCTGACTGATCCTGTTTTCGCCAGAGTGTCCGCTGTCTCATTGCCCCTTATCCCAGCGTGCCCCGGTACACATATTAACGATACCGGATGCCTCGCTGCGAGGCAATCCAGAGCCTCCCTGCATTGCAATACAAGACTCGAAGTAATCTTACATGCACTTAGTGCTTTCATTGCAGCCTGGCTGTCGGATAAGATTGTTATTCTTCTCCTAGGCCCACCCTCCTCCAGAATGTGAGATACACAAGCCAGAATCGCAAAGATTTCCGCCTGGAAAATGGTGGTGTACTCACCGAGAGGCAGAGATAGCCTAGTTCTAGGTCCAGAGACCCCAGCACCTGAGCCCTCTTCGGTGACCGAGCCGTCCGTGTACCAGACCTGCCCGCTCACTTCGGAGAGTCCTCGGCTACCGGCTTCCCACTCCTCCCTCGTTGGGTACTCCACAATAAACTTGCGGTTGAAGCGATATTTAGGGGTAATACGATCACCCCTGCTTAGAAGGACGGGGTCCTCCCTTTCTAATTCGACTAATATGGCAGTATGCCCCTTGACCGGATTCAAGAAAGCCCAGCTGCCCTGACTCCACAGTCGATGAGCGACTACTCTCGCTTCACTGCGGATCACCAGATCCAACGGTGGGAGATCCAACAGAGCTTCCATTGCACTCAATGGCGTTGTTCGCACTGCGCTTGTAATGCTAATACAGGCCAAACGCTGAATTTTATTGAGTTTGGCCTTAGTTGACTCAGTTCTAATGCAAGGCCACCAGACCAGGGAGCCGTACAAGAGAGATGGACGTACTAATCCGCATGCAGTTCGGGAAAGAAATTTTCAGCATGAATTTAGTGTGAACATGTGGATTGGTATCTACCGCAGTCGACTATTTGGACCCTACCTTTTGCCTGCAAGGTTAAATGCTGCGACCTTCTTGGAATTTTTAAAGGCTGAACATGCAAATATGTGGGATGATGTTATGTTAGATTTAAGAAGATTGGTCCGGTTCCAGCTTGATGGTTGTCCAGCTCATTATTCGAGAATAGTTAGAAACTGGCTGGACGAAAATTATCCAGAAAGATGGATTGGCCTTGGAGGACCAGTCGCCTGGCCTCCACGATCCCCTGACCTAAATCCATTAGATTTCTTTGTGTGGGGATTTCTAAAAGAAAAAGTGAACCAGACTCCCGTAACCACAAGAGAGATGCTAATAGACAGAATCAGGAATGCATGTGATGAAATAAGGCCTTATTTGAATAATGCTATACCACGTTCGATCATTCGTAGATGTGAATTGTGTATTGAACAATTGGGTTTACATTTCGAGCAACTACTTTAGATTTTGTATGTTTGTCCTAACTATCCAATAGCATTTTAGTTGTAAATAATTAATTTAATTTGTTAAAAATAATATTGGAAAATTAAACAAATTAATATTCTGTTTTTTTGTGTTTATTTGGAGTTAGGAATTATTGCTGTGTTTAAAAACACAATCTAAATGATCATCTTAATTACTTGTGATGCGCAAATCGAAAATGTAAAAAAAATATTATTTTCCCATAAATAATTAAAAATGCATCGAACCTTAAAAATCGAGATATTTCAAAAACGGCTAACTATAACGAAAACTCACAGGAGTTGAAAAGTGCGAAGTACTATGCCCATGGTTCGTTTTGTCGTACCAAAAAACCCTTGTATACAAATTTTCACTGTTATACATCAAATATTGTTCGAAATACTAAAAAAAACTATTTTAGAAAGTAAATTTAAACACCCTGTATTTCGGAAGCCACGCATTTTTCGACCCATGTTTATATAGACTTTATGCATTAATTTTAAAAGTTCTATCGAATCTTAAAGTTATGCAACAATAAACTGAAACACCCTGTATACTAGAGTGAATAGATGTCTACTGCTACTACTGTCAAATACCAACAAAGAAATCAGGCATTTTCAATCGTGTAACTGCATATATTTTTTTTTATTATTCTAGTGTGCTGACTCTGCCCTTTCAAACCTCCTGATAACATCCTGTAACACTCTGTATGCCCAGTCCATAAAATATGAAGTAAATTCAATTAAACATGTAATAAACTTTGCTTTCATCCGCGAGGTCGAAACTAACGTGTGTTTGAAAATAAGCCTGAAATACTCCCCTCTATTTCCATCATATCCTAATCTACTTTCGCTCTAAATGCAATTGCCGTGTAATCTGTATATCTGAGATTTTTCCAGGACAGAGGATCGGAATTTCCACTCTGCTGGCTGCCGCTTTCAAAATATAATCCTTGATTTATTTTGCGGGATCCCTTCCAGGAGAGAGATAGATATTCCAGACCATGCGAGATATGCACTTTGATGTGAATGCGAGGGGATCGAAAGACACTTGAAAAAATAACGGAAAAAGGGAAACAACTCGCGCGATCTTTACCTCAGTGAAGCTGGGAACATATATTGACTGTTCATTTATTTGTATACCCTCACCCTCGTTTAAATTGTGCCAAATTGCGTATTTAGTTAACTAACAAAATGCCGCTCAGAAGTTCTTCCAGAGACAAGCGGAAAAAATGAATATTCCCAAAAATTGTTTTAATTTTTTCCTGAATTTGTTTGTAGTGTGATTTTAAAATGTTCAATATATTATGTTAAGATTTTCACATTTTCTCCTCTACATGATGGCATAAAAGGATAAGATGCCATCCGGTCTAGATGGCATCCCGTCCTTTATAGTCAAAGATTGTGTGGAAGTGTTTGTTGGTGTTCTAACTAGGATTTTTAATATTTGTCTTATAACAAAAAGATTTCCAGATATTTGGAAGATGACTAGGGTCTGTCCAGTGTTTAAGTGTGGGGCTAAGTCAAATATTGAGAATTACAAGGCAATCTCTATATTATGCTTGTTCTCGAAAGTCTTTGAAATAGTTTTGTACAATCGCATTTACACTGCCGTTCAGCGTCAGCTGTCATTGCATCAACACGGATTTGTCGCTAATCGCTCAACAACCACAAATCTATTTATAATAACGCAGTACCTCTCGGAAGCCATTGATAGTAATGAGCAAGTTGACGTTACTTATACCGACTTTTCGAAGGCTTTCGATAAATTAACCACAAAACTTTATTAAATAAGTTAGGTGCACTTGGTTTCACAGATGATGCTAGGGAGTTGGTGAAATCTTACTTATCCGATCGTAGACAATTTGTTAGCTATAGTGGCTTCCAATCTCAGACCTACTTGGCAATTCTGGAGTTCCTCAGGGGTCCAATCTGGGACCATTACAGTTTTTGATATTTATTAATGACCTCTGTGACTCAGTTGAATGTGAACGCCTATGCTTTGGTGACGACCTAAACATTTATTCGCAGATAAATACTCCTGACGATTGTATAAGCTACAACACCAATTAAATTTTGTGCTGTCTTGATGTGTAGAAAACAAGTTGGAGCTTAATGTGAGGAAGTGTAAAATAGTCAACTATACCAGGAAAATTAATGTTTACGAATATCTATCGATGGGTCTGTGCTAGAAAGATGCTCTGATGTACGTGATTTAGAAATAATCTATGATAAAAAGTTAACTTTTAGTCAGCATATAAATAAAAAAGCATCAGAAGCATTGGCGGCTTATGGTTTCATAGTAAGGAATTGCAGGAATTTTCATAACATAAAGTCTATTAAGCTATTATATTATGCTTACGTTAGATCCAAAGTCGAATATTGTAGTATTATTTGGAGCCCTTACTATGAATGCTATAGCACAGCCATTGAAAGAGTACAACGGAAGTTTATGAAGTTTGTTCTGTTTGGGATTGATGGGACATATTCAGAGAGAGGTACAAGTAATGAGGAACTACGTAGTCGCTTTGACATGTTGACTTTGAAAAAACGTAGGTACTGTGCCTCAATAATATTTGGCTACAAATTGATCAACAATTTAATTGATTGCCCCATGATCCAGATCAAGTTTCGTAGTCCAACGTTTGCATCTCGCAATCATAAAATACTCGGGCTTCCTAGAGCTAGGACAAACTTCTCAAGTCACCGTTATATGTAATGTGCTATAACTTAAACAGAATTGGATGTTACTGTGATATATTTGCGACAAATGTTAATTACCCGCTAAAGGCAGCTAAGGCTTATTCGGAACAATAGCTCATGTTACAAATTTATACCTGTGTTGCATTTGTTGTTTTCCTTTCGGTTTTTTCGCTTTGTTTTTGCTTTCGTATTATGTTTATAAACTGTCATATAAATGGGAAACTGTTGGGCAATAAAGCTATTATTATTATCATTATAATCAGAATTGACGTTTCTTCTATTGCCCTCGAGCATCAGCTTTATTATTACTTTTGAGGTAACCAAGTGTCTAACTTGAAGTTCAAATCTCCCTCTAAAAAAGCTTGAAGAATAATTCAGGCTTGTTGATTGGTAAGCTAATAAATAACGAACATTTTTCGCAGTCTATACAAAATTAAATTCAACCTGATGAAACGCCCACCTGTTCTACGAATTTCTATTCGACTCTGCCTCATCCGCTATCAAACTTACCAAAAGCAATTCTGTAAAGGCTAAATTGGGAATGTCATTTGGTCGACACGTTCAAAGCTTCAAAGCTTTCCTTTCTGTTTTCCATCAGTTTGAAAACGTTCAGCATCGTTCAGGTTTAGATTGACACACTCTCTATTCCCTTTCAAGGTTTGGAATAATTTAGATTGATTCGTGTACAGTTACTAAGCGGTACAGGTTGCCAGTAACAGAAACATTACGCACTACACAAATGGACATGACCGTGGGTAGTTGAATACAGGACCCTGCTGTTCCATGCAACAGTTTCAAGAGATGGCAAGAGATTTGTCAACTATACTAAGTGACATATAAATCCGAACACCCAGTTTAAATGGTTTTATTTTAATAAAAGTTGGTGAATGTATTCATCTTACTGTAAATAACAAGTGAAAAAATTTTCAGCCTTATCAGTTGGACATTCCGGTTTTTATACTGCTTTTTTTTTAATTCGCTAACGCTCTAAAAATGAATATTTCAGCCGCAGTAAAGAATCAACGTTGGCGGATTTTGGTTCTTGACATCCTTTACGATCGGTTACGATGCCTAGAGTACGGAGACCTGTACGATTTCGTCAACTTACTGAGTTTGATAGGGGCCGTATAGTGGGACTTCGGGAAGCTGGACTTTCTTTTCGGGTAATTGCAGTTAGAGTGCAAAGAAGTGTAGACACTGTGGTTAGGTGTTGTCAGGCATGGCTTCGAGAAGGCCGTACGCAAAGAGCAAGGGGCACTGGACGCCGCCGTAGAACAACAGACCGTGAAGATCGCCGCCTAAGATTATTGGCCTTAAGCGACCGTTTCTCCACTACTAGGTCCATTGCAAATGAATGGTTTGCAGAACACGGAAGACCTATTGGAATGCGAAGTGTTTACCGCCGAATGAGAAGTTTTGGCTTGTTTTCATACCGGCCACACTGGGTCCTCCCTTTAACTCGAGAACACCGACGTAATCGCCTTGAGTGGTGCAGACAACGGTCACTCCGGGATCAGGAATGGAACAGTATTGTCTTTAGTGAATAGTCTCGAATTTGTTTAGGCATGCACGATGGTCGTTCCAGAGTTAGAAGGCGACGTGGTGAAAAGAGGAATCCACAGTTTTTTGTTGAAAGACATGTTCATCACACTGTTGGAGTTATGGTTTGGGGTGCTATAGCTTATGGTTCCAGATCACCTTTAATCTTCATCAGAGGTAACATGAACGCGCAGCGTTATATCCACGAAGTTCTAGAACCCCATCTTTTACCCTATCTTGACACCCTGGCAGATCCAACTTTCCAACAAGATAATGCCCGACCACATGTTGCAAGAGTCACAATAGACTTCTTTCAATATAATAATGTCACATTGTTACCATGGCCACCAAGATCTCCCGACTTATCCCCAATTGAGCACGTGTGGGATATGATGGGTAGGAGATTGCTCAATTTGCAACGTCCTCCTCAGACTCTAGAAGCACTTCGAGAGGAGTTGGTGGTTGCCTGGAATGAGATACCACTGGAGGACATTGACCACCTGATCAGAAGCATGCCTAGGCGCGTTGGAGAATGCGTAGCACATCAGGGTGCATCCACACATTATTAAAGGTCAAAGGGCTTTAAAGCAATGCAATCATTTTGAAATTTTTATCATTTACTTATTATGGTTCATTAAGTACTTATACAAAATTTTATTAAAATAAAACCATTTAAACTGGGTGTTCGGATTTATGTCACTTAGTATACTTGTGAAACGGGAAAATCAACTGCATCTTAATGGGCTGAAAAATACCTGCAGTATTTTCCTGAGTAACTTCTGTGATGTAAACACGGTCATTGTACGATGACTCTAAACGAGTTCTCATTTAAGTAGCTTCCCGTATATTGCAACTGGATTTGTAAACTTTACAGCTAATATTACCTCCAAAGTTAAATATAAACGCTAACAGCGTACAAAGGCAGTGTATTGCCCATTTTGAGTGTGAAAGCAAACTCTGAATCAGCAAATAAACAAGTTTGCATTTGCCTGTCGTATGTGCCGTTGATATGAAAAATTACAATGTGAAAGCGAATGGAATGAGATATCGACCGTTTTGGAAATGTTTATTTTCCAAAAGGGAAATCACCCGCCAGAACCCGTACGGTTACATTTCGAGCGAATGGGTGAATGAACTTCGTTTTTAAATGACACCGTCCAATTTTATTTACTGGGTGAAAAAGATACTCGTGGTGCGTTTGTTTTCAACTCTGTTGTCAACACTGCATGGTCAACACTTATAATGACGTCAACGAAGTACTGACCTTCACAACCTCTTCTCGAATTTTTGTCTCACGTTTTAGAAATACCCTGTATAATACGAGGTCTTTAAATTGAGTGATGAGACTGATTCTTTTTAATTACTTTAGCCTGAGGCTGAAGACAAGATCGTTGCCTACGTTGCCAGTCTCAACACTTGATTTACAAACCTCGTATATACAAGCAATTCGTCAGCACCCCAAAAAAGTTTTTGAGGTAAAGCTGAAATCTAATCTATTATCATTTTTTATACTTGAAATGTTTAGAATTTCTATGGCAACATTGTCAATGTTCTGTTTGGATTCGGTCTCTTTTTCCATAACCAAACGGTATACATCGCTGTTTCATGCTTTTTAGCATTCATCAGTTAAGTTCATCGAAGCGGGCTGTTAATCAAAGAAACTATGTAACTTGCTGCGTTCATAGACAGATAACGGCGCCGAATCAGCGCTATGATGTAATCAAGCTAAAAGCAAAAGTAGGAAATGCTGAACGCATGCACTCCCTGAATAGGATCTACGACAATTGTGAGTGCAATTATATTGAAAGCTTGGTAGCTAATAATTATTCATAGAAGGAATCTGATCTACTTATTGCATATATGCACATATAGCACATGCGTATAGAATAGATTAAGGAAGCGTAATGTTAGAGCTTCTTCTTTATATGGGGTTAACATGCCGCTGTCAAAATGTGCCTAGGAGCATTTGTCTAATCTCCAAGCCAAGCAATTCTAGCGGAAGCCCAGGAGCTTCCGCTACAATCATAATATGGTTTCATCAATATTGAATAGATACAATATCAAAACATCAGTGTATTGCGATTGGCCTCAAAACTTAGAAGGCGTAGATAGCGCATTTGTTGAAGAAAACTATAGTTTTATCCCGCGGACGCAGGCATTGAGAAAGGTTTGAGGTAGTATCTTAACAATAAAAACAGTTGCATTCCTTACAGGTTCAAAGTTCTCTTTAGAAACTATAATAGGTTCTGACAAAACTCACTACAAAGAGCACGTCGTTTGCACAATTCTTAGTCTCATTCCGGAGCTATACTAAGTGACATATAAATCCGAACACCCAGTTTAAATGGTTTTATTTTAATAAAATTTTGTATAAGTACTTAATGAAGCATAATAAGTAAATGATAAAAATTTCAAAATGATTGCACTGCTTTAAAGCCCTTTGACCTTTAATAATGTGTGGATGCACCCTGATGTGCTACGCATTCTCCAACGCGCCTAGGCATGCTTCTGATCAGGTGGTTAATGTCCTCCTGTGGTATCTCATTCCAGGCAACCACCAACTCCTCTCGAAGTGCTTCTAGAGTCTGAGGAGGACGTTGCAAATTGAGCAATCTCCTACCCATCATATCCCACACGTGCTCAATTGGGGATAAGTCGGGAGATCTTGGTGGCCATGGTAACAATGTGACATCATTATGTTGAAAGAAGTATATTGTGACTCTTGCAACATGTGGTCCAGGCATTATCTTGTTGGAAAGTTGGATCTGCCAGGGTGTCAAGATAGGGTAAAGATGGGGTTCTAGAACTTCGTGCATACAACGCTGCGCGTTCATGTTACCTCTGATGAAGATTAAAGGTGATCTGGAACCATAAGCTATAGCACCCCAAACCATAACTCCAACAGTGTGATTAACATGTCTGTCAACAAAAAACTGTGGATTCCTCTTTTCACCACGTCGCCTTCTAACCCTGGCGCGACCATCGTGCATGCCTAAACAAAATCGAGACTAGTCACTAAAGACAATACTGTTCCATTCCTGATCCCAGAGTGACCGTTGTCTGCACCACTCAAGGCGATTACGTCGGTGTTCTCGAGTTAAAGGGAGGACCCAGTGTGGCCGGTATGAAAACAAGCCAAAACTTCTCATTCGTCGGTAAACACTTCGCATTCCAATAGGTCTTCCGTGTTCTGCAAACCATTTATTTGCAATGGACCTAGTAGTGGAGAAACGGTCCCTTAAGACCAATAATCTTAGGCGGCGATCTTCACGGTCTGTTGTTCTACGGCGGCGTCCAGTGCCCCTTGCTCTTTGCGTACGGCATTCTCGAAGCCATGCCTGACAACACCTAACCACAGTGTCTACACTTCTTTGCACTCTAACTGCAATTGCCCGAAAAGAAAGTCCAGCTTCCATAAGTCCCACCATACGGCCCCTATCAAACTCAGTAAGTTGACGAAATCGTACTGGTCTCCGTACTCTAGGCATCGTAACCGATCGTAAAGGATGTCAAGAACCAAAATCCGCCAACGTTGATTCTTTACTGTGGCTGAAATATTCATTTTTAGAGCGTTACTGAATTAAAAAAAAGCAGTATAAAAACCGGAATGTCCAACTGATAAGGCTGAAAATTTTTTCACTTGTTATTTACACTAAGATAAATACATTCACCAACTTTTATTAAAATAAAACCATTTAAACTGGGTGTTCGGATTTATATGTCACTTATATATATATATATATATATATATATATATATATATATATATATATATATATATATATATATATATATACATATATATATATATATTTTTAGTAGGTTTCAAGTTGTCTTTATTGGGTTAAAAGGAGATACTGGCACACAAGGCAACGAAAATGCTGTCATGGAAATTCCCTAGCACACCTTCACAAATTAAGAGTCACCTCTGTGTGAGGTAGACGGAGAAGTAGCTGATGTTAATTATCTGTTTCTGTCATGCAGTACTTATAAAGGTGTTACATCTGGAAAGAATAAGTTCTCCAACTTGTTTTTTTTTGACTATATTTAAAGCATGCTCTGGCAAAAATATCAACCTTTTATCTTTGTTTTTGTTTACCTTTGTTAAAATGTTACCTCTTAGCTTTTGTGAATATTGCAGAGAGCTGAGTAGTACAGATATTTTTAGCTATTACCCTTTCATTTAATAGTGTTAAGCATAAAAAATACGACGAATTATTGCCTATCAAGATGTTGGTTTGTCCTATCGCGAAATTTCCTCTGAATGCGGACCACTGTAGCCAACGTTTGAACTGGAGCAGAGAACGACAACATTTTTTTTTCTAATTACTTGTCAATATAATTTCGTGAGAATGTTATCATTTCATTCTTGATGCAAGACCACATGGTCAAGAAATCAAGTTGAAGAAATTACTTTTTCTGGGTATAACTCTTCTAGTGTCAATGAGTATACAGGGTGGCGCATCTATAACGAAACAGACGCATTTACTGGAAGCTCAGTTTTTTTTTGTAAATACGCTCGGACCCGTCGATTTTGTTTTCGAGGGGGACACAAGTTTCGCAAAAAATCACGTTAACATGTGCAGCCCCTTGGGCGGGGGTGACACCAACCCTAAAATCTTAATCGAAAGGGGGTCGAGTGATACCTTAATTTAAAGGTCTTTCAATTCCCTTTATAATGATGTAAAATACATGAGCTTCAGTTCAGTAGTTTTGATGATTTATTGATTTAAAGCTTAAAGTAGACTTTAATAGGTACATCAGATTAGTTTGTACTACTTTCAGAAGAAATTTGACTAAAAGAATTTACTTAATAAGGTTTGTTTATCATTTTTTTCCATTTAAGATTTTGGGGGTGGTGCCACCCCCGCTTAGGAAGCTGCGCGTGCTAACCTGATTTTTTGCCAAACTTGTGTCCCCCTCGAAAACAAAATCGACCCTGTATATAAGACTGTTACAGATAAGCTCATATCACTAGTAATCCATTAATAATACAATAATAGCATCTGAAAATAGAGAGGTATACCGCGCATTACTAGATTTTTGCAGAGAAACTGGATTCAGGATAAAATTCTAGTTTCAATACCAATTCCTTAAAAAAAAATAAGCCGGGAAATTGTGTAGTTTCCTGCCACGCAGCTAGTGGATCCATCAGAATTGTGTGTCACTTATCGATACGAGGAATTTTGAAATATTACTTACTAGTCAGCTGTTATTCTAACTTAATCGATCTTATAGCTTCAATGCTTTTACAAAGTACAACTGTCAACATCGTACAATTTATGGCATTCATGGGTCGGAGATAAAGGCTGCCACCATCAGTGTGGAAATGAAATGGAAGCACAAAGAAGGAAAAACCAGTCGCTAGCAGTCGACAATACCTCTACCCACCCTCAACAGATATACATTTTCATGACTCCCGCCAGGTTTAGAAATTGTAATCAGCACCCTAACACACGTACCACGCTTTCCTATACGTTGTCGACAGGCGAGGACTGATAACAAAGGGTTGTTGGAAAATACGCCATCAGACATTATCGTTGCGAGCTCAAATATAAATGAGGTGTTAATGTTTGGTTGTTACACGTACGCGATAGAGAAAAGGAGAGGTAGCTTATTTATTCGTTACTGTGACTTGGTTAGGTATTATTCATTTTTCCATCATCAAAATTGAAAGTGGTGTCTTATTGAGAAGACCATCCAGTTCTTCAGGTCTCACTTACTTGAACTTGAACAGTTGGTATTATACAATAGCTTCCAGTGCGAATCATACTCAGTTCCATCTGGTGGGCCTCAGGGGCCAAACTTGAGGCCACTATTATTATCTATTAATGATCGCTGTAAGAATTTGAGCTCTGAACATTTGTTTTTTCTTCAATTAACAAAATACAGGATTTTATGATAAAATGTAGTTCATGCATAACAGTCAATAGTTCTTACTAGATTGATATACAGGGTGGCGCATCGAAAACGAAACAGACGCATTTACTGACAGCTCAGTTTTTTTTTTGGAAAAACGCTCAGACCCGTCGATTTTGTTTTCGAGGGGGACACAAGTTTGGTAAAAGATCACGTTAGCACGTGCAGCCCCCTGGGCGGGGGTGACACCAACCCTAAAATCTTAAATGGAAAGGGGGGTCGAGTGATACCTTATTATTTCAATTCACTTTATAATGATGTGAAATACATGAGCTTCAGTTCAGTAGTTTTGAAGATTTATTGACAAGTTGGCCCAACTATTGAAATCTTAGTTTTTTCTTATCAAACACAAATAATAAAAATGTAGCAGGATGTTATAGTTTTAAAATATTAACAATGAATATTTTGATAATATATAGTAGAAAACACCAACTTTATCACTCCCTAATCAAATTTGCGGTATAACAATAACACATGTTGCAATTACAGCTTATCAACCTATTTTCATTGCAATGCAAAATAAGTCTATAACGCATAGGTCGCTGTGAAAAATAAAAGCCATGACAATTGTTTTTATTAATCACAGCTGTCAGAATACGTCTAAAATAGTTTTGGGTAGTTAAGGTTTTCAAAATGGGTAGAGGAAGGGTTATTAGTGAGAAAATTCGGTTACTGATAATTAAGTTTTTTAATTCTGGGAAATCAAACTCAGAAATTGCAACTTTGTTAGACTTATCGCGGTACAGTGCCAAAAGGTTCATCTTACTCATGATTCTAGGCCCACCATTTTGTGCAATCATCAAGTGGCTTCACGATGTAATGCTTAACTTTCGTGTTAAATATTTTTAATCTGTTTTTAATTTGTTCTATTAATGAATATTAAGGAGAATGGGGTGATGATCTGTAAGGTCGCTCTTCAAAATCACAGCCCTAACCTTTTCAAAAACATTACTCTTACATTTAATAAAAAAGTGATCCAAACAACTCCCACTGTGATCAGTAATTCTTGTTGATTTATTAATTGCACTCATTAACCCATAGCCTTGCAATAAAGTATATATTTATTACAATAGTTTACTTGAATTTACTATTATTCGGTTTCTTTGGCACCAGAATGAAAATCCATTGAATATACGTTGAATTTTGGTATGAAGGTAACTCACATCTTTTACAGACATTGTAATAGTCGAATCTGCAAACATATAGATCGGAAGCCAATATGTGACTTAGGAGGTTTTTGCAATGATCGATTCATTTATTTCGGGAACATACCAGGATATCTTAATAACTATTCCTATCCATGCGTCAGCTGCTACTAATTACTGCCGACAACTTCCGAACAGGATTTTAAGTAATATTTTCAGCGTAAACCACAGAGTAAGCTCCTTTCAAAAGCATAATCATAATCTTCCGCCGAACTTGAGTCAAACTTTGCGAGGAACTTTGTCCCAGCTTTTATTAAACTTGAAACAAATAACGCGCGATGTAAATCTGAGAATCGATTGGAAGTTTAGAGCGCGAATCTAACTCCATTATAATATGTTAGGTTTCAGCGCTAGGCGTTAGAAAGTTTCTTGTAGATAATTGTATCACACTAACACTAGCCGTCTAAGTTGCCAGAGCCGTACGTTTCAGCGACGCCAACATAGGATATAAAAGGAATTAATTGTAAGGATTCAATTTGTGTAAGGCTAAAAATATCAAGTGTAGACATAAGGTAGGTAACAGAGTTTGGTGTTCGATATAAAGTTTTAATCATCTAAGGAGGATTTGTATGCAAAACCACATAGTACTAAGTGACATATAAATCCGAACACCCAGTTTAAATGGTTTTATTTTAATAAAACCTTTGTATAAGTACTTAATGAAGCATAATAAGTAAATGATAAAAATTTCAAAATGATTGCACTGCTTTAAAGCCCTTTGACCTTTAATAATGTGTGGATGCACCCTGATGTGCTACGCATTCTCCAAAGCGCCTAGGCATGCTTCTGATCAGGTGATCAATGTCCTCCTGTGGTATCTCATTCCAGGCAACCACCAACTCCTCTCGAAGTGCTTCTAGAGTCTGAGGAGGACGTTGCGATCTTGGTGGTCATGGTAACAATGTGACATCATTATGTTGAAAGAAGTCTATTGTGACTCTTGCAACATGTGGTCGGGCATTATCTTGTGGGAAAGTAGGATCTGCCAGAATGTCAAGATAGGGTAAAAGGTGGGGTTCTATAACTTCGTGGATATAACGGTGCGCGTTCATGTTACCTCTGATGAAGATTAAAGGTGACCTGGAACCATAAGCTTTAGCACCCCAAACCATAACTCTAACAGTGTGATGAACATGTCTTTCAACAAAAAACTGTGGATTCCTCCTTTCACCACGTGGCCTTCTAACCCTGGCACGACCATCGTGCATGCCTAAACAAAATCGAGATTCGTCACTAAAGACAATACTGTTCCATTCCTGATCCCAGAGTGACCGTTGTCTGCACTACTCAAGGCGATTACGTCGGTGTTCTCGAGTTAAAGGGAGGACCCAGTGTGGCCGGTATGAAAACAAGCCAAAACTTCTCATTCGTCGGTAAACACTTCGCATGCCAATAGGTCGTCCGTGTTCAGCAAACCATTCATTTGCAATGGACCTGGTAGTGGAGAAACGGTCCCTTAAGGCCAATAATCTTAGGCGGCGATCTTCACGGTCTGTTGTTCTACGACGGCGTCCAGTGCCCCTTGCTCTTTGCGTACGGCCTTCTCGAAGCCATGCCTGACAACACCTAACCACAGTGTCTACACTTCTTTGCACTCTAACTGCAATTGCCCGAAAAGAAAGTCCAACTTTTATTAAAATAAAACCATTTAAAATGGGTGTTCGGATTTATATGTCACTTAGTATACATTGAGTTTGGTAGGAGTTCCGTTACTGTCACTGGTACATTCTGAGAATGATTCAACAGAAAAGGTCTCAAGTAAGTATACTCTGCACTGCCCAGGCAGCGGCGGCTTGTATGAAGGATTATGTTCAGCAGAGGATGTACCCTCTGAGGAAAAACTTAGTTACAAACATGCACAACAGAGCAATTGAAAGGATCAAGTAAGCCAAACAGGCCCATTAAGTACCGCCCATCTGGCAAACGTCGAGCCTCCCGTATTCCGGATCACACAGCGGCAATAATAGGAACCTCACTGAGGCCGGCATGCCTGCTGGTGAACCCAGGGAGCAAAAAGAGAGAGCGTATTAAATAAATTTTTATATCATTCTGATTTAAGGGTTCGCCTCTTTAAAATGATTAGTAGACCAGCCATTACTTATGCATGTGCGGCTTGGTGTTTTCTTGCCAAGACACATATGCAATGTCTGCAAAGTATAACTTTGCGAGCAATTTGCAACGGTCCATGGTATGCCTCAAACGAGACACTACACAGAGACCTTGGCATTCCTTACTTGAGGGATTATGTCAAACTTCAGGCGCAGCGACGTTATAGTCAAGCGGAATTGCACAGAAACCCTCTGTTGCACGACTCAGTGGACTACAAGTTCGTAAACATTTAGGGCCACGGCTCGCACCGTAATCAAAAATTAGCGCGAACTTTTAGTAAACTTAAAATTACTCTCAACAAAACCGAATCAAAGTTTGCTTAGTTCACCTCAAAATTAATCCGTGTACCAAATCAAAAAGCCTAGGTGCCTCCTCTTAAACTAAACACTTCTGTTTTTCTTTGCTCTTCTCCATTTTTCTTCTCTTTCCCTCTCTATTTTTCCTTGACATTGTCTGGTTTCTGGGCAACCAGTACTGACAGATTCGACTAACGTACATTAGACAGTGACTAATGGGCAAAGGTCCTACGGACCGCCCAGACAAACAAATATAGTATCTGATTTAAGGGCACATGAACAGGGAAGTTTTTGTAAAAACGGTAATGATTTTTTTTAAAAGAGTTTTAACTCTTATTACAAGCTGTTAAAATAAATGACTCAACTTTGAAAACACCCTGTACCTACATAACATCCAAAAAACATTATATCTCATTTTTCAGATATATTTTCCTTTAGAGATCATCAAGAATGTGTTATAGTGTTATTTGATAAAACAGGTAATTAATAAAACGATATCCTCTTCAGAGATATGTTATTGAATTTGACCTTGAGCGCAACAATGAAGGTTAAATAAAGGTTAAAACGGGTTCAATAGGATCTTGGATGCAATTAGTTTGACCTTGGATGTCATCGCATAAAACTCATTTGAAAAGATTGCTTAGGATAGAGCAGAAATAAGGACTCAAAAGTAATGGCGGTTCATGGCTTTTCTCTGACTTTAGTTGGTTGCTGTGAAACTGACCTTGAGGGAGTCTATAATTTTTGGTTCATTACCCTATACTTTTGATCCCAGAAAAATTTCACGTTCAGGCATGACCTTGGATAAGTTATGATGGCTCTTCTGGACAAGGTCGTCATGAAAATCCTCATTTGAAGAGATCAAGGATCACTCTGAAAGTCAAGCAAAAATAAGAACCTAGAGGCAACAGAGATTCAGACTTTTTCCCTGAATTTTTACTGGTGACCTTGAAACTGGTCTCTTATTATAGCCTTGACCATCAAATCTAGGTTTAGACAATTTTTTCCTGTGGTACCCTATACCTTTGATCCCGGAAACAGGTAGATGGTAAACTTTTACTTTCACTTGTAACCTTGACCACAGATTTTTAAGGTCAAAATGGTTTTCACCTAAGCTCATATTCAAAAATGTTTCCTTTATATTAGCTCCAGAGATTCCATCTGGGATATCGTCATTTCCTTGATCTTTTCGGTCAAGGTCGTGCTGAAGGTCAAATTTAAGGTCACCGCTGGATATCCAGAGAAAAATCATACACCCTGATATTTCAGTTCCACCCTTTAGTGTCCCCAAAATCTGAGTACTCTCGGACCACCGTCCCTTACAGACATCAAAGTGGCACATATTTAACACCAAATAAACCCTACCATTAATCACTCGGACTCGCTAAGGCCACTCCCATATCGGTGTCCGTTGAGGCTTCTAACTTGCCTGCCCAAAAGGCGATTACCAGCCGAATTATGAGAATTATCGGTGCCCGCTCCTCCTAATCCAGAAACGAGCGGGTCATAAATTCGGCCTCCTCACGAAGTTTGCGCCATTACGGCCCCTCCTATTTCCGTTGCACATACGGCCGACTTATTGTTCGATTGCAATTGGTGATATTCTCTCGCGTAGAATCTTTATAAAGGGTGTCTTCGAGGTGGGGACTTTTCTTTATAGAGCGTTTGAGTTAGGCAATAATCTGTTTTTTTCTAGTAACACATATACCAAAGCCTCAAGATAACCGAAATCTCCAAATGAGCCATTCCGACCCTGCATCCCTCCTCCTCTGTCGAAGGGTATGATGTTTTGTGGTCTCTGACGATCAATCAATCATTCAATCAATCAATCAATAAATTAATCAGTCATTCAATCAGTCAATCAGTCAATCAGTCAAGCAGTTAATCAGTCAATCAGTCAATCAGTCAATCAGTCAATCAGTCAATCAGTCAATCAGTCAATCAGTCAATCAGTCAATCAGTCAGCCAGTCAATTAGGCAATCAATCAATCAGTCACCAGTCAATCAGTCAACCAGACAATTATGCAATCGATCGAACGTTTGATCGGTCGATCAGTCAATCAGTCATTCAGTCATTCAGTCATTCACTCATTCAGTCATTCAGTCATTCAGTCATTCAGTCATTCAGTCATTCAGTCATTCACTCATTCAGTCATTCAGTCATTCAGTCATTCAGTCATTCAGTCAATCAGTTAATCAATGAATCAATCAATCCATCAATCAGCCGGTCAATCGATCAATCAACCAACCTGCCGACCAACCAATCAGTCAGTCAATTAATCAATCAAAATATACTTTATCGACCAATAATGAATCATTTGTATTGATAAAAGAGGTGAATATATTACCTTATAAGGTAGATAGTCACAGACATAATAGGTATAATACGAAATAGAATAAAGCATAAAATAACATTAAACGTGAAACAGACAGTAATTCAATGTGCAAATATCGTCAAACTATACCTCTAGGCTATAAATAGTAGGAGTTTGGTAGGATAAAATCCTTCACAATTTGAAAAGCATCATCAAATCATCAATTATTTACTAGCTGCTTGTAGATGGTTGAATATCTGAATTCCTTTATAAATTATAGAATGTTGTGTTAAAGCTGACTTGGTGATAGGTGAATGAATGCTGTGGTGGTTCCTGAAATTGTACCGCCTAGTCTCCGTTGCTGGTTGTTGCTTCTTTCAACTAAGAAT
This sequence comes from Acanthoscelides obtectus, assembly GCA_963669975.1. NCBI lineage: Eukaryota > Metazoa > Arthropoda > Insecta > Coleoptera > Chrysomelidae > Acanthoscelides > Acanthoscelides obtectus. The sequence goes on along the minus strand of CAVLJG010000001.1, from coordinate 117,247,880 downwards.
GCTAGAACAGACCACTAGGGGACTCCTTAATGAGCAGTAGAGGTATCAGAATTATATATACAGGGTGTCCGCAAAGTTGGGGTTTTCCTTTTCAGAAACAACTACCCTTGAAATAACAAAGGTAATGTGTAGTGAAACGAGGGCGACCAAGTAAAAAAAAATAAAGGAAAACTCTCCAGTTGACGAGAAGGGCTAAGTACGTCTCTGCCTGAAATCGAAAGTTATTCACCCCATTACGCGTGAACGTAGATTCGTCTGTCACCAATATGCACTTCAAAAAGTCCGGATTATTGCCATGTTGATGCAACAACCACTCACAAAACCGCACTCTTGCTGGAAAATCGTCAGGTTGGAGGGCTTGTACACGTTGGACGTTTGCCACACTTTAGTTTTTGATACTTGCACTTCTCTAGCCACGTCTCTAGTGCTTGTTGAGGGATTCTCGTCTACGCGATTCAGTAGTTCTTCCTCAACTTGCACCATTCGTGGTTGCCTAGGCCTCCCACTGTGGTCACCTCGAAATTCCTCCAAATGGCCCGTATCCCTGACTCTCTGGACCAGGTACACGAATCTGCGGGGCCTTGGATGATGTCGTCTAGGGAAACGATCTGCATACACTCGCGAAGCCTCTGTAGCATTATTATTTTTTTTTGAAACGCAATCGATTATACGGGTTCGTTACCTCTATACGCGTGACCCTTTACCGTCGGTTGAAGGTTGCATACTGAACTGACACACTGACCCCGACCCCCGACCCAGTTCTGTCGTCGGGTTTAGCTAGTAGCCGGTACCAGTCTGGGATATCGCGGCGGGTCGCGGCTACAGGACGGTATTCAGATATTTTTGATGTTGCAGAGCCCTTTATCTCGGTTCCCTTAAGACGTTGGTGTATATGGTACTAAGAAAAATTGCTTATGTTTTCAAGATCTACACGTCGTGTAAAGGAAAACCCCAACTTTGCTATAATATTAATTTTAACTAACTGTCATCTAGCTGATAGATTATTGGCTATGCGGGACAAAATCCAAAACAGGCGCCGCGCGGTGTGTAGGTTGACCTAGTTTATAAGCAAACAGAAATAACTTAGTTATCGATTTGATGTTAATTTACTGTGAGCGTCTTTATGATCCTATTGATACTCCCGAGTGTATTTGAGTACTCAGAGCTGCGTATGTTTGTTTATATCATGCAGAAGCCGTATTGGTGGACACAGTAAAAGACCTAGACGACTCTAAATATGTGTAGCAAATTTAGGAAAAGTAAATACACTCGTGTTTCGAATCTAACAGCGACAACTTCAAGAAGTAGTTACAAACAATACATGTACCGTAAATACCGTACCAAATAAATAGTGAGTATTTTTCTTCACGTTTTTACGTTTTCGGCGCTTGTTTATCGCAAATTATTTTTTTATTTCAATCGTAGCTTTTCCTGAAAAGCAACGGTCCAACTTTCAGGACACCCTGTTTTCAGCTACTAAGAACGATTTTGCAGTATAATGATATCTTTTATTTACAATTAGTTTTTAACTGCAGGAACCAATTTTAATTCAATTTGAAACATTCATTGCATGTGCGTGTGATGCCTTTGCCTTTAATTTGCTACAAATATACTAAGTGACATATAAATCCGAACACCCAGTTTAAATGGTTTTATTTTAATAAAAGTTGGTGAATGTATTTATCTTACTGTAAATAACAAGTGAAAAAATTTTCAGCCTTATCAGTTGGACATTCCGGTTTTTATACTGCTTCTTTTTAATTCACTAACGCTCTAAAACGAAGTTCTAGAACCCCATCTTTTACCCTATCTTGGCACCCTGGCAGATCCAACTTTCCAACAAGATAATGCCCGACCACATGTTGCAAGAGTCACAATAGACTTCTTTCAACATAATGATGTCACATTGTTACCATGGCCACACAGATCTCCCGACTTATCCCCAATTGAGCACGTGTGGGATATGATGGGTAGGAGATTGCTCAATTTGCAACGTCCTCCTCAGACTCTAGAAGCACTTCGAGAGGAGTTGGTGGTTGCCTGGAATGATATACCACAGGAGGACATTGACCACCTGATCAGAAGCATGCCTAGGCGCGCTGGAGAATGCGTAGCACATCAGGGTGCATCCACACATTATTAAAGGTCAAAGGGCTTTAAAGCAGTGCAATCATTTTGAAATTTTTATCATTTACTTATTATGCTTCATTAAGTACTTATACAAAATTTTATTAAAATAAAACCATTTAAACTGGGTGTTCGGATTTATATGTCACTTAGTATAGTTACTCTTGTGTTTTTTCGTAGTGTGCATTGTTTTCCTAAAAATGTGGCATATTTTTAATAAGTAAAAGCGTATTTCCGCAAAATTTGTTGTGGCTTGGATTTGATGAATCGCATTAACTATTCTTTCTTGTAACTGTTTGACAGTAATAATTTGTTTAGCAAGCACATTCCAGTTGACGGTTTTGAAGATATTAAAAAAACATATACATGTTACATAGATGACCCTCCTTGAAATGCGCTCCTGTGTATGATGTTCCACTTTTGGTCACGAGGAAATGTATGATAAAACCTTTTTGCTTGTTTATATTATTAAGGGCTTGAATTTTTAAGGTTGAACTTCACATCGCTGGATTGGCTAGCTGATTGGTTGATCCAATTTCGTCAAAATCCATGTCATAGATTCATCCCACAGGGAGTTTTTAAGTCTACCCTTCGTAGCATCACAGATGCATGCTTCAGTTATTTTCAATTCAGAATCTTATAAAAACATTCGTACAAATGAAGCGTTTTAAAAAAACCGATTACAACGGGTAATTTGAATAATCGATTTTTTTCAAATAGATTCTGACAAGAAAATTCATTATTAAAAATCGCTTACAGAAAAACCAACAATCGACTAATCGATTTTTTTTGGCATCCCTACTTAGAGCCACATTCATAAAGGTTCCTTGAGGATTGAGTGTCGTATGTTTTCGCTGGGTATAGGCCAATGTGACAGCCGAAAAGCCAGTGAAGTTATTAATTAACTATACGTGACTTTAATTGTGGACTAGGGAGAAAGATTGATGGATGGAACACACAACTAAATTACATTACTTTTTATCATCAACCTGAGAAATCGCCATTATTCATTCTGTTCCTCTAATGAGAAGTAATATTTCTTTTCATAGGTAAATAATGACTGACATTATGTAGTTGTCCACGATATGAAAAAAGGTTTGCTAAATTTGTTACATATTTAGGTAAGCAGATGATAGGTATAACTACAAGCAGGCCTTGTTTGTAAATAAATCAATCGCAGTATCCCCGATTGGGTCGATTTATTTACTTCATGAGGCGCGGATATATACTGAGCGACATATAAATCCGAACACCCAGTTTAAATGGTTTTATTTTAATAAAATTTTGTATAAATAAGTACTTAATGAAGCATAATAAGTAAATGATAAAAATTTCAAAATGATTGCACTGCTTTAAAGCCCTTTGACCTTTAATAATGTGTGGATGCACCCTGATGTGCTACGCATTCTCCAACGCGCCTAGGGATGCTTCTGATCAGGTGGTCAATGTCCTCCTGTGGTATCGCATTCCAGGCAACCACCAACTCCTCTCGAAGTGCTTCTAGAGTCTGAGGAGGACGTTGCAAATTGAGCAATCTCCTACCCATCATATCCCACACGTGCTCAATTGGGGATAAGTAGAGAGATCTTGGTGGCCATGGTAACAATGTGACATCATTATGTTGAAAGAAGTCTATTGTGACTCTTGCAACATGTGGTCGGGCATTATCTTGTTGGAAAGTTGGATCTGCCAGGGTGTCAAGATAGGGTAAAAGATGGGGTTCTAGAACTTCGTGGATATAACGCTGCGCGTTCATGTTACCTCTGATGAAGATTAAAGGTGACCTGGAACCATAGGCTATAGCATCCCAAACCATAACTCCAACAGTGCGATGAACATGTATTTCCACAAAAAACTGTGGATTCCTCCTTTCACCATGTCGCCTTCTAACCCTGGCACGACCATCGTGCATGCCTAAACAAAATCGAGACTCGTCACTAAAGACAATACTGTTCCATTCCTGATCCCAGAGTGACCGTTGTCTGCACCACTCAAGGCTATTACGTCGGTGTTCTCGAGTTAAATGGAGGACCCAGTGTGGCCGGTATGAAAACAAGCCAAAACTTCTCATTCGTCGGTAAACATTTCGCATGCCAATAGCTCTTCCGTGTTCTGCAAACCATTCATTTGCAATGGACCTGGTAGTGGAGAAACGGTCCCTTAAGGCCAATAATCTTAGGCGGCGATCTTCACGATCTGTTGTTTTACGGCGGCGTCCAGTGCCCCTTGCTCTTTGCGTACGGCCTTCTCGAAGCCATGCCTGACAACACCTAATCACAGTGTCTATACTTCTTTGCACTCTAACTGCAATTACCCGAAAAGAAAGTCCAGCTTCCCGAAGTCCCACTATACGGCCCCTATCAAACTCACTAAGTTGACGAAATCGTACAGGTCTCCGTACCCTAGGCATCGTAACCGATCGTAAAGGATGTCAAGAACCAAAATCCGCCAACGTTGATTCTTTACTGTGGCTGAAATATTCATTTTTAGAGCGTTAGTGAATTAAAAAAAAGCTGTATAAAAACCGGAATGTCCAACTGATAAGGCTGAAAATTTTTCACTTGTTATATACAGTAAGATAAATATACATTCACCAAATTTTATTAAAATAAAACCATTTAAACTGGGTGTTCGGATTTATATGTCACTTAGTATAGCTAAGATGTTACTGGTAATCTGTATAATTCAGGTATTGTATACAATACCTAGGCAACGTATAGAGTACCTGGGTAGTCCAGGCATTGCATGAAATGTTACGTATATTATCATCCATCGCATACTTTACCTAGGTAATGAATACAATTCCTAGGGATTGTATAGAGTACCTGCTGGTCCACCAGCAATGTGTAAAATGAATAGATATTGGTCTACATTTATCAATGTTAACCGGCATACCTATAAAATGACAGGCAAATAAATTATGTAAAATCAACATCAACAAAATTAACAATTAGGGTGCTCCTTAAAAATCAGTTTTATGAAAAGGGTACAAAAAGCACCTTTCTTTATTTGTACTTGGGGAACTATCGTGACATTTTGAAGTGCATAAAATCTTACTTTCAACTCAAGAACACTTTTTTTTATCGCAGTATTTTTTGCAACTGCGTCTTTTACATACATTACTGGCTGCGCATTCGGTATTCTATATAATACCTAGGCAAAGTATAAAACAAATAATATTTCATGCATTACCTATGCGTTTTAGGCATTCTATACATTACCTAGGTAGTGTATAGAATACCGGATTATACAGGTAACAAAGATATAGTTTCACCTAAGGTAAGTTCGTTTAATCTAACAAGTTCTTTATCTATATGTGCAGTTTAACCATTCATTAACGTATTCCACCTGGAGACAGCCAACCTTATACTGTATTCCTGCGTTCAAAAAGGGATCTGAGAAATACCAAAGCCAGCTACGAGACGGTAATAGGAAAGAAGGAATTTAGAAACTTTCGTTGAGAACAGTTAGGGTGTTTGGTTTTGCCACTGTCTCATAGGTGGAGCTAGGATTTATAGCATCAGTTTAACCATTCATTACATTATTCTACTGCTCTAAAAAGGGATCTGAAAATCACCAGCGCCATCTAAGGAACCGCAGGAGAAAAAAAAAGTGAATTTGAAAAAGTGCTGAAGTGTTTCGTTTCACCACTGTCTCGTAGCTGGCACTAGGACTTCCAATAGCTTTTTGGCGTCTCTGCAAAGTCTCTTTTATTTAGATATCCTCAGGTGAAATAGTTAATCAACAACTCAAAACTTCAACTTGAGCGGCTTCATCGGAAACTCTCCGATGATCACGTTTTTTACTTGCCAGTTTGAGTAAATTTAGTAACAAGGTCCAAAATATACCTATGCGAAGTTATCTTCCCCGTATGCCTAGCGTTAAACGTGACGGCAGTTTGCCGAGCACATTGATGTTGGGCACCATAAATTAGAATCATTTCCACTCTTTCGGCTAGTGTGAACCACTTTGGAAGCAAAATCTGAATCAATAAATTAATTTTCACTATCCCAAGACTGTCACAAAGGTAACTGACAGCAAATTAAATTCATTCTTACCCTTAGCAACAAATAACTAAACAGGTATAACAATAGATACAGTTCCCCCAGGATATCTGTGTTGATGGAAGAAATGCGGAAAAAAATTCGGGTTGTTATTTGGTTGTTGCCACGTCTAATCTTCCGAATTGCCGAAAAAAGTGTGCAATATTCTTTCAGCGGTTTCTAGTGCTTAAAATAGGAAGAAAAGTTTATGTAAACGTAGGTCTACAAACGTCCCCTAAGGGCGCTACGGTCTTTTAAAGGGGCTCCCTGAAGATAGTTTTTCCTTAATATTTCCGAAACGTGTTGAGATGAGGACATAAAATTTGGTATTGTAGCTTAGTTTTTTATGCTGGATTTAAAAATATTAACAATTTTAGACGGTTTTGTTTGGAAGCATATGTAACAGGAACGGACCCAGGTTATCTTAGCCCCAAAATTTTTGTGTGATTCTATTTTTGAAATTCAATTATAGAATTTGAAAATTTTGGGTTTTCTACATAAAAAAGGTACTGTTATTAAATATCGATAAATTGTGCCATTTTTGAATAAAATCAAACTAAAAAATTTGTCACGTGATAGGAAATGTACTGCGAATTTAAATGAATTGTTGATTATAATTGTTAGCCATGACTGCAAACAAAAGTTGTTTTGATTTGTTATGACTTATTTTGACGTTAAGCTGACAGTGTTAGCAGTGTAAAATTACTAGATTAAAATCAAAATTTTAATTAAATCGATTTAAAATGCCAAGATTTACAGACAGAGAACTGACTGACATGCATTTTGTGTACGGGTTTTGCAATGGAAGTTCATTGGCAGCCGTAAGAGAATATCAAAGAAGATTTCGCAATCGCATAGTACCTGGACGTCGAATGTTTACTGATATTCACCGGAATTTATCAAAGTATGGAAGTTTTCAGCGCATGCAGGGCTCAGGAAGGCCACTGGGAAATCATCGTATGGATATTGCTTTAAATATGTTTGAAAATAATCTGCAAATAAGCATAGGAAATTTTTCAGAAAATATGGATATACCTCGATCAATAGTAAGAAAAATGTATGAATACCTATTTGATAGTTATCCTAAAAATAATAATTTTTTGATAGGAAGAATGACAAGAATGCAAGGATTACATCCTTATCATTTTAAACGGGTGCATCATTTAACGGAGGCATATTTTTTCCCACGAATCGAGTTTTGCCAGTGGATATTAGCAAAATAAAACACTATTCCTAGAATATTATGGTCGGATGAGTCAATATTTACTAGGAATGGTGCTTTTAATTTCCATAACATGCATCACTGGTCAGATGAAAATCCAAAAGTTGTTCGCCGTACAAATTTTCAACATAGATTTTCATTGAACTTATGGGCAGGAGTAATTGGGGATCAAGTAATTGGGCCCATTGTACTTCTTAATCGTCTTAATTCAGAGGTGTATCTGAACTTTCATCAGAATGAGCTCATCGATATAATACCATCGGATGTGCGCCAACAGTTTCAAGAAAATATGTTTGTTCAACATGATAGCGCCCCTGCACATTTTGGACGCAATGTTCGAAATTAGTTGATTGTCAATTTTCCAGACAGGTGGTTAGGCCGAGGAGGTCCTATAGCGTGGCCGCCACGTTCACCTGACCTAAATACATTGGATTTCTATTTTTGGGGGTCATTAAAAGACCTAGTTTATTCGACTGAAGTAAATTCTCAAGAAGATTTACTTCAAAGAATCCATCAGGCTGCAGATGAAATAAGAAGAAAAAGGCTTTCCACTTTTTGAGCTACGCAATCTTTAGTTCGTCAAGCGAGACTCTGTATTCAACAAAAAGGGAATTTATTTGAACACTTATTGTTAAGCTAGTTTTAAGTATATCCAACTGTATGTCTTCTTTTTTAAACAAATTTCAATTGCGTTCGTAGGAAAAATTTATTTCTTTTGTTTTTGCCTAAATGTTAGCTACGTTGCAATAGAAATATGTATTTATATAATATTTACCAATTATTAAATTAGTTTTTTCGTTGCCATGGCTAATTATTCAACAATTCATTTAAATTCGCAGTACATTTCCTATCATGTGACAAATTGCTTAGTTCGATTTTATTCAAAAATGGCACAATTTATCGATATTCAATAAGAGTACCTTTTTATGTAGAAAAGCCTAAATTTTGAAATTCTAAAATTGAATTTCAAAAATAGAATCACACAAAAATTTTGCGACTAAAATAACCTGAGTCCGTCCCTATTACATACGCTTCCAAACAAAACTGTCTAAAATTGTTAATATTTTTAAATCCAGCATAAAAAAACTAGGCTGGAATACCAAATTTTATGTCTTTATCTCAACACGTTTCGGAAATATTAAGGAAAAACCATCTTCAGGGGAGCTCCTTTAAAAGACCGTTAGTGCACGTTTACATCAAACGCGCTTCGCTTGGAGCTGTGCGCTTTGCTTTACAGCCCAGTAGGAAGCGAGAGGAACGACAACACAGCTTTAAATGAATGTGTTCAGACCGCGCGCATGGCGCTACGCGCTGTGCCTTACGTTATACTATGCGGAGCGGTGGAAAACGCGATGTGTTGGTTTTGCGTTGCGTTTTGCCTCGCTTGTTCAGACAACTCCGAGGGTTATCTGCATAAACACAATGGAAGAAGAAATTATCACCGCCGTTTTTAAACGAGAGGCAATATGGAATCCGAAGCATGCGTTGCATAAAAATGTATACGCGTTACAAAAAATGTGGAAAGAAATAGGAGACGAAGTTGGAAAAGATGGTGAGTTCATATTATGTTTTAACTAGGGATGGATATAATATATCAACTTTTAGAATGTGTCGATGTCTTCTTTTTGTTGTCCGTATTTTTGCATCGGTTTTGGTTTCCATGTATAGGGGCGTATTCGTGTTTTTATTCTATGTATAAGTGGTTTGCGATACGTCATCTGTATAAACCATCGTGTGTATGAGGTAGTAGCAGTTTTAATTTTTAAGGCAGAGTAGTTAAAGAACAAAATAATTAGGGAATAGAAACTCAAAGATAATACTATATAATACATTTATTGTACGAAAGAAAATTGATTCTGCCACTCAACTGCACCAGTAGTCACAAAATAATTTGTTAATATTTCTCTGGTTCTCTTTGCATCTTCGGAAAAGCGATACTGGGAGTGTGTGTAGGTACTCGGATTAATATCGCCGCTAAAGCCCGTCTGACATTCCTTATTTGTCTTAAATCCCTCCTGTTCTATAACAAAATTGTGCAAAATACAAATGGCCTTTACAATATTTATAGCTGTCTCAATTTTTGTTTCGATAGGTTTTAGTAAAATTCGCCATTTGCCACTCATTATGCCAAATGCGCATTCAGCACATCGCCGGGCTCTGGAGAGACGATAATTAAAAATTCTTTTTGAATTATCTAAATTTCTTCTAGGATATGGCCTCATTAGGTATGGAAGCAGAGGGTAAGCTTCATCGCCTACTATAACCAATGGGGCTTTTATATTTGTTTGTGGTAAGCATTGATCAGGTGGGACGTCAAGCTCTTTTCTGTCTAATGCTCGAAAAAGCGACGAGGACCTAAAATTTCCTCCATCGCTTTGGCGTCCAAAACTCCCAATATCAACCGCAATTAATTTACAGTCAGCATCAACTAGGGCTTGAAGTAATATTGAAAAATATTGCTTATAATTATAGTATAGAGATCCGGTATTGGAGGGACATTTAACTTCAATATGTTTGCCGTCAATACTGCCTATGCAATTTGGAAAATTCCATTTGGTCCAATATTGTTGTGATTTATTGTGCCACGTGCTTGTGTAGGTTTTGGTAGGTAATCACTTTTCATGGTATCCCATATTACCATGCATGTATGATTTACAATATTTGAAACTGTTGCCACCCCCAATCTGAAGTGTAGAGCTAGGGATCGATAGGATTCTCCAGTAGCAAGAAATCTGCAACAAACATACATAAAATATGCTTGGTGTTAATAGCAATTTTTGTTTCAGTTCAAACTGTTAAAAATAAATGGAAATACTTGAGGGACTACTTTAACAGAGAAACAAAAAAGTTAGAAAAACCCAGATCAGGCAGTGGAGCAAATGAAGCTGTAGCAAGTCCTTGGCAATATTATTCTCTTTTGTTATTTTTAAAAGACCATCTGCAAACCCCACTGAGGGATGCAAATATAGAAGCGGAAAGGGTCACAGAAGATATTGACTTAGAATATAATGATATACAGGACGTAGAGTCGCAAGATTCTGACAATGTTTTGTCACCGCCATCGACCAGCAGTCAAGCACCTTCAAGGTCTGCAAGCCGATTATCTTCTACTTCTGAAACTCGGAAGGGGGCGCAGAAGCGAAAGAAGCAACTGGCAACAGAAAACGACAATAGCGAACTAATAATGTTAGAAAAACGGAAACTTGAGCTCCTAGAGTCTGAATCACTTAAAGAAAATGATGATGATCTTTTGTTCCTAAAGAGTCTTTTGCCATACATGAAGAGTCTTCCTGCTTCAAGAAGATTACGTCTAAGATTAAAGTTTCAGGAACTGCTTCTTCAGCAAGTTGAGGAGCATGAAAGTGAAGTTTCACAAAATGTTTGTGGACAACCTCCGGCACGTGTCTTTACCTTCCCCGCTCCCTCAAGTTCCGCTTCGGACAATCATACATACCATCATCACATACCGATACAGTCAACACATCCGGATCCGACCACACACAATGTATCTGAAGGTAGTGAATTGGACACCCCTATGCGAAGTTTTTTTTCAGGATATAACGCGTAACATTTTTATTCGGACAAATGTATTTTTTAATAAAATAAAACTCAGTTTTTCATAAACACTATAATTTTATTTTGGCTTACCTCAATGTTATAACCAAACGTTGTTCTGCTGAAATCCTTTCACGGAAATTGGTTCCAATCCCACATAAATAAGGATCCAAATGGCTTAGGAGAAGGTCGAAAGATTCCTTTGACATCCTCAAGTATTCATAAAATTTTTCTGGATATTTTCTGGCATCTCGATAGAGGTGATAGAATTCTCCGAACGATTTCCTACATATATTAATCTCATGCACCCACGATCGTTTTAGTTTTTTTCTATTCACTTTCAACGCAATACTTTCGAGTAGTAATATCTTCTTAACTCGTGAAGGAGCCATGGTGAAATGCTTGGAAAATGCGTCTTTAAATATAAAGTGTGTTTTAATAACAGTCGAGGTATGAAAAGCGAAGCGCCTCCGATATGAATGAACCCGAACGCATAGAGGTTCGCTTGACATGAAGTGAGGCGCACAGCTCCAAGCGAAGCGCGCTCGATGTAAACGTGCCCTTAGGGGACGTTTGTCGACATATGTTTATATAAGCTTTTCTTCCTATTTTAAGCTCGAGAAACCGCTGGTAGAATATTGTACACTTTTTTCGGGACACCCTGTATATTGGTAGTTTTCGTTTTAAATTATTTGGCTAACACCAACCGGCAACATTTTGAACACTTATTGAAATACTCGTAAAAAGTGATATTTTCGTATGTTACTCAATACCCCTTGTCATTTAAAATTTTTGAGGGGATGACCCTGGGAGGCAGAGCGTGAACGGGGGTGAAGTAGCTTTTTGTTAAAAAGTCGTCCCCCTTGACAAAGCTTTTGACGTATCTCGGCTTTCTTCTTTTAATCAGTTCTAATTTGAGATCACTTTGTCCGTGTCCGGTCATTTGAAGAGCGATTCGCAGTTTCAACTGAATCTGACCTTGAACTGACCTCCAGCCTGGTGTGGAGCAGGTCCATATAAGTACTGTTTATGATTTTATGGATTTTCTTTTTAGGAACAAAATTGTAATAACCTTTAAGGGCCCAGCTTCTTTCAATCCTTTAGTTACTATGAATACATTTTTAAAAGAAGACGTTCCATCCTTGAGCCAGTGTCTTTGTAAACAAAAGCATCACCTCGTCTCAACCTCCCTTAGTTTTTCCTCAACTTTGTACATATATTGTTCCAATACCTACCGAAATAAAAGCAAAACAGTCTCAAGTTTCCCAAACCGAATCGAGCACCGTAGCGGCATCATTTTACCATTATATATCCATTAAAGCCGAGGCCACATTAAGCAACGCTTCTTCAGCTCACACTAATGGGAAACAGTTATCAAGATCTTCTCGCGAATGTTTTCCTTAGCCTTACGTAGCCCCCAAAATGAATTTCTCACAGGAGCAGGAACGGCAGTGGTAGCTCTCGAGGGAAGGCAAGAACAGTCAAAGATCATTCATCAGAAGATCATTGATGTTTCCTATTCAATGTGCACGAGCGGGATAGAGAGAATTGTCCGTTAAAAGCGGTTTGGCTGAAATTGAAAACTAGAGAACCATGTTTATCTTGTAGAATTTTGCGAAAGTATTTGATATGATTCCGAATGACCACATTTATCCCTTGTCCTGTAGCCAAGTTTCCTTTTCTCAGCATGTCTTTTTCAAGGGCATATCTAGTGTCACCAATTTATTTAGTTGGATAGTCATAGTCAGGTGGATGTGTAAAGCTTTTGACAAGATAGATCATGATATTCCATTGAGCAAGGTATTTAGTTTTCAATAATTTTTGATAATTTGATGGTTAATTTCTTTCAGTCGTATATCGAATATATGTCTCAATATGTTTTTATAATAGTTTTGTATCTCAAGAATATACAGGGTGTAAACGTTATGATAGTCATTATTTAAATGGATGATAGAGCAAAAATTTTTATTGACATGGAGGTCAAAACGGCATTTTTTTAGAGAAAAGCGACTTTAAAGTAAAATAAAATCTGACAATGCCGCAATGCCAGACGTAAACTACGACAGAACGCAGTGTAAATAAACATGGAGTTTGTTATTCTTGGCTATTAGGTATTATTTCATTATTTGATAATGTACTCGTAAAATGCAAACAATTAAAAAAAAACGGACTAACTGTCTCAGGGATTCACCTGGTGCGTGAAAATTTATTGAACGTATTAAAAACATCCACTTATAAATAGGGAATACAATTTTGATACATACATTGTTTTTCTTTTTAAAGCTCACACTGCACTTTTTTGTATTTAAAGAAGGTGTTCAAAATGTTGTCCTCCATTTTCCACACAAGCTTCGACGAACCCAGTTTCTTCTTATTCTAGGTCCTCGAAGTTGTCCATTTATTATTTCAGCCGCATTAAAATTTTTTTCGCAAAGTTGTGCTTCAGTTGTTATTGGACCAACCCCATAAACCATCCCTTTAAGTTCTCCTCAATTCCAGAAATCCATCGGATTGAGGTCAGGAGATCTTGCTGGCCATTTTCAGGGATCAGGAGCATTTCGACCGATCCAGCGATTTGGATAATGTTCATTCAAATACCGAATGACGCCTCTAAAAATGTGTGGTGGTGCCCCGTCATGAAGAAACCACAAATTCTGTCTCCGTTGTAATGGCATGTTGTCTAAGGTCTGCTTCAAAAGTTCTATTGCCCATTTCAATAATGAGCCTCAGGTGTACCATAAGGTTCCAACTTAAGGCCTCTTCTATATTTACTGTACATGGACGACCTGTCTTGCCACTTGTCTTGTTTGAATTTACTATACGCTGATGATCAGAAAATCTTCGACATTTCAGATTGCCGTATTCTACAGCAGAACCTTGACTACATTTATTATTAGTGTCTAGCTAACAAGCGGTATTTGAATGCACCTAAATTCTATCATTCTCAAGACATAATCTGGTAATTGAACAGCATTATAAGGTTGCGAATAATGATCTCTTAAGACAAAAACTAGCCTTTAACCAACTTGAAAGTATCATAAGCATTCAAATTCTATGGATATATAGCCGGAAACTGTAAAGCGTTCGGTGATATAAATGTCATGAAATAATTATTTACTCAGTAAATGCAACACCCAGAATTATTTATCGAATTTTGTCATATTATCATACGCTGATAAGGTGTTGAACGCATTCCAAGCGGTACTGTTTTTGTAAAGGTACTTTTAGGTGGGATATATCGTTGCGAAAATTCGAGTTAAACTTTTAATCACTTTCTTGCAAAAGTATGCTCAAAATTACAGCACTACTAGTCGGTGTTGCATTTTCTATACAGGGTGTGCGCAAAGTTGGGGTTTTCCTTTTCAGAAACAACTACCCTTGAAATAACAAAGGTAATGTGTAGCGAAACGAGGGCGACCAAGTAAAAAAAAAAATAAAGGAAAAAGTACTCACTCTCCAGTTGACGAGAAGGGCTAAGTACGTCTCTGCCCGAAATCATACCGCCAGCCCAAACATTGACCGAAAATGTTTGTTGAAAATGTGCCCGACGGACAGCGTGCGGATTTTCTACTGACCAAACATGAGTGTTGCGAAAGTTATTCACCCCATTACGAGTGAACGTAGATTCGTCTGTCACCAATATGCACTTCAAAAAGTCCGGATTATTGTCATGTTGATGCAACAACCACTCACAAAACCGCACTCTTGCTGGAAAGGGCTTGTACACGTTGGACGTGAAACGGATACAGCCCCTCTTCACGCAGCGTTTGCCACACTAGTGTTTGATACTTGCACTTCTCTAGCCACGTCTCTAGTGCTTGTTGAGGGATTCGCGTCTACGCGATTACCTCTACACGCGTGACCGTAACCGTAGGTTGAAGGTTGCATACTGACCTGACACACTGAGCCTGACCCAGTTCTGTCGTCGGGTTGAGCCAGTGACCTTGTACCAGTCGGTGATGTCGCGGCTACAGGACGGTATTCAGATATTTTTGATGTTGCAGAGCCCTTTATCTCGGTTCCCTTAAGACATTGGTGTATATGGTACTAAGAAAAACCCCAACTTTGCGGACACGCTGTATAATTTAATATATTAGGGGTGCCGAAGTGCCTTACCCTCGATCACGAGCCGCCTCTGCGGTACAGAGCACGAAGTGGTTGGATACGGCTCTATTATGGTTTTATGAGTATTTGTACAGCAGTTTCAACTCCGCACCTACGAGACACAGGTATTTCATAGACGAGGATGGAATAATAAAAGCACTCGCCGCGTATCTAGCTGAAATAAAAATTAAGGTACGGAACGCCTGACGATGTGGATGACGACGAAATGTATCTAATGTAGTCTATTCTTTATATTTATTGTACAGAATTTTCTTAGACTCTAGTTTTATGGAAGCAAGAAAGGATGAACGTACATGTGCAACGGGGTTATTTTTTTACGCCAAAGCAGTCGCACAGGCAGAAGCTTAAATGAACTGTCTAAGGTTACTGGGAACTGGGAAAAGCTTCTTAGTGTAGATTGTTCAACAATCTGGATAACCTAGGGACACAGGAGCGGCCGTGTATATGCCTCTCACCAGCAAATCCAATATCATGCCGCTCTCCAAGGCTGTGTGTTCCCCTGCTACGACCATTGTGCGTACCTAGACAGAATCGCGATTCATCGCTGAAGATGAAATTATTTCATTCTGCCTCCCAATGTTGTCATACTCTGCTCCAGTTCAAACGTTGAGGACAGTGGTCCGCAGTCAGAGGAAGCACTAACCGTGGACGAATTGAAAAAAGTACAGAGGCTAAAGCTACTCTACTGAACCAAAATAAGACAAAAAAAATAACAGTAATAGTAATAAGTCTTCAAACAACAATACAGAATAATCATAATAATAATCCCGTATTAACACTAAATGGACTGAAAGTAAATTAACATTCCAAAAAGATATTAATTAATACTGGTCACTATAAAATTTGGTTACTGGTTACTATAAAATTTGCTTGACATATTTTTTCTACTTATATACCTATATTATCAACTTCAATCTCTATTCTAAAAAAGTTTGTTCAGATCTGTAGTGCAAATATTTCTTATATTGTATTTTGAAACTTGAAAGAGAAAGATTAAGGAACTGGTTGGGAATTGAATTAAATTGTTTAACAGCATTGCATGAGAATGATCGTTGAAACAATGCACTACTATGAAGCGGCATACTTATTTTTTTTTAAATATCTTACATTTATATCATGAACAGAATGTCGGAAAACTAAGCGTTCTCTTATAGAATCAGGTGAACCTGGAGTGTTTATAATTTTTAATAAAAAGCTATGGCAAATAAGCCACATAAAAATGGGGGTTCAGATTATTTTTTTATGTGGAGCTTCTGGTTATTCCTATATCTTTGAAATATACACTGGGCAAGAAAACAATCCAACTAAAAGACCTACAAATGCACCAGACTTTGGTGCTAGCTCAAATGTTGTAGTTCGTCTAGCGAGTAGTATTCCAAAATATAAGCAGCATAAAATATACTTTGATAACTATTTCACGTCATTACCACATATGGCTTACACGAGCGAGGCATTTTGCCACTTGGGGCAGTAAGACGAAATAGAATTCCAAATTGCAAACTACCAACAGAACAAAACATGAAAAAAGGACCCAGAGGAAAGTCAGTTGAAATCGTTGGGAATGTTAATGGTATAGATGTAGCTTGTTTATCATGGAAAGACAATAAAATTGTAAACCTAACGTCTACATTTTCGGGGCAGCAACCAGAAACGACGGAGATTTGATCGGAAAAATAAAGAATATAAGGAAATAAAATGCCCCGAAGTAGTTACAATTGGGTGGGTGGCGTATCGGGCGTCACAAAATCAAAATAATAATAATAAACCGTCTTTTATTAGAAAAAACAAATGACAGATGATGCATATATTATTATCTATAATTAGATTAGTGAGCAGCTTAATGGCGAAGTTTAGCTATGGCAGCTATTCTTACACTTAAGTATTTACTGCATAAGAATAATAGATGGTAAAAAAGTACAGCTGTAAAGAAAATAAAAGGAGAAAATGTAACTGATCACAACCTAAATAAAAATTAGCTTAAAAATATAATGCTGGAGAAAAAACACCATCAAGCAGAAGAGCTTTTAAGTGTTTTTTAAAACTATACAGCGGCAGACTTTTTGTTCTGTAATCTAAGCTATTGTACAACATGCATGCATTATATGAGAAGGATCTGTTAAAAACAGATGAACTATGAAGTGGCATTGTTAAAGCGAATGTGTTACGGATATGATGAACATTATACCTAAAAATTAGTTTTTCACGTAAATAAATTGGAGTTCCAGAGACAAGTCACTTATGTATAAAGGTTAGATAGTTGTATTTAACTAAATCTGTCATCTTTAACCAACCTATTAAAGGATAACGATCCGAGACATGATCAAATTTTCTTAAACTAAATATGAATCGTACGCAGGTATTTTGTACTACAGATATTCTGTTACGACTTGCAACGTGCAAACAAGGATGATAAACTAGATTGCAATAATTAAAAATAGATAACACAAAAGATTCACACAACTTTTTTCGCACTATAAAATTCAGAAAGTTTTGACGTTCTCAGACGGATGTAATTTCTTTGTAAGTGGTTATTTAAATGTTCACGAAGCCGCACGTTTTCATCAATAAACACACCTAGACACTTGACACGTTCAGAAAAAGGAAGATTTTGATTGTTAATAGATATACTCAAGGAAGCTTTGAGGTCCAAAAAATGGTATTTTAGATTATCTTATCACTTAATCGATGTTGCGATAGTAAACGCATGGCTTCTTTATAACAAAGTCTGTTTGACCAAAAATATTAATGCAATGGACCGAAAAACTTTTAGGATTGTTGTCACTCAAACGCTGTGTACAATTGGAAAGGGATCAAATAAAAGAGGGCGACCGTCAAGCAGTGATATAGGAGTAAAGAACGAAGAAATCCAGCTACTAAAATGCCATATTTTGATGTAAGAAAAGATGCGATTGAGCCTGAGTAGAGGACGGTGTAAACATAGTACGTGTAAAAGTTTGACATATGTTTCATGTGCCAAGTGTAAAATACACCTCTGTTTTAATAAAAAAAAGTAACTGTTTTGGCGTTTCTCATATAAAATAGCATTTTTGTATGTATTCATTATTTTTGCCAATAAAGTTGCAAACTTGAACTTGATGATTATTTTTTAAAGCCATGCATATTGTATCATATGCGTAACGTCCCTTTTTTCAATTTTGTTATTTAAAAAACAAGGTAAAGATTTTTTTAATTATTTTTTTAGCGTAAATTTGACTACCTAGAACAAACATCTCTAAGATTTCTCCCCCATGATATTCTTGTGGTATGGCTGACGTTGCAGAACATTTGGATATACAGGGTGTTTCAGTTTATTGTTGCATAACTTTAAGATTCGATATAACTTTTAAAATTAATGCATAAAGTCTATATAAACATGGGTCGAGAAATGCGTGGCTCCCGAAATACAGGGTGTTTAAATTTACTTTCTAAAATAGTTTTTTTTAAATATTTCGAACAATATTTGTGTATAACAGTGAAAATTGGTATACAAGGGTGTTTTGGTACGACAAAACGAACTATGGGCATAGTTTTACTGTAGCCGCTAGAGGGCGCGTTTTTTTTTGTAAGTTTTATAAAAATACCATTTTTATTCTTCAATCAAGAGTTAGCGGATATTCATTTTGTGTCTGGCTTTGTAAATGGAAACGCAGCAGAAGCAGCCAGAGAATAAACATGAAGATTTCCAAACAGACGACATCCAACTCGCTCAGTATTTGTAAGAGTGCATCGCCAAATAATTGAAAATGGTTTTGGAAATCTCCAAAGGGATCAAAACATAAATGTTCGTCAGCGCAGATTTACCCGTATGAATCTGCGTGAGTTTGATAGAGATCCGACCTCAAGTGTTAGGAGAGTTTCTGGTGCCTTGGGAATTTCAGCAAGCCATGTTCACCGTGTTCTTAGAAATGACCATAGACGTCCTTACCATTTGCAACCTGTGCAAGGACTACAGCCAGGGGACGGAGAACGAAGAATCACATTTTGTCAGTGGATTCTTGATAGAATTGATAATAATAGGGAGTTTTTAAGTAAGGTTTTATAGACGATGAGTCATGCTTCACTAGACGTGGAGTGGTAAATTTTCATAATCAACATATCTGGTCGGTCGCACGAAAATCCGCATGCAGTTCGGGAAAGAAATTTTCAGCATGAATTTAGTGTGAACGTGTGGATTGGTATCTACCGTAATCGACTATTTGGACCCTTCCGTTTGCCTGCAAGGTTAAATGCTGCGACCTTCTTGGAATTTTTAAAGGCTGAATATGCAAATATGTGGGATGATGTTATGTTAGATTTAAGAAGATTGGCCTGGTTCCAGCTTGATGGTTGTCCAGCTCATTATTCGAGAATAGTTAGAAACTGGCTGGTCGAAAATTATCCAGAAAGGTGGATCGGTCGTGGAGGACCAGTCGCCTGGCCTCCACGGTCCCCTGACCTAAATCCATTAGATTTCTTTGTGTGGGAAATTCTAAAAGAAAAAGTTTACCAGACTCCCGTAACCACAAGAGATATGCTAATAGACAGAATCAGGAATGCATGTGATGAAATAAGGCCTTATTTGAATAATGCTATACCACGTTCGATCATTCGTAGATGTGAACAATTGGGTTTACATTTCGAGCAACTACTTGAGATTTTGTATGTTTGTCCTAACTATCCAATAGCATTTTAGTTGTAAATAATTAATTTAATTTGTTAAAAATAATATTGGAAAATTAAACAAATTAATATTCTGTTTTTTGTGTTTATTTGGAGTTAGGAATTATTGCTGTGTTTAAAAACACAATCTAAACGATCATCTTAATTACTTGTAATGCCCAAATCGAAAATGTTAATTTAAATATTATTTTCCCATAAATAATTAAAAATGCATCGAACCTTAAAAATCGAAATGTCTCAAAAACGGCTAACTATAACCAAAACTCACACGAGAGCTTTTTTATGTTGAAAAGTGTGAAGAATCAGTTTTTTTATTCAAAAAGCTAAAAATTGCACTAAGAAAAATTTTTCTGTCATTCTAATACACTACAGGTACAGTAGAGAGCGCCCTCTAGCGGCTACAGTAAAACTATGCCCATGGTTCGTTATGTCGTACCAAAAAACCCTTATATACCAATTGTCACTGTTATACATGAAATATTGTTTGAAATATATAAAAAAAAACTATTTTAGAAAGTAAATTTAAACACCCTGTATTTCGGAAGCCACGCATTTTTCGACCCAATGTTTATATAGACTTTATGCATTAATTTTAAAGGTTCTATCGAATCTTAAAGTTATGCAACAATAAACTGAAACACCCTGTATTTCTCTTGCTTCTTCGATGAAATAATGGTGTAGTTTTGTAGTCCTGCGTTTGTCCTACTCTGGCTGTTGCTTTTGAGTAGTGTATAAATAAGTAAACATTACTGTTATTTGCACTGAGAAGGATAAAGGCCCTAAAATACGTGTTCTAACCCCAAACTTTTCACTCTCTAGTGGCCATATTCAAAACCAGCGTCTCATACTACACCATTCCGATTCGCTTGTCACAGCAAAAAACAAAAATATAAATTTCGCTTTCTTAATATTTTCTGTGCTACTTTTAATTATAACATCAGCTTTGTTACGCAGCTTGATTCCCGGTAAAAAGCTAATTTCCCATAAAAGGATAATCCAAAATAATCCATTAACTTATTAAAAAGCGCTCTGCAAACACTTTACGGCATGAGAAATTAGATTTTTACAACTCAGCCTGAGCGGCTTTCTGACAGGAACAACTTGGATAAACAGAAGACGTGAGATCACGGGTAATGCGATTTAGGATCGCGCATTGGCGTCTCATCACAAGAAAAAAGATTGTGGTGGGCAGATAGCAATGCGCAGATAGGATGAGGATATTTTCGATAATCATTAAAGTATCCAGAATAATAATAATTTATTCAGTATTCACTATTACAACTGCATGAGCATGTAACACAAAATACTCGAATGAATCAGGTACCCGCAGAAAGGATCATACATTCCTTGTGCGACATTAACTGAAATTAATTTGAATAGACAAATAAATTTATGCTAAATAAGAAAAATCTAAGTTCTAATTATTATCAGTGATACGATACTTTCGTTTTAAAAAAAATATAATAACACTGATCAACAGCCAAAAAATATCCTAAATAAAATCAATAAAATATTACTATTTTTAATGTGCTAAAACCGGAATGAAATAATATACTGTAATTCACAAGAATGCACGTGCTACATTTTTATATTCGGCAAGGAAAGATGATGTAATCGGCATGATTGTGTTACGTTATACATACGTGTACATTATATTGTTTTATATTAGCCATTTTTTCCTCAGTTGGCTGACAGCGTTCATGCAAGATGTCTCGAAAGTGTGTAAACAATCCAGATCAGTTTTGTTACGTGTGTGGTGATGTGACTTTTGCGTCTCAGAGACGGTCTATTACTAGACAAATAAAAAAGGCATATCAGCTTTATTTCGGTTGTAAACTAGGTGATCAAGAAAACAGTGGGCACCCCACATCTGCTGTAATACATGTGCTTCAAGTCTGAGGAGCTGGTTAAATGGCAAAAAACGGTGTATGCGCTTTGCTGTCCCAATGGTTTGGAGAGAGCCTACAAATCATATTAATGTTTGTTACTTTTGCATGGTACCTTGTGTTGGACAAGCCACAGGTATGTCCAAGAAAAAAAAATCGGTTATTAACTACCCAAACATACCATCTGCGATGAGACCTGTGCCTCACAGTGACGAAAATCCTATTCCAAAACCCCCAAAGTCCTACACTTGCGAATCAGAAAACGAATCAGATCATGGCGATCGAGTGATTCGTCAGGAAGCAGATATGCCATCAACGTCAAGAGATCCTGATTTTATACCGAGCACGTCATGCCACCAACCGCACAAAATAACACAGTCAGAGTCACATGATCTTGTACGAGATTTAGAACTTCCAAAATGTAAGGCAGAGTTACTTGGATCAAGACTGCAGCAGTGGAACTTGTTAGAAGACGATGTTTCGGTATGTGTTTTTCGTAAACGCCACAAAGACTTAGAACCATTTTTCAATATGGAGAATAACTTGGTTTTCTGCAGTAACATTAACGGCTTACTGGCGGCTTTAAATATAAACTATAACCCAGAAGAATGGAGATTGTTCATAGACAGTTCAACATTGAGTTTAAAGGCAGTGTTATTGCATATTGGTAAATATTTTACCATCTCTTCCTCTAGGGTATGCAGTTCACATGAAAGAATCATATGACAATATGAAGTACCTATTGACATGCATAAAATACGATGAGCACCAATGGCATATTTGTGGCGATTTGAAAGTTGTTGCACTTTTACTTGGGCTGCAGCTAGGCTACACAAAGTTTTGCTGTTTTTGTGCGAATGGGACAGTCAGGCAAAGGCACTTCATTACACCAGACAAAACTGGTCTGTTCGTCAATTCCTAGAGCCAGGTCAAAAAAATGTACAGCATATGCCATTAGTAGATTCGAAAAAAAATTTATTACCACCACTGCATATCAAGTTGGGCCTAATGAAAAACTTTGTCAAGGCATTAGATAGAGATGGGTCAGCTTTTTAATACCTGCGTCAGAAATTTCCAAGACTAAGTGACGCAAAGGTTAAAGAAGGTATTTTTGTTGGGCCACAGATTCGAAATATTTTGAAAGATACACAGTTTGAAAACACTTTAACAGGTATTGAAAAAACTGCCTGGAATGATTTCCGTCTGGTGGTCACTAATTTCTTGGGAAATAGAAAAGCTGACAACTATAAAACCCTTGTCAAAAATATGCTGTCTTCGTATCAAAAGATGGGCTGTAATATGTCTCTTAATATACATTTCCTACACTCACACCTGGACTTTTTTCCTGACAATTGCGGAGCCGTAAGTGATGAGCACGGCGAACGTTTTCATCAGGATATTTCAACAATGGAAAAAGGTACCAGCGAAAGTGGAATCCTTCCATGCTTGCAGGCTACTGTTGGACTCTTGGTAGAGATGCTCCAGAAACGATCCATAAAAGAACAGCAAAAAGACAGCGCATATAGTGATTCTTATAAGTATATGAATCTTGTTACTTTTTTTAATATATCCTTAAAAATAAAAGTTTTTTTTCTAAACCGCAACTAATTTTTTTATTTCATTGTCATTTTTGGATTCAGCGCCCCAAAATTAACAAAGAAGTGCACTTTTCCCACAAGATACAATTAAAAAACTAAAATTTGTTGTCCAGTGTAATCTTTATTTGTCTTAACTTGTTCAGATAGAAAACAACAGCACACGAAAATATCACTTTTTATTTCAATAAGTGTTCAAAATGTTGCCCATTCTTGGCCAAACAATGATATAGGCGATGTATAAACTCCAAATGGACATTTTCAAAAACTTTCAGGTTGGGGAGTAAACACAATAGATTTCAAACGGTTTAATGGCCTCAAGTCAGGAGATCTAGCAGGCCATTGTATAGGCACTCTTCGCCCTATCTATTAATCAGGAAATCTAGCCATTGCCGTACCTGAAGAACTTATTACTGGGTATGCCCTTCTACGAAAGCATGAGGATTGTCATTGCTCCAATACCTGCAGTTATGCTTATTAATAAATCCATTTAGATAAAATGTGCGTTCATCAGTGAAGCATATGTTCTTCACATGAATGGTATTATCATTAATCGCTGCAGGCATTAGTTATCAATATCCCAAGATTGTCACAAAGATTACTGACAGCAAATTAAATTCTTTCTTCCCCTTAGCAACAAATAACTAAGCAGGTATAACAATAAATACAGCTCGCCCAGGATATCTGTGTTGATAAAAAGAATGCGGAATAAAATTCGGGCTGGGTCTAATCAGGGCCTTTTACAGATTGAGGAAATTATGTTTTTTTTTATACTCCAACTACCACGAAGGCCTAAGGCCTAAGCACCCATTTGATACCGTGGGGCTATGTATAATTGATATGTAATAGAAACAATGTCGGAACCGAGACCGCTCCATGGGTAACACCCGCGTTTATATTGTGTGAATTTTCTTTTCAATTATCTGAAAGCCATTCCTATTAACGTTTCTGCGGAATTATTTTTCTTTGTTGTCCCCAAAACTCCGACAATGGTTCGATAACTTCGGTGCTCCGTAACCTGGAGATGCTTTCAAAGTTTTCATATGAATTTTTCAGCAAGGTGAAGTGGGTAGGATCGGCGATGCTACTTGAACATACAGCGGTCGATGGAGTCTCGGTAAAGTTCTGAAAGGATTAAAGGTGTTTTTCATTGTTGAACCGTTCTTCTCATAGCTCAGGTGTTTGCTGGACCAGTAGCGGCAAATAGAGATTTATCTGAGGAGTGTGGATAAAAAATTATTTGTTCGCTCTTCAGATAATTTATCGAGGTGTTTCAAGTACCTGATTATCAGTAAGATGACTAATACAACAATAATAGTAACAGACGTCTTTATTTCTTTACAACATTTACTCTTACATTTAACCACAAAAGTAACTAGCAGATGTTAATAATGAAATATTCACAGCAAATTTAAATTTTTAGGTATTTTTGGTAAAGAGTATTGTTTATACAATTTCGGTAAAGAATTATATATGGTGGCAACATTGTAGAATGATAAAGTCAAAGAATTTTCAGGACTTTTCGCTCTGAAATAGTGTAGCATTTCGGAAGTTAAATACTCTAAAATGGGTGAATATGCCAAAATATCTAACTTTGCCATTTTAAGGAACAATCAAGTACGAAAGTATAATAAAAAATGATGATCAAAGTTCAAAATACACGTGTTTTGAACTATATAAGTACTAAAATTTCATAGGTGCAACCAATTTGAAATTTGAGTTATTACACTGGACAACAAATTTTAGTTTTTTAATTGTATCTTGTGGGAAAAGTGCACTTCTTTGTTAATTTTGGGGCGCTGAATCCAAAAATGACAAAGAAATAAAAAGATTAGTTGCGGTTCAGAAAAAAAACTTTTTATTTTTAAGGATATATTAAAAAAAGTAACAAGATTCATATACTTATAAGAATCACTATTTCTTCTGTCTTTTTGCTGTTCTTTTATGGATCGTTTCTGGAGCATCTCTACCAAGAGTCCAACAGTAGTCTGCAAGCATGGAAGGATTCCACTTTCCCTGGTACCTTTTTTCCATTGTTGAAATGTCCTGATGAAAACGTTCGCCGTGCTCATCACTTACGGCTCCGCAATTGTCAGGAAAAAAGTCGAGGTGTGAGTGTAGGAAGTGTATCTTAAGAGACATGTTACAGCCCATCTTTTGATACGATGACAGCATATTTTTGACAAGGGTTTTATAGTTGTCAGCTTTTCTATTTCCCAAGAAATTAGTGACCACCAGACGGAAATCATTCCAAGCAGCTTTTTCAATACCTGTTAAAGTGTTTTCAAACTGTGTATCTTTCAAAATATTTCGAATCTGTGGCCCAACAAAAATACCTTCTTTAACCTTTGCCTCACTTAGTCTTGGAAATTTCTGACGCAGGTATTGAAAAGCTGACCCATCTCTATCTAATGCCTTGATAAAGTTTTTCATTAGGCCCAACTTGATATGCAGTGGTGATAATAAAATTTTTTTCGAATCTACTAATGGCATATGCTGTACATTTTTTTGATCTGGCTCTAGGAATTGACGAACAGGCCAGTTTTGTCTGGTGTAATGAAGTGCCTTTGCCCGACTGTCCCATTCACACAAAAAACAGCAAAACTTTGTGTAGCCTAGCTGCAGCCCAAGTAAAAGTGCAACAACTTTCAAATCGCCACAAATATGCCATTGGTGCTCATCGTATTTTATGCATGTCTATAGGTACTTCATATTGTCATATGATTCTTTCATGTGAACTGCATACCCTACAGGAATAGATGGTAAAATATTTCCAATATGCAATAACACTGCCTTTAAACTCAATGTTGAACTGTCTATAAACAATCTCCATTCTTCTGGGTTATAGTTTATATTTAAAGCCGCCAGTAAGCCGTTAATGTTACTGCAGAAAACTAAGTTATTCTCCATATTGGAAAAGTCTTTGTGGCGTTTAAGAAAACATACCGAAACATCGTCTTCTAACAAGTTCCACTGCTGCAGTCTTGATCCAAGTAACTCTGCCTTACATTTTGGAAGTTCTAAATCTCTTACAAGATCATTTAATTCTGACTGTGTTATTTTGTGCGGTTGGTGGCATGACGTGCTCGGTATAAAATCAGGCTCTCTTGACGTTGATGGCATATCTTCTTCCTGACGAATCACTCGATCGCCATGATCTGATTCGTTTTCTGATTTGCAAGTGTAGGATTCTGGGGGTTTTGGAATAGGATTTTCGTCACTGTGAGGCACAGGTCTCATCGCAGATGGTATGTTTGGGTAGTTAATAACCAATTTTTTTTTTCTTGGACATACCTGTGGCTTGTCCAACACAAGGTACCATGCAAAAGTAACAATCATTAATATGATTTGTAGGCTCTCTCCAAACCATTGGGACAGCAAAGCGCATAGACCGTTTTTTGCCATTTAACCAGCTCCTCAGACTTGAAGCACATGTATTACAGCAGATGTGGGGTGCCCACTGTTTGTCTTGATCACCTAGTTTACAACCGAAATAAAGATGATATGCCTTTGTTATTAGTGGAGTAATAGACCGTCTCTGAGACGCAAAAGTCACATCACCACACACGTAACAAAACTGATCTGGATTGTTTACACACTTTCGAGACATCTTGCATGAACGCTGTCAGCCAACTGAGGAAAAAATGGCTAATATAAAACAATATAATGTACACGTATGTATAACGTAACACAATCATGCCGATTACATTATCTGTCCTTGCCGAATAAATCAATTGGGCTGCCGACTTTTCAAATCTTACCTTCAGGGCCGTTACCAATGTGTTGTGGTTGATAATAGCTCGTATTCTGACTTCCAGCCTGTGACTTCTGGAGTCCCTCAAGGCTCCATATTAGGACCTTTGCTATTTATTATATATACGTCTGATATTTTTAAAACTATCACTTATTGCAAGATACAAGGTTATGCTGATGACACACAATTATACCTGTCGTTCGATCCTAGATTTATAAATACCGCATCTGCTTATATTAATCAGTCTCAGTAGTTAATAGTGCAAAGAATCTTGGTGTTATTTTCGACTGTAAGCTCAGATTTGAAGAGTACGTCTCACTATTAGTGAAAAAGACTTACCTAGTTTTAAGGCTACTGTATCGAAATGGTGGTATTTTAAATTTTAAATTACGTAAAAAGCTCTCAGAGAGCCTAGTATTACCTATTTTAAATCATGCAATCACGCTTTATTATCCCTTCTTAACGTCTATTTTGAAATACAGACTTCAAAAGGTACAAAATTGCTGTTGTAGATTTGTTTTTAGGCTCAAAAAGTTTGATCGAATCTCAGCTAAAATAAATGAGTTAAAATGGTTAAAACTGGAATATACTCATAAATATTATACTTCTATTTTAGTTTACTGTATTTTATCATCACAGAGCCCTGCTTACCTGAAAAGAAAATTAGTCTTTAGGCGTGATTTACATGATTTAAATACGAGGTTCACTAATAAACTTTCTCTTCCTAAGTTTCGTTTATCTTTATTTAGAAAATCTTTTTCATATAATGCTGTTACTATATACAATAGTATCGATGACGCACTTAAGTTTAGTTCTGTACCGATGTTTAAAGTCCTGGTAAGGCAATTTTATTACAATAGTCAATGTAATGGATAGTTCAATAGTTTTTGATTATATACTCTTTACTTTATTTTCATTCAAATTATCTCATATTTTCTATGCTATTTTGTATTTGATCACTGCTGATGATTGCATTTTATGTATTATCCGTGGCTTTCTTCATTGTTAGCTTTTATTTAGGGTTAAGTAGAGTAGCTTAGGCTAGACTTCGCCCTGTTGCAGATTTCTGTATTGTATATAACAATACTCAATAAAGACATAATAATAATAATAATAATAATAATATAAAAATGTAGCACGTGCATTCTTGTGAATTACAGTAGATATATTAACACTGTCACAGCAGGAACACATATAATTACCGTATCTCTAAAACATGAACTAATATTGAAAAAATAAGTTTCATTCCGGTTTTAGCACATTAAAAATAGTAATATTTTGTTGATTTTATTTAGGATATTTTTTGGCTGTTGATCAGTGTTATCAGAGAAAGAAATCCCGTTTACAGATCCTGCTACATTTTCAATCTGTTGCAATAGTGACCACTTCAAAGATTAGAAAGGGTACACGCTATAACAAAATGTCCGGTCATTTTTTCCTGCTAGATTTTGTAACTCCATTGCTTCTCGTTAATATTCAATAAGTCTCTGTTGAAATTTCACTCAATTGTGAAGTATCCTGATTATGTTTTGCGGTGTTTACTACTATTGATAAATTCAATTCAGTCACAGACAGTAGACAATGCTGCAAACCACAGAACAAACTCTTACCAGAAACATTGTGAATTTTTGTATGTATCATGGTCTTGATTTTGAGGCGAATCTGCTAAACAAAGAACATACTGTCGAATAATGTAGTTCTGTCAAAGTTCTATGCTTGAACTGAAAAGTTTTTTAATACAATGGATAGAAAAACAAGGTTTCCACCATGGAATTTGACGTCCAACTTAGCAAGAATTAGAACAAGCTCTAATTGCATGAAGAACTTTTTATTTGACGTCAAATTTCTATACTACTTCTGTAAATTTTGTAGCTTTGGACTTGACCTTAATTCATGGGTTTATTGTCAATGCAAATGAGTATTAGCGAGTACCTGATCTACTTATATTTCATTACGCTAATAATTTCTTCTAAAATCATTGAGTTTTGATGGGATTTAAAATGATTCCTCATGACCTATTTCAAGAAGATTATAAAAGCTCTCTCAACAATCTTACCAAAAGCTACTTACTTCGCCCTAAGTTACAGATTCCCTCTCAAAGCCTATAAAAATCCTGGCAAAAAGAAAAACGCAGTGGTGCAGATGCCTGAATTCTATACAGACTGCATGGTTGTTACGTATTCATTGATCCTATTTGGCATCCGTAAAGAGATCAACTCTACTGCATTCCTTGACGGGATTTTCTATACCCTATATTCTTTTGGGATATGAGACCACTCTACCTAGATACGCCATTTATATTGAAACTCACTGAACGGGAATAATTCGACTTTTCTCAGGAAAATTATTTGAAATTCTGGAATGTTTGACCAGTTTGTCAAGTGAGGATCTAAATGTGTCCGTCAGGCACTTTCTTCTGGCATCTCTTACATTGTGAGTAAAAGAAATACACATGATTTTTCATGTCTTATTGGCCGCCCAATGAAACCATAGGATTGAAATATTTACTAACACTCTAGTTACCACAATGTAGGCATTCCTGATACCAAAGACAATCTTTATAAAGCGACAAGCGAGCAACACGTTATCTATTGTTTTGAATGTACTAGACACGATAATCCTCGAGTCGCACACACGGGTTTGTTACGAAATCTACTAATGCTGCATCTGCATTTTTCCTGGAGCCGAAACGCAAGAAATAGTATTTCAACATCTCAAGGGTTCAAGTACGAGTATATATAAAATATACGATGATATAATAAAATTTGTAATATCTATATCTATATATACAGGGTGGCCGCAAAGTTGGGGTTTTCCTTTTCAGAAACAACTACCCTTGAAATAACAAAGGTAATGTGTAGTGAAACGACGGCAACCAAGTAAAAAAAAAATAAAGGAAAAAGTACTCACTCTCCAGTTGACGAGAAGGGCTAAGTACGTCTCTGCCCGAAATCATACCGCTCCAACAGAAAATGAAATCATCTGATGCGCTACCGAGCAGACGCCGGCGGTGGTGCAGACCACGAACAGAGGTAACAAATATGACCATCGTGCAGAAACCACATTGATTGTCTTACACTTAAAGGCACATCTTCTAACAAGGAGGGCAAAATGTTGCGTAAAAAGTCTAGGTATTGCATCCCGTCCAATCGATTTGGGAGAATAAATGGTCCAATGAGCATGCCGTTCACCATGCCAGCCCAAACATTCACCGAAAATGTTTGTTGAAAATGTGCCCGACGGACAGCGTGCGGATTTTCTACTGACCAAACCTGAGTGTTGCGAAAGTTATTCACCCAATTAAGCGTGAACGTAGATTCGTCTGTCACTAATATGCACTTCCAAAAGTCCGGATTATTGTCATGTTGATGCAACAACCACTCACAAAACCGCACTCTTGCTGGAAAATCGTCAGGTTGAAGGGCTTGTACACGTTGGACGTGAAATGGATACAGCCCCTCTTCACGCAGCGTTTGCCACACATTAGTTTTTGATACTTGCACTTCTCTAGCCACGTCTCTAGTGCTTGTTGTTTTTTGAAACGCAATCGATTATACGGGTTCGTTTACCTCTACACGCGTGACCGTAACCGTCGGTTGAAGGTTGCATACTGACCTGACACACTGACCCCGACTCAGTTCTGTCGTCGGGTTGAGCCAGTGACCTTGTACCACTCGGTGATGTCGCGGGTCGCGGCTACAGGACGGTATTAAGATATTTTTGATGTTGCAGAGCCCTTTATCTCGGTTCCCTTAAGACATTGGTGTATATGGTACTAAGAAAAAATGCTTATGTTTTCAAGATCTACACGTCGTGTAAAGGAAAACCCCAACTTTGCGGACACCCTGTATCTTTATACGAGTATAACGCCATACTTACTCTAGAGAAATCTATAAACCAAAATAATACAAAACACAGTAAAAACATATAGATTGGAACATAATTGTGACTAAACTGGAAAAGTATGATGGAATACATGAAAAAGGAGAGGAATAGATAAAGGGAATAGCATCACTCACAATTTTGCCAAGCTAGTCAATGTTGAGTAACGGCGGACTTAAATGTATGGCAACTTCAAGTTTTCATTAACGTTGGAACTGGATTCTATATAAGAAAGTTCTGCAGAACGTACTTCATTTTATGTAGAGGCCAATCATATAGTTCCTTCAAGGATACATGCCATTGTCATTTTGATTTCGACCTTTAAAAAGGCCACCGGTCTGGTCGAAAATCAGAAGAATCATGAAGAATAATATATACATATGTTATATATATATATATATACAGGATGTCCCAACAAAAAAATAACGTAGTTTTTTCAGAAAATTGGAAAATATATCAAATTGTAATACATACAGGGTTTTCCATACTTCGGGTCGTAGCAAACATGTATTTTTTAAATAGCATACCATATATTTTATTGCATATTTGGATAGAGTTTCTAAAAAGAAGAAGTTTGATATGCTATAACATAAGGTTTCGATTGTCAATTGCTTAGATATTTAGAGGAATGTCTGAAAAATTGCTCAATTTTTACGGCTCGTAGCTTCGCCATTTTTAAGATATTTAGATAAATTTTAGTTTGCAGAAAATTCTACCTCAAAGACACGCTAAAATATTTTTCTACTTATAGAGGGTATCTCAAGACACAAAATATTCTTTAATGGAACACCCTGTATCTTTCTACATGATTAAATAGCTTTCCTGGGTTTTTTTCTTTTTGGAACAGTTTTCTGGTTATTGCTATTATTTCCACGAAAAAGACATGTTCCACATTTAGACTTAACGTCAGATCTTCCATGGAAACAATGAAATTTTTGTTCGTATAAAAGCTATTGTCCTGCTAGAAGATTTGATTTCGCGTTAAATGAAAGATTTATTTGGTTTATCTTGAAATTAATAGCAATAACTAGAACCCGTTTGGAAAAAGGTTGTACAGACCTTATACCAGAAAGGTCACCAATAAACTGTTTAACGATTCAGAAATATCCAGGGTGTTCTATTTGATATTTTTTAGAAAAGGTGCATTTTGCGTTTTGATTTACCCTCTGTAAATAGACAGAAATTTTACTACTTTTTCCGGATCACCTTAAGGGATATGACAAAAATCCCTAAACAATTGAAAATCGAATCCTTATGATATCAAACTTCTTGTTTCTACGAGCCTTATTCAAATATGCGATAAAATATAGGCGGTTCTATTAAAAAATACATGTTTGATATGTTATGGAACACCCTGTTTACATTAAAATGATTTTAAAATATGCACTAGTGAAATATCAAGGTTGCTAAGATATCCGCTTTTTTGGATATCTCTTCAAGTTTGCTTATAAAATGGCTTTCCATTTTCGTTGGGATGCCCTGTATATATAGTTTCATTTAGCTGTCAGATGACATGGAGTACAGTCAGCATTAAAACCACATGATAAATCTCACATTCTGCTGTGTAGCATTAATCAAAAAGATTTGAGTTTGTTTTCCTACGATTCAGAAATCTTCAGTTTTGTCAATACCATCACTCTGGAAATAAACATGTCACGAGGAGTCCCTTGACCCGCTTACTTTGCCTGTAAAACTGGATGACTTTCTCTGTTCGTTCTTATGCGCTCAGCCACGTCATCCGCATCGGAACAGGTCAGCACTAAGGAAATTAGGAATACGTCATCACGCAGGCAGTGTTGCCAGGACAAAAAAATAAAATTCACCAGAAATTTTTATGAAAAATCACGAGATTTTATCCAAAATTACAACGTCAACGTGACGGATTTCAACGCAGAAGAATTATAAGAAATGAGTCACCAAAAACTTCAAGTTCGACGATCTGACATAGCGGAGCTGGTGTAAACAAGATTGTGTTTAATTATTCCAAGTATCTGCTTTCAAATATGTGACCAATTTCATCCATTTCCATTACTTAATTGTTCAAGTTTTTGCCAGCTTTTTAGATATTCTGCGTTGCCAAAGAACGCTGCCGCCTGACCGTTAAACCAGTTAGTAACCGTTTTTTTCAGTATGTCATCATTTTACAAGCACTTTTCCCTTTGCAGTCCTACTTTACTAGAATTTTTCAACTATTCAGAAACACATTATTTGATAGCGCGGCCAGATACGAGGGCCACGCTATATATTTTAAGATACACGAACTACAGTATATTCAGATAAGAGATAGACCGGACATAAACAAGACCACGTGATCATCGAACGTTTGTAACATTCAGCAGGGACGTATTAAGAGTCACGCAGTACATATTTTAGATAGTAGATGCTGCTTTGCGTAACTTTGTAGTAAATTAGCACAATTCGATGTGTATACGATTGGTGATGGATATAGGATCATGTGGGGGTGGGGTAAGAAATATATAATGATGTAAATATACATAAGGGTTTCAAAATTTTCGCTTCGATTTCCAGCTTCGGATGCCGCCTGATGTTTGGTGAAATACAGTCGAATATAATCTCAAAATGGCGTTTAAATTAGCCTAAATTAAAAATAATCGTATATCTCTTAAAATTGCTTTTAGAATATTGATTAGTATATTTTTTGTATTCTAGGTAAATATGTAACCAAATTAAAACGTTCAAAACGTAAAAAAATGTGCATGGTTGAACATTGTCAGAAAGTAGATTCTTGAATAGGTTTTGCCAAGATGGGTTCAAAAATGTCAATATTAATTAAAAAATACAGTAGCTTTATAATTACTTATAACTTTTTGATGAACGACATCTTTTATTGGAAAGATGAGCTTGATGAGCTTTCATCATCGCTACTGCCTGAAGCACCAACGTCAATAATGAATGGCTCGACTTGTTCCTCTAAAATATTGTCCAGTTCCCACATTCTCTTTTCAACTTTGTCTTTCACGTGCTTAATAGTTTTCCCATTATTGCGCTGTTATTAATTCTAGTGCTTATTTGAAAAGTCCTTTGAGGTCACAAAATTTAAAAGTTGTATTGTGCTTAGCTATATAATTTTTAACCTCTGCCCATATGAGCTCAATGGGATTGCGCTCGCAATGGTATGGAGGTAAACGGAGCACAGTTTTATTTTGACTTGCTGCCATTTCGTCAATGGCGTATTTTTGATATTCCGCCTTGCGATCCTTGACAATTCTTAATAATTGTACTTTCAGCATTGCTTCTTCAAAGTTGATATTTTTCGAGCGGAGCCAATTTTGAACATCAACTTTCCTTGAAGCCGTTGTTGGGACCTTCTCCATTCTTCGAGAATGATAAGGCGCATTATCCAACACAATTACTGCGTTTTCCTCTAAGTTCGGTAAAATTTTTGAAAACCACTGTTCAAACGATTCGCCATTCATTTCCTCGTGGTAATCTCCAGTTTTCTTAGACTCAAAGCACCACAGACCGTCAACAACAAATCTATCCTCACTGTCAATATGGCAGATAATGAGCCTTTTCCCTTTACCTGGAAATCGAAGTACTAACTGGTGTAGATTTATTCCAATAAGCGAACCTTTTCCAAATGTTTTCATCACATTCAGCGAAAAAACATTGAGACATGAGTATCAGATTGCTATAATTGGGATTATTTAGTCATATTGAAAGAAAGAATATTGAACGTCGTATGATTACTCAGCGCTTCACAATTTAATTTAGTAGTTATAAACCTTTAAAAAATGAATAATCAGGAACCTGAAATACGCGCAAATATTAATATTAACAAATTATAACTTTATAAAGCTTAAAGTATGAATTAAAATGATTAGAAATATTAGGAACGGTACACAATATAAAACTTAGTAACTTTCTTTAAGTTTATAATATTCGACATATTTTAAGATTATATTAAAAAATTATTGAAATATCGAAAACACATAAAAACATGGCTTAAAAAAGTTCTAACAAATGAAAATGACAATAAAATATCCACGCATTTTATCGAAAGTTATAAAAGTTTTGTTACTTGTAATATGATTTATCTGCCCCCTGGAATTAATGTTTAGAACCTTGTTCCCAAGGTTTGAAAAACATCCGATTGTTGTCTATTACTCGTATTTAACTGCTGGATTTTTTAATCCGGTGGACAGTCCATCTAGAAAGGCTCTCCTGGATGAAGTTACAGAATCATCAACCTATACTTTACTTGTAGTGTGTCCTGCGTTTACCCACGTTTCATCAAGGTAATAAATCTTCCTGTTTTGATTTCTATATTTCCCAATTTTTGTTAAATAATCCCTCCTCCATAGCACAATTTCTTCTCTATCCAGTAGTAAACTATTACGACCCCGTTTTTTCCATTTGAAATTTAAATGCTTCAGTAACGCATGGAAAGTTGATCGTTTGAAATTTGGCAACGTTGTATCTCCATTTACCTCCTGCAGTACTTTATCTATAGTAGGTATTTCATTCCTAAAGAAGAATTCATGCACTTTCCTCCTAATCGCATGCTTATCACCTTCATCCAATGATTTAACAATACTTTTGCGATGTTTACTGGTCATTGGCTCAGAAAAGGTGTGATTTTTTTTGTATTGTCTTAACACATTAAACACTGATGCGCGACACACCCCAACTTTGTGAGGAACCTTCACAACAATTTCTTTGATGGTTGATGCCTCGTTCTCCTCGCGCTCGATCTTATATATATTCAAAATGACCTCTTTCATTTCTGCACTCAGGTGTCTTTTTTAGAGCGTTTCCTAGGTGGACTACAGGAGTTTACAACTTCATCGGCAGTATCTGTACTACGGGGCATTTTGCGCAAGCAGTTGATAACAATAACAATCAATAACAAGGTATAACAATAACAACGACAAACTCAACAACTTAATAAGATAACAAACGAAAACGTCCAAAGAACTATCAAATTGCAATGATGCACACGACATACGTAACACGTCTGAACCTGAATGTGACTCTGCCTTGATACGACTGCTCTGCCGCTCGGCATAGGCATTTAATTGCGAATTGACCAATGAGGGCTCCTGTTTTACGTCGAGACGGCGGCGTTAGCGTGAAAATCACCGGAACCTTTTGTTTACATCCGGTCTATCTCTTATCTGAATATACTGTAAAAGCTATTTTTCGAACTAGTTTATGCTTAAAGTATTCTCCACCACGTGCACGGAAAGACGCTTGCAAATGAACTGACTTACTAATAAAGGACTGCTCTTTCTAATAGTGCACTGTTGCCGGTTTTATCTAGTAGAGTTAATGCGCATTTCAAAATACACAGCGTGCCCCTCGTATACGGTTCATAATTATGATAGGACATTTTCAGTATCAGAATATTAATATTTAATTAGCTTATCTAGTATTATAGTATTGGATACAATAGGGATGACACCCTTGAGTAAATTTCGTGCATATGTAGATGATTTGAAACGTTATCAGTATATAGGATTATAATATTGATATATGTAGATATGAAAAATTCATAGCTATCCCTTTATTTCCACGCAATGATAACTCATTCTGAACGCGAAAAACATTACATAAAATCATGATATCCCCTCACGACTCTGTCGTGATGTAATTTTTGTAGATATCTAATAGATCGTTGTATGTATTATGATTCATTGTATGTGTCAATAATTAACGTATTCTACCTGAAGATAGCCAACCATGTACAGTATTGCCGAGTCCAAGTGGCGTCAAGTATATTGACTCTGAGGGGTCGAATCGTATCAAAAGGCGAAATCGATTCGTTTCTAAACTCTGGGCGCTGAAGAAAGACATTAAACGTAAACAGTGATCAGCACGTGAACAGATCCCTCGAAAGCATCCACGGATATACTCCAGTCACTTTAGGTCTAAACATCCTCGGCAGTGTATTTCTAGTGAATCCACAGACCCTTTTTCGCGTCATCTTGAGACTAGAAAAAGGATGACTGTTAAAATAAGTTACCTTGATCTTTCATGAGCTCCCAATACAAAACATCATCGATATATTTTTGATGTAGGAACAACAAATTGGTTTAGAAAACATCCACTTTGAACCTAAATTGACTGGAGTAACATCGATCTACAGACAAATTCAAGGTCACTAGCAGTCGTCGGCGCTCTACGAATCTGCACAGGTTTGGACTTGTAAACATGATTGTAGATGACACGACAGGCATCTAACAGTTAATTCACGCACAGGATTGCATTGCATACGCATTTCGCATTCAGTAGCGTATACTCGTTTTTCGCGAGTGGAACGTTTTGTTTATATATTGCCTAAGATACGATGTCTGACACAGATACAGCCGACGAAGTGGTTGACATCAGCGCAACCCCACCCAAAAAAAGGGCTAAGAAGCTACATTTAAGTGCAAATGAAAACAAATAATATTAAATATATACAAAAACCAAATTCAAGAAAAACCCGATTTGGTCGTGGACGAAGTTATATGTAAGGTAGCACATATTTCTGGAGTATGTCGGTCCAGTGTTTATAGGATCATTAAGGAATATAGGAGCACTCACTCACTTTCTGAGCCAAAACCGTATCCTGCAAGAAAAGGTTAACGGACGGAGTAGATGACTTTGACAGAACTGCCATCAGGAGGAAAGTGCATAATTTTTCTTCCGAA
Source organism: Acanthoscelides obtectus (assembly GCA_963669975.1). Classification (NCBI taxonomy): domain Eukaryota; kingdom Metazoa; phylum Arthropoda; class Insecta; order Coleoptera; family Chrysomelidae; genus Acanthoscelides; species Acanthoscelides obtectus. The sequence continues at coordinate 117,210,376 of CAVLJG010000001.1, read as the reverse complement.
ATGAGATACCTACAGTAGATTAGATATTAAGATTAGTTAATGTTGATGAGGATCTTCCATCATTTAAAAGAACCACATTCCGAAAACTTTTGAAGGAACTTAATTTTCGATTCTTGAAACGGGGAAGAAACAGTATGTTAATAGAGAAAGAAGAAATTGTTGTGTGGAGAAGGGAATACCTTAGGAAGATTCGGAAGTTTCGCGATGAAAAAAGAAAAATTTACTATTTGGACGAAACGTGGGTGAATGCTGGACATACTCAAGCGAAAGTTTGGGTCGACAAATCAGTAACATCATCAAGGCAGGCTTTTCTAGACGGTCTTTCGACTGGATTGAAAAATCCTGCAGGTAAGCTCCTTCATCTATCCGGCAATTTAATTTTGATAAATTCGGGCAAATAATATGCTGTGATAGCAGATAATGTGTGATATTCTCCAAAAATGGTGCATTCGCAGTGTAGTCATTAGTCATTAGGAAAAAAACTTCGACCCTCTTTTAAGCGTTATTTTGAAATTTATTATCATTTTTGGGTGCAGTCAATTTGCTTTGAATGGGTTTTGAGAAGTTGCAAACTTCAATTTTCTACGTTTTTCAGTTTTTGATCAGCATTCCGTGACTCTTAAATTCAGCTAAATGAACTCAATTGCCTCATTCCTTCAAATTTAATCAATCCATAGTGTAAGGAATAATTTATTTCCAGGAAAAGGCAAACGGCTGATCATTTGTCACGTAGGTAGTGAAGACGGCTTTGTTCCCGAAGCACTGTGGGCCTTTGAATCAAAAAAGACAGGGGACTATCATGATTCAGAAGATTCAAGTTCCTCTTCTGAATGAGTGCGCGCAGCTTACTTACTAATAACTAAAAGTGTAGTTAACTCATTTGTGAATCTCTAACTGAAATTTACTGTAAAAGATAATAATTATCTTGTATGAAATTTTTGATGACTACCCATAATATCTTGATGCGGTCCTGTAATGTCTCCTGCGCCTAAACACTCACTCACGAGCAATATGCGTGTATTTGTTTGAGTTTAGTTTCTTTCTTCAGCGCCTAGAGTATAGGTAGGTTTACTTAGGTACGGTGAATCTTCCACTTCCGCATATATAAAGCAAGTCTATCATATGTCTGTTTCCAGGGCAGATGTAGGGTAAATATGTATGACTCATTATAGTTTAATAGGAGCATAATACTGAGATCAGCAGCTTCTTGATAATGAACTGGTGGACAGTTGTTTCGCAACATGGAAAATTTTACCCACATTCAAATCTCAACATTTTCGGAAGATATTTTTAAGTTATTAGCACTTCTTATCAAACCAAAAAATGCTTTTGGTGCTACGCCACTGGAATATAACTTGCATATGTTTATTAAGCTTTCTAGTAGCATAGTAAAATTTATAAAAGCGGTTTGAATTACACACTGTCAAAGTAGCAAATTTTATCTGCACGCCACTGGAGGCAATAACGTTCAATGAGTGCTTCAATCTTTTTTCGGGCGCAAGAAATTCCACTTTATGCAATAGTATGAGAAAAAATATTCATTATCCAGAGAAACCCCAAATAAGCCCTTTGGGGTTTCTAGATTTGCGTATAACAGCTATCGAGCAGCTTAACCTTTGTTATAAATTTAGGGCTTTACATCGAGTAAATCTAGCTCTGGTTCAGACTGACATTGAGTCGGCGCCTTAGGATAACATATATTGAATCGATGACATCGATCATAAGGTATCATTTTTAACAGACACTATATCGAATATTTTCGATTCCCATGCACCCCTAAAAGACTGCAATGGTAGAAAAAGACCATACAGTCCATGGATCACAGATAACATTTATGAAAAGGCTACGTTTTAGGCTCGTTTTAGACGAACACACCAACCTGGTCGTCGAGCCTATTATAAACAATTAAGAAACCTGACCACTTCTGCTATTAGAGCCGGAAAAAGGCATATCTAAATTTAAAGTTTCAGAATTGCTCAGAAAAGGAAAAATGGACTGAACTAAAAAAACTGAATATTCTTGGAAATAAAAATAAATACATCCCTGACCATTTAAGGAATGTTAATGAACTTATTACCTACTTTGCCCAAATATCACAAAAGAATACTTCAAAACAAGAATTGTTGCATTTCTATAACAACAGCTCCTTGCTTAATGAAACCTTCTCATTTAACCTAATCGACGAGGATTTTGTTTTAAATAGTATCCTCAGTATCAAGACGAAGGCTTTTGGCGCTGATAACCTGAACGTTACCCTGATTTCCTTGTGTTGCCCTTTTACAGCTCCTTATTATAAATAGTTGTATTAAAAGGTCTTATTTTCCTAAAAGCTGGAAGCTGGCCAATGTTCTTCCATTAGCTAAGGTTAACAATCCGACAGAATTTGGTCAACTACGTTCAATTTCACTTTTACTGACCCTTTATAAACTTTTGGAAAAGGCAATCGCTACGTTTTTGCTACCAAAATCATTCCCCCTAGACAGTCAGGGTTTAGAACCGGGTACAGTTGTTCCACATCATTAACAGATCTTGTGGATGATGTCATCAGAGAACAGGATGCGGGAAATGCTACTGTCTTGCTGTTATTGGACTACACGAAAGCCTTTGACATGATTAATCATGAGATACTAGTGGCTATTTTGAAATATATTGGATTAGAGCAACCGGCCTATGCATTAATAAATTCTTTTTATCTGAAAGGATGCAGCGCGTGACTTTGAACGGGAACATATCAGATGCAGTTACAATTACATCAGGGGTGCCTCAGGGCAGTATTTTGGGCCCATTATTGTATAGCCTATATACTTTTAATTTCATGAAGTCGCTGAGTTATTGTCAATATCATCTTTATGCTGACGACACTCAAATGTATGCCTCTTTTAAACCTGATCTGTCAGAACTTATAACAAACCGACATGAATAGCCTTCTCAAAACCTCTGATCACTTGTTAAAGATAAACCCTAGTAAATCGACGGCTATATTGTTTTGTAGTGATTCCTGTAGAAACGTATCAGAAAATAATATTAAGCTCAAACTAGGGGACAATGTAATATCATTTAGGGATTTTGTGAAGGATTTGGGCTTAGTGGTTGACTCTAAAATTAAGTTGTGTCTGTGCCTAAGAAAAGCATATTCAATGTTAAAAATAATTTACCCCCATAGACATTAGCTATCACAGAATACTAAGGCCACACTCTGCGAAGCTTTAGTGTTGTCCCACTTCAACTTTGCTGATATGGTATATGGCCCATTTCTTGATAGTGTGGAACTAAAACGGGTTCAAAAAGCTCAGAATTCTTGTCTGAAACTGATATTTGGCATAAGGGGTAGACAAAGAGTATACCACAAACTACCTGAACTGGTATGGTTGAATATGGCTCAGAGGCGTACCTTGCACTCTACTTCCTTTTTTACAAGATTATAAAATATAAAAGCCCTCCTTATCTTCACTTAAAACTTAGTTACCGGACTGATGTACCTAATCTAGACATTAGAAGATTGAATTTGATTACAATACCATCACACAATAAAGAATCATTTAAGAAATCATTCTCATATCAAATTGCCTTTTTGGTGAATAAATTCAAAATTAAAGATTTTTTCTCTCGCTTGCTCTTCTCACTCTACATTTCCGTTTCTCTACTTACTATACTTCGCTATATTTCTTAAGATTAAAGGATTATTAATTATCAATGTCTTAATAGCCATTTGTTAGAATTGTTCAAATTTGTTTGTTTTTTTTTTGGCTCTAGCAGCTGCTTCTTTAAGGGGCAAGCTGATGTAGCCCTTTATCCTCTTAAGGCTTTTTTTTTGTTTGTAAACTTTGTATATACTGTTTAATAAGGGTAATAAATATTATTATTATTATTATTATTATTTAGGTATAAATGTAACACTTTTGTAACATTCGATATTCCGCCGCCTCTAAACCAATTTCCAAAACGACCTAAACGATGATGGTATTGATCTCGTAATAATATTCGTACTTCGGCTTGTCAGTGTCTGTTGTATATCAATGCATCATAAGCACTGAGTGAATCTGCTTGACGGAATATTCAGATAACCACCATAGACAGAGTGACACAACTTAGCGGTTAGGTATAAATGGTGGTACATTTAATAATCATAAAATTCAGAAAAATATACAGGGTGTCAGCAAAGTTGGGGTTTTCCTTTTCAGAAACAACTACCCTTGAAATAACAAAGGTAATGTGTAGTGAAACGAGGGCGACCAAGTAAAAAAAAAATAAAGGAAAAAGTACTCACTATCCAGTTGACGAGAACGGCTAAGTACGTCTCTGTCCGAAATCATACCGCTCCAACAGAAAATGAAACCCCGCGAACAGAGGTAACAAATATGACGGCGTTGCCGCGTTTTCAGTTTTTAGGTAAACGTACTTTAAAGGTATTGTTCGAAGTTATCGCCGTTTGATTCAAAAACACAGGTGCGTGCACGACGTAGCCAAGCATCGGTGCGGGCTTTGAGAATGGAGTCCCTCCCCCGAATGAAAGCACCAGCTTGTTCAATTCTGAGACGAAGTTCGTCAACCGTACGCACTTCAGTTTTGTACACTAAGCGTTTCATTTCTCCCCAAAGAAAAAAAACACATGGTGTTAAGTCTGGAGATCGCGGAGGCCATGCTACGGGTCCATTACGTCCGATCCACCTATTCGGAAATAATTCAAAAACTCACGCACTTCGCGTCTAAAATGGGGCGGTGCACCATCGTGCAGAAACCACATTGATTGTCTTACACTTAATGGCACATCTTCTAACAAGGAAGGCAAAATGTTGCGTAAAAAGTCTAGGTATTGCATCCCGTCCAATCGATTTGGAAGAATAAATGGTCCAATGAGCATATTGTTCACCATGCTAGCCCAAACATTCACCGAAAATGTTTGTTGAAAATGTGCCCGACGGACAGCGTGCGGATTTTCTACTGACCAAACATGAATGTTGCGAAAGTTATTCACCCCCATTACGCGTGAACGTAGATTCGTCTGTTACCAATGTGCACTTCAAAAAGTCCGGATTATTGTCATGTTGATGCAACAACCACTCACAAAACCGCACTCTTGCTGGAAAATCGCCAGGTTGAAGGGCTTGTACACGTTGGACGTGAAACGGATACAGCCCCTCTTCACGCAGCGTTTGCCACACTTTAGTTTTTGATACTTGCACTTCTCTAGCCACGTCTCTAGTGCTTGTTGAGGGATTCTCGTCTACGCGATTACCTCTACACGCGTGACCGTAACCGTCGGTTAAAGGTTGCATACTGACTTGACACACTGACCCCGACCCAGTTCTGCCATCGGGTTGAGACCTTGTACCAGTCTGGGATATCCCGGCGGGTCGCGGCTACAGGACGGTATTCAGATATTTTTGATGTTGCAGAGCCCTTTATCTCGGTTCCCTTAAGACATTGGTGTATATGGTACTAAGAAAAATTGCTTACGTTTTCATGATCTACACGTCGTGTAAAGGAAAACCCCAACTTTGCGGATACCCTGTATGTATAGATATAAGAACAGTGAAGTCATCATTTATAAAATCATCGCAAAACGCTAAAGTGGTACGTACTAATAATATCCAAATACGAGTATTGCTAAAATATACAAATATTTCTCCTGTTGCAGTGAGTCAGTGACGACACCACCGCAGATCAGTTACTACAAAGATCTTTCGTTTTTTGTTTCGAAGATTTTATCAAAATCCATGAAGTACACATCATGTTATAGACATGGCTTTCCGTGATGTCATATAACATCCTAAAAACGCAATACTCTTTTCCTCCCAGTTGCGTAGGAAATAAAATTAATTTAAAATTCTTTACTCCAGCAGAAAAAATCTCGTTCAGGTCCTGTACCTGAATTGGAGGCGCTGTCGTGTCCTCTGGTGATTTATCGCATTATTTCGCGTTCCGTGGCCGACTACGACTGGTTTATATGTGCGCTTCATCACTGTTCAACTATTCTTCCGTATCCAGCCTGCAGGGAATGGCTTGTTGTGGATGCACGATGAGACAATAAAATGTCCTGACGGATTTCCCAGACAGACGGAAGATTTTTATTTCCTACGCGTATGCGGGAAATGTTTATAATTTGGATACGATGGATATGTTTTAGAAACGTTCATCCGGTTTTAATGGTTCGGACAGAGAGCCATTCATTTCGGCTGGTCGGAGTCCATACCTCGAGACAGTTTGTCTAAGAAGGCTAACCTTAAACATCGACATAAGAAAACGTCTTTAAAGTCTTTATAGCAGCCATAGTGGCCCGGAAAAAGTATTACCCTGATTTTGAAAATGCCGAGCTTCTATAAAATTTGATTTTGTGAGTCCAATAATTGCAATGTGTTTGAACATGATGAACTTTATTATCATCTCTTTCAACGCAGAATTCCACTGTCAAAAAATTGGAGGGTTGTGTCTTTTGCAATGAGACAATAAAATATTCCATCAATTTTTTCTGACAGATACAAAGATATGTGGGAAGTGTGGTTTAAAACTTGAATATGATGGGAATGTTTCAAGAGTAAAAGCCTTCTTTAAGATTTTAAATTATCCAGAATAAAAGAAACTGTTAAAGTAAAGCAAAGGCCGTACTTCAGCCTGGATTCAGCCTATGGATAGTATAGACTGATAAGTTGATCTTCATTTAGAACTATTCGTATATTTTTATAAATGTATGAAAGTGAATTAAAACTGACATCATATATACTAAGTGACATATAAATCCGAACACCCAGTTTAAATGTTTTTATTTTAATAAAAGTTGGTGAATGTATTTATCTTACTGTAAATAACAAGTGAAAAAATTTCAGCCTTATCAGTTGGACATTCCGGTTTTTATACTGCTTTTTTTTTATTCACTAACGCTCTAAGAATGAATATTTCAGCCGCAGTAAAGAATCAACGTTGGCGGATTTTGGTTCTTGACATCCTTTACGATCGGTTACGATGCCTAGAGTACCGAGACCTGTACGATTTCGTCAACTTGTGAGTTTGATAGGGGCCGTATAGTGGGACTTCGGGAAGATGGACTTTCTTTTCGGGCAATTGCAGTTAGAGTGCAAAGAAGTGTAGACACTGTGGTTAGGTGTTGTCAGGCATGGCTTCGAGAAGGCCGTACGCAAAGAGCAAGGGGCACTGGACGCCGCCGTAGAACAACAGACCGTGAATATCGCCGCCTAAGATTATTGGCCTTAAGGGACCGTTTCTCCGCTACCAGGTCCATTGCAAATGAATGGTTTGCAGAACACGCAAGACCTATTGGCATGCAAAGTGTTTACCGACGAATGAGAAGTTTTGGCTTGTTTTCATACCGGCCACACTGGGTCCTCCCTTTAACTCGAGAACACCGACGTAATTGCCTTGAGTGGTGCAGACAACGGTCACTCTGGGATCAGGAATGGAACAGTATTGTCTTTAGTGACGAGTCTCGATTTTGTTTAGGCATGCACGATGGTCGTGCCAGGGTTAGAAGGCGACGTGGTGAAAGGAGGAATCCACAGTTTTTTGTTGAAAGACATGTTCATCACACTGTTGGAGTTATGGTTTGGGGTGCTATAGCTTATGGTTCCAGGTCACCTTAAATCTTCATCAGAGGTAACATGAACGCGCAGCGTTATATCCACGAAGTTATAGAACCCCATCTTTTACCCTACCTTGACACCCTGCAGATCCAACTTTCCAACAAGATAATGCCCGACCACATGTTGCAAGAGTCACAATAGACTTCTTTCAACATAATGATGTCACATTGTTACCATGGCCACCAAGATCTACCGACTTATCCCCAATTGAGCACGTGTGGGATATGATGCGTAGGAGATTGCTCAATTTGCAACGTCCTCCTCAGACCCTAGAAGCACTTCGAGAGAAGTTGGTGGTTGCCTGGAATGAGATACCACAGGACGACATTAACCACCTGATCAGAAGCATGCCTAGGCGCGTTGGAGAATGCGTAGCACATCACAATTTTTATCATTTACTTATTATGCTTCATTAAGTACTTATACAAAATTTTATTAAAATAAAACCATTTAAACTGGGTGTTCGGATTTATATGTCACTTAGTATACTTGCAATGTACTTTGGAATTTAAATATTCATCTAAATATACTTCCAAAAACTTTGTGTCGTCATGGAACTTGATCTGTATGCATGTCATCTAACTTCTTCTATACATTGAGAAATCTTACCACAGCAGTCTTCTCCGAGTTTCAAAATAATTGTTTTTGTGCAAACCATTTTTCCTTATGCTTCAAAATGTTATTAAATTTAGTGACCAATACGTTATCGTGAGGTTCTGAGATTATAATTGAGGCATCGTCTGCAAACAAAGTAAAATTTACATGGCCATTAAACAGTTCACCCAGATCATTTATATACAGTATAAATGAAAGAGGCCCCAATATAGATCCTTGTGGAACTCCCATATCAATATCAACGCATGATTACCGGACTTGCTTTATTTCTGTACCATAACTGTGTAATGAAGAAGCATATTGTGACCTATTTTCCAAAAAAGATATTATTTATGTGGGATAACTGCCAGTAATTCCGTAACCATGTAGCTTTTTTCAACAATAATTCATGATCGACGCAGCCAAATGCCCTGCTGAGATCACAAAAGATCCCAACAGGATACTCGGCAGCCTCAATCAGATAAATTAGTTTTCGTTATAATGGAAAATATATCACTGTGGTGGTCGATTTATTATTACAGAAACCATGTTATGTTGTTCATCAGTTAGTACATGCGTACATTCTTGACAATGTTTGATAGTAATCTTTCTGAAAATCAGTATTCAATATCTTTGAAAAGCATAAAGGTACAGTTACTGGCTTGTTATTATTCATATCGGCTGGGTCCCCTCTTTAGTATTGGCACAACTTTGCCTTTGTTCAACACATCAGAAAACTTACCATTACAAAAGATAAATTCATTAAGAAAGCAAATGGTTTGGTTATATATGTATATATATATATATATATCTTGAGACGTGGTCATTGTCGTCTAGACCAGTTAGGTGAAAAATTAAAGCTTCCGCCTTTTGTTGGGTACTTCGACAGGCTTCATCCTGAAAGATGCGCTCTAGCATCTCATGTTAACACAACAGGGCATTCTATGAATTACACAAATATCAAAGTTCTTGATAAAGAAAAACACCTTTCCAAACGTTTATTCCTGGAAATGTCCACATTTTCATGAATAACAACTGTATCAACAAAAAGACAGATATTAAACAACTGAGTGTCATTTACTCATATTTGCTAAACTGCGAAAAATTGGAGAACTTACATATCTCCCCAAATTTCGACTTTTCACAACCATAAATATAATCTGTGTTTTGGCCGATTCCACCAGCAAATTTCATTCCACTCAAAATCTAATAATTCTCTTCTCACGATTTATTAATAATTATTAATTTAAAATTCTCATTAATTAAAATATAGTTTATTCAACTGCCTCTGGTCGGTTTAACAATTTCTTACATAACATTCTGAAAATCACATCATCTGAAGTGATTTGGCAACGCTTTGGCACACGCCCACAATTCGTTACATCTTTCAACACAGACATTGACAACCTTCGGCCTTCTGTCAAAGGTTCATCTCACTCATTATTCCATGACCACCATTTTGTGCAATCATCAAGTGGCTTCACGACGTAATGCTCTAATGTTTTTTAAATAATTTTTAATCTGTCTTTAACTTGTCTTGTCATATTTTATATAATTTTAACCATTGTACCATGTATCCAGCTCTCACCATGTTACTGGACGTTTCCCTCATCCTATACGAAAACAACAATTAGCAACATCCTCACATACTACTGTAAGTTGATTCAATTTAAATTCATTTTACACCTTTGTTGCTACTGTTATCATTGTAATTGCAGCTCCTGATGATGATGGCAAAGTCCATTGAAAGCTAGAGAGAATTAAAAAAAGTATAAATAATCCTCTTTGCTTAAATTTTGTCGAAGTACCCAGCAAAATATATATATATATATGTATTAATGCTCTTTTTACTATAAAGTGCGTAATTTCATCAACTCCAGATGACATTTTATTGTTTAACTTCGTATGTACTCGTATCAACTCGTAAAACTCCTTATTGGTAAAAGGATACAAAAGTAAATCATGATATTCCTGACCTAGACACTTAAATTACTAAAATTGGTTGTTCTTATTATTTTTTCCGCAATAGATTTCGGAAAATCCTTCTAAAGTTTAAGTTCGTCTTATCTGCAATCTCTTCAGAGCTTTTTAAAAGTACCAGTCTATCTCTATCTGAAATATTTTGTGATTGCTGTTTATTACCTGTTAATATGCTACCACACTCCATGTAGCTCGCGATATGTTTGCCGGTACAATTTTGTGCTGATAATAGCTTTTTTGTATCAGATAATAGCGTGCATTTTGATGGAAACATATAACAAGGTTACTTCAAATCATCATTAGACTCAAATCAATTATTTTAAAGAAGATGGTGGATGCTACAATTTACCCTATAAACATAGCAATTTTTCTCATATCTGTTCTAGGATTTCAGTCACTTTTGTTTTCTTATATGACCGAGGAACACACTGAATTATTTCTCAGCTCGGGCAAAAGGCGAATACGGCTTGTCATAACAACTTTTTTATGATCCGTGAAAACGAGTTGTTACAATGTATTTGTGGCCAAGAGAATTACCCCGAAGTTATACTTTGGAATCTGTGGAATACGAAAGTTTAAATTATTTGGGAGGATGGGCAGTTGTGGATGTTCGCGAATACTGCTCGGGAATTACAATATATAGGGTGGCGCATCGAAATCGAAACAGACGCATTTAATGGCAGCTCAGTTTTTTTTTGAAAAACGCTCAGACCCGTCGATTTTGTTTTCGAGGGGAACACAAGTCTGGCAAAAAATCACGTTAGCACGTGCAGCCCTCTAAGCGGGGGTGACACCACCCCCAAAACCTTAAATGGAAAGAGGGTCGAGTGATACCTTATTTTAAAGGTCTTTCAATTCGCCCAGGGGGCTGCACGTGTTAACGTGATTTTTTGCCAAACTTGTGTCCCCCTCGAAAACAAAATCGGCGGGTCTGAGCGTTTTTCCCAAAAAAAAAAAAAAGCTGAGCTGGCAGTAAACGCGTCTGTTTCGCTTTCGATGCGCCACCCTGTATGTAGAATTTGCTGTGCTCTAAATCGTTATTCGTTTGATATGAAATACACTTGATAAGAACTCAAATTTTTTGAAATAATTCGCGATATCCGCGGCGTGGGTTCTTGACAAAATTATGAAACCGTATTCGATTCAATAGTGCATCAAACTTTTGATACTACATCTCGAAATGATTAACTGCTGAATTAAGTAAGTCTTCACGCGTTTTTATTCAATAATACAAAAAAGCTCTAAAAATATAGTATCGTTTATTTTAAAATTGTATTTAAAATTGCATAAAAAATTTCTATGACTAGATTTTAGTCAGAATCTATCCGAAACTACAAACACTTCTTCTTTGACATCTCTTTGTTTCGATAACGTCATTATCTCCTCCAGCATGGATTTGTTTCCATAGCCTCCATGTTCTTCATATCCCCTACCCAGGTTAAACGTAGGCATAGGAGGAGGTGGAGGCATATCCTTCATAAAAAATTGATCTAAATATCTTGTCGCCTTCATCGCAGACCTTGGTAAAGGTACAGGGGGTTTACCACTATAAACGTCTTCATTGTTAACTGAGCTTGATTTGGCTTCGGGCTCTTCGTGAACATCTGTAGTTTCCAAATCGAATCTTGGTGATAATTCTGGTTTTGGAGGTGAATCCGCATTGAATTCTTCACTACTTTCATTACTGAATCGTCGTTTTCTTGCTTCCATAAACGTTCCGTTTTGCATTAACGATCTTCGGAGCTCCTCCAGCGTTAATCTGCAAAATGCCCCTACCGTCTCATCCACATCGTTTCTTGCAGTTCTGGATATTTCTTCTTCAGGATCTTTGTCTACATAAATCATATATCTCCCTTCTTCAGGTTGAACTATATCGTCATAACGTATGTTACCACAAATTCTTTCTTCATATGTCTTGTTGACCGTAAGATGTTTAGGTGGTTCGGCATCTGACGCAGGTTGAGCATTAGTAACAATACCATGTAGTCTACATAAAAGATCAATAGACTCGTGGGTAGCCAAAGAATGAGCTCTGAGGTCTTTCATAGAATCCTCTAATGCATTTATCGCTCCATCACCTAACCTGTCTAAGATGATTTGCGATTTATCAAGCAAGATCGAGATGTTGTTGACAGCATCTGTGAGAGCACTCTTCAACTTGGAATGGAGGTACTTATTTTCACTCCTGGGTCTTTCTTTATACTCAGCATAATACATAGCAGATCTTTTAAGACGATCAAACGCTTTTTTGGTCTCATTGTAGTTCCGTAAGATGAGTTCGATGATTCGTGGAATTCTCTTGTTTAAAAAAACTTCAACCGTGTCTTTGGAAAGCTTTGTATACTTTGAGCCAAGAGTTACACCTACGTAGCTCAATACTTTTGAATGAAGTAATATCTGTAGATTGTTCACGTAAAGATAATACTGAAGATCGTTGTCTGCAGTTTGTTTGGACAGATCTAAATCTTCAATTTGTGCGTAATCCTCAGATATTTCGTCACAGAAAAATGATATGGTTTGTATATGCTTCAAAAGGGCCTTGATATAGGTGCCTTGGTTTTCATGAAATGTATCTACGAAGTCTCTCAGCTTGCGGCCAGGCAACATATCTGTAAACGTTTGATTCTTCATCATTTGATTTCTCAGTTTCATGAACTTTAATATGTGACTGTGCAATTCGAGTTTTTTCTGAACCGCTTCTATTAGTTTGTCTATGAGCTGCGGTTGCTTAGTTTTAGTAATATACCGTGAAACTTCATATCCGGTCGCTACTGTAGTGGCAACTAAAGACGGTACAAGAACCCATGGTGAATAGTTTTTAGCTAAAAGACCTGACAGTAACAGTGACGAAAAGCTGAGTAGCAGTTTTTTTAGGAATTTCGTGTCTCTGCGATGGAGGTGGATCGATAGATGTAAATTCGTCCAGAATGCATTCCATATCTTCATCCAACAAAAATCCGGATTTAATGATTTTGGTGATATAGTCGTTGATTAGCGGCCCATAGTATGGATCCTCATTTAATTTTACTTTCGGTCGTGCCATGTTTGTTCCAGAATCTGGAAAGAATAATTATCTATTGATCGCATGGTTAAGCGACTTGGACAATCAACCGACAATAGTTGTAAAAAAAATCGGGCACTCGAGATATTTGAGAAAATTAAGCAGACAATAAAGTTCCATGTTATGATTGTGGTTTCATGAAAATCCATTTAGAGATCATATGAAAAGGTATACAGGTTGTTCAAGAAGTCCGGATGCAGCGAAAACTATGACCCAAATTAAAATCTAATCATCTGATCATTTCAAGGTCAAGATGATTTTTTTAAATATGAATATACAGGGTCTTTCCCAAGTGGATTCCTGTAGCAAGAAAACGTTCATATAGACATGTTCCTGGTTTCCAAGAAAAAGGGTATCAGAGTTTATTGTTTGCAAATTTGACCCTCACCATTGAGATCTCGGTAAGAGATACAAAGTCGCTTAAGTGGCGGCAATGCGGTATCCACCGCTTAAATAGATTCAAAATTCAAACTACTTCCGGAGAGTCGTGGAAAAAACAGAATATTTCCAAAATGATTTCAATTTTTTCTGACTTTATTTGTAGTGGAATTTTAAAACAAATTGCAAATTAATATCGCTAGCTTTTTCTCCTCTACAACATGGCATAATCAGAATTTCAATATGACGCCTCGTCTATTGTTTTTCAACATCAACTTTTTTTTCTTATGGACGCTACGTTATATCCGACTTTTGCACAGATGAATAGGGCTTTCAATTCTAATTTCAAAAATGTATAACGTGTGATACATTGATATTGTCGAACCTTGGTTGTTTCAAAAAAGAGAATTTCCTAGGTAGGCATTGAAATCAGATAGTCATTTGCTTCATATACCAGATATATTACAGAACCATTTTTATTTTTTCCTGACTATATTTGAGATGTGATTTCAAAATAAATTGCATATTGTTACTGCCACTTTTTCTTCTCTACAAGACGACATAGTAAAATTTTCAATGCGGAGTTTGTTCTTCCTACTTCCGTTTTTTCATATGTACGCTACCTATTTAGAATGTTGTACATTTAAATACTGCTAAGAATAAAATTACTTTAACTAAATACTTGAAATTTATCGTGGCAAAAATAAATATACCTAACTAAAAGTAGAATCAAAAACTGTGTTAGATTGTGTAAAATTTTAATATATATATATGTATATATATTAATTATATATATATAGGTGAAAAATTAAAGCTTCCGCCTTTTGTTGGGTACTTCGACAAAATTTAAGCAAAGAGGACTCTTTATACTTTTTTTAATTCTCTCTAGCTTTCAATGGACTTTGCCATCATCATCAGGAGCTGCAATTACAATGATAACAGTAGCAACAAAAGTGTAAAATGAATTTAAATTGAATCAACTTACAGTAGTATGTGAGGATGTTGCTAATTGTTGTTTTCGTATAGGATGAGGGAAACGTCCAGTAACATGGTGAGAGCTGGATACATGGTACAATGGTTAAAATTATATAAAATATGACAAGACAAGTTAAAGACAGATTAAAAATTATTTAGAAAACATAAGAGCATTACGTCGTGAAGCCACTTGATGATTGCACAAAATGGTGGTCATGGAATAATGAGTGAGATGAACCTTTGACAGAAGGCCGAAGGTTGTCAATGTCTGTGTTGAAAGATGGAACGAATTGTGGGCGTGTGCCAAAACGTTGCCAAATCACTTCAGATGATGTGATTTTCAGAATGTTATGTAAGAAATTGTTAAACCGACCAGAGGCAGTTGAATAAATTATATTTTAATTAATGGGAATTTTAAATTAACGATTATTAGTAAATCGTGAGAAGAGAATTATTAGATTTTGAGTGGAATGAAATTTGTTGGTGGAATCGGCCAAAACACAGATTATATTTATGGTTGTGAAATGTCGAAATTTGGGGAGATATGCAAGTTCTCCAATTTTTCGCAGTTTAGCAAATATGAGTAAATGACACTCAGTTGTTTAATATCTGTCTTTTTGTTGATACAGTTTTTATTCATGAAAATGTGGGACATTTCCAGGAATAAACGTTTGGAAAGGTGTTTTTCTTTATCAAGAACTTTGATACTTGTGTAATTCATAGAATGCCCTGTTGTGTTAACATGAGATGCTAGAGCGCATCTTTCAGGATGAAGCCTAGCATCACTTTTGTGTGATGTAATCCTTCCTTTAATAGATCTGGAGGTCTGACCTATGTATATTTGGTTGCAGTTGTTGCAATTGATGGAGTAGACTGTGTTAGTTAAGCCAAGCAGCGGGACTTTGTCTTTCATTTTTGAAAAAATGCGGTTTATAGTGAGGACGGATCTGCAAGCAATTCGAAAGTTCAAAGGACTGCACAATCTGATCAGCTTAGGGGTCAGTTCCTTGATATAGGGCAGGACAGCAAAACTAGGTCTGGAGTCTGGGTTGGTGCTTGTACTGTTTGGATTGATGCTATTATTGGGAATTACATCAGTTCCGTTATTATTAGGGGTTGTGTGACTATTACCTGCATCACTAGAGTTCGGCAAAATATTGGAAGGTGAACTAAATAAGATCTTGTTAATCAGACACTTCGGATAACCATTATTGATGAACAGTTTTGATAGTTTATGTAAATTTGAGGTGTGGAAAGTATTATCGGATATGCTGATTACCCTTGTTTTCATCTGTTTTACCAAATTGATTTTAATCCCTAGCTTATGGTATGACCTAAAATTGAGAAACCGACCTGAGGCCATAGGTTTCTGGTACCAGTCTACCAATAAATTGTTGTTGTTGGTGTGGATGAGTCTTGTGTCTAGAAAGGGGACAGACAGGTTCTCATCTTCTTTTTCAATGGTAAATTGGATGTAGGGGTCATAGCTGTTGAATTCTCTGACAATACCATCCAGACCTATGGAGGGGAGGCATAAAATAATGTCATCTACGCATTTTTTTATGAAGAAGAGGTTATAGGGTAGTGTCGGAATAACAGTGTCAAGCAGATCATCCATGACATATTCTGCCAAAATTGGTGATAGAACAGATCCCATATTACAACCATGTGTTTGGGAATATATTTTGTTGTTGAAAGAGAAATAATTGTTATGAAAAAGGAATGTTATAATGTTGGTGAAAGATTCTAGAGATATGTTGCAGTGTTGACTGATCTTATTCCAGTGTTTATTAATAGTTCTTGTACATGCATCCAGATAGATATTGCTGAATAGCGACACCACATCAAGACTGGCGATAATATGATCGGCTGGTATTGTCAATCTGTTGAACTGACGAGAGACCTCAAATGAGTCTTTGATGTAGTAATCATTATCTGCATGTGCTGATTTTAGTGTTGTCGATATTAATGAAGACAAAGCCTGGGTGGCTGAACCTATTGATGCAACTATAGGTCTTACTGAGAGTACGGGTTTGTGAATTTCGGAAGTGCATAGAATTTGGGAGGGACAGAGTTATAAGTGGTCAAAGTTCTTTTTTGTTCTTGGGTTATTTGTTCAGTGCTGAGAAGTTCCTTAACAATGTCATTACTTTTCTTTTCAACTTTAGGTGTGGGATCTCTATTAATTTCATGATATGATGGGTCATCATTGTGTTTTGGCCGATTCCACCAACAAATTTCATTCCACTCAAAATCTAATAATTCTCTTCTCACGATTTATTAATAATTGTTAATCTAAAATTCCCATTAATTAAAATATAGTTTATTCAACTGCCTCTGGTCGGTTTAACAATTTCTTACATAACATTCTGAAAATCACATCATCTGAAGTGATTTAGCAACGTTTTGGCACACGCCCACAATTCGTTCTATCTTTCAACACAGACATTGACAACCTTCGGCCTTCTGTCAAAGGTTCATCTCACTCATTATTCCATGACCACCATTTTGTGCAATCATCAAGTGGCTTCACGACGTAATGCTCTAATGTTTTGTAAATAATTTTTAATGTCTTTAACTTGTCTTGTCATATTTTATATAATTTTAACCATTGTACCATGTATCCAGCTCTCACCATGTTACTGGACGTTTCCCTCATCCTATACGAAAACAACAATTAGCAACATCCTCACATACATACATAAGTTGATTCAATTTAAATTCATTTTACACTTTTGTTGCTACTGTTATCATTGTAATTGCAGCTCCTGGTGATGATGGCAAAGTCCATTGAAAACTAGAGAGAATTAAAAAAAGTATAAAGAGTCCTCTTTGCTTAAATTTTGTCGAAGTACCCAACAAAACGCGGAAGCTTTAATTTTTCACCTAACTGGTCTAGACGACAATGACCACGTCTCAAGTTATATATATATATATAATGTCCAATTTTAATTCCATTCAAATAAAACCAAGAAATAAACAACGATTTTGCGATAAATCGGTACATGAAACAAATCACTGTCTAATGATTCCAAGGCCTACCTGTGAAATTCTATTTTTTGGAAATATTTTTGCATGTTTTGGTAATGTCCATGTATGACATATACAGGGTGTTCCTTAATGATATGCGAATATTTAAGGGTGTGAATCTATATGAAGAATTAATGTTAGTTTGCTTTAAAAACTCCAAAAATGTTTCCTTACAAAAACTCGGGGTGTTGAAGTTTTACGAAAAAAAAAATGGAAATTAATTGATATTTTCAGAACCGCCTCAGATATTTCTCTGATATTTAGTACGTAGTGAAAGTTAATAAATTTGCATATTTTAGAATGCAAAAATAATTTTTAGCTTTAACAGTGGCGTGCGTACGGGTTTTGACATATTTTAAGAAACAAAATGGTACGCCAATAGTTTTTTGCCAATAAAGTGGTTGCCAATAATTCCTGCCCATAAGTTAACCGCAAATTGGGTTTCGGTTACGGCATAGGGATTTTCTTCTGCCCACTAATGATTATTGTGGAACAGAATCATTGATTCAAATTGCGGATTTTGTGTAATTTTTGAAGATACCACTGACAAAATATCACACGCCTTGCAAAATCAATGGGAAGTAATGCCTGTACTCTTAAAATATGCCAAGTATACGTATATAAGAAAAAATCAACTAAAATTCTCCAAACAATTTGATGGCAAATAATTAAGTGTCTAGCGATCTTCCTCGTACTCGTTTCAGGATGTTCTTCGAATTCGTGCAGCACTGCTTCCTCAGTGCCAGGTGTTCTCACACTTAGAGGTCTACCTTCAGATGTTCCTTTTCGTGACGATGAATATTAGAACAGGTTAGACTATCTGGCAAAGCACGATCGGGATATCTCTGGTGATAAATCTATCTGGCTTGCTCACTACTACCGTCGGCAAGGCTATACACGTAAGGCATTTCCGCCATTTCTGCATTTGAATAATTCAACATTATTAACAAGATTATAAAAACTAAATAATGAAAAAGATGTCACAGTCACAATTTTCTTTACTCTACTCAAAAATGGCGCATCGAAGGAAAGCAACTCAAGAGAAATTGAACGGGAAATTCAAAAATAATTTTATTTGGCAGCAAACCATTGGCGTCCCCTACAAAAATCCAACCCGTACGTCCTCGAGTTCGTTCTGCGGGGCGGCCTTGG